>CM068367.1:982397022-983013266 GCA_034769895.1 Magicicada septendecula | reverse complement strand
AAACAGGCTATACACAGACATTTACTCACTAAGGCAAAGTTTTAGAAATTCATAAAAAACGTTAACACTATCAGGTCTGCAGAAGATGGACTAAAATTTGTACCAGTTTCATGGTATCATTTATTACTTCCATATTCCTTAAGGAATGGAAGTATGGTGATGGCAAAAAAAATCGTGTTCGAGATTATTGCAGATTCTGATTCTACTACACTCAAAACATGAAAAAAAGTCGTTTTCCGAAAAGTGTCTGTGTGTGTGTCTGTGTGTCTGTCTGTAGATTTTTTTTCTATGGCAAACGATAACTGCCGCAAATTCAAACAGAATCAAATAATTTTTTGCATACAGCCCTGATTTGTAGAGTACTCAAGACCTATTGTTTTTGGTGAAGATCGGTTGAGGGAAAGGGGTAGTTTACCTGCAACGGTTTTTTTTATCAAGGGAAATTTTTTTTTGGCAAACGATAACAGCCGCAAATTCAAACAGAATCAAATAATGTTTCGCATACAGCCCTGAATTGTAGAGTTCTCAAGACCTATTGTTTTTGGTGAAGATCGGTTAAGGGAAAGGGGTAGTTTACCTGTAACGTTTTATGTTTTAACAAGGGTATTTCCTATGGCAAACGATAACAGCCGCAAATTCAAACAGAATCAAAAGATTATTTGCATACAGCCCTAAATTGTAGAGTTCTCAAGACCTATTGTTTTTGGTGAAGATCGGTTAAGGGAAAGGGGTAGTTTACCTACAACGTTTTTTTAACAAGTGTATTTTCTATGGCAAACGATAACAGCCGCAAGTTCAAACAGAATCAAATAATTTTCTGCATACAGCCCTGATTTCTAGAGTACTCAAGACCTATTGTTTTTGGTGAAGATCGGTTGAGGGGAAGGGGTAGTTTACCTGCAACGTTTTTTTTTCTATGGCAAACGATAACTGCCGCAAATTCAAACAGAATCAAATAATGTTTTGCATACATCCCTGAATTGTAGAGATCTCAAGGACTTTCGATTTTGGTGAAGATCGGTTAAGGGAAAGGGGTAGTTTACCTGCAACCTTTTACGTTTTAACAAGAGTAAAGTACTTGAAAATTTATTTAAACTTTTTGAAACAATGGTAATTGTTTAAAATAAAATAATTTTGTTGCCAGGTAACAAAAATAAAGTCATTTTGATTATAAAATATAAATATTTACAACAAGAAAAGAATTTTCAGTTTTCAAAATTTTAATATATTTTTATAAAACAATGGGTTCTTCATTGAGGTGGGGACCATGTCACTCACTCCATCTCAAGCCTCTCCCATTTTGCAGAAAAAGAGGACCCTGTCAAGGCTGATACTTTGACGACAGTGACAGGGCTTTCCACCAAATTCAGCAGAGTGACAGGTAGGCCCAACTCTGATTGGCTCCTCAGATTTCCCCAGCGTTAGTAGGTTCTATGAAAATATTTTATTTCAAAAATGATTTTAAATATAAATCTTAGATATGTTTTATAAATCTCATGTTGTATGTTTTAACATGGGTAATTTTTTATATGACGAACCATAACTGCCGTAAATTCAAACAGAATCAAATAATTTTTTACATATGTGCCTGAGCTATAGAGAACTCAATGTCTGTTGATTTTGGTGAAGATCGGTTACGGGGAAAGGGCAGTTTACCTGAAACATTTTTTGTTGTAACATGAGTAAAGTACTTAATTTTGATAAAGTATCCTGATAAGATCTTAATAATCCACTGTAGAAACATAGATGAAATATCTATAAATGTAGAGGCTAGTTGAACGGGCTGGGGGTAATTTTCTATAAATCAAAATTATAGTTGAAGGGGGAGGGGATAATTTTTTTTTATATGTGTACTACGTTATTGGCAACAAAGAAGTATTTTTTTGTTAAAATTCCTTCCCTGGCTGTTTGGCTGAAAATGATTTTAAATATAAATCTTAGAATATGGAAGTCATGTATGGTTCTCCATACCGATATTTTTTATGTATTGTAAGACGTCATCTTTATCATCTGTATTGTATCATGGCTGTGTTAAATTTTAGAAAGCTATTAATGCAACTATTCTGTTTCCATGCTTTTCTTTTTCATTAAATTTTTGTAGTTTTTTTCAAAAAACTACCCCCCTCCCCAGAATAGCCCTAGAAGGAAATCCGTTCTGTGGCCTGGTGTTACACATATTGGCTATCCAATAATAATAAAATTCAGAATTATTCGAACAAAACTTGCAATAATATCATATTTTTGTCTGTATACTTAGTTAATTGTGTGTGTTTAAAAGTTCTTTATTATTAAATTGTTGAAATCACTAGTTTATAATAATATGAAATCATATTTAATTTCAATTCATTTCCTTTTTCAGGAGGAAATGGAAAGCAATGTGATAACAGCACTTTATATATTGGTGATTCTTACAAAGTTGATGAAATCTTGCAATGCCAAAGAGGAATACGGAGTACATCAGTTAGTATTCAGGCTTAATAAACTTCAGGTACTTGCTATTCTTAATATATACTTGCTGTGTGTCTTACGTCTGTGTGTTAGTTGGTTTATTTTATATTGCCTTTTAAAAATTAACCAATTAAGGTAACTTTCCTTGTATTAAAAAAAAAGTGATAATAATGATTGTCCATAGCCCTATACAATTTGCCATCACAGAGTCCTAAAAATGAACCAGTCTCTCTCTCTCTCTCTCTCTCTCTCTCTCTCTCTCTCTCTCTTTCTCTCTCACACACACACACACACACACACACACACACACACACACACGCGCGCACGAACAAAACAAGACAACAAGAGGTCAATTAAAATTAAAATGTAACGAGAGAATACTCATCTGATTTTCCATATGCGTTAATACTCATGTGCATACTCATATATAGTAATGCATATAAAAAGTGTCATGCAAGAGTGTTTGGCTACACATTTTTTTTTTTTTCAAAAATATTTACATCTGTTATTTGCCTAATTGAAAGTACCGGAATATGTCATAGTACTTTAAATGTTTGTAATAATGTTTTATATAATGCAACATAATTTGCAAAGAGCTTGTTACAATCATTAGTGTGATACAAATATTCACTGTATTCTGATCTTTGTAAGTTTATTTTCTAAACTTACAAACAGGATGCATCAGCTACATCCAGACAAAATTCAGTTTGGATTTCCCACTGTATTCGACTTTAGCGGTAGGTTATTTGTTGATGCTTGGGTAGGCCAGGTGTGTGTGTGTGTGTGTGTGTGTGTGTGTGTGTGTGTGTGTGTGTGTGTGTGTGTGTGTGTGTGTGTGTGTGTGTGTGTGTGTGTGTGTGTGTGTGTGACATACATAACTCAGAATGTGGAATACAACCAGATAGTGGCAATAATTGAAGCACTTCATGCTGGGCATTCAGCAACCGAAATTAATCAGTTCTTCAGGTACACGAGATCAACTGTTTATGACATTGTGCTAAAGAATGTGGATGCAGATAAGTCCAAAGAAGGTTTTGCTAACCCTTCGAGAAAAAAATCATTTGAGAGTAATGAAAATCATTACAAGGACCCTGCCTCTATTACCAAAGAGCTAAAGAACCCATTTCGGAAGACCCAGGGGTCTTGCTTCATAAATTGTCCACCACACTGGGGTAAATGAGGATAATTTACTGGAATTGCTGATAAGGACCTGAGATACATGTCTTATTTGTTCAAGGTATGATAAGTGCTGGCAGCTAAGAATTGCCCACTGCAGTTTGCTTCTTTCTTCATTGAAGCACAAAGCCACGGGTTGTGTCAGACTCTTTCCTGGTGAGAACATTTTTACTGTTGACGCAAAAGTTAACCATAGGAACACCCGTTGGCTAGCTCATGATCCCAAGGATGTCCCCATAATAACAAGAACAAAGTTCCCGATCTTCATGTCCTAACCATCATATCCACTGAGGGTGATGTCATGCCACCACATTTCTTGTAAAAGAGAGAAACCATCTCAAAGAATGTCTACCTCCAAATTCTGAGGACTGTAATCAAGCCATGGATGAAAACTGTGGCCTCCAGGAGGGCATACATTTTTTAACAGGATACACAAGTATTACACAAGCCATGTAATGAAAACTGGCCTATTTAAACATTTTACTTGCCTCCAGAAATGGTTAAGACTATAAAATAGGTTAATTACCTTCTGTCAGCGTTTCTCAGAATCCTATAGGGATTACTCGAGTTTCGACACCAATGGTGTCATCATCAGATCCAATATGATTAAGGTTAAAACATTAATCGATGTATATTCATCTCATCAAATATTAAAAATTAAAAAACAACACATACATTGTACAAAATAATAAATAACACATATTAAAACAAAATAACAACGAAATAAAATCAACACGCGGTTGTAACGAACCTGCACAAAAACGCCCCTGCATGAACCTGCACGGTCATTTGTGGGGGCGTTCCTGTGCAGGTTCGTTATGGCCGCATGTTGATTTTATTTCGTTGTTATTTTGTTTTAATATGTATTATTTATTATTTTGTACAATGTATGTGTTGTTTTTTAATTTTTAATATTTGATGAGATGAATATACATCGATTAATGTTTTAACCTTAATCACATTGGATCTGATGATGAATATTGATGTCGAAACTCGAGTAATCCCTATAGGATTCTGAGAAACGTTGACAGAAGGTAATTAACCTATTTTATAAAACTGGCCTTCTGATAATGTGGTCATGTTTTGGTCCAAGAAATTCTGGTCTCTCAGTAGTCCAGACTTAAGCTCAGTATATAATTACATTTGTAACTTTATTGAAAGGCTGTCTAAACAAGTCCAGGCACCCCAACGTGGCAACCTTTCAGGCTAGTCTTGAGGCAGTATTTGTTAATTTGGACAAGGAGAGTATGCTCACATGTCAGAGAAGAAAGGATTGAGGCAGTGACTGCAACAATTGGAGGTTTTATTGAATATGGGACTAAGAAAGGAGCCTTTAAGGAACATACAAAAAAATCTGTTTGTAAGGTCAACTTTTTACTGAATAAACGAGTGTTATAAACTGCTTGTTTTGTCCGGATTTAGCTGACTCACCCTGTACTTGGTAATAAAATACCAATAACTAATAACACAGGTTTGGAAAAATTGAGTTATGAAAACTTTCTCTAGTATTTTGACTGATTTTTGTATTGTTTTTGATGCTGATTTAAAATATGACACATTTTTTACTATTTACAAACACGATTTTTAATAATCTATTTGTAAAATTCAACAACCCAAGTTTTTAGACTTTGTCAACACAACACATTTCCTAAAGTATTTTTTTTATAGTCTGGTTCTTTTTTATTTCCGATGAATTTTTTCACTCTTTCTTTGAAAACTTTCCAGGCTTGTTTTTCTTTTGCCCCTATTTTAGTTTAAAATATTTCATCCTTCATTAAGCTTTTTTGTTGAGTCCAACAGAAATACTTTCCTTCACCTTTGTGTCTCACAAACCTTGAAATTGATTACAGAGATATGTAAAACATTGTCCACCCTTGGTAATGCCTTAACAACTTGTTCCATTACACCCAATTTAATGTGCAGAGGACTTTGCTTGACTCTACCAAACGTCTTGAACGGTATTTTTGCTATCACATTTTATAGTCCAGTCGGGATCTGTAAAAAAAATGCTTTGGTTGACTGTACTCGTCAGAGCGCAAATTTTTATTGGAATGTCTCCCGAAGGATGCCTATAATGAGAATTTCGGTTTGCACCAGAAAAAAAGTTGTGCTAAACTCAGGAAAAATCGTAGAGTGAAAAAATAGACATTTTGGGTCCTGTTTTATGGCCTTTTCGTTCGAATATCTCGGTAAGTATCGTATCTACATGGAAAATGAATAGAGGTTAATTTGTTTGCAATAAAATTTCCTATCGGAATATGCTTTTCGTGCACCGATAGAAGGCATTTCCTTTGCACTTTTGCACACGTTTTCGCCCCTCCAGCGACGTTCTGTGCAGTGTGGGAAACTGAAAAGGACTAAATATAGGAACGAGCGGTGGGAGTACAAAAATCTGTCTGCCGACCTGCAATCAAATCAGGGATAAAATTCGACTTTTAGACCCCCTTAAAAATTGTTATATTGTTACAACAAATTGTTATTAAAATTTGTTATTGCGATTGCCGTAATTGGACTCCTTATCAAACGAGACCTCGATTTAAAAAAAAAAAAATCATCTAAATCGATTGGTTAGAAGCCGAGATATTGTCAATTTTAGAGCGCGCCGCTATTTTGAACTCGCGAGTTCAGTTTTGAAGCGAGCCAGTTTTGACTTCCCCCACCACCACTTCCCAGCAACTTTTCGTGCGGTAGGTGAAACTTTCTTCGGTATTTTCTCTATGTTGCCGAAGGGTGCAAGTTTTGAAAATGTTCACATGAAAAGTACTTGGAAAAACAAAGGCTTTTGTTCAAGAATGAGGCTCATAGCATTAATTGTTTACTAGTAAACACCGGTGAACTTTGACGGGCAATATCTCGGGAACGAATTAACGAATTTCAACTTTTTTTTTTTGTAATAAAGCATCTTGCTGAGTACTTTCATCCTGTAATTTTTGAATTTGATAGGTTGAAAATTACCGAAAATATTCTATTTGTTTAGAGTAGAGGGAAAGTGAGGGTTAGAAAACAATGGCGATGACGTCACAGAGAGGCACTGGTAGCTGGCTTCCGCGGTGTGAAAACAATGGGTTGGGGAACCCCCAGTTGAAAACACTACCGGGTTCCAGTTCATGACGTCATAGAGGCACTGGCAGCTGGTGTCCGAGCTGTCCATGTGACGTCACTGTTTTGTGTGTGTGTGTGTGTATGTATGTGTGACTGAAACACTTCCGTGTTCCAGTTCATGACATCACACAGAGGCTCAAGTCGTGGCGTCCGCATGGCTAAAACCTGTTTCAAGACGTCACGGAGGCCGTGGTTTCTGCATGTCCGCAATTTGGTAGCCGAAAACAATGTGTAGCGGATGGGGGTACCCGGAATTCGGCGGTTGCCCGCAGAGGCGATGTCATCGGGTACCGTTACGCGAAATTTTGGGGCATCGGGTACCGAAATTTGGTGATATGGTCCATCGGGTACCGTTACCCAAAATATTTAAATCAACGGATGGGGTACCCGAAATGGTTGGTGTCCGAATTTTGACACCCGAAATGTTTAAATCAACGGATGGGGGTACGCGAAAGGTGGGTTCGGGTTCCAATTCATGACATCACACAGAGGCCCTGGCAGCTGGTGTCCGAATGTTAAAACACTTCCGGGTTCCAGTTCATGACGTCACACATAGGCCCTAGTCGATGGTCTCCGTGCATGTCCAAAATTTGGTAGCCGAAAACAATGTGTAGCGGATGGGTGGGGGTACCCGGAATTCGGTGGTTGACGAGGTCCTGGACGAGCCGTCACGGAGACAATGGTACCGTTACCTGAAATTTTTGATGTTCGAAATTTGGTACACAAAATATTTAAATCAACGGATGGGGGCTACGCCCTAAAACAAGTCCTGCATAACGTCACACAGAGGACCTGCTCTCCGAGCGTTCCTTATGTGTCACTGTCCATAGATGGCGTGGTGTCCAATATTTGACACCCGAAATGTTTAAATCAACGGATGTGGGTACCTCGAAATTTTTGTGTCTGAAATTTAGTACTCGAAATATTTAAAACAACGGAGGGGGTACCCCGAAATTTTGGGGTGTCCGAAATTATGTTAAAACACTGTCGTCCGACAACGGGTGGGGGTACCCCAAAATTTTGTGGTGTCTGAAATTTAACCTGCATGTCTAGAGGACGTGATGTCTGAAATTTGACACCCGAAATGTACGCCCACATGACGCATGTGTTCGAATGTAGCAATGGGTATATGTTATGTCATTGGTGTCAGTGGCTTGTGGTTCCTATTGGATATTAATTTGTACATAAAAATAAATTATAGCCCTCCCGTTGCCCGAAATTTTTGGTGTCCGAAATTTGGTACACGAAATATTTAAATCAACGGTGGGGGTACCCGAAATTTGAAAGGTGGGTACGCCCTAAAACAAGTCCTGCATGTCTGAAACACTTCCGGGTCCAGGTTCAGCACTGTGCCGACACAGAGGCCGTGGTTTCTGCAAGGCGAGGCGGTGTGGTGTATAATAAAGTACCGTTAAGCGAAATTTGGGTCATCGGGTACCCCCACACTCCGCTTAGCTCTGGACGGGAGGGTAGTGTACCGATACGCGAAATTGGTCGGTTAAAATTTGCGGACATCGGGTACCTGAAACCGAAATTTGGTGATTAATGACATCACAGAGGGGATGGTAGTTGGTTTCTGCATGTAGCAGATTTGGTATGGGCCATCGTGTACCGTTACGCGAAAAGTTTGGAGTAATGGTTACCTGACACCGAAATTTGATGTTTAATGACGTCCTGACGTTACAGATGAATGATATCAATAGTTAAACATAGATATATATACATATATATATCCAATTATAGGAAATAATGATTTTATATCATTAGATAAATGATTGATTATATCTCCCATACGTAGTACACCACTGAAAAGTAACTATTTGCAAGTATTTACTTTAAATTATATTGTGCATATCCTTGAACTTGAGTGCACTGATCCTTTGTATAGACCATGCGTGTGTGCGTTCGTGTGTGTGCGTGCGTGTGTGTGTGTGTTTCAACCAGCTCTAAAACTGGTTTGCAAGCAAGTTGTAGTGCTACTCAACTCTCTCTCTCTCTCTCTCTCCCTCTCCCTCTCCCTCTCTCCCTCTCCCTCTTTCTCTCCCCCTCTCCCTCTCCCTCTCTCTCTCTCTCTCTCTCTCTCTCTCTCTCTCTCTCTCTCTCTCTCTCTCTCTCTCTCTCTCTCTCAGCCTTGAAGGCTGACTCGCTTTCTCTCTCTCTCTCTCTTTTACAGCCTTGAAGGCTTTCTCTCTCTCCCCCTCTAAATATACAGTGGGACACGTTTAACACGAAATGACGGGGACCAGCTGTTTTTTTTTTCGTGTTAACCGAATTTCGTGTTAACAGATAAAAAATGAAACAAAATGAGGTACAGAACCTACTGTACTGTAAATGGTCAAATACTGAAGATATTACTTACTGAATTTATTAGTAAAATAAATCAATAAAGAATATTGAATAGGTACTAATATATGATCGTTTTATTTATCCTCCTGGACTATTATACAGTAATTAATTTTTTCTTAAAATGTAAAGTTATTGTAGTGAAAATGTTCAATTCTTTTTAAAATACTTCGTTATTTTCTTTTGTACAGAATTCTGCACTACTTGATTTTCAATAAATTGTTCTAGTTTATCGACGTGCTCAAACATTTCACATTCAGAGTTGGCTTCTAAAAATCGATGAACACATCTCAGCAATGAAAGTGTATCGTAGCGGTAGGAACTCCTGTCATATCATTTTCCATGTCAAGTTCGTCGGCACCCTCATCATTTTCACAGTTTTCACTATTTCTACGATATCACTGTCTGTTAATACGAGAGCCGTAGTTACGTTCTCGTCGACAGACATCTACTCATTTAGAGAAACTGAATCATTTAATGCTGATGATACGTGATTAAACATTTCAGACAGGGTAGGTCCAATTTCAATTTTTTCGCATTCGGTTTGTTTAATCTCTGAATTTAAAATGAATCGAGCATGAGTGAAACAATTTTCAATAGTTTTAGCTGTCACGAGGTTCCATGCTGTTCGCAGCAAATTACAGGCGTCCAGTACATGTACACAGAAATTGTTTTTTACCTCTATAGCGACCAATTTTTTCCAGATTTAAACGTTTACGTTTATCGTTACATAATATATTACAAAGTGTATCATACGAAGGCGAACGACATACACCACCCTCACAGAAACACATCACTTCTAAACATCTATAAACTTTTTATTATTGGATTTTGTTCTTAGAAAACGATACAATCGAGTCCATTTTTGGCGTTCTCTCATAGGTTCGTTACCCACTTTTCTAGCATGGGTCGAACAAAAAGCGCACCGAACTCTGTCAGTATAAGATGTAGGTAATAATAAAACCCACGGCAACCATACTATGAACTTTACGGGCCATAACACAAATTTCTTTAGCCTTTCGTGTTCACTATGATACGAATCTGCTTGAATAAGCATACACTGCATATGTACAGTATTTAACGGATTTTGTCCAATCAGCGTCTAGCACTAAATTAATGTGACGTATTAAATAATATAAACGTTCTCTCTTCCATCTCTTTTTATGTTAATTTGTTGGAAAATAACTGTTTTTTTGTAATTATTTAAGATGAAATAAGAATTATTAAGCTAATTACATAGTCGATTACAAGCTGGACGCTAACCTTGTTGTTCGCAAGTGTTGTGTGAGATGTCACAACCAACGAGAGAACGCAAGGCTTGACTGACTTCATTCGGTCTTCAGTGAAGGCCTCACTCCAACGCTTCAGCAGAAAAACATGGAACTTATTTTCCTGCGTTTGCGGGCAAGCTCCACTGTCCTCCAAATCGATGACAACAGCATTTTCAAATCTTGTGTTCAACAATTCCATGGAAAGTACGTCATACTTGCACTTGATCTGCAGTGACTGCAGTTAGTGACGATGGTTTGCATGATTCGGCTAACGCTAAAACGGTAACGATAGCACTAAGAACGTCAACGCTGAAAACGTAAACGTTAACGCAAACGCTAAAGTTAATGCTAACGCTAAGAAAGATGACCCTAAGAACGCTAAAAAACGCTAACGCTAACGATAACGTTGATCTAGTAGTAATAGTGTTAGTGATGAATGTTTTGCGTGATTCGGCTAACGCTAAAACGGAAAACGTAAACAGGAAGTACGCCAACGCTAAGAACGTTAACGCTAACGCAAACGCTAAAGTTAATGCTAACGCTTAGAAAGCTGACTCTAAGAACGCTACAAACGCTAACGCTAACGATAACGTTGATCTGGTAGTAATAGTGTTAGTGATGAATGATTTGTGTGATTCGGCTAACGCTAAAACGGAAAACGTAAACAGTAAGTACGCCAACGCTAAGAACGTTAACGCTAACGCAAACGCTAAAGTTAATGCTAACGCTTAGAAAGCTGACTCTAAGAACGCTACAAACGCTAACGCTAAGAACGCTAACGCTAACAATAACGTTGATCTTGGGGCAGTGATTTTCTTTGTTCAACACTTGTACGAATAGCTGTGCAACAGTACAACCTCATCATCAACAACGATGACAAAAAACTTTTTTTTTCCTTGGAGCAGCAGACAAACGTTGAGCAGTTCAGGGACAAATTCAATCACTTGGAAAAAAAGGGACTCTTCCCGTTATTATGTAATTTTTTGGATGCTATCAACAAGATAGGGTCTACGGGCACTGTCTTTGCTGGACGTGAGCAAGAGACTTTTGACAAAGTCCGGAACGAATACCTTCCTTGTTAGCTAGTTCCTCTCCTATCCCTTTTTCTTCTGGGTATATTCTGCTGTCTACTTTAACGGCCGAACCGTCAGGGTAAGCGTCGACGGGTCCTGTTCTAAATTCCAATTCACCCCGCCGCCGTACAGCAGGCTTTCATCTTTGGCTCCGCTATGTACGTACATCGTGTAAACGAAGACATGTAGGAGTATCTCCAAGAAGCGTTTTCCCTCTTCGCAGACGACACTATGCAACATTGAAGCTCACTGTTCCTACAATTTGAGAACACAAAGCCACAGAGGCAGTTGGATTGGCTAAGGAAGTGGAAGGTGACGATCAACACGTAGAAATAGACAAAAATTAGTATTAGGACAACGAACCTGAGGGCAAAAACCAAAAAAGTGAACGATTATTTAGTGATTGAAAGCGTTATTCTAAGCATAAAAAGACTAAAAAATAGACCTCGAACCTCGAATAAGGTACCATTCTCTTCCTCTCATCGTCCTCTACAAGATTCAATGTTCCGAAATTAGCATTGACTCACGGACAACGAACCTGAGGGCAAAAAATTTGTACGATTATTTAGTGATAACAAGCGTTATTTTAAGCATAGAATGGCTAAAAAATAGACCTACAACCTCGAATAAGGTACCATTCTCTTCGTCTCATCGTCCTCTACAAGATTCAATGCTCAAAAAATTCGTGCAGCCAAAAAACTTGTAAAAGTCATTAGGGACAGTATAGATATAGAAAACAACCACATTATTGCAAATCTCACTGACTTTATATATAAGGTTAAGAATGTTAAGTTACCCCTAATTACGTATAAATTGGCCTCCTTTGACATTATCAACTTGTATACTAACATACCAGTTAGAGAAACGCTGCATATTCTAAGGAATAACTTGTTTGAAAGTAACAAATTAAACGCCCAAATGATAGAAGAGCTAATGGGCCTACTTGAAGTCATTTTAGGACAAAATTATTTTACTTTCAATGACCAATTTTACAGTCAACGTGATGGTTTAGCAATGGGCTCGCCGCTGTCTGGTTTGCTTGCTGACATTTATTTGAATTTCTATGAAAACACATTTATGTTTTCTAACAACATTCACAGGAATAATATCATATTTTATGCACGTTATGTTGATGACACATTTATAATATATAAAGGTACTTTACGACAGAATGAAAATTTTAAAAACTTTATGAATAATGTAAATAAAGACATTCAGTTCACTCTTGAGACTGAAACAAATAAAAAATTAAACTTTTTAGATTTAACAGTTACTAAACACATTGATAAACTGAAATTCAATATTTATAGGAAACCAGCCACCACCGATGTAACCATACCTGTCGATTCACAACTCCCCTATTCGCAAAAAAGAAAATGGCAGCCTCTAATTACTTTATACACAGACTTTTAACAGTACCTCTTGACGACGAGGATTTTAATGACGAACTGAACACAATAAAATACATAGCTGAAGCCAATGGCTACAATAGTTCCTTGATTGACAACCTCCTCAGAAAACAAAAGCACAAGCTATCTAAACCTCGTATAGAAAAAGACACAAAAACTATTTTTATTTCAACGACGTACACCAACATAATGCCAAATATTTTAACTAGTGTGTTAAATAATAACAATAGAACCGTAATATTTAAAACCAACAATAATCTTATGAACATACTTCGTAATATAGTAACCCTTTAGAAAAGAAAACGGAGGTGTATAAATTATCGTGCGACGATTGTGAATGCTTTTATATCGCCAGACGGGAAGGGGTTTCCAAAAACGTTTTATTGAACACACACCAAAGCACAATCTGAAGGGTCAGACAACACCATCAAACATAAAATCCAACTATGCACGTCACTTGATAAATGAAAATCATAAATATACAAGCTTTGTTTCCAAATTGAAACCCATGCATTTTTGTAATAAAGGCACTTACATGAACGCCTTGGAAGAATTTGAGATATATAGGGTGTACAATGACGTACACAGTCGTGACTTCGTGCTAATCGATCATTTAAATTTTAAATCAAACCCGCTTTACGATACCGCAATATACCTATCTGCTGCATGCTGAACGCTCTCGAATATTTCTAGAGTTAGTATTTGTCATGCGAAGTGCTGCTGGTATAGGAATCGGAAATGTGTTTTTTAAATGAAGAAGTGGACTGTATGAATCTGAGTTAACTAGCCATTTATTGAATAATTATATAATGAAGCGCATGGCCCATCCAATTACGTATGGCGTACATTGCCAAGATAAATACCGATAGAAGAAAGAAAAATTGCATAAAGAAGTTACATTATTAATTTCACATCGCTGTGGCTAGCAAATGGAAGAGAGTACTGATCGGATGAAGGCTGAGTTTTAACTAACTAACATCGCAGCTCGCGATTAGCGACCTGTACATTGAGCGTGACGTAATTGCGCGGACCGAATGCGCGCGGGTATATAAACAGATACAAAGATTTAACATACTGCTCGCCCAAAATCGGGCGATTTTGACATAGGTTACAGTAATATAGGTTACAGTATAGTTACATGAAAAAATTCAAGTATCCATTAACAAGTTACAAACCTGAAATGTGTGATAATACATAGTATAATGAATATTGGCGCATCGAAAGATGATAGCAGAAATACAAATACAATATTCAATACAATATACATAAATATAAATACAATATTGATCAATACTCATCGAACAATATATAATAATAAAATACAAATGCTAGAATGTCTGATGACACATAATAATAATAACAATATACCCAAATTCAATGACAATGATACATGCAATGAATAACACATAGTAAGTAGCATTACACAATAACTAATAGAAATCCAAAGAATGCAATACTAATAGCATGACAATAAGTTCATAATAATAAGTTCTGTTAAGCAAGGTTACATAATAATACAATAGAAATATACCCAAAAAATTCATTATAATAATAGCCCAACAGAAGTATACCCAACAAATTCATGATAATAATAGCACAATAGAAATATACCCAAAAAATTCATGATAATTATAAACACTGCACCAAACAGTACACAATAACTGACATCACACTGACGAAAAAAGAACACTTAAAATGTTTACTAATGCACATATAAATAGCGTGCATTAATTTGGCATAAATATAAATATACATGTATAAATAAGTACATTTAACATTGTACTTAGTAGTACGTAGAGCATGTGCTCATCCGGAAATGTCCCGGGCATGAAGCACTGAAAACCAATTAGTCTGATGCCACGGGAAGTGGACACAGTTTGTGGATAGTCCTACGCAGGATGCCGTTTGTGGTGCGGGCATCCGCTACGCGTACTAATGAATCCTGACCCATATAGATTTGGGTGACAATACCACGTTTCCACTGCAGAGGTGGGGTATTGTCTTTTAAAATGAGGACGAGTTGTTCTGGAGACAAATTTTTTGAATGTTTTCTCCATTTATTTCGTTGTTGCAGCTGATGCAGATAATCTCTTGACCAACTCTTCCATATAGAGTGGGTGAATCTCTGCAGAAGCTGCCATCTCCCCAAGCGACCCATTTTTGTATCCGAATAGTCGGGTTCCGGGAGCGCAGTAAGTGGAGAACCAACTAAGAAATGTGCTGGAGTCAAGGGCTCGGGATCCCCGGAATCACTTGAAATGGCGAACAAGGAACGTGAATTCAGACATGACTCTATTTGAGTCAAAACAGTGTAATGCTCTTCAAAGTTGAGAAGCGTACTGCCGATAACGCGCCGTAAATGAAATTTAATGCTTTTACTCCGCTCTCCCATAGACCACCGAAATGAGGTGCTGACGGAGGTATGAAAGACCACTTGACTTCCTGTGAACTGGCGAAGTCCTGAGTGGATTGTTCAAATTCGTCTTGTTGAAAAAGTTTGTACAAATCGTGTAATATAGTGCCAGCGCGACGGAAATTTGTACCGTTATCGGAAACTATTTGTGCAGGGATGCCCCTGGGAGCTATGAAGCGTTTTAAAGCAGCTATAAAGACGTCTGCAGTCAACTCTGATACCAATTCAAGGTGAATTGCCTTAGTGGCCATGCAAATGAAAAGTGAAATGTAAGCCTTTGTGAATGATTTGGACCGCTGCCTGCCCTGACGTAGAAATATGGGACCGGCATAGTCGACGGCACATTGGGAAAATGGCTTAGAGGGAGTGACTCTGGAAGAGGGTAATTGTCCTAAAAGCTGGCTCGAGCCAGTTGCGCGAAATCGAAAACAAGTGAGGCATTTGTGTATCACGGAGCGTATGTAAGATTTGTCATTGATGATCCAATATCTTTGACGTAGAGAGCACTGCGTTAATTGTACTCCGCCATGGAGTAGTCGAATATGCTCGTTTTCTATATTTAGTCTAGTAAGATGAGACTGCGGGTGAAGTATTATCTGGTGTTTACTATTATAGTTGAGCTGAGACTGTTGAAGGCGTCCGCCCACGCATAATATCACCGTGTTGTCTATAAAGGGATTAAGCGAAAAGGTTTTACTACTATTAGGTAGCCTACAGGGCGTTGTACCTGGAGTTCTTTAATTTCGATGTTGAAATGCGATAGCTGGGATTGAAGTATAAAAATCAAAAATGCGCTGTGTAGCTCTTGTGAAGTTAAAAATGAAGTGTTTCTGTTAGCAAATTTTAACCGACCAATTTCGCGTATCGGTACACTACCCTCCCGTCCAGAGCTAAGCGGAGTGTGGAGGTACCCGATGACCCAAATTTCGCTTAACGGTACCTTATTATACACCACACCGCCTCGCCTTGCAGAAACCACGGCCTCTGTGTCGGCACAGTGCTGAACCTGAACCCGGAAGTGTTTCAGACATGCAGGACTTGTTTTAGGGCGTACCCACCTTTCAAATTTCGGGTACCCCCATCCGTTGATTTAAATATTTCGTGTACCAAATTTCGGACACCAAAAATTTCGGGCAACGGGAGGGCTATAATTTATTTTTATGTACAAATTAATATCCAATAGGAACCACAAGCCACTGACACCAATGACATAACATATACCCATTGCTACATTCGAACACATGCGTCATGTGGGCGTACATTTCGGGTGTCAAATTTCAGACATCACGTCCTCTAGACATGCAGGTTAAATTTCAGACACCACAAAATTTCGGGGTACCCCCACCCGTTGTCGGACGACAGTGTTTTAACATAATTTCGGACACCCCAAAATTTCGGGGTACCCCCTCCGTTGTTTTAAATATTTCGAGTACTAAATTTCAGACACAAAAATTTCGAGGTACCCACATCCGTTGATTTAAACATTTCGGGTGTCAAATATTGGACACCACGCCCTCTATGGACAGTGACACATAAGGAACGCTCGGAGAGCAGGTCCTCTGTGTGACGTTATGCAGGACTTGTTTTAGGGCGTACCCCCCCATCCGTTGATTTAAATATTTTGTGTACCAAATTTCGAACATCAAAAATTTCGGGTAACGGTACCATTGTCTCCGTGACGGCTCGTCCAGGACCTCGTCAACCACCGAATTCCGGGTACCCCCACCCATCCGCTACACATTGTTTTCGGCTACCAAATTTTGGACATGCACGGAGACCATCGACTAGGGCCTCTGTGTGACGTCATGAACTGGAACCCGGTTAGGGCGTACCCACCTTTCGCGTACCCCCATCCGTTGATTTAAACATTTCGGGTGTCAAAAGTCGGACACCAACCATTTCGGGTACCCCCATCCGTTGATTTAAATATTTCGGGTAACGGTACCCGATGGACCATATCACCAAATTTCGGTACCCGATGCCCCCAAAATTTCGCGTAACGGTATCCGATGACATCGCCTCTGCGCGTCCGGGCAACCGCCGAATTCCGGGTACCCCCATCCGCTACACATTGTTTTCGGCTACCAAATTGCGGCCATGCAGAAACCACGGCCTCCGTGACGTCTTGAAACAGGTTTTAGCCATGCGGACGCCAGCGACTAGGGCCTCTGTGTGATGTCATGAACTGGAACACGGTAGTGTTTCAGTCACACATACACACACATACACACACACACACAAAATAGTGACGTCACATGGACAGCTCGGACACCAGCTGCCAGTGCCTCTATGACGTCATGAACTGGAACCCGGTAGTGTTTTCAACTGGGGGTTCCCCAACCAATTGTTTTCACACCGCGGAAGCCAGCTACCAGTGCCTCTCTGTGACGTCATCGCCATTGTTTTCTAACACTCACTTTCCCTCTACTTAAGTAAAAAAATTAATTACAATTTCTAAAAATTCCCTAGGCTCTCCTAATTAACCGATTTGAATTTTTCAAAATGGGTTTAAAAGTTTGAATGCTCTTCTATGAGTAAAAAAATCAGCGATTCATACAAGAATGTATTTTTCAATCACCAATATTTTCAAAATTTTCAGATTTTCCGGAGAGAGCTAGATTGCAAAATTATTGTGCAAAAACGAAAAAAAATATCGTGTTTTTTCTTGCGCGATTGTTTTTGTTATAACTTAAAGTTTTTCTAGCTACATTATTAGAAGCATTAAGAGTTTTCTCATTTTCCAATAAGCAGTTTTCCAAAGCGACATTTTTTTGACTTTTTTTCGTGAATTTTCACTCCTGTGACACGGAAAATTGACTTTTCCAAATTACAAAAGTATATTCCGATAGGAAATTTTATTGCGAACAAATTAACCTTTATTCATTTTCCACGTAGATACGACACTTACCGAGATATTCGAAAGAAAAGGCCATAAAACAGGACCCAAAATGTCTATTTTTTCCCACTACGATTTTTCCTGAGTTTAGCACAACTTTTTTTTTCTGGTGCAAACCGAAATTCTCATTATAGGCATCCTTCGGGAGACATTCCAATAAAAATTTGAGTTCCGACGGAAAAAAAGCAACCCAATACAGATCCCGACTGGACTATTAGGGTATTTCTATGTGCTCATTCTTTTTTAGAGTAGTGTTGTTGTCAGGCTGTCCCTTTCACACAAGAAACAGGGCAACCTTATATAAGTACTTTGCTGACCAAGTAGAGTGGGAAGTTCTTTTAAGTCGCCACATATAGTCCAACCATAGGGCTTACAAAGAAAGCTTAGAAAGAACCAGATCAAGATTTTCATAGCAACTGAAAGCAAAAGTGCAACTGAAGATTGTATTTTAAGAAAGGGAAGACTGTTAGAGGCTGGAAGGTGGAAGAGGAGGAGAAGAAGGCAGACATGAAGGAAGTTTGGTTTAAACTACTGTATTGTTCTGTTTTAACTTGTTTTTACTGGCTTTGTTTGTAACGTTTATATTTTATACTTAATTCTGTTTATTGCATCACCATGCTTTAAAGAGATCTTATTCAATTTGTGCATTTGTATTTTTAAGAATTTTAAAAATTAGAATTTTTTATTAATTTTTCCAAATCACTGCAAAAAAAAGATACTAATTTTAAGGCAATTTTACCATGTTGCTGATGTCTTGTCGGATCAACAGAATACAGATTCATAGCTGACTGCATGTGTGTATTTACTTCAAAGTCTAGTGAAGGATCTGGTTATCATGATGAAGTGAATGTCTATAGTAGGGCTGTGTTGTAGCAATGATGATGATGATTATGTTGATGATGTCTTCAGTTATTCTGAAGAAGATGACCATATGCTGTAATTATTTCTTTATTTAAACTGATTGGAAACCATATGTGCAAGTATTCTTTAAATGGCACTTAATATTAACATGAAACTAGCACTAAAATATTCTTAATAGAGTTCTATGAATTATTAGCAACGGCTGATCAGATAAACATAATTTTTCTGAGTTCCTAAATTATGTTTTGATGGACATTTCAAGTGTAGTTACTATTGTTCCAACTAGGGAACACTGGAAAGGAACAATTGGTTAGTTCTAGTGAAGAAAGCATGAAGCTCTGCCTTCCAGTGGTGATGCATATACTGTATTTTGTAGCTTTATGTTTACTTGATTGCTTGTTTGAAAAATACAGAATTAACACTCAGCCATTGGGGAATGTATTGTTGTAGAGTTATTTTACAAATCCTATTCTTTACATATGCTTTTCATTCGATGTCTGTTACACATTATTTATGGTATTGCACATTGTATAAAAAATTATCTTTGGAACGTCATATAAGTCAGCCTTGCAAGATATATTATGGAGGATGCCAGGTGATTTAGGAAGATTGACTGTATCTTGTCAGGAGAAAATACAGGAACCAGTATGTAAAAGTTGCAACGGCAGAAATCCTGAAGAAGGAAGAAAAACCAGAAATCCAGGATTGCCACTCATATTTTTAAAGGCTGGGTATGAGAAACTACTTCACTGTCCCCACAAAAATATCAACACAATCCCCTTACAAAAGTTATCTAATTCTAGGAACGTTTAAGCAGACCCGATGAGCACAGGTTAGGCCAGGGTGAGGTGACAAAGACTTAACACATGTTCATTTTAATAATTTTTACTTGTAATACTATTATTGCTCATGATAGTATTTCAGTATTCTGATTTATCAACAACACATCTGTTGTATTCAGAAATAGGTAATACAGTAGTTGGCAATGATTATATATGATTACAGTGATTAATTACTTAATCAAATGTAGTAAATCAAGTTATCTGTGAAAGGTGGTATGTACACCTTAAACTATAGGTATTAAAAATCAAAACTTGAAGTGTTGGTGTTTACCACCACTTTAAATCTCACAAACTATATTAAGAATATTCTTGTTTTGAGTGTTTAGGTTAATAACTTTTACATGTGTACTATTCTGTTTTATTTTGCAATGTTTATCATAATTTATATGAGGGGAATTTGTCTTTTACAAATCAGATATTTACTATATTTAATACAATTAATTTTAACCTTTTGCTCAGTGATTACTCGGCCACTGATAGTAGAATTTTTGAAAATGTAATTTAATGCAAAACTGTCAACTTTAATTACAGAGAAACTGATTAAATAGTTTTAATTAGATTGCCTCCACTCTCATATTCATTAAAAAATAGATACTTCGTCACCCAATTCATAGTTTGTAATATATGCACGAATTTATGTTACACTTTTGCAAAGGTTTATCAGAAACACTCAACCTAAATTAAAATCTTAGGCACTGTATAATTTATATAAAACCAACAATACGAGTTACTTGCTAAAGAAAACAGTGTTTACATCTCTATACTTTTGTAAACTAAGCACAATATAACCACCAAGTGGATTGCAACACAAAAGTGTGTCACATGAATGAAAATTTGTCACCATAGCTACATGTATTACATCACACGAAGAAAGAATGGATACCAATGTTTGAAAAAAAATCCTCAAGAGTGCAGCATGACTAACATTGAACTAACATTGTATATCCGCAATTTTGAGGTAGCAGAAATTGAAAACATACATATACATAATTACTGAATTTGGCCTCTCTTAGAAAAAGTATGTATTTACGGTTACTGATCAAAAGGTTAAAGAAATTAAGAAGACAACTTTATTTCCGTATTTTAATTTTTGCAGAAACTTTAAAATGAATACGATAATAAGCAAAGTATAAAAATATGCTGTTATTAATAACAATAATAATAGATAACACAAGCCTATAAGAGAAATTGTATAATGATAGTGAAACTCTAATAACAATAAAAATAATAGTAGCGGTAGTATATGAATACTTCAGTACTTACAGATTGTAACAAATATACCTGCAGGTGGCATCTCGCCATGGACAGACTCTGTTACATCTGTGTGTGAATGCTGAAACACCAGTTGATAACTTCCACACAAATGATGTATGCAAGTAAGTAAAACTTCACAATTATTATTTCACTTGATTTTATATTAAAGCTAAAAAAAAAGTATGGAGAGGAGTTTGAATCTGAAATAAGTTACTGTCACATAGGTTTTTGTATTTAAAACTTGAATTGGAGTCATTTATTTTATTTATTATGTATGTACAATTACAAGTAGAGTACAGATGTTAGTTGTGTATGTATGTAACCTGAAAATGTACACACATATAATGTAGTGTTTCACGTAGGACTATATCTTGTTTTGACAGGATATTATAAAGTAGATTATATGTCATTACGTATTTTGGAAGTTTTTCTGCTAATGTTAAACATAGATCTGTGGCTCAAAAAGTTAGTTATAAAATGTTTAATAGTATTTATGCATCTTGTAAACACTACATGAAAACAGCTACTGCTAAGTATGTTGATTCTGTAGTATTTGAAAATCTGTGTCAGATTGAACTCTGTCTGAATTACTTCAACCACTGCAGTGTTCTTCTTTCCTTACATTCATATTAAAATCAGTATAAATGCTTTTCTTTTATACTAGGGCCAGAATTTTAGTCACTCACCTGTTGAGTATTTTATAACAGAATTTTGTCTGCACATTCCCTCCAGAACAGTTGAATGATGTCAGGCAATCAGTTAACAGCCACTGTGTACTGTGTGATTTAACAAAAATAAATGTTTTTTTCCCTTACATTATGTGTTTAATCTTGTGCAGAAAATATTCACTGACACATTTGTCTTCCACACTGGGTATATTCCATCACTATCACTATTGTCCTCATTACTACCATTCTCCGAACTAACTGAATTATCTTCTGTGTTCATAAAGACTTTTGTGTTGTGTTTTCAAGGTAATTGTGTTGTGTTTTTTCCTTTGCGAGGTAATTGGCTTCAATTTTTTCAGTGTATTTGTACTGAAGTTCCAGTCATCTGTAATAATTTAGGAAAACTTTTGTTCACATAATCTTAATTCGTTTTCAGTTTTAAACCTTTCAACCCAAATTATCAAGTGTAACCAGATTAATCAGCTTGACGTCTGGATGATATGGAGGTAACCTAAGTAAGGTATCTAAGATCTCACCAGTTATATTCTAGGCCATTTAGTTTAATTAAGTTATGTAGCTGGAGTTTTCAGCATGTTTTTGTAAAATGGGATTTTCATATTTATTAACAATTGTCTTTATTATAGTTTTTGATATTACTATAACACTACTTGATGTTAGGAATTATTCTGATATCCAATGTCTGTAATTTTTAAAGTTCATGTGACCATTGTAATTATCAGTTGTGTGTTTTGATTTGAATACTAACATTACATTAGACATAAATCAGTTCATTTATTATTCCCAGTAATTAGCCCGTGTCATATGGAAATAGGAAGTAAGTAACCAGATGACATAATTTCTCATGCCAGGTTTTTTGTGCACAGTGGTTACTGCTTACACAAGTCTCATCTGAATATACATAATGGGCCAATTTTCAGTTTGATATGTTTTGTATCAGTTACTTCTTGCAGTGGCCATTTAAATCGTAGCCCTTGTAAAAGTTTATTGAGGCTTATTTCCTCTTTTAAAGTTTTTAGACTTTCCCATGGCAAGAAGTTTACTGACGGTACAGTTTTTTCGTTACTAAAAAATTTATAATAGTTTCTTGTTTTGTACATTTATTGAAGTTGTCAGTGTTTATTACGTGTAGGAAACGCTATGGGGTTTTCAAGTTCTACTGAGCGATTTAATTTTTGTAACTTTTTGTAGCCTTAATTCTTTATTAATATGAATTACTTTTTCCTTTGACTTACCTGTACTTTATGCGACATACTCTTAAATGTTTTATAGATAGACTAAAACATCACCAGTGTCTACTGGTCATCTCAAAAATTCACATTTGATAGTCTCACAAGCCTGACTGTGCAAGGCTTGGACACTTTTGAAATTCTTTATAGGCATTTTTAAGTTAATTAAAAACTTTAAACTATTGGTGGCCATCCATTTTGTGCACCATGGTTGCGTGCGATTTTTGTGGCTGTGCATGGTATCTGAGAGAATTATTTCTCATACATAGTGTGTGTGTGTGTGTGTGTGTGTGTGTGTGTGTGTGTGTGTGTGTGTGTGTGTGTGTGTGTGTGTGTGTGTGTGTGTGTGTGTGTGTGTGTGTGTGTGTGTGTGTGTGTGTGTGTGTGTGTGTGTGTGTGTGTGCAGCTGTTGAGAATATGATGTTTTTCTTTTTTTGGTTTTGAGTAGTACATTGATTTCCTTTTGCAATAGTGATATTTTAGGATTGGAAAAAATTATCCTTGATGGAACAGGTTCCTAATTAAATTATGCACAAACAGCATATAATTAAATTATCTCATCTCTGAGAAACCTGAATTGGAAAATATGTATTTCCATAAAAACATACTAATTAAAAGTGTTGAGATTAACATATCATGTCATGGTAAAAACCAAAAAACAAAGTTCCATCCATAAGATATACTTCTTAGTCGTATGTTGTGAATTATGACCAATTAATATACTGGTGCACATGATTGTAACAGTGGACAGATGTTGCAAGTAAAACAGTAATGTTTTATTCCAGCAAATTAAGTTTTGTTTAATTTGAACTTTTAATTTTACTATACAAACGATTTGTATGTATGTAAATATGTACGTGCTTACTGCATTTATAAATAAATATTTATGTTTGTAAGTAATTAACAAAATGCTGTTTTAAGGTTTCCTTGTTCTGCAACTGCGAAGTTATTAATTCAGTGTGGTGCTGATGTTAATGCTATGGACCAGGATAGGAATACACCTCTGCACATCATTGTATGCTACCAGAAGCCAATAAGGTATGCAGTTTTTTTTTAGTAAATGTTTTGTTTGCTCCATAAACAAGGCCCTTTCTCATTTCAGATGAATTATTTTCCCTTTTGTTTCATGGATTATAATTTATTGATCACTACTTTTTTAATACTTCTCCTGGGTTATTTTATGTTTCTGTATTGCATCTCTTAGTCTGGTTGCAAGAGAACTGTTTAAAGCTACTTTTTATATGTATGCATTTTGTTATTTATATTTGCATTTGCTTCATTTTGTGTGACACATTACTATTGATTAGTTAATAGATGTGTGGGAAGTAGGGACTCATTGCTTTACAAAAACAGTTTGTAAACTGTTGATTGGATTACATATATGTCATTCAGTACTACTTTTGCACCTGGTAATATTTTTGAGCCAGACCAAATGTCAACAGAATAATTGAAAAGAAAGAATGACCACTGAAGATGACTTCCACAGCAGATGTAAGGTCGAATCAGGATGTCTGAATTTTAATGAACAGACTATGACTCTATAGTTTTATATACAAATCACTGTGTGAGAACTGAAACAAGCTTTTTTAACTCATCAGTGAACCAGAAATGTTAATATTATTTTTCCATAAATTCAAAATCAGAATTTACCAAATTGGAACAGAAGAGTGCTAAGTTAATTCTGTTTCTAACAGCAGCCTGATTGTCACATTAATTAATTGTGTAGTGTAAAACATTAATTAAAATTAAAAGTATCTGTTGCATTAAAAAAAGTACTACATTGCTTAAGTGTGTATGCTTGGCATATTAAGTAAAGAATGTACATTTCAAATGACTTCCATTATAGCTTCTCTAAGAACATATTTATATTACTTTTTTTACCTGCTACCATTCTTGGTTTAGATTTATACTATGATGTACTTATTTATTTATTTTTTTGTATACAGTGTATAACTTTTTGTTGGGAGTTTGTAACTGTAAAAATGTTGTATAGCATTTTATTTACATTAATATAGTAATAATAATAATAATAATTGAGGGCTATTATTATTATAATTATTATTATCATCATCATCATCATCATTATGGGCATCACAGAAAACCACCACTTTTCTGCCTATGGCTGAGTGAGTAATTCGCCTCCAGTCTTTTCTCTTAAGAGAAAATCTTGTCTATTCATTATTCCACACTACCGAATTAGTTGTCTTTTCATCTTTCAAAGGACCACTGTTTTGGTCCCTGTTAGTTCCTTGGCTTTCAGTCTAACAACCTTTGTAACCAATAAAGTTAATTTTAAATACTGAAGATATGTGTGTTACGTTTGTGTACTGTATTGTTACTCTGTGTGTTTTTATTGAAATGTGTGTGTTGAATTTTGATCACATATGATCACAATTTTGATGTGTGTGATTATGAATTCAAATAAAAAGGCTCTTCTGTTTTTTTAGGCTCGGATAAAAACTAGTATGATTTTTTTTGCAGCGATTTTTTGACTTTGCATTCAATCATCATGGAATTAACAGAAGCAGGTGCACACATGGACACAGTAAATACTAAAGGAAAAACACCATTTGAGGCAGCTACTACAGGTAAATTTTGTTTATAAGTGTTTGTAAAGTGAGTCTGCAAGTGTGTCCATGTGCACATGCACGCACACACTCATAAGCACATCCAGTAATATTTAAAAATTTGTTAATTCACATATTTGTGATTTCAAGATTTGTTTAATTTTGATCCCTTAATTTTTTGAACTAATATTAATTCATAGATTGTCTTTATGTTAATATTTTTTAAATTAAAAACAAATTTATATCTTAACACGCCTATGAATAATGTTAATTATTGTGTTTATTCAAGAAAATTAAAATATTCCATTTTAAATATTATGTAGCTTAATTCTTTGAATATTTTCACCAGTTTACCATTTATTTTTATTTCTGTTATTTTTTGATGCTGTAGAATTGTAAAAGTAATATTTCAATTGTATATCACATAAAAGGCTATTCTCTCAGAATTAGCTATACATGACATCTCCTTTTTTAAT
Organism: Magicicada septendecula; assembly: GCA_034769895.1. Taxonomy (NCBI): domain Eukaryota; kingdom Metazoa; phylum Arthropoda; class Insecta; order Hemiptera; family Cicadidae; genus Magicicada; species Magicicada septendecula. Next base: position 982,987,220 of record CM068367.1, on the reverse strand, counting down.
ATAGAGTAATTGTATATTAAAAATTTTCATTGTTTCTTATTTATTGCATAGAGGCAGAGGCGTAGCTGGGGGGGGGGGGGGGGTCCGCCCCGGGTGTCACCCGTTTGGGGGTGACACCCACCCGCGATTTAAAAAATTAAAAATTTACAAAAACTTAAAAAAAATATGAAAAAACCGTGCGCGTGCTTGTACATATTGCAAAGTTTTTTCATATGAATTTTGAAAATTCGGACAGTGCGGCGCGGACAGATGTGCATTCACATTTACGTTTACCTTTACCTAGAGTATGTTGGCTACACGGAGAGAAATTTGGTGCTGTAGCAGCTAGACAACTAACGTGCTGATGTAGTAGAGTAACCTTGGGTGGACACCTAACTACACGGAGAGAATTGTTGAACCAATATAGTTCCAAAGAAGGACGTTAGATGTCGACCTGCTATAGCACCAACTTTCTCTCCGTGTACACTGCACTGTGTGCGCACTCAAAACAAAGAGAGCAGCACTCGACTCGAGGAATTCCCTAAAAATATCGTAATTCGTACTTGCTGTGTGTCGCGTCGGTTTTGTTCAGTTTCCTTTATTCTTTTGTACCGGTATGTGTTGTGAAAGTGTGAAAGTATCATGATTAGATTAAATCATTGTTAATGTTGGCAGTTTTTGTACACCAATAGTGTATGAAACGAGAAAGTCTACAAATCAAGGTAAGTGGATAGTTAAATTGTATTTATGTAACAAGTGGATTTCCTCGTATACAAGGCGCAGTATATTTGAAAGGTTGAATTCACGGGACCTCAATTTGTGCGTTTTGTAGCAATAGAGTCCAGCGTCTGTGAATACATACGGTTTTAAGAAGGCAAGGACTCCCTGTCACTAGACATGTTTTAAAATTAAAAGCTTTAGAAATCACAGAAGAATTTTGTCAGCGGGGAAAGTTGTCAGTAAAAGTACAAATTTTACAGTTTGTCCCAACAATTTTCATCTGAGGTCTGGTTTACCCATTATAGGGAATAGAAAGATAAAATTCTTTTAGTGAATTTTCGCATTACATTAAACGTTGAGTTTGAACTAAATTAATGTTCTTTATATGCCTGCGTTATAGGTATTGTAAAAGTTCCATGGCAAGCTTCGTTTTTTATGAACTCCACAACATTGTTCACAACTTCACGGGTCTAACTGTGGAATTTACTAATAAATTATTTAAAGATAAATGTTGTTTTTTTACCCAACTATGCAGAAGAAGGGTGTATGTTGTAACCATGTCCGCATTATTACGTTAGTGCCGTGATACTAAGTGGAACTTTTTGTTTTAGCTACTTACATCAAAAAGTCGAATATGCCTCGAGGAGTTCATACATCTAAGAGGAAAAGTGGGTTTCAGCAGAGAAAGCCAAAACAGGCTAAAATTGATGCAGTTCAGAGTATATCTGGATCCATCTTCAAATATGTCACAAAAACCGATAACAGCCAAAGTTCATCAAAAGAAACTGATTCCCTCCTTAATGCAAAGGATAATTCACTAAAAATCAGCTCATCTTCAGCTTCAGAAAGCGAACAAGATGTTGAAGATACCCAAGTAACGACATTCCATGAAGAAAATGGATCAAAAAATGCTGAAAGTGACAGTGATAATGCTGCCTCTAACAAAGACGATAATTTAAGTAAGTCACTTAATATGAAGATGTCTCATATTGGAGTATACCGGTTCCCGATAGTCTTTGCATAGAGATTATAAAAAAAGGTAGTGATACTTTCCAAAACAAAGAAGGACCATTGACACTGTATCTAGGAAAGGGTTACAAACAAAAGGCGACATTCGACATTTGTCAAAAGAATGGTTTTATAAGCAGATGCCTAATGGTGAAAAATTCTGCGTTCCTGGATGGTTTACTCTCCCATCACTAACAAGCTGTATTGCTTCTGCTGTCGTTTGTTTTCCACCAAAACTGATACTAAAACATCCACATTTGTGACTAGATTTCAGAAGCTGTGGAAATTAAATCCTAAAGTGGCGGACCATGAAAGTACAAATGAACATCTAGAAAATCTAGAAAAGTGGAAATCTTTAGAAATAAGACTAAAACTCCACAAAACAATAGATGACGCAGCCTTGCAATCAATAGAGACTGAAAAACAGAAGTGGAAGGGTATTTTATCTAGTATTTTATCTAGATTATTGGACGTAACATTGTTTCTGGCTAAACAAAATCTAGCATTTCGTGGACACGACAAAGGACACGACTCTACAAATAAAGGGAACTTCTTAGAGTTAGTCCAACTACTTTCAAAATATGATGTAGTGTTGAAAGAGCACATCTTGCACTTGTAACAGTAAATCTCCAAAAGTATCATATATGTCACCAGATATACAAAATGAATTCATAAGTGTTTTATCGTTCGCAGCTGTTAAAGCCAGAAAAAATATATTTTAAAAGTAATTTGTTCCCACTTTTTTCCATTTTCAACTAAAATGATACTTTATGCATATTGGATTTTTTATTTTATTTAATGTTGATTTAACAGTTTTAATCCGCCAGGACTCGCGCTATGAGATTTTTTCTCACGTTCTGACATAATGAGTGATTTTTTTAGTTCACAATTATAATTGACTGTCATCGCACTCTCTAGCTGAGTTTTATAACCTTCACTAAGGGCTGATAACAGTGTCGGTGACATTAGTTGCATCTGAGCTCTGCTAGCGGTATTTTGTCAGCTTACGCCATCTAGTGTGAGAGATAGTCTCACTGCGCGAGTTCACTAGTTCCCATTTTTGTTTTCAGTGTGAGAGTTTTTCTTACAGTGCGAGTTCTAACGTTTAAGTTTTTTTCACATTAATAGCAGTTATTGGTTTGTACTTAAGATATTTATGAAGTATGTCCTGTCTTACAATAATTACACTACGTTAAATGATGCTAATAATTCTTTCTAATTCTGAATCTTGCAGCCTAGAAAGATATATACATGTATTATGTATTTAAATACATATATGTTTTGATTTTTTAATAAATTTATAAATTACTATATTTTTGAATTTTCTGTTATTTGAATTTTAGTTAAAATAATCTTTTTTGTATAAGTGTGCAGTATATTATATTATTTTGAGTTGTAAGATTAGTCACTAATGTTTAGCGTTAAGTGCAAGCTAATAAACACGTAATTATTTGGCAAATGTTTTTTTAATTACCTTGATTTATTAAAGTTAAAAAAATTAAAATACATATATTAATAAAATAAAATAAATACTTAATAATAATAGAATTTAATAGGAGTGAGAGAAAGACGCGCGCGAGTATTCCTGGTCCAGGAATAGGCGCGAGTTCTCGCGGGTTAATGGGGTGACACCATCTATATCCGCCCCGGGTGCCACCCTTGCTAGCTACGCCACTGCATAGAGGGCTACAAAAAATACAGAATACCCAAAATCATGTGTGATTCATACTGGGGGTGCCACCAGTTATCGCTTACAGTGATTGTCTTAGATAACAGTTTGACACTCAGTTGTTGGCCCTAAATGACCCTTTTGTTACACTGTGTGTTTTTATAATATTATGTTTAATAATAGCCAGCATTACTGACTTTCAGCAGCAACGAATTTGTATTGTTATGACAGCAGTGGGCATCACCAACTGTTGAAATTAGCTTTTGATGATTGATAGTATTAAATTGATGTTAAGTCCATAAATGGAAAGAAGTAAAATGTTCCAGTAATATTCTCTACATTAGTCCAGAATAAATTAATATATTTGCAAAATGTGGGCTCAGTAGGATATAAGAGCATGAATCCTGATAAGGTTTTGTCAAATGTTGGCTACTGCCTAAGATAACATATGATGTTTGAAACTTCCTGAGGCTTTGTCCTTATTACTGAAGATTTTTAATAGGTTTTGCTGTTTCTAAACCAATAGCAAGAAAAACTGATACTATTTAGTTGACAAGAAAAAGTGAACAAGTTTTCTGGATATTCAGAATTGCTTAGTGCTCAGAACTGTCTTTTACTTCCTGGGCTCCAAAGAAAAAAACTTTTAAACATAGATGTGGGTAATTGTAATGTACGTGTTGTTTCATACCAGGTAAAGGCATAATCATGTATCACAGTCCAAGAGGCCTTTCCATTTATAAAAAGATTTATATGTTAAAAGACAAGAGTTGCTGGCTCTTGTCATGGATTTAGAACTCTTCTTCAAGTACTTTTATAAGTGAATTGTGGTGATAAATAAAATTTGTGATTGTTATGCTGTCCCTGGTTTGGATTTTCATTACATCACGGTTGTATACCACAGTTGTGTTTTAAGTAACAAGAGAAATAAACCATTACACAAAATAACAGACTGCATAAAAATTATACACATTTGTAAAAAAAAAGTAAATAAATTTAACTTAAACATAGTCTGCATAAGATTGTAACAACTGCAACTTTAAATACACGGGTAGCATGAATGTGTATTTTAAAATGGAATTCATCAAACATTGTAGAGCATTTAAAAATAATATACACATAAAGAAGGCACTAATTAACTAATAGGTATTTGTTGAAGATACAATCTACTGAGAGCAGTAACTGATTACAAATAAGAATCAGCATCTTATTTGTATTATCATAAATTAGGGTTTTGCCATTACAGTGTGTCAGGATAGACAATGAAAACAAAGATTTAATTGTGAAATTCTGAGAGGTTTTGAAGTAAAAACAAAATATTAAAAATACATAAAACATACATTACATATTTTGTATCATCATGAATACAAAATTTTATAAATTGGAACAGCACTGGAAATATGATGTTAAATGTATTAGTTAACCATTAGGTACTAGTAGTCGGTAAAATAAAATAAATCTTGTATTATGGACTGTTCATAAAAATAGTCAGTATAAATTAACAGATGGTATGTTAAACTATGAGATATATAGTTTCTTTATAATGTTCATTTTCATGGTTGAATAGCTTGTGAACCAATTATCTGTTTTTACATTGATGTTGAAGAAAACATGCCAGTGAAGTGTGTATGCTACACAGATCATTTCATTGTGAGAGTAATTGCTTGAATGAGTGAGATACAAAAAATAAATGAATCTTAAGTCATTTACATTAAATATAAAAAATCAGAATAATTTACTGTTGGCAAAATTTGAGAGATGTATTGAGGAAGAGATGTATTGTGGTTTATATGCATTTTTGTTCCAGGTGTTGCGGAAATAATTTTAAGGACACAAACAAAGCTAAGCCTTAAATGTATTGCTGCAAAGGCTGTTCAGATCTATAACATACCATATCAAGGGCAAGTGCCACATTCACTCGAAAGCTTTATTGATCTTCATGGGTCAGGTGAGCCATCATCAGAGTGTGCCATGTCTGTTTGATTGCCCAGTTTTACTGTGAAGTATTAAATTCATGTAAGTTAAATATACATGTGTTGATGTTTATTTCAAATATGATGAAAGGGCAGAAACTGGCTACTTGAATGTATATTTTGTACTTTAAAATGTTCATTTATTTGTATATGACGGTTATTTTGTATGTAGCGTGTATCTTTTATTAATGTGTTTGGAGTAAACTTAATTAGAAAATGTGTATCTGTCATGTAAATGTACATGTGAAAATTAAATGTAAGTTAAAGTAAACAAAACTGTACATGTAAAATAATAAGTATGCAATGTTTACTTGTAGAAAATATGTATTATGGAGAACTGTAAATAAGTAAAACTGTTCCGTAAATGTTTCTCATACAATTGCTTCGTGCAGATTTATGAATGTAAATAGAGAGACAGCGTATTAGAATTGTATGACAGTCCTTGTACCTGAAATTTTTACACCTTTTGTGTTAAAAGTAGATTATTAGATAAAAGAACAAAAATATTCTATAACAGCATTGCTCAAATCTTCAACTCCATGGTCTGTCTGTTATTCTAGTGATATTCTGTGATTTCCCTTTTTCTAATCTGAAAGCAGTATGACATTAACATTGTTCTTAATTTATAATGTTCAAATTCTAAATTTGTTATATACTTTTAACAAGGCTTACCTATATAAATACCTCTTGTTCACCTGAAATTTTAACAAAGAATCCTGTAAAAATTCATTATGTCTTTGTTTTAACACAGCTTGTGATCTAAAAGAACCATAAAGAACTTTTATATAGTAGAATTAATTATCAATAGTTCATCTTAAATATTTTTTTATTTACTTTTACCCTTGCCAAATTTGCTTTCTTCATTCACTGTTTCTGCTAATGGAGGATTCAGTCATCTGAAATACTATTAATAAAAGGAACTCAGAAAATTTATTATTTTTTTTAAGGTAGCTGTGTTGATATACAACGATCATAACATAACAATGCACAAAATAGATCAAGAAATCAGGATATACTGCAGTGGTTATTGTTTTGACTTTTTATTAAGACTTTTCAAACAAATATTGATATGTGCATGGCACAATATTTTTTGATGTTTGTAAACCCAATAAAGTGGTTGAATTTATTGGTAATGCAAATTTTTTTAGTAATGAAAGTGCAAAGCATCAACTGCATTACATTTAAAATCATTAGGTATACTGTATATAAGTATACTGTAATTCATTAAATTTAAAATGTTGGTAAATTTAATTGATTTATTTTTGTTTGACCATTGTAAACAAAATTTGTAACATTTAGCAGATAAAAAAAATGACTTAGGTAAAAATAAATATCATGTAATAAACAGGGAGAAGAAAATGTTAAACAACACGTAAGTGAGAAACATTTTAGAACTTTTTCAGTTTAGACTTATGTAATATTTTGTGAATAATAATGATACACTATTGAAAGACATTTCATTTCACATTAAAATATATTATTGTTGTAAATACTTGTATAGTGATAATGTTCTATCAGTTTAAGTATGTGAATTGACGTGTGAATATGTGAATACTTATAAATACAAACTAAAAGGAACATGCCTTCTCTCTATTATAGTTAAAATACTTGAAGATAAGACAAATGCACCACACACACACACACACACACACACACACACACACACACACACACACACACACACACACACAAATATAAATATAATTTTCTGATGGATTATATGGCTGTTTAACATTAGTTATAAATTCTTGAATAAAATCAAGAAACTTGTGATAAAACATAGTGTTTGATTGTACAGAATATTAAGCTTCATTTACTCTGCATAGCTTTTCCATTAAAGGATTTACATTGCAGAGTAAATCTAAAGTAGCTTTGTGTCTAGTAATGTTGTGGAATACTGTACAGTTGCACATAATGTAACTGAATACTCTTTTGATTATAGAGAATTTATTATTAAGTTTGCTTTAGAGGAAAGTTGATGATGATCAGAAATCGAGTAGAAAGTTTAAACAGAAACATTGCATTGTACAGAAACATTTCTATTGTATTATGAAATGTTGTGCCATAGAATCCTAGAGTTTTTAAAAATTTTTTATCAGCTCCTGTAATCAGTTGTGTTCAGATTGATATTATTTATTGTCGTTATTTATAATTTTTCCTGTATATTGTTTAATTTATTGTATTTGTTATACAAAAACTGTTAGTGTAAGTTCATTTACATATTTGTGACATATTTTACAAATGTGTTTTATATTTTTCCAATGAACTGTGAATTCTCAGTTTATGCTGTATGAAATACAGAAAAACTAAGATGTGTGTATCAATATAAATCTTTTATATTGTTGTAGTTTTGTGTGTTGTGCCCTGCTTGGTACATTTATATTCCCATCCTAACCAAATAAATTTCATGGCTATATAAGTAAAACTTTGAAGTAAAGGTGACATTGAACCAGAAATATTTTACTGACTCCAAACAAGGGAACCATGGATATTTTATGATAGGTTCCGTTGTAAGTAACAACGTGTGGGAAGCATTAAGTACGTAACTCATTTAGTTTAATAAAGTGAGTGTAAAAAGCTAATATTTCTAATTGTAAATATATAACTACTGACTCGGAACACTAAGTTTTTTTTGGTAAAAATGTTATGCTTTTACCTTGTAGCCTGAACTAGTTTCTGCTTATTACAAGGTTCATCAGAGGCTGCCGCTAGGAGTGCTGTCTGTCTTGTTCTTGATGACGGCACCGTCGTTCAAAAGATGTTGTTGTTGTTGTCAAAAACACATAAAACAACATCCTAAACGGACAGACACAATTTAAATCAATCACACATACTATTTGAACATAACACACGCACACACACACAACATCAATCTTTTGAGCGACAGTGCCGTCATCAAGAACAAGACAGACAGCACTCCTAGCGGCAGCCTCTGATGAAGCTTGTAATAAGCAAAAACTAGTTCAGGCTACAAGGTAAAATTTTAACATTTTTATACAAGGTAAAAGTTTAACATTTTTACCATAAAAAAACTTAGTGTTCCGAATCGGTAGTAAGTCGTAATTAATTAGGAAGTTGTAGTGCCTGTTAGGAAATACCTTTCAACATTAAAAACTAATGAAGTTTAATGTAAAATTGAACTGTGTTGGTTAATATATTCAAGTAGCAGAGGTTCCTTCATGAAGGTCATGAAGAAATTGAAAAATATAGTTTATTTGCATTGACCAAGTATGAGCAGTACTCCTGAAACATTTAACAAATTTGTAATCTAACTGAAAATAGCTGGTGTATAACAATTTGTGAAATTAGGGTGATGAGTGTCTTAATTTGTGTAAGTGTGCAAACAATTATTCAGAATGAGTTAGAGTGTCCAAAAATCATCAGATGTGTTAAATTCTGAGTCCAGATCACAAGGCAGGTAAGAACTGATGCAGGCTTTATGATCAACGTATAGCAGAGGGCGACACATGTTGATGCCCATTCTCACTTCTAAAACTAAGCAGTCAGTATGGACTGTTGTTGGAAAATATTATATTTAAATTAAATATATAATTTTCATAATTTGAATTTTTAAGGAAATATAAAGTAAATCCAATTACTTCTTGGTAGATCATAACTTGCAGTTTCAACTGAATTCCAGTTTACGCAAAAATAAAATATCAGTTATAGCAAAACTGAAAGTTAAAGGCATGAGAATGCAAGAAACGCTTATGCTCAGAGGGAAATGGTGATATGGTGGGAGTTGCTCTGAGATGTGAGAAGAGAATTGTTGTTATGAGTGTCAGTGCAGCCAACATATGAATATTACTTCATATAGTAACCAAAACTCATGTACAAGGTTTGTTTGTGAACTGTGTTTCACATACCATGGATGTCTCACTCACACACACACTCTCTCTCTCTCTCTCTCTCTCTCTCTCTCTCTCTCTTGCTTGCTATCTCTCTCTCACTCTCTGCTTCCTCTCTCTCTGTTACATATAGTCTATTACATGAGGAATTTTCTGCCGATTGTGAGTCAGTGTCCATGGATCCTTCTGATTTTTTTTCAGTGTCTTCATTAAAAGTTATGAATAAGTTAAGGAAATTTGTTGGCCCGCTCTTAAATTTAGGGGTTGTTTTCACCCCTTTTTTGGGAGTAAAACAAACCAAATTTAATTAACCCCAGAAACCGATAGATAATCACGTTCTAAGGAAAAAAGGTGGTATACCCTTTTTCGAAAAAATGCGATGTTTGAGAGTTACAAGGATTCAAAGTTTTGCCAAAAAACGCGTTTTTTAACATTAATCTGCAAATAACTAAAAAACGACGCCATTTTGCAAAACATTTGTAAAAATCAAAATTAAAGCTTATTAACAGATGAACATTTTTCACTTTGTCTGGTTTCGTTATGTCAAATGGTTCTTGATATACAGCCAAAACAAGATGGCGATTTGTTTTTCATCAAATCACGTGCTTAAAACTGATACAACTCCGCAAAAAATGATTCGATCGTAACCCAATTAGTATCAAGTGAAGCTGTGTTAATTACCTAACCAATGGTAATGGTCAATCACTTGTATAGCTTAAAAAATAACGAAGTTATATAGGAAAATATCATCATTTTTGCAAATTTTTTCCAAGAAATTTAAAAAGTGACGTCTGCCATTTTGTCAAATATGCATATTAACCCAAGATACTGTAGTTTTCGGTTGTCTATTATATTAGAAATGTTCTCAAATTTTTTGAAGCATATATGTATTGCTGTACAGTACTACTTACTTACTTCATCCAACGCCCGTCCGTGGTTGCTCGGCCATTAGACGCCTTGCTGACCAGTAGAACCTGGCCCGTCCTTGCAAGTTGTTGTCCACGACTTCCAGGGCTATGCAGCTTGTGAGGTGGTCGGCCATGCCCTCATCCTCGAAGCACAGGGGGGAGTCGGCAAGGCCGATGCGGTGCAGGTGGCTCTGGAGGTAGTCGTGGCCGGTGGTCATTCTAAACGTGGCAACTGCGACATCCCTTGGCAGGTTGTTGGGGATGGCATTGGATTTTACAATCGGCTCCCATCTTTTGCCAACAGCGGCTGCCTCCCAGGCTGTCTTCACCATTCTGTTGATGAATGTCGTGATGAGGCTGCAGATTGCTGGGTAGCTAACTGGCCAATCTTCTTGTGGGAGAAGGCATCCTGCTTTAGCTAGTTGATCAGCTCTCTCGTTTTCCTCGAGGTCGCAGTGGCCAGGGACCCACTGCAGACGGACTTCTGATCTCGATTGCAGCTTGAAGAGGCGTTCTTGGCACAGTGGGACAAGGTCGCCATCTTGCGGTAGGGAAGAAGTGATGGCTTGTAGTGCTGCCATTGAGTCGGAGAGAAAAACAATTTTCTTTAGACCAGGAAGACCCAGCAGTTTGTCTGCAGCTTCGCTGATGGCAGCTACTTCCCTGTCGAAGTTTGTTCGGTTTCTTCCCACTGGGATGGAACCCTTGAAAAAAGGTTGTGTAAAACCCTGCACCACTTTTATCGCCCATTGCAGAGCCGTCGGTGTAGACGTGGGTCCATTCTGCTCGTGGGTATTTGGTGGTAAGCATTTCCAGGGCAGTGGCCTTTAGAAGGTGCTGAGAAATGTCGGCTTTGTGTTCCGTTATCCCGGGAAGGAACAGGTGAACTTGCAGCTCGGGCTTTTCGCGGACGAGTTCGGTCTTTCGGAACGGCAACCAATCTTGGGCATTTATTTGATACTTCTGCAGGAGTTCCAACTCTTTAGCCAAAGGTGTGGTTTGTGTCTTAAGCTGTGCGTTTGCAGTTTAGTAGGTTTCCCAAAATTTGTCACCGACTGCGAGATCTCTCAAAGAACTTTAGGACCGCTTTGTCTCGTTGGGCTTCCAGGGGTTCGGTCAGAGTTTGGCTTTCAAGCGCTGTGATGGGAGTCGATGCAGCCACTCCACAGACCAGGCAACAAGGCGTTGTTCTGCACTGTGCTCAGCTTCTTTTTGGTAGCATCGCTGGCAGTGGCAAAAGCTTCGCAGCCATATTCCATTAATGAAAGGTGCTGGCTAGGACGTCTTGTGTGGCCCCCCACTTGGTGCCTGTAAGCCTCCTAAGAATGCATAGTCTTTTAGTGGCTTTGTCGGCTGTGCTGTCAACGTGCTGAGAGAAACTTAGCTTGTTGTCTAGGGTCACGCTGAGGCATTTCGTTGTTTGGAGTAGGTGAAGGGGCGTTGAATCATATGTCAGATTGGTGGTGTGCTCCTTAGTGGACAATGTGAAGAATTGGGCAGTTATTTTGTCCTTGCTGACTATCATATCATTGTCTTTGCACCAGGCTTGGAGACGGCGAAGGGCTTTGTTGATGGAATGCTCCATTGCAGGGATTCTGGTGCTGGTGGCCCACATAGTAACGTCATCAGCATAGCAGAGGACCTCGACTCCGAGCTCTTTCTTCAGTTTGCCGATCAAATCATTGATCATGATGTTAAAAAGCACACAGCTAAGTACTGCACCCTGAGGGAGGCCCCTTTTTTGCTGGCGGTAACTTGAGGTGGTGTCTGCAAATCGTACTTTAATGAACCTCTAGGACAGGAAGCTGCAGAGCCATCTGATCATGTTGCCAGAGATATTGATGTCGATTAATATGCTAAGGAGGATTTTTCTGCTCACAGTGTCGTGGCTCCCTGGAAGTCGACGAAGCAGGCCAGGGTTGACATTTTTCGATGGAATCCGTCTTTAACAAATTGCGAAAATTTGACCACTTGGTCGGTAGTTGACCTGTGTTTACAAAAGCCGACTTGTTCTTTCGCAATGATATGGTATTTATCGAGGAAAACTTGGAGACGATTGTTCACCATGCGCTCAGTGACTTTGTACAGGGTGGAGGTAAGGCTTATAGGTCTATAGCTTTTTAATAGTCTGGGATCTTTCCCCTTCTTGAGAATTGGGATGATTTTGGCTTTTCTCCATGTGTCTGGGATACCACGATGCCAAGTTTCGTTAATCGCAAGGAGGAGCACAGTCATCGCCTTTTTGCCGAGGTGGGTGATGAACTCAGGTAAAATATTGTCGGGTCCGCATGGTTTCCCAGTCTTAAGTGCTGTAATAGCCTGCTTGAGCTCGGCGATGCGGAAGTCGTCATTAAAAATTTGGTTGTCTGTCTCAGGAAGTGGGGACAGTGGAACAGTCTTCCTTCTTCGATGGGGGAAGTTTCCCGCACATGTAGAAAACTGTTTTCAGAAGAGGTCGGCGATCCTTTTCTTGCAGGTAATGGATTTGGTGCCGTTGATGATAGGATTCACCATGCATGGTTGGCCTGCATTGTTGAGCTTAGAGCTTAATAGATATTCTGAACTTAATTAATATTCAAATGAATAAATATTATTTGAGAGATCTGTAGTAAGTCTTTTCCTTTCTATCTACTTTCAATTCATTCTGAATAACATTGTGTCTCCAGTCTGAACCAGTTAACTGTCTGAAGAAACTGCTCCTCACAGACCTCAATTTTTGCTGCTGAATGTCTATGTCTCATTTCCATTAAAAGTACAACAACTGGTTCATATTTTATTCTGTAAAACAACCACTGATTTTACTTTATTCATATAGTTTATTTTTAGTTTCACAAATACAAAAACTATTATCTGGTTATCAAGTAACAAATTAACTAATGATTATGATGGTTGCAGTAAGTGGATGCAAATAAGTTTTTGCATCATGTCTAGAGTAGTTTTTTAGCTCTATCAAGATAAGTAATTTTAGCTATATCTGTTTCTGATTAGTTCCCAGTGCAGCCATATTAAAGTTACTAACAATAATAATACAAGAGGTACACATTTAAGAACATTATATAATCCTATTTTCTGCTATGTAACTTGTTTTCAAATCTCCAACTAGCTTTTTTGAAAAAAGAGGAGAGAGAGCATACAAAAACAAATACACTAAAACCTGACCTATCGGCCACCTTTATTCAGCGATCACCTTAATGAATGGCCACTGTTCTGAGGTACGGATTTCATTTTCTGTAACATCAATGTAAATTTCCCCTCCATAAAACGGCCACCTCCTCCCTTGGCCAGCAGTCAGCCCATAATGGGTTCATTCCCTTGTGTCACCTATTGCATGTTCAGTCCTCTGGAATACAATACAGTAGAAAAATAGTTTGGCAGTACATATTTCTAAGAATACTCAAGTAGTGTTTATACCTGCCCAACTAAAAGGTAAGGTAAACGATCTAACCATATGTACCTGCTTACTTTTAAATTTATAAAATGTTATTTGTACACAAAAACCTGATGATGTCTCCATAACGTTGAAACAGTAGCAAGCGGTCAGTTACAAGGGAACGTTCCGAAGTTATAGCATTGAATTGGCATAAGTCATCCATGTGTGTCTGAGTATTTTTGTAATTTGTAGTGTAATTTAACAGTGTGCCAAAAATGAGTAACAGAGAAAGAGTGTGTTTAAATTTAGAAGCTAAGTAATTGTTATTTTTGAAAGTGATAAGGGCGTTTCAGTAAAGAAACTTGCTGAAGTTAGTAATGCGGGACACAAATTAACAGAATAATCAAAAATAAAGACCAAACTTGAAAAGATTGGTTGGTTGTTTAAGACCTGAAGATGTCAGTAATGACGAAAAGCTTTGTCTAAATAATAAAAACAATTATAGCAGTTTAGCAATTTTATAAAAGAAAAGTAAGGATGGCTGCTAATTTAAACAATACGAAGAATAAAACTTGAAAAGGGTGGGAATCCAATATGAATCGGGGCATAATAAGAAAACGTGAATCAAAGTGTTGACAAGTAAATGAAATTCTTTAAGAGTGGTTTAAATGTGTTCGCTCAAAAAAACTCCCATGCAGTGGAAGTACATTATGGGAGAAGGCATTCAAAATTTTTATTGAAATTAAAGTCGAAAACTTCATAGCAAGGAATGGGTGGCTGGAGTGTTTTAGAAAGTGGCACAGCATGTCGTTCAAAAAATTTCGGGTGAAGGTGCGGATATGCGTGTTAATGAATTCGGTGATTGGAAATAGAGGTTACTTAGCACAAATTAAGTGACACAATATTGATAAGACTGGATATATTTTATACCTGTACCAAATAAATCATTAAATTACAAAAAGGAGTGTGTAATGGTAGAAAAATGGCTAAAGAAAGAGTAACGATTATGTTATGTTATAGTGCTACTTGAAGAAAAGAGCAGCCGTTAGTTATCGGGAAGTCATAAAAGCCAAGGTCTTTCAAGAATTTGGGCACAACATTATGGGGCATTAGTTGGCAAAACAAAATTTATTGCAAAATTTTGTTATAGGATAATGCGACATGTCATCCAGTTTCATCACTATCCAATGTGAGGCTCTTTTTTTATTCCAACAAACATGACATCTCATCTTCAGCCATTAGACCAATGATATTTAAATGTTTTATTGGAAAAGAGTTTGTTGGTCCATTGTGTCTCATATGGATGACAGCATTTCCCTTGGCGAAGAAATTTAGTGTCCTCAATGCGGTATCCTGGATCAAGACAGCTGGTATCACTCTTAAGGATTTTTTTTTTACAAAATTAGCAACGCAGATCTGCAGGCACAATCATTACATCAAATTTTGCAAGAACTTCACACACATTTGGTACAGTTGTTGGACTGCCATATGATGAAAATGGAGGCTCTACAATGCTGTGAATATCTCAAGGGCAATCAGGAGGGTTGACTTCGGAAGATGATAAAGGTATATCTGAAAATATTCTGTATTTACAATGACAACTTTCTGAAATTATTAATTAAATAATAGTCCACATTACTATTTGATCAAAAATTACACAATTAAAAATAAACCTGCTACCGCAAAACAAACAACATTAAAAGACTACTTTTCAAAAGTATAATTTCTTTACCACGTGTGATAAGTTTTTTCATTGTAAACGTACTCTAAATAGGGATACAACTACAAGTGCATAATAAAATGATATTAATGATCATCTTTACTTGGTACAGTGAAACATTTATATAAACCTCTTCTGCGGACCGGCCAAAAAGCATTTTATATCGAGGGTCGCTTTATATAAAGATCCCAAGTTTAACTATTTAATTTGCCGGGATCGTGAAAAATTAGCGTTAAATCAAGGGTCGCATTTTATCGCAGGGGTGTTATATCTAAGTTCCACTGTCTACTGTATTGTTATTACTCCCACCAACTTTTCATTAAATAGCCACCTTTCTAAGCGGCCACATGTTATGGTGACCCAAGGGTGGCCGATTAAGACACGTTTTACTGTACAATAGATAGAACCCAGCTGAGTATAAAATATGAAATCAGGAAATTTTATAAAAAATAAGTAACATAAAATAATTTTTTCAACAAATACTTCATGCATATAAAGATAAAAGTAGAAGAATCTGATGAATTACTGTCCAGGTCCAAGCAGTGGCGGCTCTAGACTTTGCGGGGCCCTAGGCGAGTCTATTTTGCGGGGCCCAATTCCCACTTTTGAAATTTACCCTTGTTTTTTGAGCTGAAAACTAACTGGCATTATAAAATTAATATAGGACTATCAAAAACTTACGCAACTTCTTTTTAATTAAGAAGCTATTCAAAAAACTGAGTTGAGAAAATTTCAATGACATTTCAAAAAGTATTTTCAAAAAATAGATTAGTCATCTTCATCTTAATTTTTGTTAGTTGGCAATTAAAACCACTATGAGGACTTTCAGTTAGTAGTATCATAAAAAAATGAAATAAATTGTTTTCCCAAGAAGTTGGTTTTTAATCAACCTGTATAAAAAAGGGTCATTACTCATTAAGGTTACTGAAATAAAATATAAAGGTACAAAAATACCAAATAATACAGAAAACATTTTTTTTTATTGGTACATAAAAGAAAACACACAATACTGAATAATCTTATAAAAATATGATATGAAATACAACATTTATAATGGACTGAAATTTAACTTCTCATAAACTTTTGTTAATTCTAGTTAATAAAATGAACAACACATATTATTAAAAATTTAAATCTCTCAATAATACAAATTAGATTTGTTATTCTTTCAGTCTTTCAACAGTTTTTTAAAAAGGAATTTTCCTACTTTTGGCTTCACTAAAGTCATTGATGATCGATGAGTAGTTCAGTTTTGTTGAAAATTCACGTTCAATCGACAGTATAGCCAGTGCTGAAAGTCTTTCTTGAGACATAGTAGACCGAAGATAGGTCTTTATCAATTTTAATTTTGAAAACGACCTTTCAGCCGATGCAACTGCCACTGGTATTGTCAACAGAACGCGAATGGCAACAAAAAGGTTGGGGTACACATAGGATAGTTCTTTTGAGACCATGTCTTTTAAAGCTTTTGCTACCCCTCCACCTTCTTCTGGCATGGTTCTTGAGAAAATTTCAGCTCTTGATAGAGTTCTTCACAGTTGATGTCACTATAAAGTTCTTCAGACTCTTTCCCGTTTACTCTCTTAATAGTAAGAGCAGTTTCCAATCGTCTGCAACTGTCCAGAATCTCTTGATCTGGTTTATTTCTCAAAACTGCGATATTGCAGAGAAATCCAAAATTAAACTGGTAGCGTTGGAGCTCCATGAACCGAGAACTAAGGCTTGTTTGGATGCAATCTATAACCACATAAAAATACTGTGTCCTCATTAGGTCCTCTGGGAAAGAAGCAATTTCATCTTGACCTTCGTAATCAAAGAGACACTTTTTCTTGCGAATACGGGTTTGTTTGAATTCTTTATTGACACCAATTTCCTCAGCCAAAGAATTTGCATCAACCAGTACAGAAACCCAACCACTTTTTCTGTACTCAGAAATCCAAGTCAAAAATCCTTCAAAATGCTTCATAGCTGTACTTAAGTCCAGTTAACTTTTTGCCAAAGCTTGCTGATGATGTTAATTTTAAACAAAATGTCATACCACACTATCAGAGAAATTATGAACTCATATGAAAGAATTTCCCGACGTAATGATCTACATTCACTGTACAGTGCTGGGTCACCAATATCTGAAAGTGCTTCAAGGCAATCTGCTACGTCTTCCAGCTGATACCTTCCAGCTTTTACACTTTCAATTCTGCACTCCCAC
Organism: Magicicada septendecula; assembly: GCA_034769895.1. NCBI lineage: Eukaryota > Metazoa > Arthropoda > Insecta > Hemiptera > Cicadidae > Magicicada > Magicicada septendecula. The sequence goes on along the minus strand of CM068367.1, from coordinate 982,969,822 downwards.
CTTGTTTCTGATAAAGGCTTTAGTGTTAAATTTACTTTTTCTTTCAGAGGTGCCCATCTCACCGGAGATGCAGAAAATAATGTGTACAACCTTTGCAAAATTCCAAAGAACAGTTTAGCTTAAGTGCACGAGGCTGCAGCATCACCAAGTAGTAGATTCCAGTTGTGGCAACCACATGGGATGAAAAAGGCCAAAGGGTTCATATCAAGTATTCGTGCTTGCACGCCGCTTTTATGTCCCTTCATGTTTGCCCCATTGTCGTATCCTTGGCCACGACAGTCTTCTAATTTCAAACCAAGTGATTTGAGCTCTGAGAGAACGTAGTCAGCTAAGTCAGCACCTGTAGTTTTCTCTACAGGTATGAAACCAATAAAATGTTCTTTGATATCTCCAGACTTCACATCAGCATAGCGTAAGACTAGAGACATCTGTTCCACACGACTGACATCTCTCGTGCAGTCAAGTATAATTGAGTAATACTTAGCTTGTTGTACTCTTTTTATGATTTCTTGCTTTACTTGTCTTGCCATCAGATCTATTAACGCATTCTGTATATTTTTTCCTAAATAGTGATTGGGCAGGCTTTTATCTGCTATACGTTCCAAATGACTACTCATAATTGGATCAAACATGGCAGTAAACTTCACTAAGCCTAAAAAATGTCCACTGTTTTCTGAAAACAGATCCTCCCTGTGAGCTCGAAATGGCAAATTGTGAGTAGCTAAATACTCAATGATGGCCAATATCCTTTCTAAAATATCTTTCCACCGTTGCCTTTCAGCTTGGAGTTGGCTCTGTAGCTCTGAATCAACTGTTTGATTAATTTTTAACTTTTTTTCTAATTCAAGCCATTTCAAAACGTTTTCAAGATGTTCAGGATTACCTTCATGTGATTTAATATGAGTACTTATGTTTTTCCAGTCATTACAACCGCTATACGAAAAAGCTGTATTTGAAGAGGAAAACAATCTGCATGGAAAACAGAATACTTTGTCTGCATTTTTTGCGTAAACTAGCCAGCGCCTGTCCTGTTTCTCATCATTATTCAAAATCCTAGTATAGTGCGATGTTGAAAAATGTGTACTATGACAGTCTATTGGATATCTCACAATATTTTCCCTGATGGGCCCTTTTCGTACAAGTATTAATCTGTCCTTATCATTAAGTGGAAGTGACCACGTACTCGGGTCATAAATAATAGTGTCAGGAACAAATGAATTAGTATTATTAGTACTCTCTTGACTGCAACTAGGCTCATTTGTTTCTGCCTGCAAGGACTGATTATGTTACTAATAATAGGACTACAATTTTCAGGATTATCTGCGTCATCGTATTTACTAGGAATATGACCGTTTACAGTATTAGGCAGCAGAGTATTTTCCTTTGTACAACTTAACTCATTTTTCTCTACCTGCATAGATTCTATGTTACAAGTACTGGCTGTAGAGCTCACCACATATTTATCCAATGAACCACTTATCTTTAGTCCGAATTCCTCTTTCGCCTTCTTTTGTCTTTTAACACTACCAGTTTCATACTTTCTTCCAATGTCTCTTTCTCTTTTTGTATTTCCACTCGAAGACATGACAAACCACAAATTATTACAAATGTAAGCAACAAAACATTGTAAGCCACACTGAATCACTTGATTGTTGTTAAACAAACAAAATAAACCCACTGAACATGCAGTGAACAATAAACATAACTAACCTCAAAACTCTGCACGCGAAAATACTGAACAGCTGTTTCATTGAGGGTGCTTTCACATGGCCGTACTTTTGCCGCGTTGTACTTTTTTCGTGTTTTCATTTGCATGGGAATTTTGAAAAACACAAGATTCGATTATTGTTTTGGACTTGTAAACAAGGTTGTTTATTAGTTTTTTATGCTGCGATTTACTTCTTAACGAAGGAAATACGTAACTTTTGGGTAAAAAAGGTAATTATAAGTATTTTTATTTAAGAAGGGATTTTTATGTAAGGCGGGAATTTTGAAAAACACAAAGTTCGATTTTATTGTTTCTGTTTCTGTTTTTATCCACTAGATTGGGCATTAATTACCTGCGAAACTCCACCATTTCGACCATGTTTAGTAAAACTGAATTGGTAAGTTCAAAATAGATGCACTTTATATTGTTATGGTTAACGAGTCAAATCAAATGTGTAATACTAGTAGTAGTAGTAGACCAAGTAGTAGATTCCCGGACAAATAAGATATAGATGATCATAGATCTAAGCTCAGGGCCTGCGCCTGCGCCTGAGGGGGGCCCTGAGCGCAGGGCCCTAGGCGGCCGCCTATTTCGCCTAATGGAAGAGCCGCCTCTGGGTCCAAGGTAGATGGACAAAATACTTGTAGTAGAAATTTGTCGGAGGAACAGTAAATGAAGATGAGTGGGATAAAAAATATTTAACAGTGGATCCTCTAATTTAATTACCATTGTATGCTAGAAAAAAGAGTGATTGTGAACCTTAAGAATAACAAAGCACCTGGACAGAATTGTATTAGTGCAGATCTACCTAAATCTGGTGGAAAGCATCTCTGTATGGTGATGCATAGGGTAGGGTGATCTCTGTTTGTTGGATCTGGGAACAAGAAACGATGATTGACAAACAGAAATGTGGTAGTATGCCCGAGTCTTAAAAAGCGAATTCAAATGGAATGTGATAACTACCGGTGTATTTTGCTGGTATCATAAAACTGCACAGGCCTCCATAAAGAATACTTACTTCTACAAAGGAATATTTTGAGCGAATATCAATGTGGTTTCAGCGGAGGTAGAGACAGAACTGACCAGAACTTTGTGATTAGGTAGGCTTTGGAGAACTGTTTTTCAATAAATAGTAAGTGAATTTTAAGCAAGCTTTTGACTGTATTGATAGAAGAAAGATGTTCCAAATATTGTATGGTGTGGATATCCCAGAAACTGGTTGGCCTCCTGAAAGAAGCCACATGTGTGAAGACAAGAAATAAATGCCATCTTTTTAGATTTAAAATAGAAGTGAAACAAGGAGACTGCCATAGTTTTCAATGTTGTGCTAGAGAAGTTCTTAAAGCTTTGAATATGGGTGTAATATAATTCACAAGTAAAAGCAAATTTGTGCGGTACTAGAAATGTTTCAAACTAAATATATTAATATGTCGGTGGCAGAGAGCAGAAGATATGTGAAGGATTTGGATGTTAAAGGTGTAAATACATAATGTGTTAAAGGTCAATGTAGACAGTAAACATGTTTTGCAGACAGAAAGTATATACCGTTAAGAAGTTAATGTTATTAACAAAAACATTTTTGCTAAAATTATGAGTGACACTCACCAGTTTTATACTTCACAGACTGGGTACACATGTGCACATAATTGACTGCTTCTAGCAAAGCAGCACAGCTTTCTAGCAAGTCTATAGTAACCTCATCTTTGAAAGCTGAAGTAGCATGAATCTGATTTCTGTTTGTGGTCATAATAAAATTTGTGGTCACTACCCTCTCTTTTCAAAACTAATTAGTTGTAGGATTCAGTTTAATGGTGTTCAACAGAAGATTTGCAGTTTATAGGTGTAAACAAAATATAGTTTTTAGTGACTGTAAGGAAAGTGAGTGGTAGTGTATAACTTTCCACTTTGTTTATAGTGGGAAGTAAATCAAAATATTCAGTATAAATTAGCACATACTAAAACCTTAAAGTTTAACTAAACTAGTGAACTGGGAAATAGTTGTCTTGGCAGTCTCAAAAACATGTTGCATAACCACTTTTTTGCACATTGGTAGGCCTACTTTGTGAAAAATTGTATTACCACAGAAAACAATAGAGCAATAATAGATCCACAGCAAACAATAGATCCCAGCGGCAGCCTCTGAAGAAGCTTTTTAAAAGCGAAAACCGGTTCAGGCTATAAGGTAAAACTTTTACGTTTTTACCCATAAAAAACTTTGTGTTCCGAGTTGGTAGTGAAATAATTATATTAAGTTAAGTAATTGAATCCAAGAATAGAGCAATAAACTATACAGAACTGTCTGACGAGTTCAAAAGAATATGAAATTAACCAAATTTGACATACATTGATATTAACCAATAATTTCTGTGGTAATAAACTTGTTTTTTGCTAGTGCTGCTGAACAAAATGGATGTGAGCTGAAAACAAAAAATGGTGTACGTTTAATCATTTTAGGTACCATACCTAAAAAGAGTACCGGTAGCCATAGATATGCAAATTTCATACTCATTTCAAAAAGATTTGTTTATAAAAGAAAGTGTACAGAAATGTTAGATTAGTAGAGATAATTATTCAGAGTTTTAGACAAATTTTTTAAGAAAAACTAGTTTATAAAAATCAAATATCTCCAAACAAGAGAAGCATAAATTTACTATAGGTAATTTTGATTTATTCAATTTGTTTTCCAGAGAAAAACCAGTTTGCAAAAATTTATGCACAGAAAACAATATAAATTAATGAAAATATAGGAGCTATTTTGTGTTTCCTACTGTTGTGCAGCATAGAAATAGAAAGAAATTTTTAGGTTTCTCACTGACAAAGACCAGTCAGTGATTCTTAGTAGTCCTGACTCCATAAATATCATAGATTGTTTTCAAGGCCTCTAGTATGCATTCACATGTGTGTGTGTGTGTGTGTGTACATGACTCTTTTTCGTAGCATATTCGTATAATTTAAAAGATTTCTCAATACGTGATTTATGGGGCTTGGTTTGGGTATTCTGCTATACTTCCATCATCAATTATATTAAATATCACTATAATATTGACGACTCGGAACACTAAGTTTTTTATAAGTAAAAACGTAAAGTTTTACCTTACAGCCTAAACCGGCTTTCACCTATAGAAGGCTTCATCAGAGGCTGTCGTTAGTAGCGCTGTTCATCTTGTTGTTGGCGACGAGATAGTGTTTCGAAAGATCGAAGCTGTGTGTGTGTGGTGAGATGTGTTCGAATAATGCGTGCGATTTGAATTGTGTCTGTTCGTTTAGGATGTCGTTTTTATTTGTTTTTGTGTGTTTGTATATTTCTAATTGTTCTAGAGTGTCTAGTTTTCGGCCTTTTGTGTGTACGTGTAGTATGTTCATGTTATTGTCGATGTTTTTATATGTGTGGTTTGCTTCAATGAGGTGGTTTGCGAAGGTAGATTCTGTAGTGGTGTGGAGTGCTTTTGTGTGTTCAATGTATCTCTGTTTGAAGCTACGTCCTGTCTGGCCTATGTAGAATTTATTGCAATTTGAACAATTTAGTTTATATACACCGGGTAGATCGAATTTGTTTTGTGCTTTGGGCATGCGTTTTGATAGTGTGTGTTCTGTTTTGTTAGTAGTTTTGTAAGCGATTCTGTATCCTGCTTTTTTGAATGTGTGGGCAATTTTTTCTGTTTGTTTTTTGATGTATGTTAGTGTTATGAATTTGTTGTTTTCTGTCTTTGTCTGTTGTTTGTTTTGTGTTTTGTGTAGGAGTTTACTGACTATTGTTCTGTCATAACCGTTAGATTCTGCTAGATATTTTATCGTGTTTAGTTCGTCTTTGTAGTCTATTTCATCTAAGGGGATGTTGTTAAGTCTATGTATCATGGTTCTAAAAGCAGCTAGTTTGTGTTGTATTGGGTGATTGGAGGTGTTGTGTATTAGTGTGTCAGTTGTAGTTGGTTTTCTGTATATACGTATTGGTTTTCTGGTTTTCTGTATTGGTTTATATTGGCACAGATACGTTGATGACATTCTAATACTATACAGGGGAAACAAAAGACAATGTGAACAGTTACTAACGCACATAAACAAAATACATAAAAACATAACCTTCACTGCCGAATATGAACACAACAATACCATAAACTTCTTAGACCTCTCCATCACAAAACTAGAACACAGGCACAAATTCAGTATATACAGAAAACCAACTACAACTGACACACTAATACACAACACCTCCAATCACCCAATACAACACAAACTAGCTGCTTTTAGAACCATGATACATAGGCTTAACAAATCCCCTTAGATGAAATAGACTACAAAGACGAACTAAACACGATAAAATATCTAGCAGAATCTAATGGTTATGACAGAACAATAGTCAGTAAACTCCTACACAAAACAAACAACAGACAAAGACAGAAAACAACAAATTCATAACACTAACATACATCAACAAACAAACAGAAAAAATTGCCCACAAATTCAAAAAAGCAGGATACAGAATCGCTTACAAAACTACTAACAAAACAGAACACACATTATCAAAACGCATGCCCAAAGCACAAAACAAATTCGATCTACCCGGTGTATATAAACTAAATTGTTCAAATTGCAATAAATTCTACATAGGCCAGACAGGACGTAGCTTCAAACAGAGATACATTGAACACACAAAAGCACTCCACACCACTACAGAATCTACCTTCGCAAACCACCTCATTGAAGCAAACCACACATATAAAAACATCGACAATAACATGAACATACTACACGTACACACAAAAGGACGAAAACTAGACACTCTAGAACAATTAGAAATATACAAACACACAAAAACAAATAAAAACGACATCCTAAACGAACAGACACAATTCAAATCGCACGCATTATTCGAACACATCTCACCACACACACACAGCTTCGATCTTTCGAAACACTATCTCGTCGCCAACAACAAGATGAACAGCGCTACTAACGACAGCCTCTGATGAAGCCTTCTATAGGTGAAAGCCGGTTTAGGCTGTAAGGTAAAACTTTATGTTTTTACTTATAAAAAACTTAGTGTTCCGAGTCGTCAATATTATAGTGATATTTAGTTAAGTAACGGACACGTCATGGACAACGAAATCCAAGAATTCAATTATATTGATTGGTTTGTGGTGAAATATCTTTTGCTTTGTTTGGCTACTATATTGCTTGAGGTGTTGTCAATTTATTTGTAGATATTTTTTATTGTTGTAAATGTTTTTAATATTTAGCAATTTAAAAGTGTCTTGTGTTTTATATCGAGTTCAATTTGTTCTCTAATGTTCATTATACTCTCTTTGTATGATACATGTTTTACTAGTGTCACATTATTAATGACTGTTAATGTCTCAGTTTTTAATTATTCTGATTCCAAATTACTCTTAAAGATTCAAACCATCTATCACAATATTGAATGGTAGTTTTCCACACAATACTGAGTAGGAAGTACAACTCTAATTACAAACAGAATAAGAATATAAAAAATAATTGAACTTATGAAAAAATGGTTAAAATAAATCTACTATAAAAAATAGGAAATTAAAAAAAATATAAACAGAGAACTTACGTAGAAACAAACACAGTATAAATAAATGGACAACATTCACATTTGTAATCAGCAGTTTAAAGGATATTACAGAACTATTAAAAAAATACTGGTATTGAAATAGCATACAAAACAAATAATAACAATATATCATATGAGCAATCTGTAAAACAACAAAAACCCCATGAAACAACAAAGTTCTACACGACTGAATACAATGATAAAAGCAAGTTTTTATACAGACCAACTAAAAAACATCCTACTTTAAACATTTAAAGGCATTTTAGTGTAACTTATAAGGTCTGGACTCTCCTAAATCAGTAATTTCTACATATTTTAGGTTTATTGTATATAAAAAAATTAAGTTTAATTACATGACTTCAGAGTCATTGCAATGACAATTCAGATATTTTAATATCATAAATTTTCTGAAACCAGTGACCAAAACTTTTATTTGTGTGTAGATTTTTTGAAGCAGTTACCAGTTCACTGAATGTGTGATACAAATTCTTTGAGTGTGGAAATTAATATAAGGAATCTGATTTACAGGCATGACAAGAAAAATAGTATAGCAGTAGTAACTCAAAATTTACCTGCTCTTCTTTAGCTATTGGATAGGTACAAATTAGTGTTAAGCAAAATGTACAAGTTGACCTAGATATTCTTTACTATCCCCGTATCAACTTATCCTGTAAAGAGGTCATTTAGCTGCTCTAAGAGTCTAAACACTTACTAAAGAACATAATCTATGATAAATGGCTCAACAGCCTATAATATAGCCATCATCCATAATAATAAGAGAATTAACCTGTTTTAAGAAAACTGATTCTATGGAACATGAGTGTAAATAGTATATGTTTTAAGGTAGTTTAATAAATATCACTATAATATTGACGACTCGGAACACTAAGTTTTTTATAAGTAAAAACGTAAAGTTTTACCTTACAGCCTAAACCGGCTTTCACCTATAGAAGGCTTCATCAGAGGCTGTCGTAGGTAGCGTTGTTCGTCTTGTTGTTGGCGACGAGATAGTGTTTTGAAAGATCGAAGCTGTGTGTGTGTGTGGTGAGATGTGTTCGAATAATGCGTGCGATTTGAATTGTGTCTGTTCGTTTAGGATGTCGTTTTTATTTGTTTTTGTGTGTTTGTATATTTCTAATTGTTCTAGAGTGTCTAGTTTTCGGCCTTTTGTGTGTACATGTAGTATGTTCATGTTATTGTCGATGTTTTTATATGTGTGGTTTGCTTCAATGAGGTGGTTTGCGAAGGTAGATTCTGTAGTGGTGTGGAGTGCTTTTGTGTGTTCAATGTATCTCTGTTTGAAGCTACATCCTGTCTGGCCTATGTAGAATTTATTGCAATTTGAACAAATTAGGTTATATACACCGGTTAGATCGAATTTGTTTTGTGCTTTGGGCATGCGTTTTGATAGTGTGTGTTCTGTTTTGTTAGTAGTTTTGTAAGCGATTCTGTATCCTGCTTTTTTGAATTTGTGGGCAATTTTTTCTGTTTGTTTGTTGATGTATGTTAGTGTTATGAATTTGTTGTTTTCTGTCTTTTCTGTTGTTTGTTTTGTGTTTTGTGTAGGAGTTTACTGACTATTGTTCTGTCATAACCGTTAGATTCCGTTAGTTTAATATTATGCATTTGTTCTATTATGATTTTTTCACTGCCTAATTCCGTGCTTTGCAAGACTGAAAGGATAACTGCATGTAAATGATGTACTGGAGTATAATAATAATATACTGGAAGCTGTTGCAGTATGAATGACACACTTTGTTGTTGTAAAAACAGGTGGTATAGCTTTTAATTCTGTTTAGGAATCTGTATCCATGCAAAATATTCTTACAGAATGGCTTACCCTTGGACATCTCACCATTGAATTACTTGATGGCATTTCACCTGATCACTGTTTGATGGTATTAAGATTGAAGGGATGAGAGAGTTAAAAGCATATGCTGACAAAATTAAATTGAGACATTTAAGATAATAGTAAGACCATAATCCAAAATTCAAGTTAGAAATTTTGATCTTGACCATAACCAAATAACACATGTTGAGAATCATTGACAGGAAAGTAGTAAAAAGAATAAGGAGTCCACTGACAGAAAGTGATCAATGGAAAAGTTATGGCAGAAGTAAATAATGAAGACATAGTGTGCTTCATCAGATCTCAAGACTCATGGTTGGGTCACATCAAAAGAATGTTGGATGAAATATCAGTTGAAAATATCTTTCAGGGAAGAATGAATTGTAAAAGAAAGAAAGAAAGATGAAGAAGATGCTTGCACGTATGAAGCTTTCAAGAAAATGAAAATTAGTAATCAGTGGAAAAGCATTGAAGATAAATGAGAATGGAGGCAGATTGTATGGGAGGCAGAAGCCCACCAAGAAATGTATCACTGGAGAATAAGTAGTGTTGAAAAGTGTATAATGATGTTAAGAAATTTTGTAGGAGTATATAATATGTTAAATGAAGATTTAATTTTTATTTACTTAAGATGTTTTTAATTTCTTCATAAAAAAGATTCTCATTGTATTCATTTTGAAAAAATAAAAGCTTTCATTGGTATCACTATGTGGGTAGCAGTTTCTCCATAATTGGAAGTGCAAATCTAAGTGTAATGCAGCATGTGAAATAATAATAGTGAGATTATTCCACCAGTGTGTTCAAAATTTTATTAAAGTTTCTACTTCATTAAGGAACTGAAAATGTTACCAACATTTTTTTATTGTTATTAGAGTTCTTATGTGTAACTGCAGTCCTGTAAAATTATTTTTATTTTTATCATTCACATGTTCATATTTGTAATTTACAGTGTATATAGGACAAACTTGTCAGGTATATTGTTGTGGCAATGACACAAATTATCATTTTTGAAAACCAGAAATAAAAACTAATGCACACCAGAGAATTTGTTACACTCAAGTGTAATTACAGTTCAAATAAACAAAAACAACAATAAACACTTGTATTCAGTTCTTCAAATTAATGATTGTCTAACACACACCAATGTAACAAACAATATTACCCACTGTCACAATAAATAATACTAGTCACCAATTACAGAAGTCAACTCCCCCACACACAATTTGCAATTATCACTATAGGCTAAACCACTGTAAAGACTATACTGAATCACAAGTCACAATAATTACTCAACACTTCTTATAGTTTCGCTTTGTAATACTGACTGACTGGCTCTGCAGTGTGGTTGCTTTATTATAGTTGCCAGGAATGGCACAAATTACATATCACAAAAATTATAGCATGTTGTAGCATAACTGGGACAAGTGAAGGTGCCTGTTAGCTCCAGAACAATCTGCATATGATGCCTAGCTGCTTACATGTCCAACTTTGCAGCACTACTATGTTAATTTGATAACTCTCAGAATAGTTCTGCCCCTCCTTAAGCCTGTTTGTCCTGAACTGGCAAATCATTTTGTGAGCTTTAGTTTCTGATAACTTTTTTTTCCATTTCCAGAACATGTTATCTGTCATTCGCTAACACTTATTCTTTGATTTTGTTTTGCTTTCTGAGTTCCTTCACCCCTCCCTCTTTTGTATAACATTCTCTTCAGTAACATTTATCTTCCCTGCAACTAGTGTCTTGCTATTTCTGAGCTCTTCTATTCCTTGTACGTCCAGTATGTCCTTTCGTTTAGCTCTTACAATATGTTTGCTTGGAGCCAATTCCTCCTCTCTCGCAGTGTCTTCTATGGGCACGTCATTCAACACAGAAACAAATATGGGCCACTCTGCAACTACCACAGTTGATTTTACAATCACCTCTCTTGTGTTTACACAAATTGGCACTGTGCCATACTGTTTTCTCCCATTTCTATATTTGGCACCAATCATTCCTCTTTGTCACATTTGTCGACTCCTTCTTTAGCAACAATCACCTGCTAGATAGAATAGTTTCCTGTTGCTTCCATTTCAGCCATGCAAAATTTTATTTTGTCTTGACCAATTCTTAGAATAATATCTCAATTATATATCCATAAGGATTCTTAATGTCCATGCCATGGATTACTGCATTTGGTGCTTGAACTGAGGAGACACAGCTGAAAGCACATGTCAACCTTTTCATCACTTTGATGAGTGATGCAGTGGCGAATATAGAATATATTTGGGGGGGCCAAGATTAATGTAAGGTTAGGTTAAGTAATTTTAAGTAGACACCCCATGATACTTTATATCAGTTTTGCTGCTCATATTCAGAGGGTAATTTGCGCTGAATGCCCCTTTTACTTTACCGAGATCACGCTTCTTTATTGTTGACAGTAAATCATAAAAAATATATCTATTTTTAAACAAACCAAATGATGAAAAGATCTGTTACTATATTTCAAACATTGGTCAAGATTTTAACAATGTCTCATCTGTAAACACTTATCCGAACTAAAAGAGTGAAATACGCAATTGTGATTATCGTGTTTGGAGGGGTTCTGGCTATAAATATTGTTTTGTTCTGTTATGTATGTATAAATTGCCAAGACGCCTATTTTTTCTTTTTGTGTATACACGCATATGTGTGTTTTATCAACTATCATTCAAAAGACTGTTTTGAGTATTGTTTTGGAGAGACCTTAAAAGAAGGTTTAATAAAGTGACTGTTTGACAATGCAACAAAATTTGTTTTATTAATCATTTATCCAACTGACAATAAAAAGAATACATAAAAAGGAACTCCACTTTTTATATAGACCAATGGTTACGAAACAAAGTCCAGGTTTCTTGGTACACTTGCAAACTTATCAAGAACTTCATCGTCACTAACTATAATGTCTCTGTGGATAGAAAGTAAAGCAAGCCCGTTAAGCCTACTTTCAGATGTGCTGTTCCTTAGGTAAGTCTTCAGTCTTCTCAGGCTGGAGAAAGTTCTCTCTACGGTTGTGACAGAAACAGGAAGAACTGCGAGTAATTTCAGAAGGGTTCAAATGTTGGGGAAGAAAGTCTTGTCACATTTTTCTAGAGAACTTATAGCCGTTTTTGGAAGATTTGAAGGATTTTCCTGACTCCACTTTTCTTTCCACAACATAAACTCACTTTGCACAATCTCTTTATGTGACAAATCTTCTTTGTAGAAACCAAAAGCAGCCTCCAATGAACCGAAATCTGTTATGATACACAATTGTGGAAGGATGTTTTGTAAGGATGCAACTATTTCCTTGTGAGATTCAAAGCGTTCTTTCAGTGAGTTACAAAAATCGTCCAGGTATGGCACATAAACAGCTCGTCGATAGTATTCTTCTTCTGTGGTGTAAGGGACGTTGCTACGTGCTGTTTGAAGGCGGCAAATTCTTGGAATCTCTTCCTTAATGTCAAGTTTGGCAGCGAATGACTTTACTTGAGTATACAAGGCTTTAAATGAGTCATCAGCATTTGCTCTCTCCTTCGACAGAAGGTGTAAGACACTCATAACGTTAGTCAAGGCCTGTGGAAGATCTATATTTTTGTTTTGAAGCTGCTCAGATAAGTTATGCGTGGTTGATAGCATCCAGCTCAAAACAAAAAGATTAATAAGAAATGCAAATTGACTAATAGCACTACTTAGAGTGTGAGCCTTAGAAGCTGAGTCACTTAATTCCTCTTCTTCTATTTTGCAAAGGGAGAGAAAGATAGGTTCCAAAATATCTTTAAATAAAATTACTGAGTCGTGCCTTTCTACCCATCGGGTTTCGCACAGTGAAATAAGTTTCTTTTTCTTTTGTTTTGGACAACATTCAGAAATTATTGATTTCAATATTTCTGTTCTTTTGGCTGACATATGAAAGAATCCACAGACTTCTTTTATGACACCCATACAGTTTCTTATAGAAGGTATTCTGCTCGCATCTGACAAACACAAATTTAGAGTGTGTGAAGAACAATGTGTATACAGGGCCAACGGTAGCTTTTCTCTGATGGAAGCTTGTACTCCTCTGAATTGCCCACTCATCGTGGCAGCGCCATCGTACCCTTGGCCTCTCATTTTGTTTAGATCAAGCCCTAATGTTGACAAGGTCTCCAATATTGTGTTAGCCAAACCTGCTCCAGTGACGTCATAAACGGGGACGAGCTACATTAATTGAGCTCGAAGTAGCGACAACACAAGAAGCAATTCTACCAGTGCAGCCGACTTCAGCATTGTCACCGTCAGGCCTATTTGCACTTTGTCCTTTTGTAACACTACCGACTTCAGGACTGTCACCAACAGGCTTATTGACACTTGGTTTTTTGGCGAAAAAGTTTTGAATAGAAGCTTGCCTCTTCATTACAATTGAGGTAGCCCCAGACGGGAATAGCATAAGTAATGATCGGCAACAGATACGCGTTGACGATCAGCTTACCCAGCTTGCGGGTCATAGCCTTGTTAACGAGTATCGGAAACAGTTGCGCGAGACGAGCGGACGCTTTCTTTCGCATCGTCTCAGCGTGGGCACGCCAGGTGAGCCGACGATCTAGGTGGACACCGAGGTACTTAACTTCTCTCGACCAGGGCAAGTACGTTCTACCGAGTCTCACTCGGCCTCGTGGTTCTTTCCGGCGCTTTGTGAGCACCGCGGAGCTCTTGGTTTCGTTGACGGCAACTTTCCAGCTTTCCGTCCACGTCGAATACGCATCGAGTGCGCGCTGAAGTCGTGGGATAGCTCTGTCAGCGTTCCGATCGGCGGTATAGACCGCCGTGTCGTCGGCAAACAGAGCCATCTGGACTCCAGGCTCTCTGGGTGCGTCGTTGACATACACGGAGAACAGGAGAGGCCCTAGCACGCTACCTTGAGGTACCCCGGCTGTAATGCGTCTCTCGGAAGAGACATGGTCGTCTATTCGCACGCAGAAAGTCCTCTCCGTCAGAAAGCTAGCAATCAAGCGAAGGTAGCAATCTGGGAGCTGGATTTCCCGGAGCTTGAACAAGAGCCCGTCATGCCAGACACTATCAAAGGCCTTTTCCACATCTAGGAAATAGGCGACAGTCTGCTCTTTCCGACAGCCGGCGCCCGTGATGTATTCCACCAGTCTCATCAGCTGATGAGTGGTCGAATGCCCCACACGAAAGCCGAACTGTTCGGGGACCAGTACATCGAAATTTCGTTGATGATCTAGTACTCTCCGTTGTACGAGACGTTCGAGAACCTTTGACGTGGCTGACAGTAGACTAATGGGCCGGAGGTTGCCGGGACGGGAAGCATCCTTTCCCTGCTTCTGGATCACTATGACCGTCGCCTTACGCCATTTCTGGGGAAAATAGGCCAGTCTTAGACACGCGTTGAACAGCGCAACCAAGAAAAGTACTCCTTGCTCCAGGAGTCGAGTAAGAGCGGCGTTCGAGACGCCGTCCGGGCCAGGAGCTTTTCTCGGTACGAGTTCAACGAGCCGATCTGTGACCTCTTCCCTAGTAATTGGTGCGGGCTCCGCAGTGATCAGAAGAGACAGAAAGTCTTCCACTTCGTTCTCGACTTCTTCATCGAAGTCCCAGTCCATGGGCGGGTTAGGTGCGAACTGTCGCTCAAAACACGCGCCCAAGTACTCGGCCTTCGCCTCCGGGCGAGCCAGGATTTGACCGAAAGGTCCAGCAATGGCTGGGATGCGAGGTCGGCGCCTCTTCCCTACCAACGCCGAAGGTATCCGGTAAGGGCTACTTTCGTCCGATCCGTCCCCTGCTTGGGCCACGGCGAGTTCCCAACAGCGTCTCCGGTAGGCCTGCATTTCACGACGTAAAATGCCGGTCGCCCGGTTGTACGCTGCCTTGTCGGCCGGATCACGGGTCCGCTGCCAGCGTCTGCGGAGGCGATTTCTCTCGAAAGCGAGAACACTCGTCTCCTCTGGGATCCGCTGCCAGTGGGGCGTGACGCCAGGCTTCATCCTGGAAGACGCGTCGATCGCAGATACGACAGCCTCGTCAAACGCGGCAACTGCCTCGTCGACTTGGCGGACGGTTTCGAGTGGTCCCGCCTCTGGCAATCGGCGACTTAACGCCGGGCCATAGCGGTCCCATTCTACCACCTTCCTGACATCTCTGCGTACGACGTGCTGGGTAGCGACGTGTATCAAGATGGGGAGATGGTCAGACGATAGTTCCGTTAGCGCGGACACATGGACCGGACAGTCAATTCCTTGGATCACCGCTATGTCCAAGACATCGGGAGCCGCGTGGCGTTGTGAGGGGTAGAACGTAGGTTGGGTAGGCCCAATCACTGTTATCCTGCGAGAATCTGCAAACCTGCGTAAACGTTTCCCGTTTGGGGCAGTCAAGCGACTGTTCCAATCGCGATGTTTACAGTTCAGGTTGCCGGCCATGATGACCCTCCTGTGTGCATCGAACGCGACAGCTAGATCGGGGTGAAGGAGCTCTTTTTGCGGCGGTTTATACGCCGCGACCATCTGTACGCCGCCTAGAGTGTTTGACAACTCCACAGCGGTGCCTTCGAGGTGAGTCATTGCAGGCAAGACGACTCGGTGATGCTCGAGAGTGAGCCTCACCGCGACGGCAGTACCGCCACCACCAGTGCCCGGTCTGTCGTTTCGATAGCACACATAGTTGGCCAGTCGTAACCGGTTCGCAGGGGTCAAGTGGGTCTCATTGAGAAGCACTACATCGGGTTTGAGTCGGGCCAGTAATTCTTGCAGTTCCTGGATCTTGTTGGACAACCCGTTGGCGTTCCAGGAAAGAATTGAGAGATCTCGTTTGAGGACCCGACTCATAGAAGACCTACACAAGTGGCGGCTTCCACCAAGAGCATGAATCTCTCGGTTATATCGGCAGTCTCCAAGCGGGAGCGGATGGACCTGAAGGTCTGGGCAACTTTGTTGAGATCGAACTCAGCAAGGAAGTTGTGGACGACCTGGTAGTCGTCAGGTACGGTTTTTGAGGCAGATTGCCCGGAGACTGTATGCGCATAAGAGCGCCGAGGCTTATCAATCGGGGGATTGGTGGAAGCCAGGGGTTTCTTAGGGCCAGGTGTAGCGCCTCTAGCGGAGGCGCTAGGAAGAGGGACAGATGCGATTGCGTCGGTCTTTACGCGCTGTGCAGACTGTCTGGACTGTGCGGCCGGGTTGGCAGGAGCCCGGGAACGAGCGCCACGTGGCTTTCTATGCCGCTTCTTTTTGCCTGCGTTAGGAAAACGCGGGGGCGGGAGGTCAGGCGAGGCTACTTCTAAAGCTGGGTCTGGATTCTCCGGAGCTGGGGAGGGTTGAGAATTCTCAGGCTCCACAACCGAGATGTTAGATAAAGGCTGGTCTGTCTCACTTGTTTGAGATGCCGCAAGGTTTCGGCGCTTTTTCGCCTGAGGGACAGGGGCCTGGGAAGGAGCCTGAGTAGGGGTTGCCTGTACTGCAGGTGTTTGCTTCGGGCCTTTAGATCTTTTTTGTTGTCTGTTTGCAACTGTGGCGGAAGACACGGCAGCGTAGCAGGAGGCGAAGGGCCTGGCTGCTCGGTTGCAGGTCGTGAACCAGCTGCCGGATGCCTCGGTGGTGGCAGGCGCCCTTTCGGCTTTCGCCGCTCGAGCTCCCGCTGAAACACCGGACATGCCCGGTAGTTGGCGGGGTGACTCCCGCCACAGGTGATGCACCGTTTGAATGCAGGCGCATCACAAAGTTTACTGGCGTGAGGTAGAGAGCACCTCACGCACGCCGGAGCGTTTGAGCAAGTTTCGGAGTGGTGCCCGAAGCGTTGGCACCTGTAACACTGAGGCAGAGCCCCGGGAGCGCGGCTTCTTTCCACTTTTACGCGGAAACCAAAAAGCCGCGTAAGAGAGAGTAGGCTTGCGCCTGCCTCGCTATTCTCCGCCATGATGCGGACCAGAGGAATTGGACGCCTAGGTCCGGCAGGAGCAAATACTCGATGTACCGCGCGAACAGGATAGCCCAGCTCGCGCATCTCATCGAGGATTTCCTCGATAGGAGAGTCCACGTCCAAGCCTCTGAGGATAAACGACAGAGGCTTCACGTGTTTGGGCGAGAAGGTGTGGTATTTGAATTGCGAGGATTCCACGAACGCCACGACACTGCGGTACACGTCCATTCCTCGGACAACGATCTTGACAGTGTCGCCCCCAAGGAGCTTCAAGTCAACGTTGGCCGGGGAAAGTCCGGGAGCCACTATCAGTCGCCGGTAAAAACCGGTGACGTTGTTCACGCCGTGAACGAATACGGGCGGTCGCATCCGGCCAGAGGCCGGCGGTGCTTGGGCATCGTCACACACAGTCGGCCCCGGGCCGGATTCGCCATCGGCGGGGACAACTTCCATGGCGGACGCCGAGGAAGAGGTTGAGGAGGACCGGTTCCGCCTCGGTTTCTTAACCGGGCGCCCCCGTGGCCCAACCGCCACGAAAGCGTCGGTCTCGTCACCGGGCAGCGGAACCGACCGGGGATCGACTTGGTCCGCTTCCATTAGCGGAGAACACGGCGAATCCCTCGTGTGGGGCGGGGCAGTGGCGAGCGACTGCGTGCTCGTTGACGCGCCCGAACCGGGCATATCCGCCAACGAGCGGGAGGTTCGCCGACCAGAGGCATCCAGGCTGCCTCCGGCGGTAACCAGGGACCTAGGGTCCGGCCCGAGCCGGATCGCTTGCGGGACAACTGGAACGCTCAGGCTTTCTACGAGCTGGGCTAATGACCGGCGTTAGATACCTCTCCTTACTAAGAGAGGTGTCCACCGGCCTCTTTACCTAGGCGATATCCAAGCTCGCTTACCACTGAAATAGAGATTAATGATAATGTGATGTATTTATAATATACGTACACTTATTGTTTTTACTAATGGTACCTATAATTTCAATTTTCTATTGTATTGTATTTATTGTTTATAGCCTAAAGGTACCATACATAATGGTATGGTATGGTACCTTTAGGCTATAAAAAATAAATACAATACAATAGAAAATTGAAATAGAGATGTCGTAATCACAACAATTTGAACATGGACAGTAGCTCCGTAATGCTGCTGTCTTAAAAGTGAGTCTAATAACTAAACAGACACAAGAAAACACAGGTAAATTTACATACATTAAGGAAAAATTGATGATGGAAGAAAGGCTGAAAAACAGTGGGAAACAGATTTTTAATATTTTGAGGATTGTTTCAGTCATAATTTTAAAGTTGCAGATCAAAATTTGTTAAAATACTTTCTTTTTAAAAATTAATAGATGTAACTTAAAACTTGTTAATAACACTGAAGTTTCTTCCTCATTCTGTAAACCACTTTCTCATACCACTTAGGTATCCTTTTCTCAGGCAGTAAATTTTTAAATTTGTCGAATGATGCTTTCCCACTTTCAATTCTCGTTCTGTGTATGTTCCATTAAACCTTCTGAGCTTATTGGAAGCTATTATTCTGGTTATCAACAAGTCCATAGGTACAGTATAATCAGTCCTGTGACTAGCGATCTAGGACAGTACGGCTCCACACTCACACAGCAAGAAAATGAGAGAGCGAGTGATTTTAAAATGTTTAATTATTCTGTTTTTAGTTTTTACTCTACCGTTTAATTTTTTTTTTTTAATCAATTGCTGAATTTTATATTTACTCAAATATCGGCAACTAACTAAAATGTTATGTGTAGAGAAGTACTGATAGGGCTATAGCACAGGAATATCTTTCAACGTGCACTGACAGTTAACGGAAAAGACTGCTGTGTTCAGGGATTACAAAAAAAGCTTTCACGCGACACATACTAATTAGGATAATCATCCGCTAAGGACAATTTTAACAAGGTGTTTTATATAGAACGTGAAGAGAGTGTGTTGAGGGGCTGTTGTTTGATTATGGGGAGGGGAATGGGGGTTATAGGGGCTCTGCGGTTGCACAGAATGTTTGTTGTAAGTGATTTGTATCGAGAGCTGACACACGAACAGAGAAATAAATTGTGTAGGTAATGAAAGAGATAATGGTTTTAAACTGTGTACTCTCAAACAACACAAACCAGATAAAGAACAGTGTGCGGATAAACTGGATGTTGTTGTTTTGTAATGACATTTCTTTAGGTAGGTTAAGAATTCTACTTAATATTATGTAACCGATGACAAACAGGTGCTCATTACGGCCTGGAAGTAGAGCTGTTAACCGATTTATAAAAGAGTAACTTGTATTGTTATGGAAAGCGGAACCGTAGTAACCATGCTATCCATGTATGGTATCATGCTAGGACTATACATGGTACATTGTTGAATTCCACAGAATATGCCGTAACCCACAACGTAGAAGGTTATTTGATTCTGCTGTTTTTGAATTTCCTAATCGAAAAGTGAATTCAACATCAACTTCCTGGATACAACTGCTACTTCAACAATATTTGTTGTACAGAATGGACCACGAGACGCTAGACAAAAGCGTATTTTTAGACAACTTTTCGCAATAAAAATCAGTAAAGACGTATAGTACGTCTAAACTTATGTACGTAACGCACTAACCTTACGTTAGTAAGTTTCTGTAAGGTCCGGTCATTAACTAGACACAATTGTTGGTACTTCGATACTCTATTGTCAAGGTTCGAAATTCATTGTCATGATCAGGTTGTGTGATACAATATAATCCATGTTAATATTTACGAAATACGAGTATTCGTATTATAATTGTCCGTATTCTTTTAAGAATAATACTTCATTTTCTTTGATTTTAATTCAATTGTGCATTTTGTTCATTGTACCTTTTGTATAATCGTATATTCTGATAACTGAAACTTTTATTTCGTTGGATATTTTTGTAACTGTACCTCCTATATAAAGCCTATATAGTTCAGTCCTAATTTGGATCATAATTGCAGCCAAAGAATATAGTCTACTAAGCTATCACAAGCCAACATTTTCAACTGTTTTTTCTGTCAATGTGGTTTTACAAAACTAACAAGTTTCCTTAAAAATAATTAAATCAGTGGTTTTCGATAGAATGTGACCGAAGATTGAAACGTAGCTCTTTTAATCCAGACACAAATATGCTAATTATAAATATATTACTACTGACTCGGATCACTAATTTTTTATTGGTAAAAAATGTTAAATTTTTACCTGATAGCCTAAACCAGTTTTCTCTCTTTTGGTTTACGCTATTAGATAAAAGGGTAACATTTTTTACCAATAAAAAATTAGTGATCCGAGTCAGTAGTGATATGTTGATAATTAGTTAATCATGGACAACAAAATCCAGGAACAAATATGCTGCTGAAATATAAACAGTTTCATAGATTCTACTAACACTTTTTATATGTAGAAAACATTATATGGATGTGGATTAATCATGTTTTGAATTCGTTATAATTTTTATATTCTTTAAAATAATAATAGTTTTAATTACCGGTACATATATTTCCTAATTACGTTTTACTTCCTATTGCAAAAGATAAAATTTTGATTCAAACTGTATTACTCATTAATTGTAAATTCTTCTACTAACCTATTAATAGGAAGATATTAAACACGTATCTTTTCTGGGTTGCGAAGATACTTCAAAGATATGGTTGGGACCCATGTAATTGACTTTTAAAAACATTTGTCTAAATAATAGAGGTACGTTTCTGTACTACAGAAAAATCGAATGCACAAATAAGATTAAACACGTATAGATTTTTTAGACAAAATTCGTAATGGAGATTTAATTTAGTCGGGACGAAAATGTGGTTAAGTGCTGAGTTGTGGTGGAAGTCCTGCGGCATCGATCCTCCGTTCACCCAGCTTGTTGAAGCCATACAGTTTGTATGTACAGCCTCTAGACGACAATCTAGGCAATTAAAGTAAGAATAGTAGCTGGGTACTCCAACAGATTCCTTGAAACGACCGTCTGACAAGCCTAAGAGAGGAGTTGATGCAGCGGATTTGCCGTGCGCGAAGTCCGGTCATCGGAACCTTGATTGGGTCGGTAAATCTATAAAGTAATTATTACTTACTTTTTGTTAGCTGAATACAATTTTTTATGTAATATTATGACAAATGCATTCAGAGTTAACACAAGGATATATTTTGATGCCTTTTTAATAGGTATTTCGGACACAGAGATTTCAGATCATGGGAAGATGATGATTCAAAGAAACAAGAGAACTACTGTTCTTAATTCTTAAGAGACAAATTTCCTAATTCATAAACAGATGCATGTTTCAGACCATATTTACAAAAATTGTATAATTATAATAACACAAACATAAAATTTTAATTTTGTGTTTATGCATTTCATGTGGAGTCTGAAAACATATTGAATGTACATGAACATTTTTAAAAATCACTCTGAACATCGTTGCAGTAACATGTGCGAAAATTAATTTCATAAACTAAAAAAGTGAAGTCGGTAATGACTTAATGTAGGTCTTAATTTTGCCTAAAGTACTGCATACTGCTTAAACAACTAAAACAAGAATACGCGTGAATGTACTCGTATATTAATCGATGACAATTTGTTTTATTACAGATTGCAATAAAAACAAAGTAAAAACTTGAGATAGGGTATTGTGGGCGCTCGGTCCGTGTTATATAGTTAAGGCTCAATACTTAATTTTAGTAGCATTTTAAAAGATTTTGAAAAGGGTCTCGCTAACTATTAATTTTTAACTGGCATCTCAAATAGAATTTGTATTTGGGAAAGTACTCAAGATCGGTGAATAAAAGTGTAAGAAATCAGAGACGGTATGTTTGATCACTATTTTTCTAAAGCATATCTACGAATAAGTTTACAATACAACCTATTGAAAAAAAAACTGAACACTAAAAGAAAAGAATTTATAACTTACGTTGCTTCAGTAATTAACAGAAATAGTTAGTGTTTTCTTAATTTTGCCGAGGATTTGTTACTTTTTGGAATTATTAAAAACGAAAATATAAAAGAACAAGACTATAATAGTTGTCTTGTTTGTTCATCATCTTCTTTCACTGCACTACACTTTATATAATATTGAAAACTTTCTCATGTGAAACTTACTTGTCTGTTTTGTATCGACTGAAGAAGGCGAACACGACGCCGAAACGCGTTCTACATACAAAACAGACAAGTAAGTTTCACATGAGAAAGTTTTCAATATTATATAAAGACTATAATACTTAAATAAATTGTCCAGATAATTATGAAAAATGAATGGATTCAATTAATTTTACTAATTTTTGAAACATAGTTTTCTCAAAGTACGTGAAGCTTTTTCAATTTATTGTTCACGTTATGGTCACAACACAGCTTAAACTCGAGCCTAAAAAGGAACGAACAAACAACATGTGGCAGCAATGGATTCTAGATTAGGCCTACACGTAGTAGGTTTCTTGTACTGAAAAAACAGGAAACAGTTATATTACAGGCTGACAAAATTCAAATACAAAATACGAATTCGCATATTTATATTTTCTTTTAAAGTGGTTGCAAAATAATTTAGATTTACTGTCATAGTCGTTTAAACTTTATTATCCACAAACTGTTATACTTAATGTTTGCTCACCAGCATTATTATATTTGTAGTCTGTATACTGTTGTTCGTAAGTGTATTACATACACGCTAATTCGACGCTTGTCGAAAGTATTAGTTTTTAAAACATTATGTAGGCTTGAGGAGGTGGGAGGTAGGAAGTGATGATTCCTGTATATTGTATTTTCGACAGCTTTTTTCATCGAGGTGGACAGTATTTGGAAGCAGTGGTGGAACGGTTCACCGACTGAAATAAGAATTTAAATAAATAACAAATGAGAATTTAAAAGCAGAGCCGGTACGCCATACCGACGCATACCGTCTCACTTTGCTTGGCTGTTTAACATGTGGACGCAAGATTTGATGTGAACACTGTCAGTTTTATTTTAAGATCTACAATTCTTGGCTAACAGTTGTTTTCCCATTTCTAGGAATGAAACATACAGATCGACAACTTTCTACCATGAGAGGGAATGCAAGCAAACTAGAGGTAGGAAAGAGAGGAAGAAGAGAACGACAGAACAGTACGAACTGTTGTGTAGATCCAAACACAAAGCGAGATTTGTGTGTAGAGTCGGTCTCTCTTCGATTAGAAACCTTTCTAAGTGACTTGTCATTTGCCATGCATCTAATTCCTCACTCTTGGTTTACTTTCAATAGACCGCTACCTTTCCTTCTGTTGATGCTCGTGTTTAATACCTGTAGTTTAATAACTACATAATAAGCGCGTCAATTACAATTCGTGTAAGATAGTACGGGATAGCCTATAGTGTAACGTAATTGCAGACGGGCACACGTGCAGTGAAGCAATAACGTTGGGCGAGACGTTGTTGGCTAACTCTGTGCTTTGCCTTACCTTGATCGTAAAGTAATAGTATTTTCTTGAAAGCATTTATTGTTTGGAATTGTTCAGATTAAATCACGGTATGTCTTTCAAGGCTTCTGAATTAACCATCCGTGAAATCAATCGCTGTAAAGCAGATATTATTGTAATAGATAAATATGTGTCTTTTTGTTTTATTTTATTACACGACTGCCAAAAATAAAAAGGAGTGTTATGTTTTCAGTGGTAGGGTATGTATGTATGTTTGTTCCACTATAACTTTTTAACGGCTTTACCGATTTTGATGTTCGATGGCTCGATGGATTCCTTACTTCACCAGAAGTGACATAGGCTATATATCACCGTGAGTTGACTTCCGGTTTTGACCGGAAGTGAATACAAGTGATCGGTTCTAAGGATTTTTTTTTGTTCGTTTATTGGTCCATCAGGTGGCGCTAGTGGAAGGTATTCTGTAAAGTTCACTCCAGATAGCGCTTGCGATTTAAGACCACGCTCACTAATACTATGTTAGCGCGCTATTGTGTGAGAGTATAGATGTGCAATCCGTGAGAAACAGAGAACAGCTGATCTGAAAGTATATCTATATGTATATACTACAACGCTCCCTTTCGTCTAACACAATTTTCTAATATTTGTGATGTTAGATAAAAAGTTACTTACCCGTGATTTTACTTTACCTGGGCGCCAGAACAAATCCCAGATACAAATGACACGGTTTCAGCTTAGCTCAGCGCATGGAGACACTCTTTCTCAGGATTCGTTCAGTGATTGTGGTTTTCAAGGGGAATCGTTACAAATAACTCTTTAAGATTTGCTTGATTATTATTTTAATGTTTTAATAAATGATTTTGAAACTTTAACTTGTTAATGGTAGGACTTAATTCTACCCTAACCTTATAATTATTGAGTGAGTGTGGAAAGTAATGATTAAGACGCTCAAACGACCTCTAGCTCTTATCTGGTTTGATTAAGAGATTTCTATCTCCCAAACCAGTGCTAAAGAACAGGTCTACAATAATTTACACGTCCAATACTACACACTATTTCCCATTCAACACTCTTATCCTAAATTAAAGCTAATCTTATAGTTAAAATACAATGTGTGCGTTTCTTAGTGTCTTTTTAAAATTGTTTATTGTTTTATTTATTTGTTTAGCGCTTATATCATTGATCTATGAATCTATTTCTTACTGTTTGATGCGATGACCGAAGGTAGGAATCTGTAGAGGTCCTCCTTTCGATGGTGTTGCACAGAAGAATGGGTTGATCAATGTTGTGGAAGATGCCCTGGCAATTACAGATGCTGTAGACTTCTGTAGCACAGGTCCTTCACGGCTGATGGATTAATTAATTAATTAATTAACGGTGATTTTACGCAGCTAGTGTTATTGAATGTTGTTAATTCATCTACACTGCGGACTACTTCTCGATTTAGAACTGAATTTGCACTGTTGTGTAATTTAAAAAATTTCTGTATGCAAATTATACACGTCTAGTGTGTTTCAGTACCGAACGAAGAGTGATGCTACCCCTCGCTTTTAGCTGGCGTCAGTTTTAAATACGGGCTGCTGATTGATTGTACAAATAAATCATGCGTTTTTCCGGTTGTGACAATCTCGAACAGGTCGGTCTTACACGCGGTGACAGGTTCCAAACGGCAGAGAAATTCTTGTCAAAATCGTACTTCCTGTATTTGCAAATCGATTGATTACAGGTATTTGCAAATGTGTTTCCGAAGATCTGACCACAGAATATTGTTGCTTAGGTCTTTATCTCTGTGTGTGTGAAAACACCTTGTTCCTACGTAGCATAATTCTCTCGTTATTCCTGTTGGCGTGCGTCATCCGTATAACTTCTTTATTTGTTAATTATATTAACTGAGCTTGCGGCTACTTATAAAGCTTTTCTTGCTGAATACAATGCTGTTTTCAGAATTGCCGTATATTTACAACTTTTGAAGTTATTGCAGGTTGAACTGATAATTCGCTTTGAGTAAAATTACCTGTTTGAACTGGATTCTATTGTCGCTGTGACGCGGTTAGAGTGAGATGGCTGTTATTATACGCTCTCTCTCTCTCTTCCTTACTGCGTTACGGTCGTACTGTCTATAGCTTTCATATAACGCTCTGATAGGACGCTATTATGAATCGTTATAATACATATATATATATATATATATATATTGGTTTACTATATTCTAGCGTGACAGAAAATCCACTACATTTCAAGTCACATGAAATCATAAAGTTTAAGTACATCAACAAATGTTGTAATAATATTGAATGACATTTAAATAAATCAGAGGAATGAAACACAATAAGATAAAAATCCTCACTACATAATATATCAAAACCACTGTTAAAAGAAACCAAAGAAAGTATTGAAGCAACTCATCAACTCATAGTATAATACCAGTAAGTTACCCAGGAAGCTCAGAGCAGTAAACCAGTTACATAAGACAATATCCCGAAAAAAGAGACTCAATCAAAGAGTGGTGAATACCAAAATACCCTAAAAACAAGAAGAGGGAAGAATAAAGTTTGTGAACAGGAAGAAAACAATACCCTGAAACCTGTATAGAAGAATAAAGTCAGTTCAGTGAAGAAATTAAATACTCCAAACTAAACCTCAGTCGTGATAACACCAAGTACCTTGGTTTACCCAAGAATGAGGTAAGAAGACCAGAAGAGTGAAGACTAGACGAGGGACAAGAATGAAAACTAGAAGAGGGACAAGAATGAATACCAGAAGGAAGATAGGAAGAAGGACAAGAAGGAAGACAGGAGGAGAGGAAGACATAGTATGAAAGAAACACCGTAGTAAAACCTATTATTATATAAACTACTATCGATCCCAAACCCACAAAAACTATGCCAAAGAAAGTATAACATACCCAAAATCTTATAAAAATGTAATTATTGAGAAAACTAAAGTGTTGTATAGCGTTATAAGAAGTGCACCGGCTAAAGCTATTGTGTAATAAAGAAAATAAACTAGTCTTAACGGTCCATGATGACTAAAGGTCTGGTCTGAGATAATAAGACTCAGAATATCAGAACCAACAGTGAAAGTGAATTTGTTTAAGTGTTTTTTTTTTAAAAAAGCAATAAACTTAAAGTTGGTGATACTATAACTTAGTAGTATGCTATATCACAACTTTAAAGTCTAATAATAAACAGCATAATAAAATAATAAAATGGAAGGTTTCCAGTATTTTATTATTTTAATGTAAGTCTTTATTTACAAGACATTTGTAAAAAATGATAATAAATAAAGTATGGGAGTTGGTGTTTGCTGATGTGGGGGATCACAGTAGTAATGGTCTGAACCAGAAAGGACTGGTACTAATATAGTATGAATAAGTGTAACATGTTTAAATAGACTGTTATTTCACAGTCCTAAAATCAATGTATTAAATAAATGTATTTGTAAGGTTTATTAGAAAATAAGATTTATGTTATGTGTTTTAAAAAAAGAATTATGTTTGATAAATAATAACCTACATACCAGTAATAATGTACTAAAAGGTATGCTATGTTAGATGAAAAATAGTCAAAAGAGATATGTTTAAGCTGTATCTGAAATATGTTAAATTGTGCAGATTACTAAACAATGTTCATAATTAATTATTTTAATAACTGTAGTGTTAATTAGCTACTACACAAAACAATAAGTTATAGATCATGTTATTTTCATATAATTGTAATTATGTAAAGTCAGAGGAGGAATTAAGTTTAAATTATTTGAGAAAGAAAGAAATATAAAATTCTAAAATCTAGGCCATTTGGTGAAATCAGAGAACCAGTATAAAATAATATAATTCACTTATAGATCCTGTAAACTACCCAGATTTATATAAGATAACACAATTAACTACTACTAGGAATGATCCTATGAATTAAAATGACAATAAGGAAATATACCTTAACATTTTGTAAATTGTCAAAATATATAAATTAATTAATTTTAGAGAGCAATATCAAATCTACAAATTAACACAAAAAACCAGTTCAAAGGTGTAATTTATATGTAGTTAAGGAAAGGAAGAGAAATATGACTAATTAAAATTTATTATAATAGTATTAATAATATTTAAAATGGAAGGAATTTTGTATAAAGACGGAAATCCAATTTTGAGCCTATATTTCCAAAGTGTGAACAAAATTTGTTAATTTCCACAAAATGTCTACAGATATGGACTATAATACATCAATTTAAAGGGAATAAGATGATTAAACTAATAATAAGATTAGTAATTCATAAAAGTAAGGAATAAAATAGAAAAATTCCATATATAATGTAATATTTTCTAATGTGTATGAAGTCGAAAAATGTTAACAATAGCAATACTTTTTCAAGGATTAACTGGGCAAGATTTATGACCAAGTTAATTAGTCTTTTGTTGAATATCAAGCTGAATAGGTGTGTGACAAAAACGTTCTTAAAATCGAGTCGAACATGATGCTAACGTTTAGCCATTGAAATCAGTGAACGGGAGTTAGACAAATTAGACACTTTTTGAAGCCAATACTATAAAAACATTCACGACAATAGTGAAAACAAACCTCTAACTTCACTATACGAGTGACAGTAAACAGTAAAACATTATATTACAACTGATTCACTCTACAAACCTAACCGTAACTTGAAAACTTAACCGTAGTAGTTGAACAAATAGAAAATAAACTAACTAACGCAAGTTTACACAGAACACTTCACCAGAATACACCAAATAGATTAACAGACATATTACACCAGTGCGGGGACATTTTAGACCTTGATGAAGGTAATTTTATAGTAATTTTCTGACTCGACGCATATGCAATAACCAAGACCAACCCAAGGAGCGGCCATCTTGAAAACGAAACCTGCCTACTACATCGTAGTCACTGACGTCACATCAGTCTTCATTGGTTCGACAAAACATTTATTCTAATCTCGTAACCTGAATTATTTAAATACTATTAAATAGTAATTATTGTATTTATGTGTTAATTGTTAATGTTATAGTTTCTCGTCACCCTTCTCTGACTATTAATCCTAATCGCTCAAAGAACCTGTCTTTTAATATAATATAAAATTTTGTTCTGTATGACACAATCGATAATTCCTGAGACAGAGTCGATAGTTGCTCTCCATCGATAAAATATCGATTATTTATTTAAAATTGTCAATAAATCTTTATATTTCCATTATTTTGTATCTGTACTTATTTCACAGGGTAATTTAAGGGTATTTATAAGGCTGAAGGCATTAAGTGAGAAGAATATATTCTATTTTGAACAAGATATTGGACCAGTAAGGAAAGTCACCGATCGATCATTACCTGGAGTTAATCTATTTAACTCCAGACTTGGTGCAAATCTTCAAGAAGTGCTCGACGGTCAATAAATACCTACCTGTTATTAACATTTTACCAGAACCTTTTAAAAAACAGATTTATCTTGTATACATATCTCTATAAACATAAACAAAATTATTTTATTGTTTGGAAATTCTATTATTATTGAAATTTCCATTTTATTTTTATTTTTTTGTAACGACCGGCATACAGCGGTCTGGTGACCTAGTGGTTAGCCCAAACAGTGGGGCTTGATCAGATTACAGCCATACAAAGGGGCTTCTTACAAAGTGACGAACCCAACGCTGGGCATTAAGGAAGAAGGCAGTACCCTAAAGGTCGTCTAGTTACAATATATATTTCTCTCTGCCTCCGTTTCTCTGCCCCCCCACCACCGATCCATTTTCAATCCCAATATGAGAATGTTTCATGAGCAAGCCGAACCGCTAGACGGCAGCAGCGTTAACTTAATCTCGACGGCTATTAATATATCTATGTATATCTATGGTTGCGCACGCATCCTTATATATAGATATATCAATAGCTGGCAAGATTAAGTTAACACTGTTGCCGTCTAGCGGTTCAGCTTGCTCATGAAACATTCTCATACATGTTCGCACCTCATACGGCAGTCGATCTCAGCCTTTACTTGCTGCTTCAAGACACCCGGTATGTATATTTATTTAATTACGTATGTACTCACACACATGCGCACGGGGAAACCCAAACATGACTGCTGCTAGTCTATGAAAAGAGAGTGCTTGCGTCGGTATAATTCGATGCTAGGCACCACGGAACACCGTGCTAGGCCCATTCACTGTCGCTGCCTGCGCACGCCATCTACATGTACTACTATGGCACTGTACATAACCATGTTTTGGTTTCCCCGTGCGTGTATATAAGTACATATACCCACATTGCATATGAATATTTTATCATTTTTCATGCTTACAGGAATATAGGAATATAATACAAAATTTCTATTGTCAAAAATGGGCTTGTCAAGAAATACAGAAAAAGCAAGACAAATGAAGGAAAAAAGAAAAAAGGAATCTCCATGTTCTCGAGAGATGCGATTAGTACGAATAAGAAATCGTATGTCTCAAATTCGATCTCAAGAAACTTTACCTGCTCGTAGTTCAAGACTTAGTAATATGCGAGAACGCGCAGCAGCAGTGCGTAGAAATGAGACACCCATATCACGTGAAGCACGACTTAATGCTATGCGAGAATACGTTACAATAGCACATGAAAGCGAATCGCCTTCATCTCGTGAAGCACGACTTTCTGCTTTGCGAAAACACGCTACAATGATGCGTGAATGCGAATCGTCCTCATCACGTGAAGCACGACTCTGCTTTGCGAGAACACGCTACAAATAAGCGTGAATGCGAATCGCCATCATCACGTGAAGCACGACTCTCTGCTTTGCGAGAACACGCTGCAGTGATGCGCGAATGCGAATCGCCATCATCACGTGAAGCACGGCTCTCTGCTTTGAGAGAACACGCTACAAATAAGCGTGAATGCGAATCGCCATCATCACGTGAAGCACGACTCTCTGCTTTGCGAGAACACGCTACAATGGTTCGAGAAATTGAATCGCCCATATCGCGTGATGCAAGACTTGCAGCTATGAGAGAACACGCTAAAAGGGTGCGTAAAGATGAGTCACCCACGTCACGAGAAGATAGACTCTCTAAAAAGAGAAAATATAACGTGGAAAAAAGGCAACAGTTGATTGAAGATACAAATTTTGAAGTACAAATATCACAAGTAGCCGAAATAATTTGCTACTCTTGTGACAAACTACTTTATCAAAAGCAGGCACGTAGGATTACTGTCCTTACTAATATTACTCTCTTACCACAAGGCCATCCTGACGAAATTGTTTGCTGTAACAGGTGCGCTAATTATATAACGAAGAATAAAACACCATCTATGGCATTTTGGAACAATATGAGTGTAGTACCCATTCCTACTGAGTTGCAATGCCTAAACGAGATGGAGATTAGACTAGTTTCTCGCATAAGGCCTTTTATTAAAGTAGTACGTTTAGGTGGAAAATTTGGTCAAGAGGGATTCAAAGGCCAGGCCATTCTGTTTGCGCAGCAGGTGGAAGAAGTATCAGAGCAGCTACCAATATCAGCTGCTAATGCAGGACTCGCTATTGTCGCAGAGTCACTGCAAAACGTGTCCAGCAGCCAGAGGTATTGCGTTGATGTTGGCAAAATAAAGAAGGCGCTCGAATGGCTCAAACGTAATAATCACTTATATGCTAATGTACAATTTAATTTCGAGTTGACTAGTGACGATATAAATGAATCTATCTTACAATCAGTTACGACGCAGCAACATGAATGCGTAGAACAAAGTGAACAGTGCCATTTCAAACATATCGGCGATGACAAGTTCATATTACGTGGACATTTTAACCAAGGCAATGATCGCTTTGGAGTAGAATCACGTGGCTGCCAATGCATGGCAAATTCTGCAACTGCTATTGCAGATTCAGTGTTGAAGCCACTGCTACAATGGTCGCCTTCAGACTTAGACAGAGTTTTGCTTGCTGGTGACAGATACTTTTTACAGTGCTTAGCGCACTTACCAGTTAAGCCAAACTACCTTAATATCGAGGAGTTGCTACCCTGTGTAACCATCAATGAACATACATTTAACTTTCAAATTCTACCAGATGTAGTTGTAGGAGTTATCAATCCTATTGCTCCCGAACGAGTGCTGGAGGGCTACTTTACTAACATACAATCAGGTGCCGAACATTTTTTGTTTCCAAAGTCATGAACATGTTATTGTAACGTCTCAAAGCCAATATTCGGTAGCCATATTCAAGAATATTAACCATTTCTATATCTTTGACTCACACTCAAGGGGGTCAAAAGGATTTGTGGCAGGTGAAAAAGGATTATCAATGGTGATGAAGTTTCCTACAGAAAAATTGCTGTGCAGACACTTACTCGTTGTTTTAGAAGTGAGAAAATCAAGGGATCTGCAATTTTCTATCTCTGCTATAACTGCTTCTTTGATTACTACAAGTAATCATACTTCAGTTATTCGGGATACAAACGTAGAAATGATTGCTAATGATGACAATTGTTCGAATTAATGTGACAATTTACTCAACAATAATGTGTGTGATAGTGAAATAATAACCACAAATATTATGCCAATTGATACCGAAATACCCGATGTGAACTCTGTTTTATCTGACGTTGTTGTTCACAATCGTTATATACCTATTTATCAGCTGAAGCGTAAAACAGCTCCACCCGTAAATGTTATGAATGAACAAAGAGCTGAAGAATTAGCCTGGGTAAAACTATTTCCTGATGGTAGAAATGGTTTTGGAGAACATCGACTGGTTCCCATTACTCCACTTGACTATTTTCAGTCACGGGTAATGAGTAAAGACAGGCGATTTCAAATGAACGAATACCTCTTTTACGCTCTCTCTATAGTTGAGTTGTATAAAGCTCAACAGAATGTTTCTGTGTGTGGTCGGTTACGCCAAAATGGAGTTGAGCCCAACAACGCAGTTCAAAATGTTCACCTTGTGATGCGCAATATTCGAGGAACTCAGTCATTCTGGCATAAAGCCTTCACAGACTTAATGGCAATGATTACAAATCTCGGACCTCCACACTTTTACATTACGTTGTCTTGCAATGACCTAAACTGGCCGGATATCTTAAAAGCACCGCTAGTGACTGACGGTAGACCTGATTTCCCGATATCAGAACTTTCTTTTTCAGAAAAATTGCGTCTTGTGCAGTCGTATCCTGTTATCTTATGCAGACAGTTTATGCTGCGCCTAAATACTTTTTTCACGTTACTTAAACGACAAAATAATCCGATATTAAGACGACTTTTGGTGGCGTATCGAATTTCAGCTAAGAGGAAGTCCTCACGTACACATGGTGATATGGTGCACAGATATGCCACCATTCGACAGTGAAGAAGGGATAGCACTATTAGACAGCGTGATCACCTGCAGACTTCCTGATTCTAAGGATGATCCCGAATTAAGGGAACTGGTTTTACGCTTGCAAACTCACAAACATACACATACGTGTTATAAAAATAACAATTACTGCAGGTTTGGTTTTCCAAGACCATTAACTGACAGAAGCAAAATACTCGATGATGATGAAACAATGAGAAATGACGGAAGATTCTACATTTTAAAAAGAGAGAAAGGAGAAGAAAATGTGAACAATTACAACGCACGCATTTTAAAAATATGGAAAGCTAATATCGATATTCAGCCTTCTAGCACTGCCACTGGAATCGCTTATTATATTTCTAAATATGTTTCCAAATCGGAGCCTGCTGAAGTTTCTAAAAATATTCGCGACGCTATTCGACGTGTGCAAGAAAAGGGAGGCAGCATGGCGAAACAAGTTTTTGCAATTCAAAATGCTATTTTAACGCACAGAGAGGTGTCAGCATGTGAGTGCGCAGTACGTCTGTGTCACCTTAAAATGCGGGATTCCTCACGAAAAGTGATCTTTGTTAATACTTGCTTTCCTGAGTTAAGGTACCGGATGTCGAGAATTGATGATAGTGCAAACGAGCCATACAGAAATATTTTTGACCGCTACGTTGCCAGGCCTCACCGCGCTCGAAGAATTAAGTTTGCATGAATTCGCTGTCTGGTATGAGCCTGTGACGCACAATAGATTCTCAGAAGATGATCAGGATGCTGATGCTTACGAACAGGCTCCAGAAGAAAATGCCTCTGAGATATGTATCACTCTTCTTGATAATCAGGGAAAATGAAAAAGCGTAAGCGCCCAGCTGTCTTACGAACTAGGTATTACACACCAAACTCAGATCCGGAAGCATATTATTATTCTCTTTTAGTCACGCACATTCCTTTCCTCTCTGAATCTGAATTGATGGAGGGGTATAACAGTGCAAAACAAGCGTTCGTAGCAAAACAAAATTTGTTACGACCAATGCAAGGTGGAAACAAAGTGGAGGAAATGGCTAGGTGGGAGGAAGAGATTCAGCAAGCTGTAGCTAGAATTGTAGCAGAAAACCTAGCTAATGAATTTAATTTAGATGCTGACGTGGTCGAAAATAATATGCGTGAAATTTTCGAACAAAACCTTATTGAAGAACATAATGATGAAATTGCTTTAGCTAACGAAGATGGTGAACCTGAAATACATGAAATGACGGATCAGCAATATGCCGCAGCAGTAAACTTAATGAATTTTCAGCAGCGCCAATTGTTCAAAATGATTTCAGACAGATTGCTTCCAAGTGAAAATAATACTGAGCCATTACATGTGTTCGTTACTGGAGGAGCAGGCACCGGCAAAACCTTTACTCTGAAAATTATTGTAGAACAGATTCGTCGTCTTTCTCATTTACCTGCAAGCAGAGCTGTTACGGTAGCAGCACCCACAGATGTCGCTGCAAGATTTATTGCAGGTAGCACTTTGCACTCTACTTTTGCCCTTCCTATCGAAAAAGGCAAGGTGACAGCTCTTCGCCCTCTTACTGGTGAGCGTCTTCAAAGGGAACGGCTAAGGTGGAAGCATATTAATTGGCTAATCATTGACGAAATCTCAATGGTACCCTATACTACCCTAAGAAATATTCACTTAAGGTTGCAACAGCTTAAAATGAATGATGCTCTCTTCGGGGGTATCAATATTATTTTGTTTGGCGATCTAATGCAGTTGCCACCTGTATCAAAAGTAGTTGGTGGTACCTACTGCTTCAAGCAGCCTCATTACTTATCAGCTGAAATTAATTTGTGGACACTGTTTAGTTTCTGTGAATTACCTCAAAATATGCGGCAAGCTAACGACACTACTTTTATAGACATTCTAAATAATTTACGAGTCGGCCAACTCACCATGCAGCAGCTAGAAATTTTAGATCGTCGAAGAGTTCCTTTGACAGATGAATTTGCTGATGGCGAGTGTCTGCGTATTTTCCCAACCACTAAACAGGTAGAAGAATATAATGCTATGATGACTGAAAAGTTGAAAACATCATCTAAAGTTTACGATATTGCAGCGGTGGATGTGTCTGTCGAAGCTAAGAATTACGGACAAAAATTAAAGAAAGACTTCATACCAACGGATCCAAACAAAACTGGAGGTATTCCAAACTCTTTAGAAATCGGAGTCGGATCTAGGGTAATGTTGCGAAAAAACATTAATGTTAATCATGGTCTGGTCAACGGAGCAATCGGCATCATTAGAAAAATTGAGTGGTCTGCACTACGTCGAGATCAGCTTCAACCTGGTGAGCTTCCAGAAGCCGTATTTGTAGAATTTGATGACAGATCAATTAGGGGAAATACTGCTGGTATTGGAGTAAAGATAGAGCCCACCACTGTTGAATATGATGCTTTGCGAGGCCAGGGCAAAGTAGAACGACGTATGCTGCCATTAATATTGTGTTGGGCTGTAACAGTACATAAACTCCAAGGCACTACTTTAGACAAAGCAGTCATTGATTTGAGTAGTAATATTTTTGCCAAGGGTCAGGCCTACGTCGCACTAAGTCGTGTGAAAACATTAGAGGGATTAGCAATAAGTTGTCTGGATCCACGAAAATTGTTGCATGAACCGCACGATAAAAACTCACTTGAGGAATTAAATCGACTCAGAAATCTGTAGACCAAAGCTTTTTCTTTATCATTTCTAATAAATGAAATTATTTAGTTAATTATATAATTTATAAAACAATTTATCGAAATGTTTGTATTACACTAGTTATATAATAGTATATCAAATAAAGTTATACTATATTTATAAGTTTATAAGTTCATACGCTAATTATACTATGTACATAATAGAGTTTCTAAATAAAACTATGTAAAAATTGAAATTTTTTTTGCAATTACACATACGCACGCACGCACGCACACACGCACGCACACACTGCACATTCCCATTATAGCCTACTCTTTTTAAACACAAAAAGGAATAAAATAAAAAAAAAAAATTTAAAATTAAAAAATACGACTGCCAAAAAAATAAATGAATAAATAAAAAATAAATTGATAAGAAACTAAATAAAAATAATATTTAGTAAAAATCACAAAATTAAATAAAGTCGATTTAAAAAGCCAAAAACAAAGTATTGAAATTCAGCTCTGATCAGATTTAACGAAAATGTTATGAATGATTAAACGCATAGTAATTTTATTAGATTTAAATTACTTTTCGATGTTGAATATATATAAATGCATCATATGAAGACTACAATTATAAAAAATATTGCTGATAAAATTTTGCTCTTCAATTTCTAATTTTCAATGCAGTCGGGGGCTGTTTAATGAAAAGAACAAATCTATTTAGAAACAGCCCCCGACTGTACTGACCTTCCTAGGTATTCGGTTGCCTTCCATCCTATTGAAGTGTCCTGCCCATTGCAATCTATGCAGTCGAATACACGACAGAACGTACCAGTGACAAAACGTACCACCCGACAAAACGTACCGTCTAACCGGCCGGCTACCTGCGACGGGTCTGCTAATTACCTCAGAATATTTTGGATGCGACAAAACGTACTCCGCAACTTGTTTCGTTCACTTATAGTGTATCTAATAGTCAGTTAAGTGCTGTTAGTCAGTAACAAGTGTAAACAATTTATTTATATAAAAATGATATAAATGTAAACTTCGAGTCCCCCACGTAGCGGGGGGGGGGGCTTCGCCCCCTGCGTATTATTATTTCTAACCTAACCTACCTACAGTACTTGTTTGTGTCAAACTCTTTTCTTTTTACAATTCGAATAAATAAATATAAACAAGTATTAACAATTGATTTATATAAAAATGATATAAATGTAAACTTCGAGTCCCTCACGGTTCTGATTCTCATCACACTTTATCCAGGCTTTGGACTGGCAAAATCATTTTGGCGTGTTTAAAATCAGCTGTGGTTAAGCTCTCGTCATTTTTGGATTTTTTTAATTTATATTTTTTTTAATTTTTTTATTATTTTTGTTTTGTTTTTATGGTTTTTTGTATTTTTAAGTTTCATTCCAAGTTCTGCGAATATGAGAGCTCTCAAGTAGGATCTTAGGTTTCCATTTGCTTCATACCGCTTCATTATTCTTTCAAGTCGTCCGTCATACTTGATGTACTTTTTCCTTCTTTTTGAACCTTCAATGTTCAGTTCGTACTTCATAAAAGCGCAGTTGGTCTTCTCTCCTTCTCCTTTCAAACACATCACCACGTCTTTTATTCTAGGGTTTGGCCTTTCTAAGAGCGTGTTCAAACGGTTGTTCCACCCTTCGACAGAATTTGTTGTCCGATGACGACTTTGGTAACAGCTCCACAATTTTATTGGAAACTCCGGGTTCTCCAACCAATTTTCAACAAAGCAATCAAAAAACAGACTTAGCTTGGGAGACTCTGGGGCTTGGGAGTGAATCTCGATCCAGCCGTCCTGCACTTCCTCTGGTTTTAAGAAAGCCAGTGCTGCACACATGCGGATATGGAGTCGGATATCCTCATTTTCACGGTACTCAGTTGAGAGTCCTAGTTCTTGTACTTTGCGCCAAAGCCATTTTTTTCATATGAAAAAAGCATCCTCTTATATGTGCTGAAGGCAGCACTTCTCGAATAGCAGACACAGCCGCCATTTCGAAATCCACGTTCACTGTTTCTGGATTCCACTCTGGAACAGCTTTACGGATCAATTGAAACAATCGAATGTAGGTTTCCTTCTTCTTGTTGGGGAATAGGGCAAAAATCTGCATGAATACTGTATATCTGTGTAAACTGTTTACTAGAGCACATAAATGTACCATCCTAGAAAAAGTTTTTGAAGCATTTTAAACTGTCTTTGCCTTTTTCACCGCTAAAAACTATAATTCTATCTTCTTCGCCATCATCGGCCAGCAGAAAAGAAGTTCCGTCGAACATTTTCAGAGTTCCTTCATCGAGAACCACTTCTTTGCAGTTGCTCGGCTTTTGGGTGTTGCCTTGCGCCTTACATCTCTGCCGCTGTAAGGTTCTTCTGATAGACTCTTCACGCGGCATTTCAGCAACAAAGTTATACCCTGTAAAAAATAGAATTAGAATACCCCTTATAAATAGAATACCCCTTTAGAAATAGAAAGTTATACTCCTTAGAATTAGAATAGAAACAATAAATTATCAATTTGTAAACTTTAATAACACTTACCTCTATCGTGGAGATAGCTCAAAGTGTCTGTGTGAATTTTAGTTAGTGGTGTTTCTTCTTCCCGCGCCCTCTTCTTGGCGCTTTGCGTGCGTTTAATAACTTCTAACTGAGCATCGTTCGGAGGTCCACACACATGATTGGCTAAAGGCCCACTGACAACTTCAGCTCCTCTTGATTTCATAATTACACAACACTTTTCACTTTGTTGCCTTTGACAAATCCAAGTTATCGTATCGTCCTTCCCCTGCCGTTTCTTCCTAAACTATACCCCTCGAAGTGCAAACACAACCCGCCTTTATTAGTCGTAGTCAGCTCCATTCCAAAAAATGTTAAAACCCGCACAGTGTGAATGTTATGGTAGTAATAAGGTTACTTCGCGGCCGTCCGTGCCCCATGCCAAACTTGACAAACACAGGTCAACGACTCGATGGGTATTTAACAGTTACGCGGAAGCCGTTTGAATTTGACAAACACAGGTAACAGGTACGTTTTGTCGCGGTGTAAATTATTTAGGGATTACAAGGAGACACTTCGCAGATAGATATCGACCTAAGTGGTACGTTATGTCGCGAAAAGTCAAGTGGTACGTTTTGTCGCTGGTACGTTCTGTCGGGAACGTGATGGTGATGACCAGATCATTGTCTTTATACAGCTTGTATAGCTTCTCATTGTGACGCATTCTCCATATCCCATTGATTTGGATTGGTCCATATATTCTCCTCAAAATTCTCCTTTCAAAAGTATTGACTATGTTAAAAAGCGGCTTGTTTGTTCAGCGTCCAAGTCTCGCTGCCACATGTTATCACCGGTCTAATCATAACTTTATATAATGTGATCTTGGACTGATGGTGGGGATATTACTTGTCTTGAATATAGATGTCAACGAAGCATATGCTCTATTTGCGGCCTGATCCTTTCCTTATTTCATTTATTTCTTCATTGTCTTCTGCCATCCAACATCCCAAATATTTAAACTGATTAACTATTTCCAGGTTTAGTGGTTCGATTTCAAACTGTTCAGGTTTCCTGGTTTTCTTTCCAGTGGTGATCATAACCTTTGTTTTATCTGTATTAACCTGTAATACTATCTCTTCTGCTTCATATTTGAGTTCCTGGAAGGCCTCTTTTGCTCTTCCTTGGGATCTTGCCATAATATTAATATCGTCTGTATCCCTACGATCTGGACCATTTTATGTTCTAATTTTGAATTCCTATCAATTGACAATTTCCTGATCACATATTCAAGTGCTAAGTTGAACAGTGTTGGTGCCAGCCCATCGCCCTGTTTTAACCCTCTCGTGACATTAAAAGGATCTGTCGTACCCGTTTGCAATTTGACTTTGGACGTTGTCTGTATCAATGTCAATCTTGTCAGCTGTACTAATTTAATAGGTATTTGAAAGTACAGCATAATTTCAAAAGTTTATTCCTATCTATGCTGTCATACTCTTGCCTAACATCTACGAAGAATTGTGTTAGGTCCAGATTGTTTTCCCACATCTTCTCCATCAGTATTTTGACTGTGCATTGTAACATTTATTGTATCCATTTTGAAACAGAAAAACCACTAAGACAGCATTTTTAGTAAATACAGACAACGACCACTAAGTGATATTAAGTTATGAAGATTGTTCTCAAGTAGCGATAGACTCAAACGTTACTTTTTGCGTGAAGCAAAAGTGATACACGCGCGTTAGACGTGCAAACCACTTGCTTGTTAAGTATCTGACTGCATAACGTTTAATTAAGTCTGTAGCCGACTTCTGCCGCCTGTCAGCTGTAACTGTGGGCGTAATAATGTTAGAAAGGCTTTAATAAAACTACGATCTTCGCTCTTAGTTCCAAATTATTCGCTCTTCCAATAAATTTGTTTACCCTTGATCACTTGTTGTTAATTCTAAATTCTATGTATTCAGTTTCATTTATTACTGGATGCGTATATTTGCTCCGCTTCTTGGTTTACGAAGTAAGTGGGAAAGGGGGAAACTGGTATTTCCAATTCTATAGGCTATAATATAGATTGATTGTGTTTTTTAAGTATTAATGAACCTTTATTAGAATTCAAAAAGTAGCGTAATCATCATTGACAAAAAATATTTTACGAACAGCAGAAGAAACTGTTTTTTGATGGCATCCTCTTCTGGAAGCACCCCCTTAGAAGTGATTCTTCGCCGCTCACGACGGGATGCTTCAAGTTCATTCAGTTGTAACAATTTCATTAGACAACAAAGTCATACAGTAAATCTCATAAAAATTCAGCAGTTCATTAGATTTACTGAGGAAAGAGACCTTCAACATACATGGGTGATGTAAAGTTTAAAATGTCTTCCGAAGCCACTGAGAGACATGCATACAGACAGACACTGCTTACATAATAGTATCGTTGTGATCAAGATTCAGCACCTCCCTGTGATCTAATCTTATCTTTTGACTGGCATTACTTTCTAATACACGACTTTTTAAATATGACCCGTGGGGCAATGCACATGAACTTGTCGCTTTCTACCTATTACCGTCTATTATTCACACAATAATCAGTCGTAAACTAAAATTCATTGTGTACATAATAAGCTTATGTGTTTTTAACTAATCAGATTAAGCAGAATCGTTGTCTTGTTTATTTATTAGACTTGTTTTTTGTTCGTTTTTTTTGTGACGAGGAAGTGTAATAATAATTTGTTATCAATTAACGAATAGTTAACAGCAAGTGGTCGATAATTTACAGTTTTCATAACCAACATCGGATTTCTTAATTGGGTTCTTAATTCTTCAAGATCATTACTGACATTTCTGGACATTCAACTGGATTGGCAATCAGGTAGCGGTGAGGGATAGTAGAGAGTGAGGGAGAGAAGGGGATAAGAGTTGTTATAACCTACGTTGTGAGGAGTACTGAAACATTATTTAAATAGAAACCCATACACTAACTGGTATAAGAACGATGCAGTACTTCAACTACAATAATTTTTTATTTTGTACCTGTTACTTAAACACAGTCTCAGCTTTTATTAGTTACTGTATTCGTATTTTGTTTCAAAACGCTTCATTGTCTTTGTGCAGTTCACAAAATGTAGTTCCATTGGGTTTCAACATTATAACTGACGTATTCGCCTAGCATGTGTTCCCGTCATGCCAGTTGTAATTGGATTTTACCATACTTATAAAGTTAAGTCTTGCAGTCGTCGTAAGTCGTACATCCAAAAATGCGGGGACAGTTGCTTAAAAACGACAGTATATTAAAAAATAACAACAACTAAATCAAGATGTCCGCGGAGTACATGTGTGATTATACAATGCGATATTTCTACATGTGTACAGTCGTTGTCATGTAATGCAACCATTCTATACGTTATTACGGCTTGTAATATTCTTCGTTAAACACCAAAAGTACTGTGGTAAGAGCAGTTAAATATTGAAGCAAAAGATGACACAACATAAAAATATAATAACGAACTGTCTTTCATTATTTATTTTTCAGATTTACCTAATAATAATGATTTCGTTTAGAAGTAATATATAGTGTATGCGGGTTCAAATTTCTGTGATTCTTTGAAGTGTAGAGTAAGCTTTTGTAACAATATGTGTTACAAAATACAGTAACAACAACAACAATAATAATAATAATTATTATTATTATGTTATATTATAAAAATATTTATTTAACATAACATTTAAATAGATATTATTCTTTCCAGAATGTCATCTTTTAACGTCAACACTGATGTTTATTAAACAGGAAATTTAGGCTACGTTAAATTACAAATAGGGATATGTGCCATCATTTGTTACGGCTAAAATCCATTTTTCTTATTTTCCAAAATATGTTGATACGAAGTTTTCATTTGCACACACTTATGTTACGAATAACGTAGTTGAAATAATTTATTTTGTAGTACAAAAGTAATTTAAGCCTGAAGGAAATAATCTTTAGCGTTTTCTGTGAGAATGGTTGTTAGATGATAATCAAGTGGTTCCTGATGTTTTTTAACCAGCACATAAAATAAAAGGTAAAAAAAAAGTTATATAGGTTCGGCCGTATGTGCGGGACCATCGGGAGAACTCTAATATTAAATTAACGAGCAAAGAAATACAAGCCCTCCCCACACTTCTCATGAGTCTGAGAACTGGACTTAACGAAATCCTAGGCCAGGCGTGTTCAACCGGCTGCAATGTGATTTACTCTTCAAGATCAAATAAGAATGCAGATATACGGCAGGAATTGTATAGTATTGTAGGCCATACTCGATAGGATTGACTAATATCGGCTAATATGGTTTTGATCGCCTTAACGGAATGGATGACTGCCGCATCCCCCAAACAACTAATGAATTATAAGCCGAAGGGACGGAAAGGTGTGGGACGTCCGAAACAGCGTTGGAGTGATCTGCTCTAGTCTATCTGCTTGGGACCGCAACGAACCATTTTTGCTTTAATCCTTATCGAAGATGGTGACGATGACATAAAATAAAAAAAAAATTGAATAGAATTTGTTTTTTTAATTTCACGTGTAAGGGTTTTGCGAAGATTTTCAATTGTTATAATAAATTATTCCTACTGAGCTACAGGTATGGTTACATCCTATGGTAGATAGTTACATGCATATTGTAGCTATAACACAAGAGACTGCAGATTCATTTAGTTGGAACTGTTTCTGTAAAGCTTACATAAATTTGTGATCGAAGTATTGTAATTAACTACTCTACGGTTTTAATTGTGCTGTTTACGTAAGTAACATTATGTTGTATTAATTATCAACATTAATTAATACATATTTAATAGGAAATAAATAAACTTAAATCCTGCATAAATGAAAAATTTTCCAGAACTACTTTTTGTTGAATGCTGGTAATAGATATAAATTGTTGAGTACAAGGCCATAAACAATCATCGTTAAATTGTTTTATTACGATTTAAAATTATTTTTCAATTATTTTAATTCAGTTTATTTAGTAAAAAACGAAGAGCACTTTTTGTAATCGGCTCTGATTTGCGAAGCGTAAGTAGTTGCGAATGATAATATTGTTTGCATATGCAAGTAGTGTGGAATAGCTGACGATTAGTAGGCTTACCTGAACAGAGAAACTGCAACCTTGAGGTGTGACGTACACGGCCAACAAAACAAAAACAGGATCTTCTTCATCTGTCGTTGAATGTTATTTTGTTATCGCCGAGTTTGTATCGCTACTGCCTACTGCCGGCGATAGTCTTGGCTTGATAATTTATGTTAAATATTTTGGCATCACAGACAGTTTAACATCGTTTTGTAGGTAACATTGTCAGTATAAATTGTAAACAAAAATTTTTTCATATCTGCTGACTGTAGCGAACACGTTGAATAAATTAGGATCAGTTATGCAGTCACTGGCTTGACCTCTTTAAACAATGAGTTTTTTCATGGTCATGACAATGAAGCTCTGCCAAATATTTGGAAATGTGTGTTAATCACATGGCGTCTGGAGTTTCGCGCTGAACGTTATGTGGTACCTCCATTTAAAGCAGGATATTATTATGTCACTATTCCCTCCTAACTGATAGAACATTAGTACAGCAGATCTAGAAGTGTAGTTATATGTTCGACTACAAAATCTTAGTAATTATTCGTGGCCATTATACTACATTAAATAGGTATAGTTATTTATTTACAACGTATGTTGTAACGGTTCTATACGTAATTACGTATATATTAGTTAATTACGTAGTAATTTTAGACACTTTAATGTATGAGAAATTTAATAATTTTCGTTATTCAGGATGAAAGAATTACATTTTATTTCGCGTTAATACAGGCGTATTTTTGAATTTGTATTATTAAAATATAGACTTACTTAGCCTAAACTCATCCTACCGCGAGTTTAGAGCGCTTATTAAGTCAAAATACAAAATAAATCGTAAGTAATGTGACATGAAATCTTCATATTACATTACAATTCAGTATACAATTTAGCTGTTTACTTCGTAGTTTAGCATACTACAGTCCTTTGCCAAATTACATTAGGCTACTACAAGAGCAACTGGAAGTTGTCAATTCTTCTTTGGTATTTTTATCGAACAATACAAATTTCGTGAAAGTAATTGAAAAATCCACTTTTACGTAAACGAAAGTAATTAAAACAGAATAGTATTTTTAGAATTAATTTTTTATTTTTACTTTAAATCTGATAACACTCTGGATCTCCTGGGCATACTTTTTATGTAGTTTGTTTTAAAGAATCATTATGACTTCAGTGCCGGTTATTTTAGCAATGAGTTTTAGTTTACGAGTGATATAACTCTTATTAGTGATGGTTTAATTTCCTATTTCTCATTTGAAAGCCTGCAGTGCATTCTCAATCGATTTGAAATACAAAGATCTTATGATTGACTATAATGGTATCTGAATATTATAGCAGGATGTACGGAAACTCTCAGTGCTGCCAAAATACAGTGTAAGCATAAAAACAGTATATTTTTTACAAAATGCACTGTTATGTTAACACTTTGCAACTAGTGTGAAATGTAAACAAAGTGGAAGTTAAACTTAAACTAACAAATTCTTTTGAATAGGTGGCCTATTAATTTGTCCACGGACTGTACATTCCTTGCACACATCATCCCTCAAAATAAAACAGGAAGACTCTTA
Organism: Magicicada septendecula; assembly: GCA_034769895.1. Taxonomy (NCBI): domain Eukaryota; kingdom Metazoa; phylum Arthropoda; class Insecta; order Hemiptera; family Cicadidae; genus Magicicada; species Magicicada septendecula. Next base: position 982,925,223 of record CM068367.1, on the reverse strand, counting down.
ATCACAAAGTAAATCCAACCACAAAAATCGAAAACGTAATCCGGCATTATGTCTCAATAAAACACAAATCATATCGCACAATAAATTCTCCTGCGCCATCAGTCATATCTCAAAAGTTGTTACGTACACTAGTATACTTCAGTCTTTTAGTTTCCACTATTTATGCTTTTATTTTACACTCTTATTTTCGGCTCAGTCTATTTTGCAGCTCTTCCTTTTTTAGATCATTCCTCTTTATATCCCTCTTCTCAGCGTACTTTTAATATTTCTGTCCACATCTCCTTGGCTCTCATCTTTTAATTCTTGCTTGTAATTTGGCTTCGTACACACTAACAAAACACATTAAGGCAAATGATATTAATCATTAGGCTGACAGTACGTTTGTTGATTTAGCTACATACCTTACATTATCAAATTTTTGTTATTTTGTTTTGTAGACTGCCCAAGTGAAATTATGAGCACTCTTTAATTACGTGATGTTCTCATAATATTGTTACTGCGGGCTGGATAAAACTCTTCACTAGAAGTTTTTCCACAGGGAATAATTTATTATGGAAGGATAGGAACCTCATCAAAACAAAGAGCGAACAAAGTGATAATTACTTTCAAACATTAGAGCGGAGTACCTATGTGGGTCACGCGCTGAGGAATTTGTTATCGTATTTCTAAAACGTCCTTCGCAAGTGTTATCATTGCATGACTAATAATAAATCATACTACAGTACTTGGCCAAATTACATCAGACAACCAGAAGGACAACTATAAATTACCAACCTTCCTATTGGCAGGTTCTATGATGTTTGTAAGTCAGCGGCGTATTTAAGGGGGGGGGACCGGACACCCCCTAGACGGTCGAAAAAGTTGAAGAATTTTGTATTTTGTTAATCTCTTAATTTTTAGAGTGTTTCTCAGCTGTGTACGCTAATATAGTAACAGCTCTTTTTTTTAAATATACAAACAGGTTTATTACACAGCATTAGGGTATACGTTTGAAATATGAAATATAGGAAAATCAGTTCCGTCAATAAGTATCTTTTAACAATGTTTCAATAATGCGTATTTTTGTTGTGTTATTACCGTTTACTCTAATGGGGCTGATTTCGTGATGTTATCAGGCGTTTTTCAGCTAGTTTCAAGAAAGTAATGTTGATTAGTCTTAACTTGTTTTCCTTTGTATGAAGCTGAACCGCCCCCGGACCCCCCCCCAAGGGCAAATTCTATATACGCCACTGTTATAAGTTACTAGACTTGTGTAATTACGGTTATTTTAACTTAACTCTGTATTAATTACCAATTTAATTATGTTGTGTGAGAAAAAATTATTATAGTGTATCATATCCGAACTGTGGAAATCTCTAAAGGATTTAGGAAATTGTATGGTCAGTGGTTCACGCGAAGCAAAATCTATGTAAAAACAACAACGTTAAAGAATTGGCACTAATTTGCACCAGCTTTTGCTACTACGTTGGGTTTAAGGCACGGTTGTTGCCTTTCGCCGACGCTTTATAAGATGTAACTGGACAAAGTTCTACGGACAAACAGAATCAAATAGTATCTGCTCCTTTGACGATCAAGTAGAATATCGAGATTACCTGAGTTGTATAAGAAGAAAAGTATAAGAAAGCTACCAAGAAGCAGATTTTACAGGCAATACAAAGAAGTCGGAATAATTGACTGAAGAAATGACACAGAACATTATTAAACCAATAAGCCCTTAGAGCAGAACACGAACATATAGAAGCCAAAGGCCAAATCTTGCAGACATTTGGGATATGTTTTTAACAGTTGTGAAAACAGCAGCAACGAACGCCTAAATAAGGGAGGACAAGTAACTCGATCTTAGAATTCCATATTATGAGACAAAAATACTGGAACAAACGAAGGAAAGAAGGTTGTGTATATTTAGCGATAATGCAGAGGTGTGAAAAGTTAGTTGTGCAATGTTGCAGTTGAATATAATAATTTTCTTTTTGTCGTGTCGTGCAACATAATATCCTTACATATACTCTGCCATTGATATTACTGCCATTATTAATGTTAACCATATACTGCTTGCTCTAGGCAAATTTAGACGGCTCTAAGTATGTTTGGTTTCCATACTCCTAATTTTCAGTATCCTCTAACACTGGAGAAGATTACAGTACCACAGTTTCAACGTTAAATGTACTGTGTCATTTGCAGTAGTTAAATTTTAAGTAGTCTATTTTCAGTAGTCTGTTATTTTCAGAAACATTGCAAACAATAAAAACATAATTTCAAACGTTTTCTGATAAATCTTATTGAACGTCCAGTCGACATAAATAAGCTTAACGGCTATAATATTAATGTTTTCTGAATGTTTTCTGATAAGTCCTAGACTAATCTTCCCGAATAAGCTAGAAGTACATCTATCATAATTAACCATAACGTAACGAGTTAAACGTAACTCAATTTAAAGCTGATTATTTTCTACAAGAATTGTATTGCAGAAGGTCGTCGAAAGTGAAGTACGTAACGATACTTCCGGCACTTCGATGGGTCTAAAGTTTGTGTTCAACCTCGATTAATTCAAGTTAGACTTATATAACTATATTACGTAGGTCTAGATAGCTGCTATGTGTAATGAATGAGAAATGTACAAACCCTCACAGTAATGTACAATAGTCAATGTAGGCCTAAGCATTGTCTTTTGTTAGCAACACTTTCTAACTTTTGGTCTGCATCGTTATGACATATTAGTTACACACCACTGAATTATTTCTTCTGCACGCCTACTACAATGACAGTGTGTTACCGTCTTTTTATCAAGTCGTGATGAAAACTCAATTTTTATAGAGAGACACTGACTTTTTAGGTTCGAACTGTAGGGCACGAACAAGAGCATTTTCTCTATACTTGCGACGCACCAGTCTTAAGACTTCCTGCGTATTACAGCCGAGGATAATTGTGTGGGCCACAGAAGACATTGAGAAATGTTGACGTTTCAGGATACGCCAATCTACGCTAATACATTCTAGCTGTGTTTCAAACTCCTGAGCACTATGCCGTCTAGCTGTCAATTGTGCACGGTATGCATTGTGCCTACGGAGCCTGTATTAATCTACCATAAGTGTTTTATTCTTCGTATTGTTTAAATTAGCAGCCATCCTTACTATTTCTTTTATGAATTTGCTAACTGCTATAATTTTTTATTGTTCGACTAAGCTTTTCGTCATTACTGACATCTTCAGGTCTTAAACAACGACTTAAACATCTTCAGGTTGTTTAAGACCTGAAGATGACAGTAATGACGAAAAGCTTAGTCGAACAATAAAAAATTATAGCAGTTAGCAAATTCATAAAAGAAATCATAAGTGTTTTGTTCGTTATATGGCAGTTTCTGTAACAGTTATGATTGTTGGAAGTAAGTTACCCACGGCGTGCTTTCATAATGTTGGAGCAATTGTGTGAAGTTAACACAGTGTAGCATGACAGATAATCCACTTAAATAAATTACTCAATGATCATTAATAAAGCTCTAATATATGGAATATCCAGATGAGAATCAATTAAAAGGCACTATTAATTAATATACTCACAAGAAAAGTAAAAATAAAGAAAAAATCTGCAAATAATATATATACTACAAAGTTAAAAACCCAGAAAACTAAAAATGTGAATAACAAAATTACCCAGGTAAGATAGAAGCAGGCAATTAAGATACCCCGACAAAGAAACCAGACCAGAAGAAACAAAGGCATACACAGCGAAATGGTACTGAAGAAAGAAGAAAGAAGAGATATAAAATGAACAAAAATACTGAAGAATGAAGAACGAAGAAAGAAGAATTATAGAATGACCAAAAATACTGAAGAATAAGAAACCTGAGAAGATCCACTAGAAAAAAGGAAGTGAGACGACCAATACCAAATAGAAACCCCATAGGGAGAGAACCCAAAAACCCCAAAAACAAATGAATGTCCAAAGAGAAAGTATAACACCCCAAAAAACCATATCACAATGTAAAACTGACAAAAACCAAAAGTGTCAATAGTATTAAGTAACAGTGCACCCAAAAAAGTTATTGTTTAGTTTGTATGAATAAATCTTCACAGTCCCCCCATGGTTAAATATTTCATGTTGTAAAGCTAGAAAAGGACTAGTAATAATATTAATAAATAAACATGGACCAGTGTAAGTTATTGAATTATAGCCAATAAACTTTGAAAAGGTACATGAGTTGCCGTACAGATGAATAAACTTTAAGTGTTTTTGAACAGTGTCATATTTGATATGAAGTAGTAATATTGCTAATGAAATGCTACTGAATCTATAACAACATTCCATAGAATGAAATAATAAACAGATAGCTAGTGTTATACTTAGAGATGGGGAATAACTCCTTAAAATTGGGAAATACAGAGCAGACTGTCAATAATTAGTTTTAAGAAAGTGTTAACCATTATATGGAACCAATATGTTATGTTCCTGTTCCATATAATAACTAGACAAATAAGATTTATTAGTAAGAGATATTATTGTTATAAGATGTTATTTTGTTGTTACTTTAAATTAGGAATGCCATATCTAAAGGTAGATATCATTCCCCATGTTATAAAATGTTTTTTAATTATGTTACTAGGTGTAATCAATACACATAAAAGGTATTATTCAAGGTACCAGTTTTGATAGAGATAGGTGTTATATTTTAATGGTACAACTGTTATATTATTATATTAATAATCACTGTTATACCAGTCAAAGAACTAATTGTTAATAAAGTATATAAGGATAAAAAGTCAGAGAAGGGTATAAACTAACTACATTAGTAAAAATTTTGCAAATAGCAACACATCAAATCTAGGCCATATAATGAATTTAAACTGCAGAATAATTAATAAATCTAGTCTTATAAGCCAGTTAAACTGACAATATTTATGCAAGATAAACCCAACATATAGTATACCATGTAAATAAGACTTTCTAAAGATATGGTCAGTAGATAAGTAAAATTACTTATTTATCTAATAAAATTATAAATGAAAATGGAATGGACTAACTGACATTATCAGAGGAGGAGTCATAGACAAATGAATTGTATTTAAAAACAATCATTAATAAACTAAATTGCAAGAAATTAAGTAAGAATAGACAATTATATCAATTTCAGATTTAATAGAATAATAATTATATTAGGGAAAATGGCTATTATTTGCTTAGACAACAGGAAATATCAAATTAGGCCTACCTTCCAGAAATGTAATAAAAATAATTTTCTAATGAAACTTTGTAACACTATATTAATTATCATCAAAATAAGCAGAATAGAATAAAGAAACCGAATATGTATTTAGTATTTCGTACAGTTAACTAATAACGAAATTATTTTCTGAGTATAGTGTATTAAAATAAAATGTATCGGAAGCTAAGATAATTTGAAACAATGTATAAGATATATTAAATAGGCTAAGATTTTCAGGACACGAAGGAAATGAGAACAATTCTTTATTATACGTTGACGAGTGAACTTAACGTGATTATTTGCTAGAAGTAACCTGTAATGGCGGTTAACGTTATAAACCGAGTTCGGTGAAAATTTGTATAAAACGTATTTTGAGCTATTTTTTTATTGTGAACCGGTGAAGTTAACATATGAACAGTGTAACACCAATAAACTGAAACACATAAGACTAATTAATCGAAATAACACCGATATCACACAATTTACTGACGAAAAATTAAGGTTAAAACCAACACACATAGACCCAATGAGATATCCAATAACAACATTTTACACCAAGTGAACTATTCCACCATACACCAGTGAGACTCAAATACATCCAGGACAATCATATACAATTGCTGAGACCATTTACACGGAAAAAAGACATCTTTATTTAAATAAAACTTTCATCCAAGTTATACGTTAACTACGCATGCGCCAGTCGGCCATTTTGTGAATCGTCGTCAACTAATCCCGTCAGCTGCAGAGAACGACTGTCTTCGGCTGCTTTTGGTTTGAATAAAAATCATATATAAACTTTTATTATTTTTAATTATAACATTGTATTGTTTAATATTAAGGCATTTTATAATTGTAAGTGTTATACTTTCCTGCCCATAATCTTCTCTGGCTATATCTTAAATAACCGTTTAAAGAACCATATTTTTATAATACTAATGTAAACCTTTTATATCGACCGGCCCTGAGTGAGTCGATACTACTTTGTAACATCGATTCTTATCGAACAAATTAATTATTTTATTAATAAACGTTCTGTTTTTTGTAATTTGGATTTGATTTTTCTTATAAAAAGGCTTAACAGGTAAATTAATCAAGAAACCCAACTAACCGAAAGGCGGTATATATACGAAACAACGAACGTTTCAAGAAGAAGAAGAAGAAGAAGAAGAAGAAGAAGAAGAAGAAGAAGAAGAGAGCCGTCTTTCGCCTAGATTTGGAGTTAACCAGATTGTCTTTTAACAAATTTACTGAAAGTGACACTATTACCAAAATAAACATAATACCACTTCATTTCTAATTACAAACAGTAAACACGATTAGTTCCTAAATTTTAAGAACCAAATTACCCAGAAAACTTTTTTCAGAAAATTTTTTTTTTAAATAAATTTTAAATTTTTTTTATTATTTCAAATTATTGTAACAACATTACTACAGAATTAAATTATTTTGTTTTATTACAAAATTGGCGCTCACAACAGTGGGGCACAATACAAAAGGAAGCAGACCCGAGCAGGAGTTTATGTTTTATTTCAACAGTTACCTTTCACACTTGTCACAGATTCTTCTGCTACAAACATTTTTACCTCATTTTTGCTCAGATCACGCGAAACGGACACATCTCTGCCCTGGTATTTGACGTACATACATTTCAGAATCCGTTTTTGCATAGACTCCGAAACGTTTTTGTTGTTAGTCTCCGTCCTGTTGACATTTCTGTCTTTGTCGCTTCTTTGCATATTCTACTTGGTTTAGAATTTTCTTTCTACCGTTCTTCTACTTATAGCAACATCGCTGTCGATTCCACTTTCTCTGCTTCTCGATTTCTCGATTAAGTTTCTCATTCTTCTTTCCCACAAGTCCAGCAGTACTTCTACAATACTGTTGATAAACAGTATTCTACTTTCTACTACAATAGTGTTGATAAACAACACTTACAGAAACAATATGGTATATATATTCGTGTGTGTGTATATATACACATTCTATTGTGTGTAAACCTACGTATACATTGAAATGTAATCAACTAAACGCTATGCAACTCACCGTCTGTGGCTTAAGTAAATGTCTTCACAATACAATTGACATGTTTCGGGACACTTGTCCCATCCTCAGAATTTTTAAAAATATCTCTTCACACCATCATACGATGGCACAGTCGTCAATATATTAAAAATATTAAAATCCACATAAACACAAAACACAATTACATTACACAAAGTACGCGCACAACAGTTTTACGGTGTACACCGCACGGCAACCGACAGCGCACTGGTTCATATTTGACTCGTGTCACAACAATATCGCAACGCATTATCATACAGGACATTAGATTTAAAGTTCAGCTGATCATTTAAAACATGTGGCCTGGTAACAGGATTATTATACGCTCTATATATTTCAAACTCTTCAAGGGCGTCCACGTAACGTCCCTTATTACAAAAGTGAAGGGGTTTCAAGTTGTTATGAAAATTAGTATAGTTGTGATTTTCATCAATAAGATGTTTAGCGAATTTAGATTTTACATTTTCTGTGTTGTGAAAATAAGTGGGTGGCTTATGTTTAACAAACCTCTTGAGAAAACCACGGCCCGTTTGGCCCACATAAAAGGCATCACAACTATTCATATTAATTTATAGATCCCTGTTTTCTTTTCAAGGACTGTTGGTTCCCGAGTACGAAGGCTATTTAAAATGTTATTTGTAGTCTTATACGTGCCAACAACGTTTGACTTGTTTAAAATAGAAGACAGAATCCTAGGTAGAAAGCTCATGTATGGTATTGAAATGTATTTACACACACTGTCCCCAGGTGCCCTTAGCGTGTTTGCGTTTTTTCGTCTCATATGTTTTTTAAGGATATTATTTACTACTGCTTTTTTGTAGCCATTGGTGACCGCAATGTGTTTAATTGTATTTAGTTCGTCTTGAAAATCCTTATCGCTGAGGGGCAATGATAAGAGGCGGTTAACCATGCTGTGGAAAGCAGCCATTTTCTGTGATACCGGATGATAAGATGTGGCGTGTATTACAGTGTCAGTTGTAGTGGGTTTCCTATAAATATTAAACTCCAATTTATTAATGTTTCTGGTGACCGTCAAATCTATAAAATTTAATTTTCCATTGTCCTCGTGCTCCAGTGTAAACTGTATATTGTTATTAATACTGTTTAAATATGTGTGTAGCCTGTCTATTTGTCTACGTGTGCCTTTATAGATCAAAAAGGTGTCGTCAACATACCGGCCATAAAATATTATGTTATCACTGTATACACTATTGGAAAAGATAAAGGAGTTTTCGAAATGGTTTAACTACACTTCAGCGAGGAGGCCAGAGAGTGGAGAACCCATTGCCACACCATCATGTTGGCTAAAGAATTGCTTGTCATGCGTGAAATAATTCTGGTTAAGAATCAACTCCAAAAGATCCATCAATTCTTTAATACTTTCAACATTCAATTTATTAGTATTGACGAGGTTATTTCTCAAAATTTGTAAGGTATCAGCAACCGGTATAGGCCTATTCGTATACAAATTAACAATATCAAACAAAACCAGCTTATAATGAGGTTCGATCTTTAGATCCTTCACTTTATTGGCCTTCGTACTCGGGAACCAACAGTCCTTGAAAAGAAAACAGGGATCTATAAATTAATATGTAATAGTTGTGATGCCTTTTATGTGGGCCAAACGGGCCGTGGTTTTCTCAAGAGGTTTGTTGAACATAAGCCACCCACTTATTTTCACAACACAGAAAATGTAAAATCTAAATTCGCTAAACATCTTATTGATGAAAATCACAACTATACTAATTTTCATACCAACTTGATACCCCTTCACTTTTGTAATAAAGGACGTTACATGAACGCCCTTGAAGAGTTTGAAATATATAGAGCGTATAATAATCCTGTTACCAGGCCACATGTTTTAAATGATCAGCTGAACTTTAAATCTAATGTCCTGTATGATACTGCGTTGCGATATTGTTGTGACACGAGTCAAATATGAACCAGTGCGCTGTCGGTTGCCGTGCGGTGTACACCATAAAACTGTTGTGCGCGTACTTTGTGTAATGTAATTGTGTTTTGTGTTTATGTGGATTTTAATACTTTTTATATATTGACGACTGTGCCATCGTATGATGGTATGAAGAGATATTTTTAAAATTTTAAAAATTCTGAGGATGGGACAAGTGTCCCGAAACATGTTAATTGTATTGTGAAGACATTTACTAAGCCACAGACGGTGAGTTGCATAGCGTTTAGTTGATTATAAAATACGTGGCTTGGACTATAAGCGGATTTATTCCATTAACAATATTTAAATGTATATTATAAGGATTATACTAATGTATGAAAGTTAAGGTAATAAATAAACCTTAATTATACATCTGTAAGGTTTTACTTTAAAATGTATTTTATTATTTCCTGAAGTTCCCGATACTTCCTGAAGTTATATAAAACATCTTTTTTAATTGTTGAACATCGTTTAATGATATAAATGATTTACATTTAGTAAATGGTATTAGTGGTATTTTATGTGAATTTATTACTTTCTTATATGTATCTCACCCTAAAGCTGGACGCCATTTACATTTAACGCCACGCGTTGTGCAACCATTTACATTTAGCAAATTTGACTCTAATTAAATTTGTTATGCCCCACGTTCTTTGGGAGCCATTTATATTTAGTGGTGTAAATGTAATTTACATCTGTGGTAATTAATTGTGTAAACCATTTACATCTAGTGAATATTAATCTGTGCTAATTATCTGCGCGGATTAATTACGCAACAATTATGAATCATATTAATTAAAGATTTATGTTATACGTTAAATTTGATATATCTAAAATTGTTTCTATTCGTCAGATTTGACTCAACACAGTGACTAATTAAATACGATTTTATGAGTCTATTAATCAGACGTTTCAATGGTCGAGTTTATTGTATCCATTGATGTTTAGCATAAGTTGTGAGATTTTTAGTGTAATACTTAGAATGAAATACATCAATAACAAAGGTGAAATTTCAATAATGAACGCATGAATACTGTAAATTAACTACTTATTTATTACACTTGTTACTTAAGTAACTATATCCTGCAAATTACATACATATTAAAACACATGATATAAAATACAATTTATCAATTTATACGATGTTTCCTGAAACATAAACACATGGTACTTTCAAATGCGGTAAATAATGCACATATATAAAAACATATACGAATAATAAACAATCAACAATTATACTTATTCCTACCTAAAATGCGTTCATTATTTCTCAGATAACGAATTACGTTAGTGTTATTTTATAGATTTTATGATTCATATGATTCATATATATTTGTTCTCTTGGGGTTAGTTCTTTGAAAAGAGGCAACAGAACAGTAGTATATACTACTAAGATTAAGTAGACATAAAGCTTATCTTTTGAGAGTGTTTATCCATTATTCCGCCGTCGTGAGAAGACACTTTCTGGATGATTCGTCGAAGATCATAATCACTGTTATGAAGAGCACTGATAACTTCACTTCACTCCACTAAATCTCCACTCCCGTCATGTGTGTGGTGTTGTGGTAACCCGCTGATGTCGAGTGTCCGGAGTTCAAATAGTGAGGTGTTAACACTGAATTGTTCTGAAAGTTTGCCATGTTTGTGTACTTGGTTAACTGTGCCGTCTATCTGGGTGTACCGCGTACTGGGTGCTTAATTGTTTGGTATAGTTTATTCAATTAATTGTTCAACATGGTGATACATTGTGATGTGAGAATGTTTGGAGTGTCACTCACCGTTCTACTTTAAGTGTTCATTAGTATGTTATTATGTGCGCGTCAGTTGAGATTTCAAGTCCCGTGCGCACTTATAGTTTATGTTTCCCGCACAGAATTGTGTATAAGTGTGATTATATCGAAGTCTCTGTTCACTTATGAATTTACAAATTTGTGAATCCGGTCGGTCGCACAAACTGTTTCTATCACGAACCGTATTACTGTTCCGACATATCAATCGTCTGTCTATCGTACGTACTAACTTCTGACTATTGATTGCGACTATCAACTGCTACTATTAACTGCATACTCTTGACTACCGACTGCGACTATTAACTGACTGACTGTTCGATTGAATGACTGACTGCCCGATTGAATGACTGACTGCTCGATTGAATGACTGACGTGACTGCCCGCTCCGCGTCTTCGCCAAACAGTTTTATTGGAACATCTTACCCATAAGTCTAAGTTTTGGATTTCTACGCCTTCTCGGATTCTTGATTGGACGTACAAATTCCTACTCTTCTGCAGATCTCATCCTCTGTTTCACGATTCGTCGTCCGAACCCTTCCTACTCTCTCCACGAGCTCTCTTAGAAGATGCTTGACGCTGGTTGGTCGTCGTCATCCCCGGAGTGTTTCATGTGACGAGCGTAGCACGGATTCTTAGAAACGAGGGCAATTTCATGGCCTTCTGTTATCTTTTGTTTAGACTTTCCCTAAGGTTTTGACTGAGCTTTTGTTAACAGGCTCCAGAGTCTTGGTTAATTGTTTAAGTTACTCGACGTTCGTTCCGCCGATTATCAACCCTTCGTTGGCGTCATTTCGGTGAAACTCTACTTTCCAGTCGTAAATCTCAGTAAACTGTCAAGGGTTTGTTTTCACGCTGTGCAGGATGCACTGGCAGTATTCACTGAGTTACGTCTATTGTCTATCTCTCCGTTAAAATTGCTCTATGCTCCTTTTGTAACATAGTAAAGCCTTTCATAAGTGTGCAGTTACGCCTCACCTCCACAGCAGGCGTTCCATCTCGATTCCGTGTAACTCGGCAGCTGTACGAAGTCTTTGTTTCAGATTGTTGGGTGCTGTAAATTGTGACAAACGGCTAGCTGTCAGCGACGCCTTGAAATACTCATTGTGTGCAGTGCTCAGACATTTTTTCTTTGTCTTCGCACTGTCGTCGGGTTTGACGTGCCCCTGATTCGTCATTATTTACGACCTGGGCTTGTGTCCGTCGACTTGAGTGTGGGAACGTGTCACTTGATCGAGGAATTAAAATTTTTAAAATTTCGATCATTACATTGTCCTCAAATTGGATTGGATGTTGGACTTCGGGAGACATCTGATCCAATTTCTGCGCTCTGTCCCAGTCGTGGATGTCTGCTTCGGAATGGACACGGTTGACTGACGTCTATCTCTCATAGGAAGCAATTAATTGTTATTCCCCATCTTAATGTTTTATATGGTCATATGAATTTATTGCCGCACATCTGAGTGAATGAACGCATTTTTTACACTTTGTCTGTCCATATGTGGACTGTACAATACGATTTCGAGTAAATAATTGAATTTAAGACATGGACGTTTGTCCATTTGACAGTTTGTCTCGTTACTGTTTATATACAATGTACTAGATAAGCTGTAGATTAGCTACCCATTATATTAATCGATCTTATGTCGATGACCTATATAGCAATAAAATACTTTTAAACTTGTTATTACTGTCTCAAGAATACAGTTGATACTAACAAATATATACACATGATCAATTCGTAACATATTATAAATGATTACATTGGTAAAAGAAACATACATATTAATTAAATAGTTAAGGAATCAGCATACTTCGTGATGCATACTCTTAAAGTTATAAAACAATCGTCCATTTTGAATTATTAATTACATAAACAAATTATTCGAGTCTCCACATTTTAACAAGTTATTATTCATAATTATTAACGTCTTTGGTGTCCTGTGTCATAGTATCACAATGTCCTCCTGACACATGGTACACTTCACAAATCACTTTCTGTATATGTTGATATTTATATGTCTAATTAACATAACGAATGACAATTATGTGATGATCACAAACACAGTTAGCATTGAAATACAGACTAAACACAACAAGTAAAATGCACATCATTATTTGGTTAGCTGGACTGGCCGCGCGAGCAAATTACCTAAAATATGTCTTCTGCTGGTCGCCGGGAGTCGTCGCTACCACTCGTGTTATCTATACTTCTGTTCGCTGGCTCATGATACGCCTTAATTTGCCGTATATTAAATTTTCCTCTCATCTTCCCGCTATCGCAATCCACGAGCTCATATGTGGCCTCGCCGATGATGCGGTTGATTTTATATGGTCCTGCGAAAAGTTCGAAGAACTTGTCAATTCTCTTTGACGCAGCGTCGGATTGGTGGAATGCTCTCACCAGAACCTTGTCGCCAATCGCAAATTTTGTGATTTTCTTTTTCTCATTGCAGCGTTTCGCGTGTTTCTCTCGCTTCTCCTTTATCTTTACAAATATATTGTTTTCGCGTTTTCCTTCGCTGCTAATGACTCCTTTGTCCAAGCATTGCTCCCATGCTCGTGTAGGTCTCGTGCCGAGGTGTGCTTCATGAGGGGTTATTTCGATCGTCTCGTGGTACACCTCGTTTAGACACGCTTCAATCGTTTTCACGTATTGGGACCATTTAGTGTGTTGGTCACTTATGAAAATGCGAAACAAGTTTCCCAGTTGCCGGTTAATCCGCTCGGCAAGGTTGGTACATGGATTACGTATTGCAGTAAACTTTGGTTGTATGTCCAACTCCTTTAGACCGTTGACCCATCTCTTGGATGTGAACTGTGTTCCGTTGTCCGTCAAAATGGTCCGCGGACGTCCAAATAGTTCGCAATACGTTTTTATTCTCCGCAACGTCGTAGTGGTTGTTGCTCTCCGGAGAGTGAATAATTTGACATATTTCGTGAAATTATCCACTATGACTAATAAATATTTGACTCCACCCGTTCCTGTCGGTAGGGGTCCATAATAATCTGCGCTTACCAGATCTCCTTTGGCCGTAGGTATCACAGCGCGTGTGCCACCAAATAGCTCTCTGTTGTTGGTGTCTTTGCACTTCTGGCATAGGTCACAGGTTTTTATATACGTTTTTATTTTCTTTGACATCCGGTCGAATGTGAAATGTTCCTGGATCATTTTAATACACTTTTTTGTTCCTAAATACCCGAACATATGATGGATTTCAGCAATTATGTCCCCAGATATGTTGCTAGGAACATACAGCTTCCATTCATTCCGCTGTCGCCTATACAACTTATCGTTAACATATTTATAAAATTTAGTTAATTTAGGGTCTATATTTCCCTCCTTAAATCTAGTGATGATCGCTTTTAGCTTATCGTCTTCCATTTGGTGCTTTCCAATATTTTGGATTAACTTCCGCACCTCAAGTCTCATTTTTACGGTTATGTGGTTAACTAAATATTCATGTGTATTGTCGTGAATCTCTTCAAATTTTGCATCGTGTGGATATCTACATAAGATGTCGGCTACGATGTTTTCCTTACCCTTGCAATGAATTATGTCGAACTTATACTCCTGCACTGCAAGAATCCATCGTGTAATCCGAGAATTATTTAGATGGCATTTGTTTAAGAATGTCAACGCCTTGTTGTCGGTGATGATCGTTAATGGTTGTCCGAGAACGTATATTCGGAATTTTTCTAAGCATCGGACAATACTTAAAAGCTCTTTTTCCGTAGTATAGTAGTTCCGCTCAGCACCCTTGAATGTCTTACTAGTGAAGGCGATTACGCCGATCTCCCCGTCTTCATCGAGCTGGTAAAGTTGTCCTCCGTATGCGTAATCACTTGCATCACACTGTATATAATACCTCTGGTCTGGGCGCGGAAATCTTAAAACTACAGCGTCAATAAATAGGTTTTTGACTCTGTCAAAGCAGTCGTTTAATTCATTCGTCCATACAAATTTGTGATTCTTCTTCAATAATTCATGGAGGGGTTGTGTTGTCTCCGCATATTTGCTAGTAAAACGGTTATAAAAGTTAGTGAGGCCTAGGAAACCCTTTAACTGTTTCTGGTTCTTGGGCTTAGGGAAGTCCATAATGGCTTTCACTTTCTCTTCCGTAGCTTGGATGCCGCGTGTTGTTAGTTGGTATCCAAGATACGATATTTCTTTCCTGAAAAACTGTGACTTATTTAGGTTGACGGTCAAGTTATTTTCGTTTAGATTATTTAATAATGCCTCTAAATGCTCTAAGTGTGTTTTAACATCGTCAGAATAGCATAGACAATCGTCTACGTATATTAATGTTTTTGTCTACTTCATATGTTTTTATCACTTTCTACCAACGTGTCTATAGCGCCTTGCATTTTATGCTTGATCATCGCCGTTGGATCGGCCGAGTAGAACAGCGCAAGGTTGTCAGTGTACAACTACGTTCCAACTGACGTTTCTATATTCTCAAAGATCCCATTGATGGCGGTAGTAAAAAGCGTGCCGCTCAACGGAGATCACTGCGATATTCCATTTTCCAGTTCGTGTGCGACCGACAGTGATTGTCTGATCCGAACACGGAAAGTCCTGTCTCTGAAAAAGCTAGAGATAAATTTAGGCAGGTTACCTCTGAACCGCCAATCGTGTAGTTGTTGCATGATATAAAATCTCCACCTTTTGTCGAACGCTTTCTCCAAATCGAAGAATATTGCAACTACGTGTTTGCCTTCGACGAAACTGTTTTAAACTGCGTTTTCCAGATAAACCAGTTGATTACCAGTAGAATGGTGTCTTCGGTACCCACAGCACGTTTACTATACTGGATGATAGTTTTCTGCTTTCTGGCGATCCTTTCTGGCCTTCAGAAGCGAATTGACATCGCCTCCTTTCATGGTTTTGGGTACTCCCCTTGCGTCCATATGGCGTTATAGAGTGCCAGTAGTGTAGCCATAAGGATTATCGTCCGGTCCTGCCGTAATGTCGTGGCGGGTGTTGTTTAGGTGCGCCGATGGTGAACAGAATGTAGGGATTATCCCAATTAGGAGGGTCGAGGTTTGCGAATTCAAAGTATTTCACGTTTTAATTTACTTTTTAATAATGTGGACCTACTTTAATAAAATAGTTTTTTAAGTCCATACAAAACAAGAAAAACATATCGGTATGGAGAACCATACGTGACTTCCATGTTCTAAGATTTATATTTAAAATCACTTACGAAATGAAATGTTTCCATAGAAACTACTTCTTTCCACTTATTGCTTCAACCTTAACCACAGTACTGTGGTCACTAACGTATACCACCACACGTTATCGCACTCGATTTTCACTGATGATGGCAGTCGACGGCACTGCCGAAACGTCTGGTTTTGCAGAAAACATTGGACTACGGCCAAAAAGCCCGGGAAGGAATTTTAACAACAAACTACTACTTTGTTGCCGATAACGTAGTACACATATAAAAATTATCCCCTCCCCCTTCAACTATAATTTTCATTTATAGACAATTACCCCCACTCCGTTCAACTAGCCTCTTCATTTATAGATATTTCATCTACGTTTCTACAGTGGATTATTAAGATCTTCTTACCAGGATACTTTATTTATCAAAATTAAGTACTTTACTCTTGTTACAACAAAAAATGTTTCCGGTAAACTGCCCTTTCCCAACAACCGATCTTCACCAAAATCAATAAGCCTTGAGTACTCTACAAATCAGGCACATATGTAAAAAATTATTTGATTCTATTTGAATCTACGGCAGTTATCGTTCGTCATGAAAAAGTTCCCTTGTTACAACATAAAATGTTGCAGGTAAACTACCCATTTCCCTTTACCGATCTTCACCAAAATCAACAGACCTTCAGTCTTTTATAATTGAGGAAGGTATGCAAAAAAATATTTTATTCTGTTTGAATGTGCGGCAGTTATCGTTCGTCATAGAAAAAATTACCGTTGTTAAAACATAAAACGTTGCAGGTAAACTACCCCTTTCCCTTAACCGAGCTTCACAAAAATCAACAGACATTGAGCTTTCTATAGCGCAGGAAGGTATGCAAAACATTATGCGATTCTGGTTGAATGTGTGGCAGTTATCGTTCGTCATAGAAACAATTACTCTTGTTAAAACATAAAACGTGGCGGTAAACTACCCCTTTCCCTTAACCGGTCTTCACCAAAATCAATAGGCCTTCATTTCTTTACAATTCAGGAACGTACACAAAAAATATTTGATTCTGTTTGAATGTGCGACAGTTATCGTTCGTCATAGAAAAAATTACCGTTGTTAAAACATAAAATGTTGCAGGTAAACTACCCCTTTCCCTTAACCGATCTTCAACAAAATCAACAAACCTTGAGTTGTCTACAATTGAGGGAGGTATGCACAAAATTATTTGATTCTGTTTAAATGTGCGGCAGTTATCGTTCGTCATGAAAAAATTTCCCTTGTTACAACATAAAATGTTGCAGGTAAACTACCCCTTTCCCTTAACCGATCTTCACCAAAATCAACAGACCTTCAGTCTTTTACAATTGAGGAAGGTATGCAAAACAATATTTTATTCTGTTTGAATGTGCGGCAGTTATCGTCGTCATAGAAAAAATTACCGTTGTTAAAACATAAAATGTTGCTGGTAAACTACCCCTTTCCCTTAACCGATCTTCAACAAAATCAACAGACCTTGAGTTGTCTATAATTGAGGGAGGTATGCACAAAATTATTTGATTCTGTTTAAATGTGCGGCAGTTATCGTTCGTAATAGAAACAATTACTCTTGTTTAAACATAAAATGTTGCTGGCAAACTACCCCTTTCCCTTAACCGATCTTCACCAAAATCAACAGACCTTCAGTCTTTTACAATTGAGGAAGGTATGCAACAAATATTTTATTCTGTTTGAATGTGCGGCAGTTATCGTTCGTCATAGAAAAAATTACCGTTGTTAAAACATAAAACGTTGCAGGTAAACTACCCCTTTCCCTTAACCGATCTTTACCACAATCAACAGACATTGAGCTCTCTATAGCTCAAGAAGGTATGCAAAAAATTATGTGATTCTGATTGAATGTACGGCAGTTATCATTCGTCATAGAAAAAATTACCCATGTTAAAACGTACAACGTTGCCGGTAAAGTACCCCTTTCCCTAAACCGATCTTCAACAAAAACAATAGGTCTTGAGAACTTTACAATTGAGGGCTGTATGCAAAACATTATTTGATTCTGTTTGAATTTGCGGCTGTTATCGTTTGCCATAGAAAAAAATCTATAGATAGATAGACACACAGATAGACACACAGACACACAGACACACACACAGACACTTTTCGAAAAATGACTTTTTTCATGTTTTGAGGGTAGTACAATCAGAATCTGCAATAATCTCGACTACGATTTTTTGCCATCACCATACTTCCATTTCCTTATGGAACATCGAAGTAAGAGCAAAATGTATTAAAATACAATATTTTTACTTTTTACAGTTTTACTAAAATATTTTTACAGTTTTATTAAGTGTACCCTTAATTTTTACTTTTATTGCGAACAAGCCTTTTAGCGAAATATAATACGTATTATACTCTTTAGGCTTTTTCTATATATTCTTTTTTGAAAATATATAAATATATTGTATGTAAATAAAATATGTACCTGATTTTTCCTCTGGCGCTGAAAATGTTCCGAGTAGTATTCGAAGTATGAAAGCTTCCGTTGAATAAACTATCCGTTTATAAATTAAACCAACTGTCCCTTTATAATATCACAGGACAGCATGACGAATGTATTAAGCGACCTTTCAGGCTTGTCAATTACTTCTTGCAGTCAGTGTTGAAAGCATTCTGACAGTGAATGGAGGACTTTATTTACATTAAATATTTATTTACATAAGAAGACTTTTGTCTGCTGTCCACTGGTTCGTTGTTTAGGACTTTTTGTACTGATAAGACGCGCATTTCATGAAATGTATCCTTGACAACTGCACTGTATAATATTACATGTAGAAGTTTTCCAAGAATTGTAGGCCTAGTCTTTTATTTTATATTGACCGTTGAATATTTTCCTTGGATTTGAAGAGCTACAAATTCAAATGTAAGTTTCTACTTACACACTTTTCAAAGCAACAACGACTTCTGTTGGTTATTATCTGTTGTGACACAAACTCTGGAAATACCTGCGGAATGCGCTGATGATAACTGTGCGGGCGCTTCGTTTCCGGTCCTTCACCTGATCCCTTTGACCACCGGCGCACCTCGATCACTACTCTTTAAGAGTACTATATAATCACCTTAATAATTTCTTGACCATCGGCGCACCTCGACGGTACCCGTCGCCGGCAGCGCGGACAGCGGACTGTAATTCCCTTGTTGTAAAAGCCACGTTATAGGTCCTGGACCCCTTACATTCGAAGACAAGGTCGTGTTCGACTTTATCTTTCCTTGTGAGGAAATTGAGAGGATAACTTCCTGTACTACTGACATAGGCATATCTCGCAGCCAAGGTGTCAACAATTTCATCAGGGTTGCAATCAATTCACCATCGTGCTCTATGCATGTGATTGGCTTAAACACTGACGTGCTAGCGATTGCTCTGATCTTCTTCCATACTTCTGTCTCTGGGGTCGACCGAGTTATGGTCAAGACGTAGGTTTCCCAGGTCGATCGTTTTGCAGCGAATATTGTTCTACGAGACTTCGGTCGCAATTATCTTCGATCGGCACTCGTTTATACTTGTTTAGGTCTCGTCGCTTCTCTCTTATTGCGTCTTTCTCAGCGGTGTTACACCACGGTACCGGTACTCTGGATGAACGACCACCTGTCCGGGGGATATGCTCCAAAGCTGCTGAAGTGATAGCAGCTGTGAAACTGTGTTCGTCTTCTATATTTCCACAGACGTTCGTAGGTGTACAAGCAGTCTAAAGACTGTCTAATCAGCACGGTCCACGCACCATATTTTTGGCGTGGCTCTTTGCCGTTCGCATTGCTATCAGCTCAGGGAAGTAATCGCTCCCGTGAAGGTCTGGGAGCACTCTTCACCACACACAAGCAAGTATTGGGATCTTGGAGCAAATCGAAAGATTGATAGCCAAGTAAGTACCGGTTCCAATGTTGAAATGTGTGCTCTCTCCTGTGTTTAAAAAGACGAACTCGTTGTTAAGCAATAGATTCTCAGTTCTTATTCCAGCGCTGTTCGTCCTAAGACAACCCTAAGTGGGACTATGGGTGTTGAAGTCCCCGAGCCACTCAGAGATGGGTGTTGGTAGCTGTTCGACCAGATCCTGTAGATCTGCTCGCCACTCAGAAACTGGTAAGTATAAGCAGCAGATCGTCATTTTCAGTGGCTGTAATAAACTGACTGCTATTTCTTTGTAGAGGCGTAGCGAGCGGAATACGTCTAGCGGGATATGTGTTGCTAAGAAATATAGAAACGTTTCCCCTAGCTCTGGAGTCACATCACAGCGGAATGTCCCCTCATGTTCTTGGGGCCTCAAATGTGTTTCCTCCAGGCAAACACACATCGTTGTATGCCTGGCCAGTAACATTTTCAGTTCGCAATAATGCGAAGTGCAACCGTTGATATTCCACTGAAGGATGCTCTCCATGCTCTTCATATTGAAGATCAGTCGATACGGTCCGTGCTTACTTTCTTGGTTTCCCTTTCGGCTAGCCTTTCTTCTTCTTTTTTTGCAGATTGCCGAGTTCCGCCAGGTCACCGAGGTCGGTGAGATCACTGGCGCCGGCAATGGAACTGAACTCCGATCCGGAACTCACCTCCTGGTCATTGGAGACAGATATTTCCCCGGTTTTGGTTTATAAAAGTCCTCCCTGGTATAACTGGGAGGACGGAGCGATGGACGGCGGTATCCCCTGCCATCTCGCCCTCACTGGACGTGGATGCAGTCGCAGCTAAAATATTTGGTTCCGCCCTTCTTGGCGGACGGACTGTGGGTCTCGTAGTAGACCCACTCTGATTTTCTGAATGTCCGTTATCTGGTAATACTGTACTTGCTTCTGCCGTCGGCTGCATTTCGGCTAAATAACGCTCGATGTAACGAGTCACTATCGGCATTATTTCTTTTGCTATAGCTGTTGTCGTCGTTGCCGGAGTAGACTTGACAGCCTGTGCATAGCTTACCTTGCTCTGATTTGTCGGACAAGCAACTTTTCTAGCTTCGGGGTAGCTGATTTTCTTTAAAGTTTTCACCTCTTAAATGGTTACGTATAAAAACAAGTTAACGGCCTTTCGAATTACACTATAATTATACTATATATCCAAAATTTAATTATAATCGAACGTTTATAAAATTATACGGGAAGAATCCTGAATTCTCCATTTCGTGACTCCTGAATTCCGCCGTGAGAAAAAATAGGGGGAGGTTCAATCCATCTTGTCTCATCCTCCCCCCCACAAACAAGTCCTGTATAGTTACGCCACTGCTATAACATAGGCCTATATCCGTATCTAATACGTGCATAATGTTTAATAAATATTGTTTAAAGATTTATATTATACATTTAAAGACTTATAAACACTATTTAAATGTATAACACACACACACACACACACACACACACACATTCATAATTGCTCAAATTTTTCTTTTTATTTTATATTATTATATAAAATTTAAGAATTTTATATATAATTGTTATTAAATTATTACTATTACTATTAATTATTATTATTATTATTATTAATTATTATTAAACTATATATTAAATTATTATTTATTTGTTAAAAGTTTTATTATTATTATATTATATATTATAATTAAATTATATCTGATTATGATAGTTGGCTTACTATCGAAACGTATGTAAAATATATTCTTATTACATTTTTTTATTATTAACAATTATATATATATATATATATATATATATATATGTATATAGGTATATAGGCTATATATAAATTATATGGGTGTGCGCGAGCGCTGTTTAATTATTGTTGTATGCTTTCTCTCTCTCTCTCTCTCTCTCTCTCTCTCTCTCTCTCTCTCTCTCTCTCTCTCTCTCTCTCTCTCTCTCTCACACACACACACACACACACACACACACACACACACACACACACACACACACACTTGCCTCTTCAGAAATAAGTTGTGGAACACATTTCTAACAAACAAAAGATTTCGAAAAAAGAAGCGTCAAAAATATTCAAAAAATCTATGGATATTCTGATCATTAATATATATTTTTACTTATTACAACTGGTTTAACAATGTACTAAACTAATGATTTGTCTAATAATGCAGAGTCAAAAAAACTAAAATTATTTTATTACAATTGATATTATTATTATTAATATGTATTAATATATAATAAATTATAAACATTATAAGTGTTAATAAATATTAAAAACCTTTGTATTAATATGTTTCCCCAAGTGCCCAACGAGTCATAAATTAAAAACGATAAACATTTATATTTATGCTGTAATGTACTATAAATTTATATTATAATATGTTTACTTTATTAACAAACACACTACTTTATTTAATAATAATATGTTAATTATTATAATTTATAACTTAAGTATCCTGTATAGTTTGAAATATCTTGCCTTATATTTTTATACTCTGGTTTTCGATAATACCTTATTTGAAATATGTTCAAAAATTCCCTAGCTAGATAGAGATAATAACAAATCATTCAATGTAGGCTATAGAACGTTTCCTCCTGCTATTATTGTGCTGTCGTAGAAAACATGTTATGTAGCCACCACATACACTGTGATCAAATTACATCGCTGTCGTTCACTTCACTCTGATTACGTGTGTTGTTGTTTATTTTGACACTTTCTCTGCGTACACGGGAAGAGAAACGTCGTGCACTTAAGTGTCCTGTGCCCAGTGCAAAAACCGTAACTGTACGTGATCCGTCTAATACTGCGTTAGAGGAAGTTTAATTTGATGATCCGTAACTATTGGTATTCCCTGTTGACGATTCCGTGTAGATGAGTATGATATTAACATGTGTGTAAATTCTGAACACGCGTGTATTTCGGCTTATATTTATGCTGTGCCATTATTAATGTATTTGCCGTGCCTTAGTAGCCATGTTCTGAAAGATAAACAAAATTCAAGATATTTTACATAATAAACGGTATAATAGATAACATTTTAAGTTTAATGGGACAACAAATTCCTGTCGACTGCTCTTTACATCGGTGTTGTAGAAACTTTGCTATTTTCTAATCGTTTGGATGTGATTTTGTGTGTGGATGAGTATCTAAAACATAAGTTCTATGATATCATTAACTGATCAGTAACATTTACTGAAAGAGCGAAACCAGTTATCAGTTTTAACTCGACTGTTTGGCATTCTTCTGTCTGTTTTGGGGTGTCTCACGATAACGTTTGACTGCGTCACCCCATTTTAGTAAAACTTAGCATAAACGTTTATACTTTTAACTCACATACCACTGATGTTTTTGAGATTGATTCCCCTCAAAGACAGGGGCCGGGAGGCATAACTATGAGATGTAAGTACTTTGAAAAAATCGCAAAAATCGACGAGGGGGTTATCAAGTTAAACAGAATTTAACGAATATCGAAATGTAGTGTTTAGTTTTGGATATTTCAACATTTTTGGACACCAGGGCACAAAAGTGGATCAAAATTTTGATAAAATCACAAAATTCCATGTGGGGTATCAAGTAAAGGGACTTTTAACTAAAGTCTGAGCACAATGTTCATTTTTGGAATATCATTATTTTAGAATACCATGTCCCAAAAAAGACATGCAAAATTTTTAACATTTGAAAAATCCATTCCGGATAACAGGCTAAAGGTAATTTTAAGCCAAATGCGAATGTAGTGTTTCCCTGAATTGTTTGTCTTTAAGAGTACGATGGGCTAAAAACGGAAGTCAGGATTTTAAGAAAATTATTAAAGGCCATGTGGAACATCAAGTTACGAGGATTCTTTTCAAAATACAAACTTTAATACAAATACAAATCTTTAATAATTCAGCTAAATTGATTACTCTCAACATCCCTTGTAAATTTTAGACCGCCTTCAAAACATTTGTAATATCCTACAAGCTTGAAAAAACGTTACAGTTATCAGTTATGTCCTATATTTGTAAAAAGTATTATATACAAGTAACTATGTAAACTTACATAAATTATTGTTTATGTACGGTCACGCTCGTTGTGTTCTTCTGCTAAGGCTAAGAAGCACACATACACAGCTTAAAAAAATTAAAATTATTATTTTATTTTAAGTAATAATTTCTGTGTTTCGAGAGAGCTGTGCATCTCAAATAGCTTACAAGATTTTAATGAAAGTAATTATCAGTTTTTAGATTTTCTCTAAAAATTGTATGTCTCATCAAATTCAATTTTAACATATATTGGTTCTGATGCTTTGAAAGAAGCAACCTTGTTACTTCTGACGCGCCGTATTTTTTTATCCTTCATCACTAATCGTGGTTGATCCCATTACTCCTAAAAAGAGGTACAGTAAATAATTACGAAAGCGTTCACTGCCTACAATCGTGGGCTCATTAAATTGTCGCTGACTGCAGTTTTCGGCGTTTGGCCCATGTAATTAGCATACGGTATTTTCCGTTATGAAATTTCCATGATCACAAATAGCTACAGCAGTCCTTCAAGTTCCGTGAGCATTTCTGATAACGTTCCTGTGAGCAGTCCTGTCGGTTCTGATCGCGTTACCATACTGTTGCTACTACTGCTGTTGACGACGCTAATGTCAATGTAATGTGTCAAGAAATTAAGAAACAGGCCTGTGTATTGACTGTTGTAAAAAGTTTGTTAAGATATTGTACTTATGTAAACGTCATAGGAAGAATAACATCAAATTTGTTGTATCTTCTGTGCTCGTGTCTTAGAAAGTAGTGTTATGTCTACAGAAAATGTCAGGATTTACGTATATAAAAGCTTTTGATTACAAGAATAAAAATGGTCAATGTTTGTTTTGAACTTGAGGCCTACGGGGAGAAAGTACAGCTGTAGGCGAGTGACTGACGTTACATAACGCTCCGCGTCCGCGTCCTCGTCCACGTTCATTACATACGCATTCACTTCCAGCCATTTGTCATGTGCTGCCTGCCTTACGTGTGTGCTTGGCTCAAGCGCAATTGTTAATTTTGTACAAACATTGATAATGTGTCATGTTTCACGTGACATCATACCAAATCATCACAGCGACCTTTATAAATAATTTGCACGTACTTTGTATTTAAATTTATAATCTGTTTTGTTTTTGGTATGGGTTTCCAGGTTCAGTGGTGTTCAGAAGGAGAAGAGGAGTTGGCATTTAACAGTATTAAGAGGAGTTATTAACAGGAGAGGAGTTGTTGTAACAATATTAAGAAGTATATTAAGACTGTGGTCATTGAAAAGAGTGACGGGTTTTAGATACGTTTAACTAAAAATTTATTTTTAATAAGAAACCTCAGTACTTTTCATTTCAAATTACAAAAACTTCATGGGAAATGCCCCCCATAATACTAACGTTTAATTTAGTGTAGATTGTAAATGGACTTCTGTGGCACCGTGTCTTGATTTGCTACTTTTCAGTACTTTCCTACAGATATAATAAAAAACAACAAATCGTATAATAAGAAAGCGCTTAACACTGGCAATGTTACAAGGCCAGCTTAAATAGCCCACTTTAGTAGTCCACTTTAGTCCACCAGGTTAGTAGACTTTATTTAAAATGAAACAAAATCTCAAGAAGCAAACTAGATTCAAATCACTTACTTGCAGTCAGCCAAACATCCCTGCGGTTATTGTATCTTGGTTAATAATGGAATTCACAGTCTCCATAATTTATTGTTATAGAATTAGATAGTGAAAAACTCTTGACAATTGGTGGTGAGGCGTTACTTTTGATCTCTGTGGCATAACTTTGATCGTATTTATGTAAAGACATCGTAAGTATTGTACAAAAGTCGATTGTCTGTAAATAGTGTCAATAAAGAATATTCTGTCAAATTTACTTCAAATTATAAACGACTATTAGATTTTGTATAAAAATGTTAATCTGGTTTCGTAATGTCGTTGTGCATCTTTTACTCGGTATACAATATATTTCATTATGATGCCCACATTCACACGTGTAGTGTCACAAGTAGGCACTTTATACACTGTTGACATACATAGTAGACAAAGCGTGATTGTTGATGAAATTATGTCATCTTGAATATCTTTCTTGTATGAACGGAGAGAAGATGTAGTTTGTAACGAAGAGGGAGTCGACACAATGTTTGTGAGGATAAACGAACGGAGGTGGCTTGTGGTTTACTTTTGTTACAATTTTAAAGGTATTTTTTTGGTGAAACTGAATATACTCTTGCACACTCAGCCTATTCGTAGATCATCAAAATCAACAAGTTTTTCCTGGCTTTATCGAGTTCTAACCTGTAAATATTTTGTAGTTAGTTTCTTTTAGTTTAAACTTTTTTAATTAAAAAAATATGCACGCAGGAGTACAGATGCACAGTAATTGCTGTACGATGCAGTAAGTTCTGTGCGTTAGTTGTGCTCTGAAAACTAAGTGTTAATCCAATCTGACAAAAGACTACATAAAACACAAAATTGCCGTTTCACTTTTCACAATTCCTTGATATTGTTGTTATTCTTCTTCCTCAGCATCTTATTGCAGCTCTAAAATAACCGGTGGAATCTCGCCTTGACTTAAAAAGCCATCGCAGTATGGTCTATTTCGCTATCACTAGTCGCTCACTCTTATTGTTCAATTTTCAAAAACATCAAGCATCCATATTTTCCTTTGCCTTCTCATGCCCTTTCAGTTTCGGGTTTCCACTATTAAAAGTTAAATAGTTCCTCTAGTCCCCTTCTTATTTTTCAATTATCAAATTCACAGTATTCTCAGGCTTACATAACGTCGGTAAGACAACAACTTGTAACTTACGCGTAGTTTATTCCAGTTATCCATTTTGTGTTATTGTCTTTCTGTTAAAGACTGCAGAGACGTCTGTACCATTCATTAAAATTAGGCTGAGTGTGTCTCTGACTTCAGCATTATTTAATATTTATTCAGCTGTTAACGTAACTCTTTCACAGTACACAAAAACTGTATTTCTTCGAAGTCTGTATTAAACGGTAGACGTATTGTTTTTTCTTCAAGAAATTAACTCAAAGAAAATAAAATTTATAAAAGTCATTTTATATGCGTATTGATTGCACAATAGATTAATTATTAAATATATAAATTTACCTATCTCTCACGATGTATGTGTATAATTGAATCTTATTGATGACTCTGACTATCTATGCTCATCAACACATACGTGATATCATTTAATAGATGGTAGTCATTGATTCATTTATTTAATTGAACACAAGAAACTCTTAAAATCTATTTGTATTCCTTCAAACTTTAGGTTAATATTTAGGTTGCATTGGTAATAATGAACGCATATTTCTGATCAACTAAAAGACTAGTTTAATTATCATTCGTAACATATTATAATAGTACATAGGTTACGTCGCTGTACCTGAAATACATACATATTTTATAAGAAACAATTACATGTCTCAATATATGCTGAAAAACAAAGAAAACATACATACATATATAAATCAAATAATATTACAATTCAATATTCTACTTATTTAATGCGTTCATTAAATCCCAAATATGCTTTTGTTTATACGTTCATTAACTACTTTATTCAGATTTATTCATTACTTTTCTTAATAATTTTCTCAGGTGTGAATTCTTTGAAAGAAACCAGGTCAGTAGAAGTTACTAATTAGAAATAATTAATAGTAATGGTTACTTGGTTATTGAATATCCATTAGTTGTTGACGAAGTCTCGTTCTGGTGATGGAGATGGCTCGTAGACACATTCCGTCGGATGGTGCTTTATCACAACCACTTAACACTTTATTCTTCCGATCACTCGCGTAGGCGTTTGTATATGTGTGAGTAATTGAAGTTCAGTGTTCAATCAATGTTTCATCTTACTGTGAGTTCGTTTTAAAGTCAATACACCTGTCTAGTTCCATTTGTCGCTGCTTCATTAAACGTTCATATAATTTATTAGTTTGTTTAATGTTTCGTGTTCATTATGTTGTTGATAATGTGTCGTACACAATATTAAGTTCAAATAATTTGTATGTCGTTAAGTGATGCTGTCTGTTGGTGTAACGGTCTGATTGTTCACTCGGTGTAATTTTCACTAAGTCCGTTACTGCGCACACCGGTAAAGTATCACTACCGCGATATGAATGTATTATTAAGTCTTTTAAGTTACTTGTTACCGATCTAACTTCCGAACTCGAGTTAGCATTCCGCCGTTTAATGTACTCTTCTGAACTTTGAATAATTTGAGTAAACAATTGAAAGTTTATGATATACCGTCTCTCGCACTTGAAGTTAAACTACTTGATATTTTGGATGTAAACTGTCTGAAAATTCTGACGGTAAAACTTTAGTATAACTGTTTCAAAAATTGAGTGTAGACTGTTTAAAAATTGAGTATCACTGCTTCTCTCTGTCTTGGGCAGATAGTTTTTATTAATTCGTCCCTACTCAAAATTTTGTCTCTGGCGCGCTTCACGCCTACTTCATTTCGAGATTGGTCAGTTTTTGATATTCTTGGAAAATACTGTCCCACCATGTCAAGATTCTACGTCATAGTTCTTCCGATAGGTTCTTCGTTTCAGTTGCTATGGAAACACCCCTCACCATCAAATTTCTCGCTGGCTGAAGGCCTCTGATAGGTCCTTAGGTCTCCCTGATTTCTGCCCTGACGATCGTTGACCCGCTTCGAAGAAACTACGGCTATTAAACACTTGTCTATCAGCCTATTGTCTGAGTAAACTCTGCGTTTCTATAGATTCCCATTATCTGTACTTACAGTCTCCCTGGCGTATTGTTCTATGCTCTAACCCCTTTTTTCTGGCTATTACTAATTTCGAACATCTGCTGGTCGTTGAAGTCACCCCAACTTTCCCTTCGTAAATTCTTGTCTGTCAATTAGACGATACCTCCAGCTGCGTAACATGACTGTAGTCTTTGTCAGCCTATCTTCCAGTATTGTTTCTTAAGGTGCAGCGCATCCGTTTCATTGTAGTATGGAGTTTCACTCGTTTTTGTCGTTTATCGTCTACTGACGTAACATGGTCAACATCTGCTACAATTCTCGGTACGGGTGTGAATGTCCTTACTTACTTTGTTACAGCTGCGGAGAGCAATAATTCTAGACGAAACTTTCCCTGTCATCTTACGCCACCAAATTCTATAGTTGGATTGAACTTAATGTGTTTCTATTGTCAAGTCAGCAACGCTTCACTGACACCTTCTCATTATTCCTTATTTATTGCTCCACCATAAGTCGTTGACACTTGCCTCGTGTGAACGTACTCTGCCGAGGTGAAAATTTAAAATTTTTTAAAATTTTCTGCTCGTTACAGTGTCCTCAATTTCGATTTGACGATGTGACCTCTGGGAACAACTCAAATCTAAATTCTGCGCCCTGTACGTCGCCTCGCCGTGTCCATCTTCTTCAGGGGAAGGTATACACAATAACCTACTTTCAAAAGCTTATATTACCAGTGGTACACCCCCTTTTGGTTTTAATCGGTTCTCTGAATTTATTGCTAGCTATTTGGGATAGCTGAACGCATTTCACATTGTCGAATTTACATATAAATACCTTATCTTTATAATTATAAGACAAATCATAAATTCCATAAGCAATTAAATAATTTCATCAATTGAATAAAATTTTACCTTCTAAAATATCATACTCACAAGGTATTATCAAACAGTTAAGCGGTTCAATGTAACCTTTACATGATATCAAAGATAATCTCCTATACATATACACCTTTGTGCATTACTAATGATCTTACCAATAAAATCTTTTAAACTGTTATTTTAAATTTAGATTGTTAATTGACACAACCGCTACGTTAATTGTAATTATCTTAATAATTTACCTACACGTATTACATTTAGTTTTAATGATTTACCTACTTTATGATAGCATCATTTACAATCCTAGCCTACTAATTACCTACACTCACATTAATAAAGTTCATTCACTATCTAGTTCTTGAATATTATCACTTATTTGATTTTAAGTGTCCATTTTTTCACTTTGTCCTTGTAACTTATTACCATATAAGTCAAATAATAGCAATTAAATGTCCTTTGCATCCACTTCAATATTTTTATAAAATGTCACACTAAATGTTAATTTATCTTATTATCTAACATTTAATTAGTGCTTAATTAACTAAATACATTCTTATATTATGTTTTGACAATTAAAGTACATAACTTTCTTGGTTAAGCCAGCTTGAATGATATCATCGCGTCAATTACTCTAACGCAGTTGATTCATCAGCATCTGCTAGCTTCTTAAGACATCTTCTTCAATTTCTTCCTCTTCCTTCATCTTCAATTCTCTGATTCATAGTATTTTTTAATTGTCTGGCATTAAATTTTCCACAGACTTAATTTATTACTATATCATTGCAATCAACGAGTACACATGTAGCTTCGTTTTATTTTATTCATTAATCTCCTACTCTTCACTCATCAACATTCGTCACTAATTACCATCTTTGGTTTATGCATTTTCATATAACCAATGTATTTAATGTATTTTATTCAATGTTTTCAAATTTAATCATTACATTTTCAAATATTCTGAAGTTCGCCTTCTTAATACCTTTTCATTTATTTATTCTCAAGTTATATTTATGATGAGATATTTGTATGTCCCACCAATATTGTGCTGTCACTAACGCACGTGGTTTTGTTTGTAAACAGTAAGGTATTTGACCTAGGGGTTTGCGTCACATGTTTTCTTAATAGCCGGTCGGTCGTTCCCGTTACGCTGGTACGATGTGCCGTACTTACACTTTGAAGATTTACGACCCTTCTCTGTCTCCTTCTATGTAAGTGAGTGAGAAATGTGTCGTACCTTTCCTTGCGTCGACCCCTCTCGGATAAATGTGCGTTAAATTGCTTGCCGCGCCTTAGACAATTCTCCTCAACGGCACTACCATTGTTTACGTATACGTTGAGTATTTTTTGCCGTTTTCTCCAATAACTTTCTCTAAGTAAACACGCGCCGGTCTTTTTATGCCGTCGTTTCCAGGCCTGCGTACAACACTGTTGTTCGGCAATTAGTTCACCCCTCGTGTACTTACATAACAAAGTTTTATTTCTTAAGTTTCTAAGAAATCTTACCTCGAGTGCTCGAACTCTCCTCTCAGTACTATCACGATTCCTTACAACATTTTTAAGTAGTTTGTTGAAATTCTTTCCTCTCCTTTTCCTCATAACGTTCCTTGTCCATGATGAATATGCATACGGATCTTGTATGTCCTTCCGCTTTACGTCATCCATGGCTTGCGTAAACTGGTTTTCAGCTTTATAACATGTGGTATTCGTTTCAACTTTAAACTTTCCCTCCATGCTTCTTATTGGTGCAGCTCTACTACTTCGCCGATCCATGCTTATTTTACAGGCTGGATACTTCATCATAGGATTCACTGATGCCGTACCTCTTCCCGTGTTAATTAATTTGTGCTTTTTATGCCTTCTACTTGGTAGTAGTAATAGATTTTTATAATCTCTATCCATGTCTGGATCATCCTCCGCTATCGCCAGATACCGAGAAACAAAGTCATTTCTCTTCTTAATCCACTTCTTCCTTGGCTTGCTAATGACATTTGCATTAAATCCCACAGTTGATAATTTCTTGATATCTGATACATCTGTAAGATCGACAGTGTTATCAGTATCTTGTACTTTCTTCATATCTTCGTAGTTCTCATTCACCACTTCTTCTTGCTTCTTCTGGACTTCGTTACTGTCCGCTTTCAAGGCATTCGTGTATCCACGTATCTCCGTGCGACACAGCGTCAACTCTTTTGTATAATTATCTAAACTTTTGTTAAGTTTTTCAATAAATAATTTGTTACTTCTATCTAAATACTCATTGATTCTTCTAAAACTCTCCTCTTGTCTTCTATTACGTTCTTCGTACTGTTGACGGATGAAATCCATCAAAACTTGTAGACTTCCATTATCTAGTTTTAATGTCCGTCCTCGCGCCCTATCTTCTAGACTCTCTACAACACTACTTGGTTCACTAGGTGTAGTATTGTCCTCTGTATTTACTGCGCCTAATTGGTTATTAATGTCAAATTCTACACTGTCTGAATTGCTCGCCATTTTTGCCCTACTCGTAATCATTCAAACTGACTTACACTAATAACACTTATCTTACTTCTACTTCTATGACACTACTTTCTCTACTACTTCTACTGCCTGTTCTTTACCTAAGCTGTACGTGTTAACAATCTTTGTTAATACGTATCATGCCGTGCGGTTGGGCGCCATTTATAAATTATTATAAATTTATAAATCTATTATGCCCCACGTTGGGCGCCATTTATAAAAGTCATTTTATATGCGTATTGATTGCACAATAGATTAATTATTAAATATATAAATTTACCTATCTCTCACGATGTATGTGTATAATTGAATCTTATTGATGACTCTGACTATCTATGCTCATCAACACATACGTGATATCATTTAATAGATGGTAGTCATTGATTCATTTATTTAATTGAACACAAGAAACTCTTAAAATCTATTTGTATTCCTTCAAACTTTAGGTTAATATTGTAATATAAATTAATAAAATAATGATGTGTGTTTGATGATATAAGAAGAGAGATCGTGTTAGACTCCGATGTAATCAAGCCCCACTGTTTGGGCTAGCCAATTTGTAATAAAATAAATAAAATGAGTCTGTATGTTCTTAAATTGGTGTGTAATTGGTGTGGCTCTCGACGTCTTACTGGCCTGAAACACTTCCTTAAGTTTCCCAGCTGGTCGAGTCCCAATGGTAGCAAGACCGGTCGAGTAGAGTAAAGTTGATGAAGAAATATATATATGTTCAGCTTCACAGAAAGTTTCAAAACAAAAATTATTGTTTTGAAGTAAATTTAAAAAAAAAATTATGTTTATAAAAAAAATAATTAAAAAAATTTTTAATTTTATTAATTAATTAATTATGATCAATTAATTAATATAGGGCTGTGAAGTTTTAAACAGTGTAATGCTCTTCTGAAAATTTTTATTAAAGTTTTAGTATATTTTAAATAAGCTATCACCACTCATAAGACTGTCTGTAAACCAATCGATACTTGTTTACCTTTTTATTTTTTAGGTTATCTTCACTTACGGGTGGTAAAGTCCTTGTAGATTATCAATTAGAATTATATTATTGGTAATTAGTATTATTGAAGAAATAAAGAACTATTAAGTATTGAAAAGTATTAATGTTTTTTATTAAGTAATAGCAATATTGACTCTTATCGATTAGTATCGATTCTCAGGATATCGAAAAAAGTTACAAGTATATGATATAAAAATTATATAGGGTTCTTTAAACAGCCAGTTATTATCAAAGTCAGAGAAATCGGGCTAATATTTAAAAAGTATAACGTTACAATCAAATTAATAGTTATTAATAAACACAGACATTGAATAATAATTTGTAAATATAATAATTGTTTTCACCAAACAGCTGTGTTGAACTAAGAGGAGGCACTGGGATCGTCAAAGCAAATGGCGGCCATCAAGTTGATCAAAATGTTGCTCGTTACTGCTGCGTTCCAAATAATGTATTTTCTGGCTTTATTCCTGTTCTTGTTTCTGCAAATCTCTTGTTAAATGTAGTGTAGTGACTGGTGTACTGTTTCTGAGTGGTATTTAGGGTATCCGTGTAATTATTAGTTCAAACACTTTCCCCGATTCCGTCACTAATTTGGGTTAATGTATTATACAGTTTTCTAGTGTTTTGTGGTGTTTTTCGGAGTAGATATGTATTGTTCTGTGTTATGGAGTGTTACTTGATTGTTTCTGTTCTAATATGAGAGTTCCAGAAGTATTTTACAAGTCACTCGCGATTTCACAATAACGTACTATACACTCGCTTTGTATGACTATTATAAGTTAGGTTAGGCACATTACCAAACGTATGTCATGTTAACCGTTCAAATACCAATAATTAACTAACTGTTTCCTTCAGTTTCAATTAAACTCTTAGCCCATATAATATTATTCTTAACATTGTTCAAATATTTTTTCACATCCTGTGTACACTTTACTATTTCACTATATGAATGCCTAAACTTTGGTTATTTGTCAATTTTATTCACTAGATGTGATTTAAATTAATCTTTCAGTTCATTCTGGTTATTTTCAGATTAAATAATGCCGTTTTATAGTGTTTTCTGTCCAAAAAATAGTAATTTCACTTTCAGTTTAGTATACTCTGAAAAGTCAAAACATCAAAATTTACTTCCTGTCATTATATAAATTCAGCCATTTTATCAGTTATATTTAATATTAATAATCCTATATTGTATTAAAAGGTTCATATTCCCTTATTTTCTGGTAATTAATTGAATTAGTTGTATTCTGAAACATTATTCTGGAATATATGACTCCCATGTCCAAATTTCTGAGTTTAGTCATTTTCATTTTTATTTATAATTCTGAATATAATTTATTAAAATCTTCCTAAATGGTATGTGCAATTATATGGCTTGATCTCAAGTTTATTTTGTCTAAACCCCTCTTGTTTACTTGCATTTAAATGAGCAATTTCTCTGTTTTGATGAAGTTTGGTTTCCATTCTTTTGGCCTATGATTTTTTTAACAATTTTTCTTACAAAAACTTTACAAACAATATATGATGTGTGATACCCTCTCTGACTTTTACATATAGTATTATAAATTAAACATGTTTTCAAATTACACAAAGACAATTAGTATTGGTTACAATACAAATAATAGTTAAAACAAATAAAGAATTTTTTTTTTTTTTAAATAAATGGTTGTCTTCAAGTCAGACATTTTGCAACAAAATCCCCATTTCCAACATGGAAACATGGTTTACAAAAAAGGTTTTTTACTAACTAACATCTTAATTACTCTCTACTATTTACAAGTAGTAACTATTTTTATAGTTCTGATGTTAGTTGTATCAGACCCAAACAAATGGCCTTATATCTAAAACATTTTTAAACATTCTTATATTATATACATAAAAACCTTATATTTATATTCTTATTTCTAACTATTATTATAAGTAGGATTCTACAGTTCTTATACCGTCTTTTATACATTGTCTTTGGGGAATTGTACCCTGTCATTAATAAATAAATAGTATGAATTGTTCAAAAGGTATTATGAACTCTGTTTTTCTTTTTTCATGTAAAACAAAATGTTATTTTAAACAGATTCATGTCTTATGAACAACATATTGTCACAGTACACATTTCAAGTCATTGAAAAATGCATATTTCATTGCATTCAATGTTTGTGATTGCCAAGAATGAAACACAAGGTTCATTTTTTATAATACCCAAAACTATCACTGGTTCACTTTGCACTTATATATTATGTTAATGCTAAATGGTCGTATAGTCTTATCAACATAATAAATTGGTTAGCGTTTTTTCAATGGAGATTTGTTCCATGGGTACTATATTATTGTTTCATCTTAGTTCACAGGCAACTTTTACTTTATACACTTCTCTCTCTTAAATTTATATACATGTGGTTTTTATTTCGTTATACTTTTATTTTTAAATATTTATTTTGGGGATATAGGGATTTGGGTGTCTTTTATAAGAGCATGACATCTTCTTCTTGATGCCATCAGGTTTCTTGGGATCTTCTCCATCTTCTTCTTTATTTCAGAAATACACAACCTGTATTGGTTGATCTTGGCTTATTTTAGGGTTTCTATTCTATTTATTCTCCCTCGTTGTGGGTTTGGTCATATTCTGTACTGCTTGGTTATTTACTTTTTTAACTTCCTGGGTTATACCTTGAAAACCTTTGGTTATGAGACTGGTCTTGGATGACTCATCACTAGTAACTCCTTTTATTTGAACTTGTATTTTCTTTATAATAATGATTTCTTTCCACAGTTGCTATGAATTAATCTATTTATATTAAACTTAATGCTTTCTTCCAAATTTAAATATTATAACTTCATTATTCTAATGATCAATTGCCATTCAATATTATGCATACATCTGTCACGCTACAATATTTAGGTTGCATTGGTAATAATGAACGCATATTTCTGATCAACTAAAAGACTAGTTTAATTATCATTCGTAACATATTATAATAGTACATAGGTTACGTCGCTGTACCTGAAATACATACATATTTTATAAGAAACAATTACATGTCTCAATATATGCTGAAAAACAAAGAAAACATACATACATATATAAATCAAATAATATTACAATTCAATATTCTACTTATTTAATGCGTTCATTAAATCCCAAATATGCTTTTGTTTATACGTTCATTAACTACTTTATTCAGATTTATTCATTACTTTTTTTAATAATTTTCTCAGGTGTGAATTCTTTGAAAGAAACCAGGTCAGTAGAAGTTACTAATTAGAAATAATTAATAGTAATGGTTACTTGGTTATTGAATATCCATTAGTTGTTGACGAAGTCTCGTTCTGGTGATGGAGATGGCTCGTAGACACATTCCGTCGGATGCTGCTTTATCACAACCACTTAACACTTTATTCTTCCGATCACTCGCGTAGGCGTTTGTATATGTGTGAGTAATTGAAGTTCAGTGTTCAATCAATGTTTCATCTTACTGTGAGTTCGTTTTAAAGTCAATACACCTGTCTAGTTCCATTTGTCGCTGCTTCATTAAACGTTCATATAATTTATTAGTTTGTTTAATGTTTCGTGTTCATTATGTTGTTGATAATGTGTCGTACACAATATTAAGTTCAAATAATTTGTATGTCGTTAAGTGATGCTGTCTGTTGGTGTAACGGTCTGATTGTTCACTCGGTGTAATTTTCACTAAGTCCGTTACTGCGCACACCGGTAAAGTATCACTACCGTGATATGAATGTATTATTAAGTCTTTTAAGTTACTTGTTACCGATCTAACTTCCGAACTCGAGTTAGCATTCCGCCGTTTAATGTACTCTTCTGAACTTTGAATAATTTGAGTAAACAATTGAAAGTTTATGATATACCGTCTCTCGCACTTGAAGTTAAACTACTTGATATTTTGGATGTAAACTGTCTGAAAATTCTGACGGTAAAACTTTAGTATAACTGTTTCAAAAATTGAGTGTAGACTGTTTAAAAATTGAGTATCACTGCTTCTCTCTGTCTTGGGCAGATAGTTTTTATTAATTCGTCCCTACTCAAAATTTTGTCTCTGGCGCGCTTCACGCCTACTTCATTTCGAGATTGGTCAGTTTTTGATATTCTTGGAAAATACTGTCCCACCATGTCAAGATTCTACGTCATAGTTCTTCCGATAGGTTCTTCGTTTCAGTTGCTATGGAAACACCCCTCACCATCAAATTTCTCGCTGGCTGAAGGCCTCTGATAGGTCCTTAGGTCTCCCTGATTTCTGCCCTGACGATCGTTGACCCGCTTCGAAGAAACTACGGCTATTAAACACTTGTCTATCAGCCTATTGTCTGAGTAAACTCTGCGTTTCTATAGATTCCCATTATCTGTACTTACAGTCTCCCTGGCGTATTGTTCTATGCTCTAACCCCTTTTTTCTGGCTATTACTAATTTCGAACATCTGCTGGTCGTTGAAGTCACCCCAACTTTCCCTTCGTAAATTCTTGTCTGTCAATTAGACGATACCTCCAGCTGCGTAACATGACTGTAGTCTTTGTCAGCCTATCTTCCAGTATTGTTTCTTAAGGTGCAGCGCATCCGTTTCATTGTAGTATGGAGTTTCACTCGTTTTTGTCGTTTCACTGTCATCAGATCAATTTGTTGCAGTCAGTAAATTCATTTGTTGAACTTTCTTGGGTTTGAGCTTACTTGTTTAGTTATTTACTTAATAAATCGGTATCTATTCAATAATACAGGAACATCATACATTTTTTTGTTTCAGACCGGAAGTGAATTTTTTTATAATTACAGAGCACAGGTATTTTTCCACGTGTTACTCTAAATGTAAGTAATATTTTTTCATCACTATAATTTGTATCAGGCGACAGTAAAGTTTACTACGGGGTGACTAAAAACGTGTAGCCTAATTATGAACAGAATGCTTTCGTGGTACAAACGTGCTCACCTGACATCGTGACATATTGGTCTACTCAACTTACCATTAAGTGGAAACTCGTCCAAACAAAGAGATCTTGGTGGACGCTTTCTGCTCAGCAACCTTGGTAGTGATAGCTTTTGTTTAATGCAGTCACATTTGAAAGTGATTTATCATTTGTATAGATCATGAATTTGAAACCGTTAGCTATATGTTCCAGCTACGGAACTAAAAACAGGAATATTTAAGCGTACAGTCCTCACAATACTATTTCCAACATGAATCTTTTAGAAGATAAATCTTTACTTTATTGTCACTTCAAGGTTATTCTACAGTCAATATGAAACTATCATTTGCAACTGATTAGAAATTGTGAGTTCATTTAGAAAAGTAAATTAACTTCCCAATATAATATCCCCGAAACGAGTTATATTTATAGAGCGTAAGAATACGTTCCAGACTTCATGGGCTTCGTTCATAGAGAACGTGCAAACTTCATACCTCCCTTCAGAGCTGGAAGAAAAATGATAAAGGAGAAACAAAGAGTTATAAATCCATTTTTATTTCTGTTAACTTTTGAATTAAAAAAAATCGACACTTTTTCAGTTTAAATGGGTTCTGAGAGGGTAAAGAACAAATACAAATTATTTACGAATGCCGAATTTCCCGCTTAAAAATAATCAAAAATTGCCTTTAGTAACGAAGAGCTCCAAATTACTGAAAAATTGTAGTTTCAGTACAATTTGCCTGCGTGCGAACGTAAACACAGCAACGTATTCAAAACAACACAGACCTACCAAAGTGGAAGTGGATTTTAATCAGTGGGAAAGTGGCAGCGTTTCTTTATCAAGGAAGAGATTAGTGAAGGCATACACTAAAATGGAAGTGGCTGTGAAGATAAGTGCTTACACAAAAGCGTGTAATTTGAGCAACTGTATGGGAACCGTCAGAAACAATAGATTTGCTAACAACAACAATGAGCTGGGGATTGCGCACTCGTTAGCCATACGCGTCTAGCTCAGACCATTAGTTAAGATACAAGAGACAACTCGTATAAATTAGCAACGAAGGGCATTTATGAGAAATGATTGTACACAGTGAATCTGGTAAGGATAACTGTGATTTAGAAGTGACGATAACAGCTTTCAGCCTTGGGGTAATGAGGCCAGTGGTTACGCTTGGGGAAGCAGGGCAAAATGCCGACAATCTCACGTCTCAGGGCAACATTTCTTCGCACAATTATAATAACTATATTTAATGGCATGGAAATGGGAAAAAAGCAAATGATTTTATTTGTACGATTTTCCGAACTAGAACATAATGGGGAATGTTCTGATATCTCTTAAAGATGAAATACATAAGGTGACCATTATAGCCTAAGTTTATTACAGTATATTCTTCCCTACTTCCTCAAGGTTCTGAACAGATTCACGTGTTTAGGGTGCACTTTTTGGGATATCAAACCACTTCTACAGTAGGTTATTGAAGGCTCGTGTTCCTGATAAATGTTAAATGTTTTAGTTTTTGGAGAAAGGTGCATTGTTAATTTATTTGAATATGATTTCGTTTTGCCAACGCTTTATCCCAGATAGCACTGTGGGAATACGGACATTTAGGCGTAATGTTCGTTGTTTCTTCTCTACTACCTCCGTTAAGCACGGAAAGGTTGTCATATAAAGGTGCATATTTTTTATAATTATAATATCTTGGTGTTGTAATCGTCTTCAAAAATCATAAAACTTCATCTTGATATGTTTTTAAATGGTGTTTAGTATTTTACCATTATAAGCTACACATGATTTTTGTAGTTAGCCATACTTTCGGCTATATCGTATCTACAGCCGCCTGGCTGAAATACTTTGTGCAGTATTGTACCATCGTGACGAACGTAAGGTATGCCTTTATTTCTGAAACACGAATATGTTCTTGATTTAAATTACATTTCTTACCGTATTGGATTCACCGTTTTTTAAAATTATTATAACTATCCTCTTTTTAACTACCAAATTTATTTTTTGTTGTAAAATTTTTTGAATAAGTGCGTTTGTTAACCTCTATAATTTCTCAAGCAGATTGTGTCAGACAGATTAATTGACAAGTTTCTGTGATCGAGTTCTCAAACTTGGGCTGCTAGGGATGTGAATTAATTCTAGTTTACTTTTTCGCAAATGGACAATTAGGACAATTTAGGAAAGTTGTTTCAGTATGATCGTGTTTTCAAAAGGTCTTAAGTAGGATCAAACACTACTTGGTTTGCGTTACAAATGTTACAATTTAAGCGGGTCAAGACAAAGCCCAAGAGTGTGAAAAATAGGATGCAAAGTGGCCATTAAATAGGAACAGTTTGTGTAGTTATCTAGGGCGAGGAACGATCAGTGATAACATAGAAGGAAAAGCAACGTTTAAAGTTCTAAGTTTGAAGAATAGATTACAAAAGGAGAAAGAGGTATCTGTGTGTACTCCGGATTTAAAACATAAGAATGAGTAAAAAGAATTACCTGAAATGGGGGTTTCAGAGGAGACGTCTTCTAGGAATGCGGCTTACCAGTGCTAGTCAAGGAAGACAAAACCCATGGTTAGGAAATAAGCAAGGATTCTTAGGTTTAATATATTTCTGACATGAAGATGATTTATGTGAACTACAGATAGTGGAAAAAAAGTAATAATCTGTATTCGGAAGTAGGACGTGCAGCGAATATTCATTCTGTAGATCCCAAAGATTAGCTGGTCTTACTGGGAATATACAAGTTGAAACGGAAAACTGACCAATACAGAAGCGAATGAAAGTACCATGTGGATGGAATGGACGATGACATGATTTTAAGAAAATACAGTGCTTTAGTACAATCTAAAAGTCTGTATGAATGTGAAGTGTTCAAGGAAACGGTATATTTAGATTCTTTAAGCTGGCAACAGGGCGAAAGCCCAAATGCTAGAAGTACATGATGATTAGTAATCCTCATAGGATTATTCAATCCAGCTAGTTTATCCTGACTGATAGTTTGGCACTTGGAAATTTATTTATTTTTGAAGTGAAATGTTTTCTTTGACGTTTTTCTGAATTTCTAATTTTGTACTTTTGTGAATAGATTTAATCGATAAAATAATTTTACATTATGTAAATCTTTTGTAGTGAATTACTTGATTCGTAATTCATGCGTGTTATGTTACTTTGTTTCTAATCCTTACAACATATTGTACTTAATGTATGAAACAAAACCCATACGATTCATATCCGATTTTACATAATCCCAATTCGATTTTACATAGTCAGTTCAAATTGATTTTGAATGCTGAACAAATTGTATATACCGTGACAGCAACACAGGAAGCAAAACGAAGCCAATAGAACATAATAGAGAGAAAATACATTTCTGGAGTTTATTGTGTTTCTATGTTTTTAAAAGTTAACATTTACCGCCTTTGTTAAGCGGTTGAGCAAACTGTTTTGGAAGATAAATTATACTTCGCGTACTGTTTATACTAAGAAGGGTATTTACTATTTGATCCAGAAAAGATCAAGTATGAAGGAGCTAAGTAATTCAATAAGTGTGTAGCGGTGAAGCAAACTGGAAGACAGTTTATCCGC
Organism: Magicicada septendecula; assembly: GCA_034769895.1. Taxonomy (NCBI): domain Eukaryota; kingdom Metazoa; phylum Arthropoda; class Insecta; order Hemiptera; family Cicadidae; genus Magicicada; species Magicicada septendecula. Next base: position 982,883,528 of record CM068367.1, on the reverse strand, counting down.
GGGCACGGTAGTAATCAGTATTTGTTAGTAAGTACAATTACTGATTTATTCAGTGCATGTAGCATGTATTGCGCCTAGTATTTAATTTAACCGCTTTACGAAAAGAGGATTGTAAGTGCATAATACGATATGTGTCAGAAGGCCAAACACTTCACTGAAAAATAGGTAAATAGTAGCAAACAACGGTTATCTAGAAACAAACAATATCAGTTTCTTAATTAAATGTTTGTTACATTATTCAACATAACTAAGAATACAAAGTGAAAAAAAACAAGGTTGCTACATCACAAAGATGTAACATGAATTGGCACCGCTAACTGGTAAACTCATGTCTATGCAAACTCAATCTAAGTGATTTTAATCTCAGTAAACTCAATTTAAGTTACTCATGTCTTACGACGGAATCAACATTACTTGGTTAAAGTTATTCCGTGACGGCTGTAATTTATTTATCCGATTGACAAATTATGTAACGTTCTAAAATATTTTTGACAGAATTTCCGTTACATGTTTTGATGTTGGCCTAATACTTGTCGTTTTCAATAAATTACCTCTGCATATTACTAACACAATGTATTACTACAATACACAATTTACCTGTTATTGTGTTTAGAAATAAATGTGTTGATGTATTCGAACGAAATCTGTTATCTACATGTTAAGTAATATTAGCAATTAGCTGTAGGCCTATTAGTTTAGGAGTAAAGTAACGCCCTGTGACGTCTTCGTATGTTTGTTTAAACCGACGCGTTTCGAAGATAAACGTTCATAAAAAGGTTTAATAAAAAATCAGTTTGGGGTATTACCTGATTGTGAAGATCTTGAAACTCGATTAAGATAAGTGTAGCACGAAATCTCTAGGTGAAAAATAACACATGTATTTACTAATACTCGTATATTAGTTATGTGGTCGTATACGTAAAGGTTAGAGACTATGTAAGAGTAATTGTGTATATGCAGACATAGTAATCAGTCATAAAGGCTTTTTGTGTTGCGGTCATTGTAGTGTGTTGGTGGCGCCGGTCTCGGTCAGTTGCGACGAAACGACGTTTTTACCTGTTCTTACTCTGCACTTTCATCCCACCCTCCGTCTACAAGTAAGACCTTGAACTGAAGTTGGTGTACAGTGGGAAAATAGTATACTTGTTAAAATGAGCGGCAGGGATGTGACTGAGATGTCCTAGCAATTACTGGGTATTGAGTTATGTAGCTAGTAATGGTGCGATGTAATGCGTTTATGTTGGTATAGGTGATTATAAGTTTCGTTATGCAATGGACTGATATCCTATTAGCTGAAAGCACAGCAGAAACGGCTCGTTGAAGGGCCAAGGATTGAGATCTAATGACACAAGAGAGATAAACGTTTTTCCTCTGTGACACAAGAGTGATGTTTTTAGTAACCCGCAAATCGATAGGCGGTCGTTTCGATGCTTGTGTAGGGCGAGCGATACGAGCGCAGAGATCTGTCTCATATGGGTTCAGTATGTAGAGTGTAAATTCCAAAGATATGTACAGACAAAGTTGACTGGTCGCGAAAGTATACGTATAAACATTGGAAACAGCCGTACGCATTACCATGCCAGGCGTGAGACTTCATCTCTTCTTGAAGTCTGTGTCTGTAGGTGAGAGGACGATGTTTTCGGACGGGTCGCAGTTGACCGGGTTCAAATTTTCACCTCGGTCACAACTGTTTTGTACGATTGGGTCGCAACTGATCGCGGTCCGGTGGTGCGAAGTCACTTCATCCAAATCCTCGAACAGTAAACAAATTCATAACTTTTTTCTCCACTCCATTATCCACTTGTTCGTGTAGGACTACATTAAAGGATGAACGTGTGTGTCATGCACAATGTGAACACACGACAGAGAGTGGAACGATGAGATTAGTTTAGTTATGTTAGCGTAACAATAGCAATCTGTTAACAGAAGAAAACAATATGTCACAAAGCACCACGGCTAATGTCCAAAACCTGTAATGGTGCTTTTAAGTGCCGACTACTCAAAGTGAAATGCTGCTTCTGTTATTGACTACATCCAGATCGTTTGAGCGAATTTAATATTGTAAGTAACTGAGACATTTAATTAACTTACTGCCTGTTTTTATTAGCACATTCTACATGGTACTAGTACTACTTGCTTTATTGTTTCCTCAGGTATATAAATACAAATTAAATATGGAGATGTAGATTAAGAAATTTATAATCTTTCATGTCGTTAAATGTTCAGCTGTTCAAAACCATTAAATGAGATTAAATAATTTTAATGAGATAAAATAACTGATAATTTTTGTAACAATACAAATATAAATAGTAGGGTAGCAATAAAACTGAAACATTAAATATGCGTTGTAGTTCACTTATTCTTTTGAATGTGTAAAAATTTTTAACTTATTAAAATTTGATTAAATACATAGAAATACGTGCTCGCACGTGTGGTTTAAACAATTATGTCTAAATACTTTAAAGCAAGTGTACCTGGGCTACATTTGCGTAATTAGGCTGGTAACGGGAACTAAGTTTAGTGGACTGCCTAATAAGGCTGGAAACGTTTGTGGAAAGCTAAATAAATAACAAAGAAAAAGTAAGTATCAAGAAACGACACAAAGTTCAGTTGAATAGGGATTCAACTGAATGATAAGTATCACAGTTAACAAGCTTAAACTGAGGTCCACATTATTTCAATTAATGGCCAGACGTTCTTATTTGGTTTAATAAAATACTTAGTAAAGTAGATTTTCATACTTTTACTCTTTTCTAATTAAGCATGTTTTATATGTTTTTAACAGAAGGTTTATTATCATTGTAACAGACTAGTTTGTTAGAGCTTGCCTTATATGAAACTTCAGCGACTGTACATAGAATTCACTTTCCATCAAGTTACCGACTTTATATTGCTTATGTAAAACCTTGCAAGAGTAAACATGCTAGCGGAGAATTGGTTACGTCATAGGAGGTAACGTTTGTTAGACAGCAAAGAGTCGTGTCGTCTGATAACAGTATCTGAAAATCACAATTTGGTGTGGCTGAGGAAGAATGACTCCTCACAGACAAAACTCAACCACAGTGACATTGTTGTTTGCTAGTCATCTGTTTTGGGGGAACTTCGATAAGGCGAATAAAATATGTTCGTTAGTTGTAAAAGCGCATTGAATGCGTACTGTATTATTTTTGTTCATAATTATCTGATTTTGTTTCTATTTGTAGTTTTTACCTTAATTTTATCCGATTTTATTTCTATTAATGTGGCTTTACAGTAGAATACTGAGCATTTCATGGACAGCACATATACTGTAATTAATATTGACGTTCTTAGAAAAATGAAGAAAGAAAGGGAAGTTATTAACACAGTGAAGATAAGAAAGCTTCAGTATCTGGGACATCTCATGAGAAATGAACAGAGATTTTACTTATTGCAGTCCATACTACAGGGAAAAGTACTTGGAAAGAGAGGAGTTGGGCGACCGAGAATATCATGGGTGAGGAATTTAAGGACCTAGTTTGGCATGAATGTACAAACGAGTATTTCTTCAGTGTATAGGCCTACTGTCTGCGGGATCTCGTAAAAATGAGGGGCACACAGAATAAGTGCTTAGCCAGTGGATCAGGTAGTAAGCTTGGTTGTGGAGGTACTCACAGCTCATTTAGGCTAATTGTGGTGCCGTACGCTCTTCTTATTCAATTTCTTTCAATTTATAGAGGATAAACAGTTTCTGTTACAACCGTTCGTCAGCAGCAATATTCATATATCTATGAATCGTAACAGTAATAATCTGGACTATTGTTCTTACTAGACTCGTTTCACCTTTGGTTATAAGGTAAAACATAAATTAAGACAAATCTCCTTGCCTGGTGACAATACTTTAAACGGTAGTAAAGTTGTTTTTACTTTTCTCATGTCAGCAGAGTTCTGAGGCCTAAAACGGCTTCTTCTAATTTTTGCATTGTAAATTGTTTTTACAAAATTGTATTTTTTTAAAAAATATTAAAATTATTTTAACTTGGAAGTTACCTACTGTTTAGTCTCTTGTACAAAAGAGATCATTCACAGTTTCATGAGTCGAGTCTGATGAAATGAATTTCGCTTACCTGAATTTGAAAAAGAGACGTTCTACTCACGGTAGTTGCGTTTCTAACTGTACGCAGAAGTAATGTGTAAGCTTATTACCAAGATATCAAGAAGACACTACTTTCGCAACATGCATGTTACTACAGTCAAATCGAAGAGTACAATAAAAGACATCACTAGTTTCGCAACAATAGGTAATGTAGCGTACAGGATTCCAAACCAATGGTAAGTAAATAATCAAACTAGAAAAGCGGAGAGGTAACCTTGTCCTGGTTGACGCCGGATTGCGTAACAAGTGCTGTTATCCACACCGTACGCTTTGACCAGTCCCCGCTAATTGCTTGTTTTTCTTACATTCCGAAGACGACGAAACGGAAATCGAACAATTCGATACGAATAGGCCTACACTACTATGACTTTGCCTTACATTCTTCCACTACTATTGTTTTGTTCTAAGTTACCGTATATTAAATTTTTAGTGAATCATAATTTAATTTTCTACAGTTATTGTGTAAATTGTATGTTTCTAAAAATACCAGTAGTGAGTGAAACATGTTAAAAATAACTTTTAATAATTACGTAGTGAACATCCCCTAATCTGTTTTAGTTATAGGTAATATATTTTACTTTGCTATATGTTGACTGCTGTAGGTATAAACAATTTATGTACCAATCTAATATCCAATTGTTGATTACTGTTTGTTTAATTAATTAAAATATCATTACATTTAGTAATTTAAATTGTAATACTGTATAAATTAAGTTCTCTCATACTATAATTTGCTCGTTTTCTTAAAGATAATTTGAAGATGTAAACGTTTGTAAGTTCATAAGTCTTCACATATACAATGATACATACATACGCATGTACACACTCACATACACGAACACATTCACCCAAATATTTAATTGTTCCGTTGTGTTTGACATTTCTTTTGTATTTCATACACAGGTCCTGAAGATGACAATAAATATTGTCGAAACGTCGACGCAAAATAGTTAAAATTTGTGTTATTTTTGACCGATCCTCACTAACCATCCACAAAAAAAAAAAAAAAAATTACCGTATACATTAGCGGCATACATTTTAGCATATAGCATATATGTCTATTGTCATTATAGTTAAATCCCAGTCTCTTCAAATTGAATTATTGGACTACGCATAGCCACTTGTTATTTATTTCGCGAAAATGCTGTGTATTACTTCGGTGACTTCTTCAAGAATTTGAACTTAAATATATATTAGAAAAGCTCCGTTTGAGGGTTATATTTTTAAAATTGTACTCTTTGAAATTTTATTTCACTTAAACTATGTAATGAAATGCACGAGTTTCACTGTGCTTACAAAACACGTCTTCACAAATTGTTCGTAAAAAGGGGTGCAGCCGGGATTTCATCCTGAGAGGAGGCTTAGATTTAAGTGAATTAGAGAAAAAATTAAGAAAGAGAACTTGTTATTTGCTTTTTTTTGTTGTAACCAAGAAGGTAAATATGGAAACATAAGGGTTACATTAATACGAAGTGTCCCAAAATAATGTTTTCAACACTTTGAATAACAATAAATTTAGTGTTGATTAACATAGGTACGCGTTTTATGGTTTTAATTAAAGAAAAATAAATGAAAGTCCTCCCTGCATGTTTGAAAATGTTTAAACTGACCACTGGCATCTTCCAGACACAGTTGACAACGCGGACCAACGGATTCGCAAACGTTACGAACCTGCGTAAATGTGAGACGTTGTTTTTCAATTTCCTCTTTCAACTCATCTACTGTTGTTGGCTTAATGTCGTAAACCTTATATTTTGTATCTTTATAAAACTTTTCCATTGGAATGAGGTCTGGGGAACACGCAGAGAATTCAACGCTACCTCTTCACCCAACCCACGTGTTCAGATGAGTTGCATCAAGATGGGCCCTTACATGACGATGGTGGTGGGCAGGTGCTCCATCTTTCTGCAAGTAAATCTCTTCGTCACCAATATCTCTTCGATGCATGGAGCGACGGGTTTCTGCAACAAGTTTAAATAAACGTCACCAATGATACTTTGATAAAAAAAAAGGGTGATCCTGGGACGCCGAATGCTGATACCCCACACTACACTGTAACCCCTGATACGTTCAAATGACGTTCCACAATGACATGTGGATTTTTAAGAACTCAGTAAATGCAGCTGTGTCGATTAATTGACCCATTTAACTTAAAAGTAGTCTCATTGCTCCAGAAATTTTGTTTGAAAACATTGCACCTTCCCACACACACAGCACAGAATTCAGCTCTTCAGTTACGATCATGTTAAACGAGAACGTGGGTTAGTATTAAAATTTAACTCTTCCAGTGGACCTGCTTTAAAATGCTATGGCGCTCGATTTTGGGATTTTTGGAAGCCGCTTACCGTACAGACGGAGCGTTTCCAGCAGTTCTTCTTCTCTTGCGAGGCTGGTGAATGTCTGTGGTCTTCCTGGACATCGTGAACAGTTCCATCTTGGACGTGACTTATCTTTGTCGCGTTGGTGGATCTCAGTGAAACTCCACTGCCTGACTTTGCACTTCCTTGACGTTTTGGTACTTCCAGCTTCAGAGAAAATTTTCTATCTTCAGAGCTTCTGCCACTATTTCACGTTAGTTGCAACTAAAAAACAAAAAAAAATCAGGCACTCAAAGTGTATATTTTTTGGTGAAACTTTAAATGTCTAAAGCTTAACAAAGTAATGAAACAATAAAGATGACACCATACATTACATTATAAATAAAATAAATTATGCCACAAAATTAGCACATATTTTCTCCCATCTTTTACATTTCTTGTTTGTATTAAATGTTTTTTACGAATTTTTCGAAACATCACCGTAGTGAGTTCGTATCTGTAAATGTTTTCAGGAAACAGAATTACATCGGTCAGTGTGCTACAAAAATAAATAAATGATTTTCATAAAATGAGTCCTACAGGCCACTGAGTAGTAATTGAGAACACCCCTTGAGGTTCTTACAAAAATTTAATGAATATCCTTTACAGTATACATAATAATAGTCAATAAAGAAGAAATGTTAGCGGTTTATATTACTCTTGGTTCTCCTGATTTACTGGTTGCTTTTTCCGCTTACAACAATTCATGTACAATTTAAATTATTTATCCATTGTGTTGCAAATAGAAAAGGAAACCTTGTGTGACACGCCGACTTCAGTTACTCCTCAGGCCAAGACGCCAAACTTCGACAGGGTAATTCTTTATATTCTTACACAAATCTTATTTATTAAGTTTCATCTCCTCTTTAACACGCTTTATGTGTCATAGTGTTATCTTTTATTGGGCACAACTATGTGTGTAACTTATTAAAATGATTAAAGTCTAATTTATTTTACGGTTATATTTATTTATAAATCGACAATAGTTTTACTTCAACTAATCAATGTAATATACTATACTTCCTTTTTGCAAATTCCTTACAATTAGTTATGTAAAATAATTACGCGATAAAGTGCACTACGTATTGTAGCCGTTACAGAAAACCGCTGATATAAATAACTAACCTGGTTCTACTTTACACAGGTGACATTATTCTAAGATGTCAGATCAGACTAGTTGAAACTGCTCTACATAGTTATGTAACTAAAACAAGTGATTACATAACGGCGGCTAGCAATAGCTAATAGACTACCTGCTTGTAAAACAGCATTTTATCATAGGTTGTGTCATAAAGTACAGTGACGGATACAATATTAATCAGTACATTACATACAGTTCGGTAAACTCTGTAATAGCTGTGGTAAACAGAGCACTGTCTTGCAGACACACACGCGCGCGCGCGAAACAGTATCCACGGGCACACGGGCATAGTTTCTGAAAGATGACACCAGAAAGATTCCTGCTTTTGTAAAGGAGTTCCCTGAAATATTATGATAGTATTATTACACATTTTAAGCGTCCTTACCGGTTAATTTTTGTATTGTAACTCATTATTTATTAGGTAACATTAGATATTTGAGATATTTGCGGTAGATGCTGTCTCTTCTGATTTGTAAAATCGTCAGTGCCTTTGAAGGATAATCTGTCTACATAAGCTGAGTTACATGTGCATGTAGGTGCCTCAAGCCATAGAGCTAATGTTTGCCGTCATTGTACTCAGTGCTAACGGCTTAGGTAACGTTTGTTTCAGCTGTTTCACAGACTATCATCTGACTAACGTAATCCAAACTAATTGCTCTAATAGGGAGACTAGTTTTTAGGAAGTTGACTGAGGATCTGCTCCTTTAAGCCTTCATAAACTTCAACTATCTGTTTTTGGAAGTCGGAGACAAGAACGAGCATTTTCGAAACACAAATACGTTAATATTTTTCAAATGTTATTGATAAAAATTGTAATGTTACAAATTACAAATACTATTATTTCAAACATAAGAAAGAAAAATCCTGCTCAAAAAAAAACTGAAAGATGAAAGCAGTGTATTAAAAACATATATAAGAGATAAAAAATATAAATTAAATAAAATAAGAAGGAGAGGAAGAACATTATTTCCTAAAAAATGAAAAAGATAATTTAGATACAACAGGATACCAATTTGCTTTCAGAAACCAAAGAGGGTTTAAAACAGTTATCTTCTATGCCCCATGGTTGAAATTATTACAATAAATACTACAAATTGTTTTAATTTTTTTCTGTTTTTCAATTTTTACGTCACTCTGTCATTTAGAATACATATTAGATGCATTCTGAAATTGCATATAATGTATATACATTGTTAGGAACGATGAATTGGTCAATTACCTTTTGAAAATGGTTGGAAATATCTGATCAAGGGAAAATTTCCGAAAGAGTGGAAGACAGGGATATATACTCGGTCTACAAGAAGGGAGAGGACTGGCTGTCGACCTGGAACTCCTAGATCTGCGCCTGCAATCTGTAAACTTTGTTGACATCTCTTCTACACACGTGGCGTAGAACGTCATTCAGTCTCTACTCCTGCCCTAGCTTGCGCCGGCAGAAAGGTTGCTAACTTGTCAACTGAAGGTGCTAACTTGCCCACCTGCCAGGGGTGCCGATCCGCCCCAACCCCTATCACGCTTCCCACCCAATTTTATAAAAATTCTCCCCCTTTTTCTGACAAGACCTTTTCTCTCTTTTACAGTAAAATGTCATACCTAATCGAACAGTCAACTGGGTAGATTTATCTGATACGTGTCCGTTATAAGTTTTTTACAGTTTTGTAAAATTGGGGAAGATTTTTCCTGCAATAATAAAAAAAAATCCCCCCCCCCAATTTTCTAAATGTCGCCAATAGAGACACGATCCCCCCCCCCCGTAGGCACCCCTGCCACCTGCACTGCCGGTATCAAGGAATAAGACAAGTTAGCTGCGGTTATGTGATAACAGGTCGTGCGACCCTTCAAGGCACGTCTTTGGCAGTCTTCTCCGATCTGCAGCGGCTCGCGTCTGGTACGTTTTGCTTTGAACTGGTGCGCGACTAGTTCGTTGCCGCGTGTGCTGTTCTTCGGGCGAGTGGTATTCCGACGGTTGTCTGTGCCCCGGTTGGTGAATTAGTGCGCGTGTGGTGGACCGACCGAGGCCTTAGTGCAGTGTTGTGCTCGGGCTTTCGCTGGAGCTCCGGTGTCTGGTGGACCTGTCTGGATGGTGGTTCGTAGTTTGATTACGCCGATTGGTAAGCCAACGCACTCTTTATTGCCTGCCTGCTTGCTTTCTGTGGCATAGCCCACTCAGGTTAGGCTAGCCTTAAGCTCTAGGTTAGGTCCCTGCCTGTAGGGGCCGAATGTTTCCACTCAAGTGTGGTGCGGCTACCAATTCCGGCACTCAGCGGCTTCCCTGATTTGTAGTAGGGCTCCGGCCCGACTAGCTTTGCCACAACGCGGCTGGACAACGGAAAGGTCCTTCTGAAGGCCCGATCAATGCTCTATCTCTAGGGACCAATCCTGACCCCAACTCGGACGGGTCGCGGGGCTGTCTTCGCGGGACTAACCCGCGATTCCGTCCGGGTCTACTGCTTCTGCTGGGGGCAACATAGCCTGCTCTCTGCCGCGCCCGAGCTCTCGTCTGGGCCCGACTTCGTTCCCGTTACTTCTAGAAAGAAGCGGAAACCTTAGGAAACTCCGCTCCCCGACAAGGAGTCACTGGATGGTCCGACCCGTACTAGCCGCCCATCGCCCTTCTTCGTCAACGGCGTCGAGAATGTCGTTGACATGGCCAGGCGCCTCCGTTTGGAGTTCGGCTGTTAGCGGCCACCTCGCTGTCCCTTCGTGGGAGGGACGTCTTGCGTGTTTGCTGCGGGACGGGCGACGAGTACAGGGCCGTCTATTTATTCCTGCAAGCCAACGGAATTCAATTCTACACTTATTGCAACGACAAGGTAGCCCACGCGAGGTCGATTATTCGCGGCCTTGACGTGGATATAGGCCCTGACGAAGTAGCGGAAGAGCTCCGTCAACTCGGCTACCAAATTAAGGAATGTATACGCTTGTATACCATCTATGCCCCCGGACGTAAGTTACCTCTTTTTCGGGTGATCCTGTTGAAGGGGGAACAGGCGGACAGGCTGCTCGGGGTGACTAGGCCGTGCGGCTTAAAGATTAAAGTTGAACGCAGTCGCGAGGCTGGTCAGGTCGCGCAATGTCATAGGTGCCAGCGCTTTCGCCACGGCTCTGGCAGCTGCCACAACCAGGTAGCCTGTGTCACGTGTGGGAAGCCACATCCGACACAATCCTGTAGGGTGCCGACGACGGGTGACCGATATTGTATTAATTCGGGTGGCCCCCACTTGGCAAACTACCGAGGATGTGAGATCTTTCAATCTCACCTGAGGCAGGTTGCGAACAGGACTAACCCCTTGTCTGTCCTGTAGCGTAGCCAAGTCGTGCCGGAGCACGCCGCTTTTCCTCCTCTTCCGGATAAGGGGCAGACCTCTTCACCGGCCAGACCTCTTCTCCAAGCTTCGTCCCCACCTGCTCCTCGGGAGCACGCTACCGAGTCATCAACCCCTGTTTCTGAGTCCTCCTCATTGTCTATATAAACTCCGTCCTCTGCTTTGCAGCACCTCCATGACGCGGCACTTCCATGAGCACTTATGTGGCGTCAATGGCTACCTACGCAATCCCTGTATGAGGCTATTTGGCTAAGAACCATAAGCGAAAGCTTCAGTCAGTCCTGGACCGAGAATTCCGCTGGGCCTGCAAAGCCCACTACCTGACTTCCAATAAGACTATCAGAGACTCCCTGCGTGTTCATTCCCTGAACGCCACCATACGGGCACTTTCCCGATAGTTTTATCGCCACTGTGCCCGCTTTGACGGCAACCACCTCATTAGCGCCCTCGGTCGCAATCCATCTGTGCCAGGTGAATCTTGGACCCGGCTTCGGCGTACATTCACTCTCAATTAGGTAACTAATTGACACCCACGGCTGGCAGCAGGCCACACTCTTAAAATCCAGAGTGTCATGGTCCCTGGGTCCCTGCGGCAGGAGTAGGTGTAAGAAGCACCTGTGGTGTATCATGAATTGTGATAACTGCCGTGTAATTACTATGTTAAAGACAGAGTACAAAGTGTTCTGCAGTATCATATACATATATACTGTTCTCCAGTATCCAGTATCAGCCTACTTCCTCATGAAGAGAACTGAGTCGTCCCATGCAATGGTGAATTTCAGTCTGGAAAGTCCATCACTATCTAAATATTTACATTACGTCAGACAATGGAAAACGAAAGATTTTGGAGCAGAGATCATCATCACCTCTTCATAGACTTTAAGGATACTAATGACAACAGTAACAGGAACAAAGTCTATATGGCAACAAAAAACTAATAATACCCAATAAATAATAAAGATCATGAAAATGAGGTATCAGAGACAAACAGCTTACTTGTATTTGTGGTAAACATCTCAGTCTCATTTGTATTTTCAGGTCGGTGTGAAGTGTTTGATTGCTGACGTACCATGGGGTATCTACTAAAGCTCACACCACGTTTCACTGAAATCTTTGGATGACTTTTAATATTGTAGGCTTGGCGCATCCTCATAGCTGGAGTCCGTAGGACCGTATAGGTTTGAGCATGGTTTTGTAAAGAAGCAGTTTGTTATTAAATGATTTAACTTTTGCCCAAGGATCCAGGACATCTGAATGAGCTTAAGATCTAACTGCCTCCGTTTGATTTGGGTATGCTTCTGCTGATGATGAGTGGCTGATCAAGGTGAAGTTCAAGACACTTAGTTTCAGTCTTCACTGGTACAGGTATGTTATTAATTGTCACTGGTGGACAGGTGTCATGTTGAGTAGTAAATGTACAGATTCGCATCGTCGATTTTTGCTCGCCATTTCTTGTACCATTAGCTGAGTAGATTTAGGTTGTCAGAAGTAACTTGCGGAGTTTCGTTAACGGATAACAATGCAACGGATAACATCGTCGGCAAAAGATGTAATGGTGATGGCGTTTGTTTCAGGTAAGTCGGATGTATAGATAAGGAAGAGTAGAGGTCCGAAGACCAGGAACACCTGGTTCAACAGAGCAGTAGTAGGTGGATTTAGAATCGTTGTATTTGACTGAGAAAGTCCTGTTAGTTAGCGGAAGTCCTGTACGACTTTAGCAGAAACTGAGTCTTTACAAATCTGATTCTGAATTTAATAAAGGATTACGATTCGAATTACAGAGATACAGCCTTTTCAGATAAAAAGAAGCAGAAATGTGAACGGAAACAACAAAACTGAAATGAGATAATATGAAGGAAATATAATTTTTATAGAATTTGTCATCGTTTTCATAAATGAGCTGCAAATAAATGTAAACGTACTGTATTGGTCTTAAGAAACAAGTACATTTACTGAGGTTTGTGGACAGTACGGCAAATTATCGATCCCAATGAATCCAATACTGTATTACAAGGACAATATACTAAGTGAAACGTTTAAAAAGAAGGTGATTAAAAGAACTGCCAATATCTATTTGATTCAATGATAAAAAAGAAGTCATAACATTTAAACAAATACCAAATCTATAGAACAAAATCAAATACTTGGAGAAACGATATACTTGGGGATGGCCATACAACTTTGATTAATATGGTAAACTGAAGTAATCATTGAAAAATCACTTTAATATATCGGAGGTATGCAATATATGATGTGTATTACACTTAATGTAATATAAGTTTAACTACTTTTACGTTTAGGTTTCCAAAACAGGCTGCTGTATTAAAAACAGCTAAGTAACATTAGTACTGACAGTTACATAGCACGAGGTACGGGGATGTTTATACATAATGGCATATCGTCTCTGAGATATAACGGCTTCCACATTGTCTCCGGACGGCTGTCCTTGTCTGATGAATTCTTCCCACGACACACATTTTTAAATCGCTCCAATCTGTGCGCTCTGACGCAATGATGGACGCATAGCTACATGCATAGTATGTAGATATCTATATATCATTTGTTATTTCAGAAAATTAGATAAAATAAAATTAAATTCATACATTTCTGGAAACTGCTATACGTATGTAGTTTTTTAAGGAATTAAATGATAAAGATCATTTTGATTATTTTTACCCTGTATAGATACATAGAGAATAGAAATTAATCAAGTATTAAGAACTCACACACACATTTTGAGCGATAATCTGTGTTATTTACTGTCTGTACCAATGTAATTGCATTCATGTACTAAGCCCAGTAAAACGGACAGGTTGAGTAATTAAAAGTAATGCTGTCGGAAATGGCTAGGACATTTTTTATGTTAACTAGAGTCTCGTATTGCCGTAAAAATATTTAAACTTGACACTATAATAGACGATAGACATATATTTTATGTATGACAATTTAGTTTAAAACCCACGGTATTCGATAAACGTATCGTACTTTACAAATATATAATTATAGTTATGTATTACATTATCAAATAATAATTATTCTGTGAGTGAATTTTCATTATTTTTTATTTCTATATTTGCATCTGATGCATGTTTCATAGATTCAGTCTGTATCTTCAGAGGTTTCTGTATAAATTTATTACCTTCATACAAGACTTCATTTGTACTTCAAAGAAATTGATTTACATTGTCCCAGTAACTCCAAGAACATGTGTCCTCCTTCATCATCCTTCTTGTTTTTAAGTTTTTGAATGTAGTTGAACTTTAAACGTTTTTCTTATACGGATTTTGAAATCATCTTTTAATAAATTCATATTTATTGTATATTATTAAATCTTCTCTCAGAAACCAAAGTTCGTCTTCAACCAAAAATGATAGTGCATACTCTTGACCTTTTCTCAAAGCTTCAGATTTAGGAGGGAAATTATTTTAAATGAGTACGTTTAACATATAGGTACCCTGAAAGGTATCCTTCAATCAACTTGACTGATATGATCATAAATGCAAATTAAAGAATGTATATAATTAAAATTTCTATAACTTTATTTAGAAACCTCTGAAGATACAGACTGAATTTATGAAACTGGCATCAGGTCAGGCTTGGATTTAGAGTTTGCGGGCCCCTAGGGTGAACATATGGTGGAACTACCAGTAAAACGGGGGGGGGGGGGGTCCGGGTCCCTCCCCCGGAAAATTTTGAAACATATTTTCCAGAACTACAAATAAAATCATTGTTAAGTGTACAAATTAAATTCGTATACATTTCCGAATTACTTTTAACTACTCAACCTTATTGAATCTGTGAACCGTGCGTCATGTGTAAATATAGTAATACAAAATAAGAAAAATATACTTGCAGAAGTAATTATTATTTGATAATACGATACGTATCATACAAATACGAGAAACATTAAGAGTTGCTTACAAACGAAAGATGGATAATTATAGTTGTATTAAACAACAAAAGTTACCGTTTGAGAAATCAATGAATCAATTATTGGAACTGAAAATTTTTAATTTTCTATCATTTTGCCTGTTTTTATAAATACCAAATTTATTTTGAAGGCAGTCAGAAACACAAACTATTGTTGCGTGGGAAAGAAGTTCAGGAACAATACTGGTAGAGCGTCTAGAAAGCGTAAGAATGACCATTAATATTCAAGTTCAATGCTCACGTGATGTAATAAGTACTACGTAGATTGTCTGCTGAGATCTTGATTAGTTAGACTATTTGCGATTAATAGAACTGATTGTGGGTAAGTAAACTTCAAGATTTGTTTACTACCAAATCAACCAAGTTTGTTTTTAACAACTTTTATTGTTACTAACTGTTCTACTGTCATTGTCAGCAAGCTGTGAATTTAATTACGTTACAAGTAGCGTGTAATTACGTTACATTGAGAACTTCCAGGAACGTTTGTTTCTAAAAATATTTCTTTAAAACCTACCCAATAATTTATTCTTTCCGAAATCAGTACTATCCTAATGTTGTGCAAGTTCCAAATGAATTACATAACGTCAATATAAATTGCTTTTGGTGAGTCATTCTGTGCCGTAATACTGCCAGCGCTTCCCAAATATTCTTTTTAATATTGTGTAAACTAAGTTTACAGCGCTCATTTAGTCAGCCACTGATCAGTTTTCTGCAGGCAGAATCCCACAGATTTGTTTTGTTACACGGGTCTATATAAAGTGCTCTTTTACAATACACATATAGTGTAAAACGACGAGGGATTCTTAAAATATGTAGGCCTATCTGAAAATATACCAATGAAGGAATACAATTAAACGTTCCTCACTATTTTTATTATAAACACTGCGCTTACGTTCTGTATGAAAATAAAGACGATTTATGTAATAAACGTAAGAATCGAAATGTGTTATTAAAATAAATGTTGTGAATTAGGTCGTATAAAGTTCTGAAGTTGAAGAAGTTGCACAATGAATCAAATGCCACCAGAGCGCGCAGCGACTCCACACATTTGCATATTGGACGTTGACTTGACTTTAGCCTTGGCCCAGTGCGCTTCTTGACCAGCCTCCGGTTATTGTGTACTCATCTTTCTTCACCGTTTTTACCACCTATTAACATCTGATTAATGTTCGTATTTTATTCTAAATTGTTTAACGTGACACCTGATGAAACTCGGAAAATTAATTTTACATTTTGTTACCCAGCGGATGACACTACATTGTTGATGTAATTATTAGATAATTGTTTGACCATGTGTTTGTGTACGTAAGCGTCCGTGCACGTCTGGATGAACGTTTCATTTCTCGCGAACTAAAAAACTTGGTAACCGTCTGTTATTTTTTGTCTTTGTTTAACTGTTACTTTCTTCGTTTGGTAGAGGAGCGAGAAAAACATATGTGAAACTGTTTTTAAAGCTGGATACAGTCGAAGACAATGTATTTAAGATAATAGGACACCGAAGAAACAAATTTAAGAGAGTTTATTGGGTTGTTAATATTAAAAAAATATTGAGACTACAGCAACCAAAAAAATGGATATTTTTTTATATTATGAAATTTTTGTTAGTATCTAGGAATGGATCCTACAACGCAGAATTTTCATAAATTCTTCGCAAGATACAGGTGGCTAGTAATTTATTGAACAGGTTCGTTGAACAAACGTGTCAAGTACGCTGTGAGGACAGATATACTCTGAATTACATTATATTGGTTTATTAAGATTTACACCGCAGAACTTTCTTCTGATTGTCAGACATACTAAAGTTGAACACAGTGAATACGTTTTATGACGAAAGATCTACGAAAACGTTTTCCAGTACAATACAAATCCATTATCGTATTAAAAAAAATTGATCTATTCTCTATTCTTTTAAAAATTGAGAAAACTAGTAATAATCAAATTTGATGATTAATTAAACTGGAACCTAAAGAGTTTTCATACAAAAGTGAATTGTCAAGCGGATAAGAAAAGAAATCATAATTCACACATTATCCTTCAATAATTTCACAATTATTATACACAGAAATGTATGGGGAAAATATTTAATACTGTAAAGTCTTACGGTAACACGTAAGACACAGACAGATTCGAATTTAAAATAACAGTTTATCACAACTTTTACAATATAAAATAAAAAGTCATCAGTGAACAATAAAACAGAACATACCTGTAGCCAATATTCCTGAGAAACGTCTTAACACTTTCCCAAAGGCAATGATAAGAAAAGGTCAAATTTTATAAAGGCAGAAAAACTATGGAAGAACAGTGCACAAACGTGGATGCCTTAGAAACCTATTGGGACTAATCTATTTAAAGATGATTGACATGCATTTAGTTGGGCTATTGGGGACGGGGCTGGTCGTGTTGTAAGAATGCACCTTTGGATCTGTAAAGTGGATTTTCTTGTATAACACAGACGGTAAAAGAAAAGTAGGCAAATCAGAACTGAATTAGCATGAAGTTATGTAACGAGATGCGGAAAGGGCTGGAATTCGTATTTGGAAAGTGGATGCGACAGACATTTCTCATGACAGAGACCGTTGGCAGGAGGTATCTTTCAGCAGGCCAAGATCCGACAAAGGTTTTAGTGCCCTTGATGATGATGTCAATGACCTACTTGGATTTTTAATGAATTAAATTTTAATCCTCGGCTTTTTTAACTTGACAGAGGCGGAGAAGTGTGGGTGAAAAATAAATATAAGCCAGAGCAAGTACACGGGGCCTTAACGAAACAACAACAGCAATGATAATTTTATAACAGAGAAAATTATAGTTTCGGACATGTACACAACTTTCATTACAACTGAACAAAATAAACAGCGTTGCAAACGAAGTGAAAATACATAGATGCTATTATGAGCACAGATTCGTAATGGCATCTGACCGCTTAACTAAAAGTGTTTAAACTTAAAATGTATAAGAACCAAATTCGTTCAATGGTAACTTATGATAGTGAAGCCTAAATCTTGACAAATGGTTATGAAAGTTGTTAAGGACTTTTGAAGGGAAATTTATAAGTAAAATATACGGGCCAGTGAAAGAGGCAGATGATTCTTAAAGAACGACGATGAAGCATGAGTTGAGCCAGATTACGAGGAAAGAAGACGTTATACAATTTACTAAAGGATAAAGACTTGCGTGGTTAGATTACATAAAAAAATATGGATTCATCAAGTCGATAAAGATCTTAAGTTAGAAGCCATTTGAAAAGAGAAGGCGATGAAGACCACCGAAAAGATGGATCAATGATGTAGAGGATAGCTTAACAGTAATCGGAAGAGAGAGCAACATCCCTGCTTGTAGGGCTAGAATTCATTTTTTGTTTAACATCTCGAATTGAAGAAAAACGATTGCTGTAATATGGTCACTGTTCCTCTTTATTACAGATTTTTGTGCTTCCGTAATATGAAACCTAGCGAAACGCGATCGTTTTACTACTGTCACTATCGACATGATACGCATAATTAAATTATTTTGAAAATAATATGTTTTTTTTAACATCACATTTTGTTTTCCCAAATAATGAATGTTGTATGATCATGTAGTTCTGTTTCTTATGTAGTTTTCCCAAGTACAGTAGTTGGTTTACTGATATCACCAAACCAAACAATTTGGAGCCAATTTGTTTGGTTGCCTCCACCAAATCTAAGTGGAGGCAATTTGTCCACTGATATAAAGCACTTAGTTTGGAAAACTAAAAAAGTACTTTATATAAAGCACTGATATAAAGAGTTCATGAGTTTGGAAAAATTATTTACATTCAAAGTCTTAAAGTGTAATACAACTTTTTTCTCATTCACTTAAATGCAATTCTGTTCAGCTGATTATTCACTTTTGTCTCCACAGTTCTGTCAACGTATTAATCTAGAGAAAAATAGTTAATTACATAGTAAATAACTGTTCTCTTTTAAATCATTTTGAGACAGGGTGAGTGCTACCTTGTTTGGGTGTGTCAGAGGGTAAGACCGTTGCATTACTATCCGCCATCATTGATTTGATTTTGCACAATTTTCGATCTTTTTGTCTGATATGGCGTAAATTTTGAACTTTATTTACTTTGCGGCACTGTAAGCAGATCAATTCTGTGTTACTATTCCTTGACACCTGTAAATCTCTGCACACAACCCCCAATAAAAAGTGGTTCGTGTCATATTCTGTCCATTATTTGTCAATTTTTCTTATTAACCTTTATTGTTATAATTTGTCGCTCTTTGAAACAAAAGATATTTTAGCCTATGTATATTTCAGATTATTTAAAATTTTTATATTAATGTTTACTAAAACAGAGGTACACCGGAAGCAGCCAGAAGTCAGTAACTGGACACTTTGGGTTAAAACTGAGAAACTACTACTGCGATGTACAGATTAGGGACGTACATAGATTATCGTAATTTCTCCCATAAACCGAATATACAAACTGCAGTATAAATTTATTAATTGAAAATGAGAAATTAACTGAGTTGCGGATATTGGTCTTTGCTTAAAAATCAGACACGTTGGCTATACAGGTTTTGTTGTATCTACCATTGCAATTAGGTCAATTTAGATAGGTGCTTTAAACAGTATTTGTACGGTTAGGTTTCATGTGCACCGTTGTGTGTCAAGTTTGATTATTTAATGCTCAATTTTCGCAGGCAGACACGGTCAGTATATATTGTACAAGCAGTAGGCCTAATGTGTTGTAAGCCGTCGTGAGGCGTCAGATAAATAAAAGGAAATAGGTTGCAAAGAAATTGGTAATAAAAAACGGCCTTCTGATTATTTAACTGAAACCGTGTCAATGATAAATCTTTCTCGATTTCACCAAATTAATAGAATTATCGACTTTCCTTCCACACAATAAACATGAAAGAGGACATTGATATAATTACCCTTATCTGGCTAATACAGAACTGCTAATTAGCCCCGCTGGTGTCAACATTTGATTTTGAGAGGCATTAAAATACAATGTAGCAAAATTTAAAAAATCGGTGAACCATACATGACTTCCATGTTTCATTAAATATAAAATTATTTTTAATATTAACTCAGAACGAAACCGAAGCGAACGAAAGCATCAACATGCTTTTGGTAAAAACGCTGTGAAAGATAATCAAAATACGAATTGTACCTAGTTGTTAATATTTTAAAAATAAAGAATTAATTTGATTAAATTATATTTTATTTAAACAACGCAAAAGAAAGAGAATACCGCTCAGCGTTTTTCTGTGAATTTCTGCAAACAAAAATTATTTTGTTTACGTATTCGTGTTTTCATAGCATCGAACGATATCAATTGTTAATATTTTATTGCAATTTTTAAGTTCTCGGTCGAATATAACATCAATACAAAAAATTACCCCCCCTCTTCAACTACCCTTTTCATTTATAGATATTTCGTCTATCTTTCTACAGTGGATCATTATGACCTTCTTTTCAGGATGTTTTATTTAATCAAAATTAAGCACTTTACTCTTGTTAAAACGTAAAACGTTTCAGAATTACCCCTTCTCCTTAACCGATCTTCACCAAAATCAATAGGACCTGAGTCGTCTACAACCTGGGCACATTTGCAAAAAATTAATTGATTCTGTTTGAATTTGCGGTAGTTATCGTTCGCCATAGAAAAAATTCTACACACAGACACTTTTCGGAAAGTGACTTTTCTTCATGTTTAAGGGTAGTACAATCAGAATCTGACCTTATCTCAAACACGTTTTTTTTCGGGATCACCGTTCCATTTCCTTACGGAACATGGAAGTAAAAATCAAACGTATAATACATTAAACAATCTAATAAAGTATAAAACGAACATTTTATTTTTCTTTGAATCATTTCTCACCACAGAACTGCAGTATGCTATTTGTAGTGAGATTTAACATCTTGATAGTTTACTGAAAACATTTTAATAGTATGTGTGTAATCAGTAGGAACTACGGGTATGAGGCCTAAAAAACATAGAAGGGAAGGAGACCACAAAAACCCGATAACTCGTTATTACGATTCATTATTAAAATACTATTAGCAGTACGCTTTGCTACGAACTGAAGGTGACATTTTATCTCCTGAAGATTGTATAAAACCATTTTAATTTTTATGAAGTCGCCGATAGAAGTTTCGTTGTGATCAGTGTTATTCAGAGCCTCTTCACGCGCGGGATTGGTATGGCTTTCACACGGAGCCATGCCACAGACGGCTGCAATAATTATAGTTAGCTTCACCACGTGTAGCGGCCATCAAAACACCACACCACCACATCACCAAGAAGGATGGTTGCTGCATCTCATAACTGTGCTGGCGCGACGATTGTAATCAGCGGTTCCATTGCACCACTGATTATGTAAAAAAAATCAATATACGTAAATTTAACAACAAGTTATGTCAAAATATCTCAAGTTATCTTATTTGGCTCAATTTTTTACTTTTTGTCGTTCACTCTAATTTTCATTGTTTAAATAATACAAGAAGAAAACTGCATAAGAATAAACTTCACATGAGAATGAAAATCGGAATAGGCTATGCTCTCTACACTTTACGTTTAACTTGTTTCTATCGTTATGTAAGTTGATCAAATAATTATTATTTTATTACAATAATAAGGGAGAATAAGAAAAGACCGAACCATTCACATTAAGTAATGTGATAATGTTATCTCAGATAGAAACATATTTGTAACAAATTGTTGGTCTACACTGATATTATGATAAGCCTACTTCTAATACTACTCAGAAGTGGACACATATAGATATGGACAGTCAGTGACTGTTTCTGTTCTCGGAATTTCTCGTCCATAAAATATTATGACAGTAGGCCTACAATTTTTTTCTGCTTTTGTTACTTTGTAACCGATCTAACCATGTAAGAAACTGTTGTATACTTATTTGTTTAAGTGGTCATTCACGATCTAGGCATAGCTTTTTGTTGTTTCTTTGTAATTTCTTCGATTAAAAAGTTAGTAATCGCTATAAATTATCACTATGGAGGGGCGATCCGTAATAATATCATTACAATTTTCACAAATCCAGTCAACTTACAATAATCAAATATTTTCTTACACTATGACAGTACAACTGTTTCTGCTTTTATTATTTTGTAAACAATCTAGCCACGTAAGAAACTGTTGTATACTTATTTGTTTAAGTAGGTCATTCACGATCTAGGCATAGCTTTTTGTTGTTTCTTTGTAATTTCTTCGATTAAAAAGTTAGTAATCGCTATAAATTATCACTATGGAGGGGCGATCCGTAATAATATCATTACAATTTTCACAAATCCAGTCAACTTACAATAATCAAATATTTTCTTACACTATGACAGTACAACTTTTTTCTGCTTTTATTATTTTGTAAACAATCTAGCCACGTAAGAAACTGTTGTATACTTATTTGTTTAAGTGGTCATTCACGATCTAGGCATAGCTGTTTTTTTTTTTTTTTTTTTTTTTTTTTTTTTTTAGTCTGCTAGTTAGTAATCGCTATAAATTGTCACTATGATACGTAATATTATCATTAAAATTTTTCACAAATCGAATTAACTTATAATTACCAAATATTTTCTTACACAATAATAAATATAATTTTCACTTCATGCAAACAGTATTACTGCAATATAATAGAGAATGCGTCAATAAGAAGTGTTGCCGTTATGCACGTGAGTCTCCCTAAACTGACTGTGCGGTAAAACGGAGCCGGTGCCGCTAGATAAGCTGTGATTACTACTCACAGCCAATAATAATAACTTCCACCGCTGTTGTGAAACACGCTATGTATAATGTATGAGAACAGGTTGTTAGTGCTGACATACTTTACGGATAATCCTAGAATATTTTAAAGTTCATAACCGTTTTTTAGGCAGATGAGCTCTGTAACTATCGCCTTCTTCCTATGATAACGGAGTTTGACTTATTGCGATGTTTACGTGTTGTATGTTTCTTCATGTTGAAATAAGAAGACAACAAAAGATAAAGATGATATTTTATAAACAAAAAAATATACAACATACTTTATTTTTCCACATAAACACCATTGACTGTCACGATATTTTGTTATCGTTTCAACAGCTTCTTTATCCTATTGTCACAAAAATCCGCCGCTTGTGTCTAGGACCAGTTAGATACAATCTTGTTACGTTAGTCGTCATTTTATAATCCGAGCTATTTCTTTAAATTAATAAATAAATGGTAATCCCTCAGCGCGAGATTTTACTACAGAGTGCGTTGGCAAAAATCTCTCGGCCAAATTTTTCGAAGAATTGAACAGTTAAAGTTGCTGCAAAAACACGATCGGATAAAAAGCCACGTCATTTGTTTCGGTTGGAACGTGTAACTTTCAAAACGGTTTTACATTATGTGCCAGCATTAACAGTCGTGCCACGTTCAATAAAATCAATGATCGAGATAGATTTATTATTCTAGAAAACAGTGAGTGGCTAAGCTTTCTGAAACAGTGCTTCATGATTACGGCGATAATAGATGTCGCCATTACATTGTCCGTTGTTTTGAATTGTACGTTTCTGTAGGAAACCCAGTTTAATCTTACAATTTGTCCGTGAATTTCAGCAGCACTATTGTTTTTTCCTAAAAAAAACATCACAGTTCCAGTCGTGGTTTAACTATCGTAGCACTCATTGTAAGCCGCTTACGCACCAAACAGTTGGGTATCTATCCGATGCCGACGCCTGAGTATTATGTTATAGGGGTCGGTTATCTAAGAATACAGACACAGTGGCCATCTGTGCCGAGCGCTGAAGCCGGGTTTAATGAAATAGTCCGACCAAGATGGCGACCATCAGAGCGTGAGTAATACCAAGATCTGCGGGCTTGCAGTGCATAGTTTTATTATTTCCTTTGCTTAAATCAAAGTAATTATGATAATTTTATTACGATGTGGTAAGGTTCTTCATGGTTGGGCCTAACCATAAAATCCTTATATATTATTAGTAAATGCCGAGAACCTTTATGAATCTATATTCTATTAATGTGTATATATAATTTCTGATGATTTGATAGGCTGCATTACATTCTACACTGTTCGTAGGCTATAGTATTTTTTGATGGTATTTTGTTCCATTTAATGACTATTACTACTGAATGTTTAAATTAGTTGTATCCATAGTGAAAGAATTATTGAAATGACTACATCTTTTACTAAACATTTACATAGAAAACTCAACAGTTTAATATTATTGTTAATTAAAATGTTGTGAATGTGGGCGCTGAGTACTGAGTAACGGTGACGGCTCGGCGTTGGGCATTCACTCTAACTGCATTCTACTGCCCACTTCTGCCACCAACTACGGAATGTGGGCACTGAGTACTGAGTAACGGAGACGAGTCGGCGTTGGGCATTCACTCTAACTGCATTCTACTGCCCACTTCTGCCACCAACTACGGAATGTGGGCACTGAGTACTGAGTAACGGAGACGATATGAATGTGTGAAATTTGAAGATCGTACTGCGGTTCTAAGGGAGTGCTGTCACAGTACATTCGAAAAGCATACATCTGAATGTTTCGCGTTTTCGTAGTTGATTTACCTGTTCTGTGACCGACCAATATATAGCGATTCCATTTCACGGCTCTTGTATACAGTTTGTAAATAGGAGTGTCCTGTCTACGTTTTCTATGCTCGCCGATTACAACACTGCGCATAAGCGATCCCGCTTCATTGCCCTATACGACGGGCCTCGTACGAATTTCATTCAGTGTAGTCCACACTGCGTATCAACCTCAGTGGCATCAACAATAATTTTAATAAGTACTTATAATTAATTGCAGACTGAACTACGTCTATTAGGCCTAAATATGTTACGACACAGTATAAGTTGCCTTGTTCCTTTCATTTAGTCTCACGACTGTGATGAACTGTTGTTTCAGTACTTTTTCGGTCTTATCCCCCAAACTGGCAAGTCATCAACTGCTTTTTTACTTTATATTTTGTATATTGTTTTACAACAATTACATACATCTATGTGAATGTAACAGTAACAATATTTTCGGTATGTGGCGAAAAGCTAATATTTGACGAAAAGGAATACTGGCCTTAAGCCTTAGTCGCGTTTATAGTCGAATGATCTGCAATGTCACGATTTTCAGAGTTGACTTTAAAATTTAAATATTACAGATTGGATTCCAGGAGACAGCTGTAATTTGTTAATAATTATCATCTGTGCGTTAGGTACGTAGGTCAGATTTGTTGTAAACTGCATTGTATAGTACTTGCCATAAAAGCAATAAGTAGCGATGAGACAGTCACCCTTAGCCTCTGGTTGGAGCGTGAATTCTAAGTGGTAATATAGGTCAGGAACAAAATGACACACATGGGGCAGTAAGTCGCTGCAACTTCGTTTAGGAAGCATAGCTTTTCTAGAATGCCGACGTACAAACTACTTATAGACGGTCACTGACTCGTCGATGAAAAGTTAATTCATAACACTAACATTCATCAATTACCACACTGAAAAAATAGCCCACAAATTCAAAAAAGCAGGATACAAGTTCGAGGGCTGTGCGGGACGAAGGGCGTGCCCGTCGCCAGCTCGTATACTGCGTCCCGAGCTTCAAATAGAGCTCCTGCCGCAGGGACGATAGATGGGGCTGGATTAAGGGTGTGGCCTGGTACCGGCCGTGGGTGTCAATTAAGTATCAGTTAATTGAGGGTGAGAGTGCGCCGAGGCCGGGTCCAAGATTCTCCTGGCACAGATTGGTAGCGACCGAGGGCGCTAATGAGGTGGTTGCCCTGGAATCGGGCGGAGCGGCGATAGAATTTGCGGGACGGTGTCCGTATAATGGCGTCCAGGGAACGGACATGCAGAGTTTTACGGATGGTTGTATTTGAGGTCAGCTACAGGCTTTGCACGCCCAGCGCAATCCTCGGTCAAGGAGAGACTGAAGCTTTCGCTTATGGGTCTTGGCCAAGTAGCCCCAAATGGGAATCGCATAGGTAACCATCGGCACCACATAGGTGGAGACGATAAGTTTCCCTAGGCGGCGGGTCATGGCGTTGCTGCATAGCACGGGAGTTGATATACGCAATAGGCGGTCTTGCGGGCTACTTGTGCAGAGTGTGTCCGCCAGGTAAGACGACGGTCAAGGTGGACCCCGAGGTACTTGACCTCTTGAGACCAGGGCATAGGATACAGAGTCGCATACAAAACTACAAACAAAACAGAACACACACTATCAAAACACACACACAAAGCACAAAACAAATTTGATCTACCTGGGGTTTACAAACTAAATTGCTTAGTTTGCAACAAATTCTACATAGGCCAGACAGGACGTAGCTTCAAACAAAGACACATGGAACACACAAAGGCACTACACTCCACTACCAAATCCACCTTTGCAAACCACCTCATTGAAGCAAACCACACATACACAAAGAATAACATGGACATTCTACACGTACACACAAAAGGCCGAAAAGTAGATACACTTGAACAATTGGAAATAAACAAACACACAAAAACACATAAAAACGACATCCTAAACGAACAGACACAATTCAAATCACACACATTATTCGAACATATCATACCCCACACACACACAACATCGATCTTTCAAAAGTCGACTCCGTCGCCAAGAACAAGACGGACAGCGCTCCCAATGGCAGCCTCTGACGAAGCTTATAATAAGCGAAAACTGGTTCAGGCTATAAGGTAAAACTTTCACGTTTTTACCAATAAAAAACTTTGTGTTCCGAGTCGGTAGTGGTATAATTATATTTAGAGATTGTTCTGATATTATCGAATTCCCTATGGAATGCGTTTTCAAATTATACTTACTGTTGTCAGTGCGTTTAGAGACTAAACACGGGTAGTTTTATTGTTGGTAAAAATTGTTTTAACTTTAAAGTCTTAAAGAAGTAATAATTATGACCCTCTGAAGAAACACATAATTTTTGAACATAATTATTTTATTCTCTTCAAAACGCGAGAGACCATCTCGCCTCAAACGTCTTTAGTGTCCTTGAAATCTTCGCTGTGTATCTTAGTAGAACTCACCAAATATCTTAGTTGAACTTAGAAATATCTAATTTTCTTTCTCAAAAGTTATTCTCTACATACTCCGCTGTAGCTTCTTTACTTTTCCAGAAGTGATCCATGAGTACAATACTGAATTTTATCCGTTTGTGACATTCAATGAGGCTACAGTGGGTCTGACAATGACACACTGTCACACTGTGAGGCTACAGTGGTCTAGAGGCCACGTTTAAATTCCTGGATGCACCATAAAATGAAGGGGCGTTTTCCAGCTCCTAGGTCGATTCAGCCTGTGGAAATGAGTATCTGGGATAATATTCTGGGGGCGGATGAAGCGTACAATTCACATAACGCAGTCTAGCGTGTCTAATTTCTAGACTTCTTACGCGGTATAATAGGAACCATTATTTTATATTATACTGTAATAATTAACTTTTCTGTTATTATGATCACTACCTATCCTTCTAAACATTCAGATATCTTTTTGGTTCCGAGTCAAGCGTCAGCAAGTAAGTCTGTTTTTAATGTAAAAGTAACCGCTATAGCTACTTCAAAAATCTTGTTATCTCTAGTTGTAACATCTCTAGCAGGTACAAGTATACCACTATAAGACGTAATATAGGCACTTTGACTTTCTGCTCCTTGACAAACAGTTGCTTGCTGTAGTTAGCCTTCGTTGATGCTGTAATTGCACAATGGTGTGAATGAACTACATAGATTGCTCCCAGATCATGAAATCATTACATGTTCAATTCTCTAGTAAAAAGTATTGCGTAGTATTGGAGTAAAATTCTCCAGTAGTTTTTTGATTGCGAAACTACTGGAAAGCATGGCTATTTGTGTCCTTTGGTTTTTTGTAACGTGATTATTTGTAAATTTATACCAGGCTTTGTACAAATTTTTCGTTTTTGTATCTGCATAGTGGTTAAAAAAGTTTGGTTTAATTGCTCTAAGTCTGAGATTTGAGGAGTGATTTATTTTCCACCACATTTTTTAATATTTAAGAGAAAATATAAAAGAAGAAGGTATTTTTTATTCTGACCATAGGCTCTGTTGCTGACAATTCAGTATTACCTGTTAGTGTAATACTTGATTCTCGTTTATTGCATTCGTTATTCTTTAGTGCATACAGTCTACTAAATGTAACCAACTGTAGACTTAAAGAAATTTAGAATTATTTCTTTTAATTAGAAATTCTCCTTTTCAAATATTGTTTCCCTTTTTTCAACAAAAGGGAAAAAAGGAACAATATCCTAGTTACAACGAAGTCTTCAAAAACATATAGTTCACAATCACGTTCGTTATACATGTGTAGAAAATATTATTTAAATTAGAAAAAAGTCTGTACTATAATCGACATTTGTTGTATACATTTCAACCCAAGTCTCATGCAGTTTACATTGTACGTGCGTCTCGTAAGATAATAAAAGAGCATAAGTGTGTTTTTAATAGAGTCCTATAAACTTCTTGACCGAAACTAAATGGCTTCTTGTTTGCCACCAAGTGGAAAAAAAATAGAAGTGTCTTCTAACTTGAAACATCTCTGTCTACCTGCCAAACCTGCTTGTGAGATATTTTAAAACTTTTATTCTTCAGTTGGCTCAACACTAGACATTTGTGCCAAGGTTGACATAAACGTCTCGATAACGACTTCTCCAAGTTTTTCCAAGACGTTTGGTTACTGCCAAAAGTCCGTCAAGATGGCGTCCACAGTTAAGTACCTATGATTTTTGACTAATTAATTTTTTTAAATTAATTCTTACTCGGATTAGATTGTGTCTGAATTTTATTTTCTTCCATGTGTGTCTCCGTATTATATCTTTATCTTCTATTCCACTTCTATCTTTGCCTAACATAGTCTCAACTGCAAAGCTTTATGACTAGTGAAAACAATAACTTTGAATGTGAATAGACGTTGAAATGTGAAAACTGTAAATGTTGGAACCGCAGTACAACTGTCTCTAAGGGGAAAGTCTAAGGAAAATCTTACGTTAGAGTTAAAGCGAAACTGGTTTAAAGTAGTGTTTAATACGTTTAATTCGTAGTTTACAGTTTCGTTATGTGCCTACTTACCTTTAGTGTGGTGGAATGAAATTGATACCAGAGATGGAAAAGCGATCAGAAATCACAACACTTGGAGCAAATTACTCAACATTCAGCAAACATTCTACACAAACTCAATGGTCGTTCATGTACTCTTCATAATAAAGTTTAATAATCACTTCAGTTTAAACATCTAACAACGCACAACTATATTGATACAAGACAACACATAACTGAACTCTGCGTTCTGTCCGTTTATGTAGCCTAAATCGTAGTCGCGTTAACCAGTGACATGACAATGACATGTAATGCTCCAAAGAATCACTCGTCAACAGTGGTTTGATCAATCGCCATCTATGCTAGATTCGTAAATTTTAAGTGCTTTTCACATAATTTTTCTGTCATTAGTTGTCTTTCACGATTTTTTTCATGTTATCTTTCTCACTTATAAATTATTAATTGTTTATTCGCATTTTACGCTGAGTGTATTGTCACATTTTATATCTCGAAGCTTCAAACAGGTATGCATATTCAATTTTTAGAAGTTTCATTATTCAGCTAACAAAGCAAACTATAAAGTAACTTTGTAGATCCTTCACTCTACAACTTGAAAAATCCACATTCTGTTGAGACATTACAAATGATCTAGGAAGAATAATTGCAGATGAAAGGACAGTATCTGAGTACAGTATTTACAGATTTCCCAGTTCGATGTCATCATGTATCGACATAAATATTGATGTTATGAGTTTTTTATTTTACTTTTATAGATGAGTGTGTATTTCAATCTACTCATTTGAGACAAATTTTTTTTTTATTTTGACGAGACGGTCAATTGCATTTCTACAAAATATGCTACTCGAATGTGACAGTAGATAACAGATTTACCAGTCAACGACACATCGTCGCGAGAAAGATATTCTGAGAGTTAGAAAAAATAAATCATCCAAATGATTACTTGCACAAAACGCATCGATAAGTAAAGGCATCGTCAAAGACTTCTGTGAACTTCTGTAAATTTCTGTTTCATGCAAACATTCTTATCTGGAAATTGAATCATCTTACACTCAGAGGTTGAAATATTCCTTTAACGGCATATAGACCACTGACAACTTCTAACGATTCTACATTAGAAAGAACTGCACACCTAACTGCTCCGATAACACAATAAGAATAAGAGAACGAGTCTATGAAAAGAAGATTTTTGTTTCCATAGGCGAAACCCGTGATGAACAAGGTCTTTTCCTGGAAATGTGGAAGAATTGTAAAAAGACAAACTGAAAGAAGCATTCTTATCTAAGAGTGAGCTTGTTTAACATTTAAAATTTAACAACATGTGTCGCTGTAAGGCATGTAAGAGGATGTAAGACATGACGACGTTCTGCTCCTTGTGACCGACGTAGAAGCTGGCAAAGCAGTCAACCATTTTACTCGAAAGCGGTACATGACTTGTCTTGCTCATGCTTTCACAAACTGGCAAAATACATCAGGGTAAAATTGACAAGATCGAATCTGACACCAAAAATATATTTTTTAATGTCTGCATTATCTTATTTAAATTCACAAGCTCCCTATACCCCATTCCCTCCGTGGACTACGCATATGTGTACCTGTTGAGAAATTTTCAAACATTAAATTTTGTAACAGATTTATTGAAATATAAGATGCCAAGGCTAAGATAGGTAGACAGACAGAGAGTTGATGGACTCTGAAACAATGAAAGACGTGTTAGAAAATATGCATGGGTGACTGCTACTTGATGCGTGTGTACGCTTGATGAGTTACTGTTATATAAATTAAATATTTTGGGAACAATATAAATTATAGTTGGGATGAGTCTAGTCCATTCATCCTGACGGTCGATTATGTCGATTATGTGGATGTTGGCGGTGTGTGATTTTCATAAGACTGATATTTAAAAGGAACTAACACTTAACATAGGTCATATAAAGTTTGTTCCTGTAGATCTTGTAATTAGTTTTTCTATAAACTAACTGACAGTAGTTAGTATTTAATTAGTTGTAATTAGTATGTGCTAACTGACAGTCTTTCCCACAAATCAAATGCAATACGAAATGAGGAAAAATTTAGTCCTTAACATCGTATGATTACCTACTATTTTTTGTTTAGTAAAGTAACAATTGTAGAGTAATAATATAATAAATGCTAAACATTCCAAAGCAATCGGATTTGTGTTGAGGTTCCCTTTAGTCTGACACCCGGCTGAATTTTTACAATTTTTTCAATTTTTGATTCCATTATTGGCTTCTAGGTCAGAAAATGTTGAAATTTTTAAAACTGTATACTATATTCAGATTTTTGTTAACATTCTCTTTAATTTGATATCCCACATATAATTTGCAATTTTATCAAACTTTATCCCAGCGTATCAAAATTTTGAAATTTCCAAAAATGAACAGTACATTCGGATTTTAGTTAATTACTTTTAATTTGATATGCAACATGAATTTTTGCGATTTTATCAACATTTTCACGCACTTTTTAGCCCCCAGTGTCTCACAATTTTGAAATTTTTAAAAGTAAACACTAAAGTCATATTTTTTGTTAAAATTACCTTTAATTTGATACCCCACATTTATGTGATTTTTTCAAAATTTTGACCCCTCAAATTTTATTTTCCCCCCCTATTTTTGGGGAGATCAATCTCGAAAACAATAGAGTTGTGCAGGGTAAAAGTATGGACAGGCATCCAAAGTTTTACAAAAAATTGTTGATGCCTGTAATAGTTTTCTAAAAAAAAGTTATCGTGAGGCCTTAGACAAACAAATGCCAAACAGTCGAGTTAACACTGGGAAACTACTGTAAAATAATGACAGTGTTACTTCAGTCCTACCATGTTAAGTACAATATATAACAGTAAAAAGTTATAATGAAAAGATATTTTTTCCAATATTGCAACTTCGCAGATATAAACAGAGTTGTATCCATCATGCGACACAAATGGCAAGGAACACTTTGACTTCTGATCGAAGAAGACATGTAAAACCAAAATGTTTAGCCGAGGGATTTGAGAGAAGCATGATTTGTAACGCACAGATTATTGTAAAGTGCGTAGTTGCGACTCGGTAGCTAGATCTTCCGTAGTTTTAGTCTAGTGCGTATTTTAGTGTGCAGGTATTTTATTGTAGCCTATCTTCCAATAAAATTGTACGTTCCAGTAATGCCAGCGCTGTTACTTGATGTAAAGAGACTGTTACACTTTATTCTTTACAGACTTTAGTATTTTATTCTTATTATTAAGAACTGAGAACAGTGCATAGTGGAGCATCGTATTTCTGAAGAACATCTGTATGATTAAGTGTAAGATGACTTAAGGTTTTTAAATGAATCTTATGATTGTTACACTTTTGGTTTTGATTTGATATTCGACAGCGGAGGTTAGTATATACAGTAACTAAGTTACTGATACTTAACATCGATTTGTAGAAGAGTGGACAGCTGCAATATGGTTGGTGAACATTTTATTACAATTGAAAAAGACAGATGGCAACTGAGGGTTCAATTGTTATTTTGCAGTGAAAATTCTTGTAAAAATTAAAATTAAAGCCTACGTCGACGTACGCTTGTTGTTTTATTTATTTTTTTTTTTTGAAGGAAATACATTTCGATTTCTTCTAATGACTTTCCTTTTGTTTCCGGTAACAGCACCATAGAAAGTATTCCCATTAAAAAGGAAGAAGCCGCAAAAACATATAGAATTGTTGCAAGATTTATATATACTAAAATTATTGGATACATTTTAATTAAAACAAACATTGAAAAGTACGCAAATCCTATAAGAGCGCCCCCTAGAGTACCTCGAACTGATAGAGGCAAAACTTCTCCAGTCATAATCCACGGGCACTGAAGGTTTCCAAGCATACACACTCCGACGTTGATCAGAATACAGATAACGGGAAACAATTGAAACGGCCTCTGGCTCACGTCAGTTGAACTATAGACGTTCAGATAAATACCTGCTAAAGCCATGGATAACCCCATTAAAATAGAACTGTACACAAGGCAAAATCTCCTTCAGTTTGTGAACGAGCACGCAACCAAAAGCTGCAGCCACCGCCCTCACAGAGCTAACAATTATAGTAACTGTGAATGCGTCAATTACTGTGCCTATCTCAGTGAAGAAATCAACCGCATAATATATTGTAATGTACATTCCCGACATTTGTTGCAGGAACATCAAAATTATGAGTGTTACAAATGGCTTCCACACATAAGGTTTATATATCTGCGAACAAGTATCCTTCCATCCCTTATTCTGTTGTTTCAATTTTATTAATTCCAGTACGCTGTCAAGTTCTGTTCTAGCAGTCTGTTCATCGCCCCTGAAAAATGTTAACGTTCTGATAGCCTCTTCTGTTCTTCCTTTAGATGCTAAGAACTGAGCTATTTCTGGCATCAATACTACCGATATGAAAGACAATAAACTAAACAATGTTGCAATTCCTGCCACCACTTTCCAGTAAAAAACATCCCCTAGGATATGTACAACAAGAATACCCAGCATATTCACTAACTGACATACAGAGACAAGAACTCTACGAAGTTCTGTTAGGGAAATTTCAGTCGTGTACAAGTACACAGCCGCTGACAACCCTGAAACAGACAAATCTAATATTAGGTCTGAAGCTGTTGTCAAAGATAAAATGATGATAAGTAAATGTCTAGCCAATTAGACTTAACTATAGAGTTTAATAACATTACACAATCGCGTATTTGATCATGTTCCTGAATTATGGAATTTCGTACAGTTATTTACCACATATTACTAAATCCTATTATTTAGCAATAATAGTGTTATATTTAGTAAATATAGTGTTAACAATACAAGTGTTCAGAAGTGTTGACCATACATAAGTTATCAACTCCACAAAATGTTCATGTCTTTTCCATGTTTAGGGTTTAGAGTTTACAGCATAATTCTTTCCTATCTTACATAATCTGTAAATCTCTCAGTTTATATATGAAAGAGTTCTAGCACAGAACAGACGTTTTGTAAGTCGTCGTGAAAAGCATCTAACTGGCAGACTTTCTTTCATTATATCTAGTAGGGTATCTTATTAGCTTGAATATTATACTGTGTAGTTACCATCTTACCTTAATTTAAGATCTTGGACTACGACAATTTTGTTAGTATGCCATCTACATTATTTTTTAAATGGATTTAACATTTTTATGTGTTAGCAATAAATATATAGTAAACGTAAATAGTATTTAATAAACTTTATTTATATTCTACTTCATTTTTCCACAATATCATAATGCTTTGGAGTACGCTTATTTGAAACCTTCTTAAAAACTTAATAATAATTAATACATTTCAAAAACCCCCGAAATTAAAAATTTTTGTCAATATTCTTATCATAAACTATTTTAGTAACTCTAATCTGTTGTGAAAATTTAATTGTCTTCAGCAGTTAAGTAGTAGACACGTTACGACTAGAGATATTTTCCGATTGTACATCGTTAGATATTAGCGTCAGTGTGTTAACAGTGTTTGAATAAATTCACTTATGTTTACCGTCGAAGATAAATTACAATACTTACATGTTGATGTTACGCTATTGGTGATGATTCTTTTTCTCTTGGCAACAGGGCAGCTACCTAATAATATTAACAGCGTTCCCATCTGGGTCACACTGATTGCGCCATTACATTATTCACCCCTCCATTGCGCCAAATTAATTAATTAATAAAATTTATCCTTTTTGTTCTTTTTACAGGGTTTAGGATCAGTCAGACTGCATCATGTTAGCCTTATGGTCACAGGTCACAAGTAGCATAGAGTGCAGTTATTACACAAGTACATGTCTAGACCACTTTTAAATGACACTATAAACAAATAGTATGTCAGTGTATACGTATTTCACATTTAAAGTGATTTAAAAAAAACTGAAACAAAGAATGAAAACGGGGAAACAGGGAGCTCCAAACCATCATGCTGTGCTGTGGGTTCCGCTCAAGATCCAGTCATTCTAATCCCGTCTACCTACTGATGGGCAATGCAACACTAGCTGAGGTACGCGGATCTGAATCAGTAACAATACGACAGGTACACGTGAATACACCCAACAACACCTATCTCCAACGTGTACCTGGTCAATACACGTGGTTAAATGTAGACGGATCATTCTCTTACAAACAATAGAACTAGTTACAGAGTCAAATTCTGTACTTACCAGCAGCAAAACCAACAACTGCTCTCGCAATATACAAGGTAATAACGCTTTTAGAGAACGCTATAAGGGTGAATCCGATTATATACGGAAGTGTGCTGATCAGTATTACAGTTTTACGTCCTATCATGTCCATAAGGAATCCGGAACAAATTGAACCAATAGGTGTTGCTATCACGCCAATGCTAGCTGCAAAGAAAAAAGATGGTAAAATTGAAAATCCTGTGATGGTAAACACGAAGGTTACCATATATGTAAACACACATACGGTTATGAGTAGCATAGTGTGGGGTTATTGCACAAGTACATGCTATGTAGTATGTAGTTTAACCGATGCTATACGCAAATTGTATGTCGATGGATACATATTTCACATTTCAAGTGATTTTACTTCCATATTCCTTAAGGAATGGAAGTATGGTGATGGCAAAAAAAATCGTGTTCGAGATTATTGCAGATTCTGATTCTACTACACTCAAAACATGAAAAAAAGTCGTTTTCCGAAAAGTGTCTGTGTGTCTGTCTGTGTGTCTGTGTGTCTGTAGATTTTTTTTCTATGGCAAACGATAACTGCCGCAAATTCAAACAGAATCAAATAATTTTTTGCATGCAGCCCTGATTTGCAGAGTACTCGCGACCTATTGTTTTTGGTGAAGATCGGTTGAGGGAAAGGGGTAGTTTACCTGCAACGGTTTTTTTTTAGCAAGGGTAATTTTGTTTGTTTGGCAAACGATAACAGCCGCAAATTCAAACAGAATCAAATAATGTTTCGCATACAGCCCTGAATTGTAGAGTTCTCAAGATCTGTTGATTTTGGTGAAGATCGGTTAAGGGAAAGGGGTAGTTTACCTGTAACGTTTTATGTTTTAACAAGGGTATTTCCTATGGCAAACGATAACAGCCGCAAATTCAAACAGAATCAAAAGATTATTTGCATACAGCCCTAAATTGTAGAGTTCTCAAGACCTATTGTTTTTGGTGAAGTTCGGTTGAGGGAAAGGGGTAGTTTACCTGCAACGTTTTTTTAACAAGGGTATTTTCTATGGCAAACGATAACAGCCGCACATTCAAACAGAATCACATAATATTTTGCATACAGCCCTGATTTGTAGAGTACTCAAGACCTATTGTTTTTGGTGAAGATCGGTTAAGGGAAAGGGGTAGTTTACCTGCAACGTTTTTTTATCAAGCGTATTTTCTATGGCAAACGATAACAGCCGCAAATTCAAACAGAATCAAATAATTTTTTGCATACGTCCCTGAATTGTAGAGGTCTCAATGACTTTCGATTTTGGTGAAGATCGGTTAAGGGGAAGGGGTAGTTTACCAGCAACCTTTTACGTTTTAACAAGAGTAAAGTACTTGAAAATTTATTTAAACTTTTTGAAACAATGGTAATTGTTAAAAATAAAATAATTTTGTTGCCAGGCCATTTTAATGTAATATAATATTTTTCATTTAATACAGCAATAAAAAGGCAGGTAAGACACAGCCTGGCTGTTTGGCTGAAAATGATTTTAAATATAAATCTTAGAATATGGAAGTCATGTATGGTTCTCCATACCGATATTTACTTAAATATTCCTTAAGGAAATGGAAGTATGGTGATGGCAAAAAAAGTCGTGTTCGAGATTATTGCAGATTCTGATTTTACTACACTCAAAACATGAAAAAAAGTCGTTTTCCGAAAAGTGTCTGTGTGTGTGTCTGTCTGTCTGTGTGTCTGTCTGTGTGTCTGTCTGTCTATGTGTAGATTTTTTTTCTATGGCAAACGATAACTGCCGTAAATTCAAACAGAATCAAATAATTGTTTGCATACAGCCCTGATTTGTAGAGTACTCACGATCTATTGTTTTTGGTGAAGATCGGTTGAGGGAAAGGGGTAGTTTACCTGCAACGGTTTTTTTATCAAGGGAATTTTTTTTTTTGGCAAACGATAACAGCCGCAAATTCAAACAGAATCAAATAATGTTTCGCATACAGCCCTAAATTGCAGAGTTCTCAAGATCTATTGTTTTTGGTGAAGATCGGTTAAGGGAAAGGGGTAGTTTACCTGCAGCGTTTTTTTATCAAGGGTATTTTCTATGGCAAACGATAACAGCCGCAAATTCAAACAGAATCAAATAATTTTTTGCATGCAGCCGTGACTTGTAGAGTACTCAAGACCTATTGTTTTTGGTGAATATCAGTTGAGGGGAAGGGGTAGTTTACCTGCAACATTTTTTATCAAGCGTATTTTATATGGCAAACGATAACTGCCGCAAATTCAAACAGAATCAAATAATTTTTTGCATACATCACTGAATTGTAGAGGACTCAAGGCCTTTTGATTTTGGTGAAGATCGGTTAAGGGGAAGGGGTAGTTTACCTGCAACCTTTTACGTTTTAACAAGAGTAAAGTACTTGAAAATTCATTTAAACTTTTTCAAACAATGGTAATTGTTAAAAATAAAATAATTTTGTTGCCAGGCAATAAAATTATAATTTTTTCATTTTAATGTAAATCTGTACATAGTATAAAGTAAAGTCGGTCCGTTTTCTCTCTGTGTTTGAAATCGCTCATCTCAGGAAGTACTGAACGGCTTTTATTCAAGTTTTCGCCAATAGAGTATCTATCGAGGAACATTTATGTGTATAATTAATACATATATGTTGTACATTAGCTTAGCTATCACGGTTTATGTCAAGTAAGTGGTATAGTTTACATCTTATATATAAAAATGAATGTTTCTTTGTTTGTCCCGTATGCGTTCCTATACCATTCATCCGATTGCGATGAAACTTCGGTGAGTTGTTGTGCGCACGTCCGCGAAGGTTTCTTCCACATCTCCTCCTAAACCACTGTACCGATTTCAACCAAACTTGGCACAAATATTTTACGCAACGGGAGAACCAACATAGGATAAGTGTTTTTTCGATGGGGTCCTTTTGGGGGTTCTTTGGGGTCTTCCACATCGCCTCCTAAACCACTGGACCGATTTCAACCAAACTTGGCACAAATATTTTACGCAAAGGGAGAACCAACATAGGACAAGTGTTTTTTTTCGATACGATCCTTTGGGGGTCCTTTGGGGTCTTCCACGTCTCCACCTAAACCATTGGACAGATTTTAACCAAACTTGGCACAGATATTTTATGCAACGGGAGAACCAACATAGGACAGGTGTTTTTTTCGATACGATCCTCTGGGGGGTCCTTTGCGGTCTTAAAAAACTATTAGATCTGGTTACTATGGCAACCCAATAGAATAGATTCTGTTCTAAATATATTATCGCATTAAATTGAAGACCACGCGAACGAAGTTGTGGGCAACAGCTATTTATTTTTAAGAAGCCTACTTTAATTAAACTTTATTAATTAAACTAACATTTTCATTACGTACAACGTGAAACTCCGTAGCGAAGCACGGGTATTCTGCTAGTCATGTATAAGAGAAAATATATCGTGCGTGGCAGGCAAGCATATCTCAGTTATGTACTGTTTACGTTTCCATTTTATTATTATCACTACCGCAATAAAAAGGCAGGGAACACACACACACACACACACACACACACACACACACACACACACACACACACACACACACACACACACACACACACACACACACACACACACACACAATTCGCGTTATTTCTGGCCTCATTCATGTTTATTTTCTTACATGTGCACGGTTTTTAAATGGAAAGTGCCGAACCCATACCAACATAACGCATGCAAGCCGAAAAAGTGTCTAGCGTGGATAGCGATTTGCTTCCTGTGGATCGTTGGGCAGTGTAACTGCACGTGTTTACAGAGGAACGATTCATAGACAGACTTTTCGTCTTTAGGGAATGAACCCTCTGCAAGATGCTGAGGGTCCATGAGTGACTTCGGAGCGCTCCTTCTTTTCCGCGTGTTTGTTCTGTGAAACGTACACTGTAGATTCGCAGATTTATTCTAAGCAACGCTCAATAGGAAATGTTGAAAACTTTTGTCCACGGTGAACCCTCATACACACTAAACCTGCTCTGATGTTTTAATTACGGACATCATAATATTAAAACTTTGGAAACTTGAGCACTACTTAATGGAGATCAATCATTAACTTACACAAGCCATTAATTTTATGCATATTTTTTATATATATGTGTACAACGTTATCGGCAACAAAGAAGTAGTTTTTGTTCAAATTCCTTCCCGGGATGTTTGGCCGTAGTCCAATGTTTTCTACAAAACCAGACGTTTCGGCAATGCCATCGACTTCCATCATCAGTGAAAATCGAGTGCGATAACGTGAGGTGGTATACGTTAGTGACCACACTACTGTGGTTAAGGCTGAAGCAGTAAGTAGAAAGAAGTAGTTTCTATGGTAATATTTCATTTCAAAAATGATTTTAAATATAAATCTTAGAATACGGAAGTCATGTATGGTTCTCCATACCGATATTTAATTACGGGAACAAACACAAAAAAGAATAAAACGTATAGGACAAGTAAAGATATTCTGTGATTGAGATTGAATGTGATTATAGATTTGCATCTTTCTTTAATCGTTAATTTTTCATTTTGTTAAATTCATAAATAAATTGTTTCATTGTTTTGCTTCATAAATGAATTGAATAATAATGCAGTTTTTCGGAGATATTGTATAATGTGGAACTGAAATAAATTTTTTTCTTGTAATTGATGGTTTTAAACAAAAGCCCAATTTACCTTATTTAAAATAGAAATTAATTTAAGTTATTACGTTCTACATACATTAAACACAGACAATAATAACCATGAAATCGTTTTGGAGATTCTCTTACCCTAACTGTATGGCAAGACTATGTAATTACAAAGACATGGTCAGCAATAAAAATTAACTTTTGGGCTAATAATTTTGGAAATATCAGAATAATGTTTTCAGGCATAAAGACAAATATGAAGTTCTTTGTGTAAAGAATATTTCAGCTGTAATAACATTTGTTTTGTTTTATCACCGTATTCATCGTCATGATCTCAAAATCATAACTATATGATTACATAACTATATGCTTGTAATACTTTATTTTAACAATATTCTTGCGTTATTAGTTTCATGTACAACGGCAGGCCATTTCTTCAGGCCAAGGAAACGTGTCTGTAAATGATACAAATAAGACAAAAGGCAAATGAAACCCAAAACATTAATTCAATAATTTAATTTAATTAGTTTTAAATGGACTGACTAACACTGTTATTCACGAGGTACCTTAACCACTGATACTATGTTTGAAATACATCAGGCAATTATCTTCCAGTCGACGTTATATTTTATTTTGATTTCTCTCACATTAAAATTTTCAGTTGTTTATTTCTTTGTGCTAATGTCACATTTCCTAGTAAAAGTACATCCTGTAATAACAATACTTATGATAAATTATTTTGGTAATATTCATGTCCTAACGGTAATAAACAAAAAACTCATTGTTTGCATGAATTAGTAACAATAATTTATTCATAGAATACAAGAGACCAATTTAATGAATACATTATTAATTTAACTAAAAGTAGTGATATATAAAAACGATGTGCTCACTTCACTGACGCGTACACACTGTCTGTGTGGTGACTTACCTATCCATGTTGCTTCGTCCACGGTGATCGGAATTTCAGTACCGTTTTCATTCAGCTGTGGCAACAGCACAGACGAAAACCCAAAGGGATGAAACTGACACCCACTGCTAAAATAGCCAGCGCCTGATATTTCCAATCAACAAAATCTTAATTATGGTGATTATGTACGTAACATTTATATTCGATTGCACATTTCGTACAAATTAAAGTTTGTTAGGTGGTTTTTGTGTTGATTCATACAATAATTCATTTGTTAAAAAATTATAAACTACACAAAAAAGCATAAATTATCGTGTACACAATCTAGAGCGTTTACTTGTCTCATAATCCAAGTACTTTTTATTTATTAACGTATAAATCGTATATCTACAACAACCCAAGATAAGTTTGGAGTCGTTCTGGTTTTCGCGCACAAATCAATAAAGTCATAAAACAATAAAGATTTCTGAATTATTAACCTGAACGTCCAATTGCATCACTCGTTTCACCGTTCAATGTTACCCGCATATACTGACTATACGGTTTCACATGTTGCTGGTAAGCGTCACAGTACTCTTAACAAACGACTGATATTTTGTAGTATTTAAAAGAAGTTAAAATAAAATGTTAAAAGAACAAGCCGTTGAAGAGTTTCTATAATACATATTTGTGTGCGGACGGGGGTGTACATAATAGCATTTCCATATAATTGCTTTGGTTAATACTATTATACAATGTATTAATCAACAAATCAGCAGCGACATACTAATAAAATGTGTAATGTAATTATTCTAAATGTAAAAGTTACGGTAGATACAGACCACATGCATCGCACCACTCCCTTTGGTCAAACATGCCTGTATTGTGAAACCCATCTTTTGTTTCCTGTCTGTAAAAAAAAGTATATAGACCTAATATTGAATATTTCAAGACACGCCGTACTACTTAAATATTTAATTTAAATTCATTTGATATCAATATAAATACTTTCATTAAACATGTGTTTTATTAAAACATTTAATTTTTGGTGAAACGTATTGATATATTTTTATTTATTTCAATTATATTTATAATACTGAATACTGAAAATTTATATGTGTACGCCTGGTGACTAAAATAAATATTTAAACGGAATTTTCAATTTTCATAATTCCAATTTCTAAGTAAATTATTTATTACAGAAGCTAGGAGTCTGCTTTAAAATAGAAAAAAATTTTAAAACGTCATTGCGTTCCTTTGTTAATAATAAAATCCTAAATGCCATTATTTAATGTACGAGTAGCTTACATATTATTTATTGACATTTGCATTAATATTTCATTATAATTTTTACAGTTTAATTTTGTATTGCCTTTTGATATTCCCTTCTTTTTATATTGTCTTTCGATCGTAGTTTCTCATTTGTTCTTTCAAAAGATAAAAACTCCCTGCAAAAATTAACAATCATGATTTGAAAAAAAAAAATCCATTAAGATCATAAAAATATTTAAATTACAAATAACTCAAAGAATTTCAAATGAAAATAATTCAAACTTCAAAGAAAAACACCACTATAAAAGGAAAAAAGTAATTAAATAATAAAAATGCAACACTAAAACTCAAGAAAATAAATTAAAAGAAACTCATATAAAAAATCAGGAGATTACCCAGGAAGTTTAGGAGCAGATGATAAAGAAGATACCCCGAACCCAAGAAGGAACAGGAAGTTTAGGAGCAGGTGATAAAGAAGATACCCCGAACCAACCAACGGACAACAGCGTATAAAACGCGTCTGGTTACAATATATATATTTAAAATGTTCTATATGCTGAAAATTAGTTACATATACTGGAGTTTTTTTCTAAAACATTTTTTCATATGTTAAAACAAATAAGATACACTTTTTTAATAATAACAATTGGTTTAATACAAAAGTCAATATAATGATTTTCATCATAGATCAGTAGATCGCTATCACAGATTTCGATTGCTTGCTCTTTCATATAGTTACAGCTTACTGTACAGCTTGTTCAGTTACATATTTTTAGTTTGTATAGAAGTTGACCTCACCCAAAATTATCGTTGTTCTCAAATTACTCACGTGTCAAATAAAAACTGTGATTAGAATTAGATGTTGTTGACACGGATGGAGCCATTCAGAATCTTTGTTCCTTCGTTAATCCAAAAAACGTTAAACTCCGAATTACAGGAATTCCTGGTATTAATCAGTTATATTAATTATTGATTATTATTATGTTATATTGTAGAATATAGTTTATAATATTATATATACTTATATTAATGTTATATTATTCAATCAGATCTACAGAAAATTCAGCAATGGGGTGGTAGAGGTTATAATGAGGGAAGGGTTATCGTTAGGTGACAATGTGGGCAAGTCACTATTTGGAATAGTCTGCCCAAAATATAGTCTAAAGTAGGCCACTGATCTTATTACCTGTCTAGTTTTAAAACCTAGCAGTTCCTTTCGCATTTTTGGTCAAGGTTGAGACGTCTAACCTTGTACCTTATCCAATTTTGATTGGCAATTTAAAGGCTGCAGATTGCTGAGCATTGTCAATTTGAAATTTATTTGTTCCCTTTTTATAAAATTGTTTCCTTAATTTTTATTAGTGTACACCTACAATAATAGTCACGTACATTATCTTTCTCACGGACATTGTAGTTTTACTTCTGAGATTTAACTACATTCTCATTCTACACTTTCACGTTCACCTTTTTTAAACTAAAATTTTAAGAATTTAAAGAAGGATTTTAACATTATTTTGCCATCTTTTTTTAAGCTTCTGTTTATTTAAGTGTGCTTTTTTCTTGTCACTGGAAATCTTCATCAGATATCTTCAAATATTACTGCCAAAAGTGCAAAACGGATGTTTGCTAACTTTATTGGCGAAATCTTTGATTAATGGATTTGATTATTGGCGAAACTACTTAATTCGACTCGTATGACTACATTTTTACTGTGACTTTTTATTTGATATCTCCTTCTTCCTTCATCCATTTTGGGGAGGGTTTAATCCTCCCCCCCAACCCTTGCTGTTCACTGATGTGAGACATTTCAAGGTTACTGTCGGTAGGTTTTCACTTTGCATTGTAGTTCCTGTCTTACACCGTAGTTACAGCTCTATATTTCATTAAACTTGTGACAGAAATTTAACCAATCATTAATCTTATCTATAAAATGACTAAAATTTTATCATTTTAAGTGGACTATTAAACAAAAAACGATCTGAAGTAAAAGCCTGATATCACAATTTTTACTAGCATCACTTAAAACTTACTCTTAACTAACACGATGTGCTTTTCGCGTTCGCTAGATGATTATAGACATTATTGGCAAACATTAACATTGCCAATAATACACTAATGTTTTGTACTTTTGTTTCAAACTTTCGTCGAATATGAATTTATTTCATTATTACCTAATACTTGATAGCTTAAACTCCATATGTACTTTGCAAGCTTTTACTATGATTAACGTGGGGAGGGCTCGAGAGATAACAGTAATCACTGGAAAAACCATCTTGTAAACGAGAAGTATTTTGTGACAATAAACGAAACAGTACTCATATAACGTACGGTAAGTTAAGAAACAGTGACGGAATTTGAAATTGCTACAAACAATCAAATTAAAACAAACCGCATACATTGACAGGTATTAAAATGCTATTGTCAAATTCTCCGTATTTTTATAAAAACCAAGAATCACTAAACCTGCCTCAAATATT
Organism: Magicicada septendecula; assembly: GCA_034769895.1. Taxonomy (NCBI): domain Eukaryota; kingdom Metazoa; phylum Arthropoda; class Insecta; order Hemiptera; family Cicadidae; genus Magicicada; species Magicicada septendecula. The sequence goes on along the minus strand of CM068367.1, from coordinate 982,839,131 downwards.
TTATATGAATTACTCCTTTACACTAGTCACATTCTTCTACAGTACCAACTTTTATCTTCATAATTGAAGTTTTGCTTCTTGTATGATATGATGTAGCCTACTACATATTCTATATCGCTGAGAAATAAATAAATAAAAGTAATTAACAAATTATTAATTGGTAATAAACGTAAAACATACATTTTAGATATCTTGCAAATGGAACGTAAAATACTGTATATAACATACACTACATTTTATTAAGCGTTCTAGAGAATAAAATTTTTATTGATAGATTGTAAGAAGTGGAAGTTTTGCTGAGATAATGTTGTTGTAAGGAGATAGGAATAACCAAGTATAATGACTAATCACTTCTTGTGTAAAACTTTCACAATGGACTTTCTGTACTACAGTGGAAGCGATTTGGTAGAATACGTAGATACTTACTGAGTATTTGATTAAGAGACACAAGATTTTGCTGTGAAACGGCATCAATATGGCTGAGGATGGTTCTAGCCATTTCTTTACTGGAATTGCTTATTGATACCAAATTAATTTTAAAATATCGGTATGGAGAACCATACATGACTTCCATATTCTAAGATTTATATTTAAAATCATTTTCGAAATTAAATATTACCATAGAAACTACTTCTTTCTACTTACTGCTTCAGCCTTAACCACAGTAGTGTGGTCACTAACGTATACCACCTCACGTTATCGCACTCGATTTTCACTGATGATGGAAGTCGATGGCATTGGCGAAACGTCTGGTTTTGTAGAAAACATTGGACTACGGCCAAACATCCCGGGAAGGAATTTGAACAAAAACTACTTCTTTGTTGCCGATAACGTTGTACACATATATATAAAAAATATGCATAAAATTAATGGCTTGTATAAGTTAATGATTGATCTCCATTAAGTAGTGCTCAAGTTTCCAAAGTTTTAATATTATGATGTCCGTAATAAGAAAAAGTAACAAGATTTACGTGTGTACAATTAACAATTAATTTTTCAAACATTTACTTTCTGCCTCTTTCAAACATTAACTTTTTGAACTATACGATATTGCTTTCTTTATGTATACCGAAAAGTTTCGTAATGCTGATCCTTACCCGTTTTCTTAAAGTTTTTATGTTCTGTACTCTTCTGCTTTTAGGCATTTTATTAGCTTTACATTACAGAAAAGTGAGACGGATACTTCTTGTACTTTAATTTTGTTACCGATACGTGCTTTCTAATAATGACAGATTATCTTGTTTAAATAGCAAGCTGCTGTGTTTACATCACAAGCTGTGTAGACTTTATTCCAGTCAGCTGCTTTAACAGCATCATAGATCCCGAGATAATCTCTTTTACGGTAATCTAAAATCTGTTTCTCTCTTTACGACTGCTTGTTGCATCCACAGTGACCCGCAAAACAAGGGGGTCACGAAAAATATCAGGGAGAACAAGGCAGTCAGTTTCCCTTCTGACCTCTAATTCAACATTTGATAAAGTCAGGTTCAAAATAGATAATCCCACCTGCGGAGATACAGAAATTGTTTTGACTCAATTTAAGATCGTCCATGCAAGTGAAAAGTGCTTCAGCCTTCTTCCTTGAGTAAAAGTGTGTCTGCTTGTAGGTACAACCTGTACGCCGCACACACACACACGCGCGCGCGCGCGCGCGCGTGCAGGTACACTAATCCATGAATGTTCGTGTTGGGCTGTAGAATTTGGGTAGGCGTGGTGAGAATTGATAGAGTTTAGAGGGCGGTCATCCCAATTCGCACAGGAAACGTTGAAGCCACTAATCAAGAGGACTCGACAACGATCAGTCTCTAACATATTTCCATTGTCATTAAAATATACTGTCATGTTTTCAGGCTTGCTGTCTGGATTGAAGTAATGATTGCTCATTGACACCAATCTTATTAGTATAATAAAATAATTTTAACGTAAATCACATATAGATGATTCCTATGAGTACGTCTTTGACATTTCTACGAAAAACTAACAATTGCATATTAAAGAACACACGCGCGCGCGCTCACACACAAAAGCGTATACGTACAAACTGAATAATATAGGTTATGGACATATATGTAAGTACAAACGGCTTCATTGTGGATTCAAAAGAATCGCAATACTGTGATACTTAAAATACAGTAGAAAATAAAAAGCAATAAATTTAAAGTGGCACTCTTGCTAATCAAATTCTTTTCGGGAGCGAATTGGGTTACTTAGCCGCTGCTAGAATGTTACATTTCAAATAAAAATTGAAGAGTTCACGAAATGGTAATTAGACCATGTCAGTCACTGCAAAAGTTTCAAAGTTACTTTAATCGGAAAAGTCAAACGCAAAATTTTTATAAGTACAATACTTTACTAACATTATAATTTATAAAATATAAGACAATTGTGTAATAAAATCATACCGTTAGTAAAAACTTGAATCAAACAGGTCAAATGAAGTTCACGTAAAATATTGGCCTTTAAATTTATGAAAACAAAGGTAATAGAATTATGCTCCATGCTAATTATGCTGTTTCAACAAGTATAACATATTTAAATAATTGTATTTCAAAACAAGAGTCATTTCACTTTTAATAACCACATTATAGGGAGAAACACACAAGCTGTGGTATTCACACATGAGGCGATGTACATTATCGGTTAACCCTAGGTAACAAAGTCGTGGATACTGTACCTGCGCAGGACTTATTGTGTACTTATTAGTATTTGTGTACTTGTTGTGTTACTCAAATACTAGACACTACATTAACATGTCGCCAGTAGAAAAAGACATCATTACAATCATGACACATGGTACACAATACAACACGGCTGCAAACTGCGTTCTTTATGGATTTGACAAACGACATTATCATTTGCCCAGTAAACAAATACAAAGTTGACATAACGACACACGCTACACGACACAATACGTTGACTTGCTGCAGCATTCATGTACCAAGAAACTACATCATCAGTAGGCCTCAACCACTACCAACACGTGCTACCGCATACAACTCGTGTGCATGCTGTTTTATTCATATTCCAGACAAACTGGTTTATCATTTAGGTTACCTTGTAAAAAATAAGACATCACCACCATAAGAACGCACACTACATAATAAGACACGCAGTCGCGCCGAGGTATACGTGTACTGGACATAAACACATTATCATTATTACTACAACTACACATGCTACATCCGTGTGCTAATCAATCTGCATGCATCTGCAGGTGACAAGTAGAAACTAGTGAACCGTTACCATGATAGCTCACGCTAACGCTACAACACGTAGACATTCTACAAAATTCACATACTAGATAACCTGCATATCAGTTAGCCAGAATAGGACTACAATCAGATCACTACCACATAACGACACATGCTACACAATACAACATATGTTAATATGCGTGCTACGGTATACGTGCACTAGACAAACTACTTTACCATTTCAAGGTATCTCAATGTGCAATGGCATTCAGGAATCTATGAAAATAATAATAAAAATTGCACTCGTTTTCGTGTTACACTGAAAAGACCCTAAATAGAATAAAAATGTAGGAAAAATAAAAACAACCGATTCCCAAATGAAAGTAAAACAATACCATTGTAATTATCACAAATTAATCATATTTTGAAAAGAACATAAAAGTATTAGGGTATATTTACATTCTACAAATCTGTAAGTAAATCATAATTTTCCGCAGCCTGTTTTGAATAAGTTTCAACTTTCACCACTACTGTTGGTAACCATAATTGATAAATACATTCGAGGTGCCAATTCCACGTTAGGAAAACATTACTTGACGTTCCTTTATAGAATGAGTTTGTACATACACCGCTCGTTACTGATGACAGTTTTCTCCTTTTCAACTTCTTCGATTTACTCAAAAAGACTTGACATGAATTAGTTAATTTTCCAGGTTGTTGCCCACATTATTGCCATACGATTCTACTAAATATTGAGCTGCTTTCATGATCTCTTCATAGACAGTAATGCTGTCTTATTTACTAAGAAACCCAAAACCAGTATCAATTAATTTGTATGATTCTAGTCTCTGCCTCAATAACAACAGAAATTGGTCTATAACGGGAAGGAAACTCTGGCTTCGAGAAACGTTTCTGAGGGTGTCGTTGCATATTCAGTACAACTAGATAATTCTGCCCCTTTCATCTCATATTCTTCAAAGCTGTCCCGTTTAGTTTCTATAAAGGTTTTCAATGACGTGAGTACTGTGACGGCTGTATTTACGTCTAGTTTGGGGTTCTGAAGAGTTACATTAGTTTTGATAACTAGTTCCAAGATATCAACCCAAAATAATACGTTGAACCCTGTTTCCAATTAATTTAGACAGTCTTTATGCAAACTTTGAGCAGTGCAACGGACATAATCTTCATTGTCCTCTGAGTCTGATATTTCAAATAATGCATCTTTTATCTCCTTATACCCTCGTATCAAAGTTTTAGTGACATAAGCACATGACCAGCATGTTGTGGTGGTTCTCTTCTGTACTAGATTGGGTTTACTATGGAAAACTCTTCCAAAAAATCAAAAAACTTACACCACTCATGCAACACTCAGCAGCAGCCTGTCCCACTAGATTAAGTGAATGTCCAGCGCAAGGTACCCATACTGCTAAATTATATTCTGCTAGCACCAACGCTTGGAGGCGTTTGTACTTGCCGCTCATTGAAGAAGTATTGTGTAAGACTGACCACGGTAGTCTTTGATGTCTATGTCACTCTCTTTCATAAACTTAATCAAACTGTTGAACATTTCCTTAACTTTGTGGCCCTTAAACGTTACAAATCTTTTAACCGGAATGTAGTCCTCTTAATACCTAAAAATCAAAGTAAGCTGGTCAACATGACCTTCGTCTAGAATTGAGTCCAGTGATACGGAATAATACTTGGACTTTTTGATGCGAGATATTATTTCACTGAAAACTCGCGTGCTAATTAGTTTTACAACTTCCTTACAAATCGTCGATGAAAGGTGTTTGTATGACCACTTCCACGATTTCCATGGTTCTTAATATGATTACATAAGAAGTCGTCATCCTCTGCTAGTAATCCTAAGTAATTTCCATTTCATGGTGACCCTAGTGTTTCATTTTTGCCGCAAAGTGCTAATCCTCTTTCACTGATGAAAATCGTAACATTTATCAACCTTTTCAGCACTTCCCGCCAGTACCTAGCTACATCTTCGGCTTGCCGCGATCAATAGGTCAATATCAATCAATATCCTACTTATTTTGAGCGTCTGGCAAAATCAATTACAGCATTCAGGTGGTTTTTAGAAGTTTCGTGCTCCACTAGACAGCTTGTAGCATTCTCTAATCATAGTACCCTCCATGTGTAAATTATGTGCGTGTTTGTGAAAATCGTTTGCACACAAAACAGTATACATGTTTATTACTAGGTGAAAACACAGCCATAAGCGTTTTATTACTTCATCATTGTGGGTTTTCCGCTCAAAAAAATTAATTTAGCTCTTTCTTATAAAATTTCTTTTTGAAAATATACTCATTTACATTTGTTGCAGTAGTTGAAAATATAAAAAGGGGTTTTAATCGATCCTTAAGGAATTCATGATATTTCTGTCAAAATATAATGAGTCTCAGTTCAATGAGTGCAGTTTGAAATGAATTTAAAATTTAAGTGCGCACTCTTGGCCCACTCTACCCTATACACGCCTCATAATACCACCTTTTCCTCTAATAACTTCTATTGTTCTCTGAAATACGTACCAAACAATTTTTATGCAAGTTGACTGTTCTTTTTTTACTTTTAGTTTGTGATGCAGAACCCTTTGTGGTGTGGGCCCCTTGGCTGCAACCTATGTAGCCTACACTTAAATCCGGCACTGATCGGCTGTCAATTGGTTTCACCAAAACGTCCTTATTAATCATAGTTTCATTCGGCAGTGCAAACGCTTAATGTAGTTAATTATAATTAACTATTTATAATTATAAGTGTTGAATAATAATTCCGTACAGATTCTGTTGCATATGAAACAGATTCTCTGTTGTATATACAGATTCCGTACGGCATGTGAAAGAATCTTCATATTTTTATTATTGGGTGTCGTTGCGAGTAGTTTTACCAGACAAACTTGGAACGGACGATGCGGTGACGTGAAAACCTATTGACTTGGCTAATGTAACAACTTGAAAAAACACCTCTTTACTCACAGGTCTGTGAAAATACAATATAATGAATGTTTGTTTTCTCCAGCTAAGCTTCGTCTAATAACAAACTGGACATTAGATCAATTATTACCTTCATTTTATCAAACATTAAAATTTTGCTCTAATTTTGTAAATACATGTGATTGTTGATTGAGAACTCTATAGGCCTAATACTTTTTGTGATCAGCTTCGTAACGTAACTGCTCCACCGTTAGGAAAAGACACTTTTACTTTTACTTGTTTCTGACAATCGGAAAATTTTTATTCGCACCTTGACAGGGAACTTTCCAATCCTGCAGCAGACAATTGCTTCGTAATTCCCAGATTCTTCTGCTTAACAGTCCACAATAGTGTCAGGGAATTAAATCTTTAGCGGGCACGCGTATTTCTGTTGACAGCGCAGAAAAATGCAAAATTCCTGAGAAAAATATAGTGACTAGTGACTGAAATTATTAGGCCTATTGACAGGAAATTAAATGTTTATTTTTCCTGATCATTACTTTTGACAGACCTCTGGCCGCAATAAGGCCTATAGGAAATCTCGGATAGACAACGCCAAGTGTAAGACCTCTTTGGTTTTAAGTTCATAGACAAACTACATTATCATTTTGCTACTAGTAAACTGAGACAAAGACAACATACCACATTATCATTAGCCAGTAGAAGACATCATGACACACACTACTCAATCGAATACGTGTGTGTGTTGTTTAATTGACATACTAGACAAGAAGGAAACATCATTTCTACAATGACACATGTTACACTTACATTCTACAACACATGTGCGTGTGCTGTGCTACGCACATGATAAACAAACTACATTATCCGATAACCGTACACGACTACCATGATCGCTCACGCTAACGCTACAAGTAATCATGCTATAATCAGACTACGTTATCAATTATCCAGCAGAAACAAATACATCACTACCATAACATATATATGATGGTACGTGCTACAACACAGGCATGTAGTACTAGACAACCTACATTGTCAGTTAACAATCGGAAACATTGACACGGATACCATAACTGTACATTCTTTTTTGTTTTTACATTTTCGCTTGTAGTGTGGTTCTATTCATTTTATTTTTAGTATTTTGAACACTCAAATAATAGTAATAATAATAATAATAACAATAATAATAATAATAAGTAATATCAATTTAAACGCTGACATGAATCGATTTGTTTTGCGTTTGGAATATAAATTTTTATTTTTTTTTAGCGAAGGACTGTTGTAATAAATATCTTATTCTGGTTTACCCTCTTAAAGTGACTGTAATTAACAGCATTCTCCAGTTTACAAAAATGGTAAATTTAAATGTATTAAGATCCTTGTGTGTGTGTGTGTGTGTGTGTGTGTGTGTGTGTGTGTGTGTGTGTGTGTGTGTGTGTGTGTGTGTGTGTGTGTGTGTGTGTGTGTGTGTGTGTGTGTGTGTGTGTGTGTGTGTGTGTGTGTGTGTGTGTGAGGCGAAAGGAAAGTCATGATACTTCTTGTAAAATTCACTTTGCACGTATCAGGTCAACCCTTCAATGTTATATACGCTTTCAGTATTTTCTATAGACGCACATTCATTCTCAGCAGTATTCAGTAAAAGTGCTTGTCCGCTTCTTGACTACAAACGCATATTTTAACCGTACTGAAATTATTAAACAGTAGAGTTTAATAAAAAAAAGTTGGTTTCGCCGGTTCACATGTGTTTTGTGATTGGACTCTGTAGACTGAATACAATTTGGAGTATTGGAAATAAAACCCTTCCATCCCTCAGTTGGAATATATTTTTTAGGCTGAATCTGTCTGCTGTTTGCTCTCTCTCTCTCTCTCTCTCTCTCTTTATTTATTTCTCCCTCTTCCTTTTCTTTCCCTGTCTACCCACTCTTGTACTAATTTATAATAAGGATTTACTCAAACTGTCTTAAACTGTAAATTAGTAAACTGGTATTGAACAGTCAATCCTTGAATAAAGTACATTTCAACATTTCGTTTTTTCGCTTTAAGACTACATATACATATTTCAACTTTTCTGACACTATTAAATACGCAGAGTTTAATAAAAATCTATTAACGTTGAAGAGCGTAACACTGAATAGTAATGTTTATGGCATATAGAGGCTCTGTTTCTTTAGTCATTGCGATATAACAACTATTGCATTAGTTGGGGTATGACGCAAAAAAGAGAACCTTTTTCTGTTCGTCAGTGTTACATCACTGAATTTTAACCAGAATATTACTGTTTAGCTTAAACACACGTTTCTCAAACAATTAACTGCCATTGATACAAAATATACAGTTGCTTAATAAATATTTTAGGCAAGTCTTATAAATACTTCAAAAGTAGAAAATTATAGTCGAGTAAACTGTTGTTTCGTAAGTCACGTGTGGTACCGTGAACGAACCTAATTAGCTCCTACTCAAAGTGTGCCACGTATTTCTTAAAAATTGCTTCATAGATTCAGTGCAGACACGAAACTTTAACATTGCATTTAACTTCTGATTGAGAAGATCGTCATCAGGACAGTAATCCGCTGTTGCATTACCAAACACTAATGTCGAAGTGATTTCATTTTACATCGCGATGTAATTTTGTAGTATTATATTAGTCTGCTAGGGCAGACAATATACTTAGAATATACACAAAACTGGGGCAGGTGTTGCTCCTTGAAGATGATGCTACATGCAGTTTTTCACATCATGTTTTATAATGAACCTTGCTGGATATATTTAATTTATTTACACAATAAATTTCACAGGTTGTAAGAACTACATGCTAAGCTGTTGTAATCTCTTCCTCTTTTCTACATTAGTACTTTTGTCTGTGATGATATTTTTGAATCATTTTCTATTGATAATTGAGCTACTTTTTTTTTGTTTCAGTCTTCCATTGGGTTTCAGTATTATTGTTACCGAATCTTTTTATTATTATTTCAGCTATCGATTAATTCGGTACCTTTTTTAAATTAAAATTTCATATCCGCTTTTTTTATACAACCTAAAAGTCACTGGTTATTAGTGATTTAGATATAGGCCTAGTCTATGTTGCGGAGATAGTGTAGTCCTCACCCACACTTCATTCTGCTTGTTCAGGTGAAAAAGAAGGCTCTCGAGTAATTTTCTTGATTATGGATTACGTTTATACTACAATAATTCATACGCAAACATGTGTTTATAACCCATTTGTTATAAATGTAGCTTTTAAATTTTATAACCGCATCAGTAATGTAGCTTTTGTTGTTTTGTGACGGAACTAATTTTTACATCCTATCACAGATGTATGGAATGTAAAATCACAGTATATTTTTAAAAAAATGTTTAAAAATGTGATTTCAATTAGTTTTACGTATGTTGTGATGTTACAATACACTTATTTATAAAGTTCGTATACGGTGTAACCCTGAAATGAGTGACTAAAGTGGACTAGCGGAACCAGCGTTACATTAACCCGATATTTTGCAATTTTTGAGGACATTTTCAAAAGCATGTTGCCTGTAGATTTACTTAACTATGTAAGGAAAAAACTGTTTGAACTTTTAATGTTTCACTAGTTATCTTTTCCGGATGGTTGGAGAATTCTTAGCAGATTTCTCTGAAATTGCTTACCGTATTTTCTCGTGTACAATGCGCGCTTTTCCCCAGGTATTCTTCCAAAAAATGTGGGTGCGATTATACACGAATAATATAATTTACATGTTAAATATTAGATCTACACATGTATGGTCATATGTGCATGGCAGAGTTGGCAACGTCGCTTACAACTGGCAGAGTTGACTATATAGTAATAGTGTTAGTAGTATAGTTAATAGTAATAGTAAGACAACATTTACCGGTATTTTGGTTCGTAGTTTTTATCCATTCTCCATCAGTTATTTGTTCACGCGTAGACTTATAACGGTACTCTGTTGTAGCATTCTGTTACTGTACTTGTTTGTCGTCTTTAGACTATTGTTTTTTTTACTGTAGTTCATTATCGGTATTGCGTGTGTTGTGCAGAAACAGATTATATATTCATAAAGAGTTTTCATAACATCTCTATTGTCCTATGCGGCTCAGTTTAAATTATCCGTAATAAAATTCACAAAAGAAAATGGTAATCGTGCCGCATCGCTTAAATTTGTATAAATGAATGAATTAAATGGGTTAATTATTATATATGTAAATTTAATAATTTCTCAAATGTATCTAGCCCTTAAGTTGGACGCCATTTATAAAATTACCTAATGCCACGCGTTGGGCAGCCATTTTATAAATGTTAATTTATAACTTTTATTTGCATATTTGATTAGTGGTAAATTATAAATGTCAATTTATGCAAATGTGTAGTAAACGTAAAATCACACTTGTGGTAATTAATATTGTTATTGTGTTGCTCTTAAATACAAAATTTAACGATCTCTTACATGTATGTGTATACTTGAATCTTATCTATGACTCTGACTATCTATGCTCATCAACACATACGTGATATCATTTAATAGATGGTAGTCATCGATTCATTTATTTAATTGAACACAAGAAACTCTTAAAATCTATTTGTATTCCTTCAAACTATAGGTTAATATTTGGGTTGCATTGGTAATAATGAACGCATATTATGATCAACTAAAATACTAGTTTAATTATCACTCATAACATATTATAATAGTACATAGGTTACGTCGCTGTACCTGAAATACATACATATTTTATAATAAACAAATACATGTCTCAATATATGCTGAAAACAAAGAAAACATACATACATATATAAATCAAATAATATTACAATTCAATATTCTACTTATTTAATGCGTTCATTAAATCCCAAATATGCTTTTGTTTATACGTTCATTAACTACTTTATTCAGATTTATTCATTACTTTTCTTAATAATTTTCTCAGGTGTGAATTCTTTGAAAGAAACCAGGTCAGTAGAAGTTATTAATTAGAAATAATTAATAGTAATGGTTACTTGGTTATTGAATATCCATTAGTTGTTGACGAAGTCTCGTTCTGGTGATGGAGATGGCTCGTAGACACATTCCGTCGGATGCTGCTTTATCACAACCACTTAACACTTTATTCTTCCGATCACTCGCGTAGGCGTTTATATATGTGTGAGTAATTGAAGTTCAGTGTTCAATCAATGTTTCATCTTACTGTGTATGCTGTGAGTTCGTTTTAAAGTCAATATACCTGTCTAGTTCCATTTGTCGCTGCTTCATTAAACGTTCATATAATTTATTAGTTTGTTTAATGTTTCGTGTTCATTATGTTGTTGATAATGTGTCGTACACAATATTAAGTTCAAATAAATTGTATATCGTTAAGTGATGCTGTCTGTTGGTGTAACGGTCTGATTGTTCACTTGGTGTAAAGTCCGTTACTCCGCACACCGGTAAAGTATCACTACCGCGATATGAATGTATTATTAAGTCTTTTAAGTTACTTGTTACCGATCTAACTTCCGAACTCGAGTTAGCATTCCGCCGTTTAATGTACTCTTCTGAACTTTGAATAATTACTAACTCCGAATGATTTGAGTAAACAATTGAAAGTTTATGATATACCGTCTCTCGCACTTGAAGTTAAACTACTTGATATTTTGAATGTAAACTGTCTGAAAATTCTGACTGTAAAACTTTAGTATAACTGTTTCAAAATTTGAGTGTAGACTGTTCAAAAATTGAGTATCACTGCTTCCCTCTGTCTTGGGCAGATAGTTTTTATTAATTCGTCCCTACTCAAAATTTTGTCTCTGGCGCGCTTCACGCCTACTTCATTTCGAGATTGGTCAGTTTTTGATTTTCTTGGAAAATACTGTCCCACCATGTCAAGATTCTACGTCATAGTTCTTCTGATAGGTTCCTCGTTTCAGTTGCTATGGAAACACCCCTCACCATCAAATTTCTCGCTGGCTGAAGGCCTCTGATAGGTCCTTAGGTCTCCCTGATTTCTGCCCTGACGGTCGTTGACCCGCTTCGAAGAAACTACGGCTATTAAACACTTGTCTATCAGCCTATTGTCTGAGTAAACTCTGCGTTTCTATAGATTCCCATTATCTGTACTTACAGTCTCCCTGGCGTATTGTTCTATGCTCTAACCCCTTTTTTCTGGCTATTACTAATTTCGAACATCTGCTGGTCGTTGAAGTCACCCCAACTTTCCCTTCGTAAATTCTTGTCTGTCAATTAGACGATACCTCCAGCTGCGTAACATGACTTTAGTCTTTGTCAGCCTATCTTCCAGTATTGTTTCTTAAGGTGCAGCGCATCCGTTTCATTGTAGTATGGAGTTTCACTCGTTTTTGTCGTTTATCGTCTACTGACGTAACATGGTCAACATCTGCTACAATTCTCGGTACGGGTGTGAATGTCCTTACTTACTTTGTTACAGCTGCGGAGAGCAATAATTCTGGACGATACTTTCCCTGTCATCTTACGCCACCAAATTCTATAGTTGGATTGAACTTAATGTGTTTCTATTGTCAAGTCAGCAACGCTTCACTGACACCTTCTCATTACTCCTTATTTATTGCTCCACCATAAGTCGTTGACACTTGCCTCGTGTGAACGTACTCTGCCGAGGTGGAAAATTTAAAAATTTTTAAAATTTTCTGCTCGTTACATTTGAAGTAACGGAATCTAATGTTTGGCAGTGAAAAACAAAGAAAAAAAGAAAAAAATTAAATGTTACTACTCGTGATCGGCGTTCTTTCTGTTTCCAAAAGTAGAAAAGCACGTAGTCGAGTTTATAAAAGTGGGGCTTCCGCCGTTCTACTGAAATATTACAGACGCAGTCTAGGAAATCTCTCAGCATCTTGAAATGACAACACATAATTTCGGGACAGTCTTGGTTTGTGTGTACGGTTTCTTCGTAGACACGGTCTTTCGATTCGAACTACTTTGGCTCAATGTTTACCTTGGAAGTACGAAAATAAAATTGTCGAGTTTCATCGATTTATTGTACAAATGAGGAATACGAACAATTTCGTTTCGTCTCAAATTGCGAATGCAGACCAGTGTTTTGTCTTTTACGATATGCCAGTGACCGCGAGTATTAATGAAAAAAGGTTCGAAGTCAGATCAGATGCCAGTCAGATCAATAGGACGGGACAATCATAGGTGCATCAGAAGAATCAGAAGAGGAGAGTAGTTCAATACTGCCTCTTCAGAAACAGACGAAGAATGTTAATAAATGCAAATGTTATGGGGTTGTGGAAAACTAAAAACATAACAAATTAGACAAAACTATGACTTGTGTAAATTTAAAATTGTTTTAAATTTTATATAATTTTAATATTTATGTTTTGTGTTTACAAGTAAATGTGCAGCATGGTAAGTATATTTTTTTATATTATTTTGTATGAAACACTTTCCCGCACAGTATAATATTCAAACAATGTATATTTCTCTACGTGCTACTACATTTGTTCAACTGTTTCTCATCACAAACACGGATGCGCATTATACACGAATTACTTTTTTTTCTGAGAAATGTCACGTTAAAATGGGGTGCGAGTTATACACTAGGGCGCATTATACACGCGAAAATACGGTAATAGAAAAAATGGTATTGAAAGATGTACCGGTAATAAACCCGCTCCCCATCACTCTCTCTCCCACACACACACACACACACACACACACACACACACACACACACACACACACACACACACACACACACACACACACACACACACACACACACACACAATTCACCTGTTACGATTCATACAATATCTTTAAGAAGTTACTTTCTTTCTTGGATATAGTTGGAATTGAACATATCCTTAAGTTGTGTTTGGTGACGTAAGTAATAGGCTGTAACAGACATATTACCCAATTCTTAAGTGTTGTTTTCCAACAACCCTTATAATTTAAATTAACCTTATTTTTTGTTTAATTTTGGTAGAACTGAGAATAGACAACTGACAGTTTATGGCCTTATTTCACTAAAATCTCTATTTCAAATTTTTATATCGAACACCAAATTGCATAGATACGGAAACCAGTATAGTCGTAGTTAGTTGGTACTGACAACCGTTATCCTTTAAATTACGAAAATGTATTTCATTATTTGTTACAAGATACTTATTATTATTTTTATGATATGAAAACCTTACAGTACAATGAAAATCTATGACATCGAAGCAGTAACGAAGATACCCATAATTTGTGCTTCCTTCTTAAAGCACACCTGCTTATTGAGCATTCGTGGTACTGAAAGTGAAAAGGCGAATAGAACTGCGTAATTCTTGACGTGCATGTCATCGGTGTCCTTGACGAATAGTCACATTACGGTAGTGCATTAGTTACACAATAACTAAAGAATTTTGTTGGCATAGGAGAAGGGATAGATGACCCCGACCTGGGTGGACACTGTCCTGCGATACGATTGAGTTTGCGTGCCGTGCCTTGACCAATTTGCGTGCACGCTGCATCACACTGTTGACCTTACGACCTTTGTCTCTTTACGAATGCCTACTGTAACTTTCCACTTGTTTTTGTTAAAAACATTTATTGCCATTGTGTAGTTCTTAGCAGTAATTTAACTATCCTTTAAAATCTATGAAAGTCTGGTGTTACAAAACAAGTATGGTCAATGACGTTATGACTTGTTCTAAGTATGCGAGTGCGAGTCCCATGTTAATTCATGGAACCCCCGTTTTTGTAGTTCCCATTTCCATATATTTAGTGCTATAACATCAGCAAAAACAGAGTTGCCAGTCATTGCATATGAACAGATGTTGCACACGATGCAAGTCTACAGTAATGTCCTTCAGTAGAATAGTTACGTGAGACAATGTAAACGTTCGTGAAAGCTGGCACGAATGTGACTTTGATATGAATTATCCAAGGCAAAAACACATCTAGATCTCGAACACGAAGTCTCGTTATCTTCATTATATTAACAACGTTTCTTACATTAAACAAATTACTCAAGACACACACGGTTGGTTCTTACATTTATACGGATTTATTGCGTTACCTACTGTACTTGAAAATATTAAACTTACAGAATTATTACGTATATCATGTGACGACGTCCTCTTTTTGCATAACCTTGCATCTGGTTATTTTCGTCAAAACACTTTGGTTACACTAATGTCTTTGCCAGGGAATTTGAAGTGACTTCAGCTGCTGTTAGAATTATGGATGGCCAACACAAACGCTTAGCATTTTCACCTGTTTACGAATTTAAGTATTTGGTACATGCATACGTACAGAGAAGAAAAATACACGTCTTGTAACATGAGAAATTTTAACATTACACTCCGGCTAATAACATCAGAATTTTTGTCAGCTAGGGTGTTCTTATTTACTGATGTAATTTTTTTGGTGTAGTGTTCTGATATTGTAGTTTACGACTATTTACTACACAGTTTAGTGCAACACGATTTCCGCTCAAACGCAACTTTACGTTTAAATTAGCGTATCCTCTTTTCACCTTACGACTCCCTCCTTATCCTTAAGATAAAAAAAGCGTTTCTAAAGTAGCATTAGACTCAGAAGTTTGGTAATGCCATTGGATGTAGAATATACTGCGAAACCATTGTATTTAATACGTTAAACGTACATTTGGTAAAATGTAAATACCGGTTATTTCTCCCTACGATATTCTTAATACGTATCAGGACATAGTTTGTCCTGTCATCAGAAATTTCTTAATCCGTGAGAACTTATGTCGTCGGAATGTTAAGGTGAAAACACCGCATAAACATCACGACACAGCACATTATACGCAGTTTTCCCTTAATGCATGTGCGATGTTGGTGAACACAAAGACAACGTTAGTCCACTGACCGATGCGATCGTATTAACGTAACCCCTTACAGTCATGTGTTTATCGCTGAAGCATATAAAGAGTTGGATGGCCTGGCCGTTTAGTAACACATCACTGAAGTACTCTATAAATCACAATTTCTTCGGGAGAATTTATGTATGTGGCGTTTTTTAAATATTATGTGCAGAAGTTTGAAACTGCATCCTTATTATTCTAACGATATTTCCCCATGTTAAAGAACTCAGAGACTCTACAGACAGGTATTTCATGCACTTTTATTCCCTTTGATAGATTCAAGTCTTTCAAACGTTTATACAATTTTGTTGGCAGTACTGGATTCCGTCTAAAGTACACATCAATCCTCCCTTAGACAGGATCTAATACTGCGAACAAAATTTGATAGAAGTTTGATGACTTGACCTTATCAAAGACAACAAAAGTGGGTGAAATACCTGTAGAGTCTTTGAATTCTTTAGCATTGGGAGGCATAAAAAATTCATTAAATTATTTAAAATCTTAGGAACTGTAAGAAATATGCGAAATGCCATCAAACTTGAAAAAGAGCATAATATTCGTTGCAAAAAAAAGAACGCGCAGATAATGTGGCTTTTATCGGATTACTAGCATAAGTTAATATTAATGTAAATAATAATTAAATTAATTATTTTAAAAATTGTATACAAAATAATTAAAATAACGAGCAGTAGAAATGGAAAAAACTATAAATTCTTCTTTATAATTTTGTTTCCAAAGTTTTATAATTTATAACTACTTTATAAATTCTTAGATAAGGTACTATGCTAAATACGTTTTTAAATTCTTAATATGGTTTCTGTACAACAAACAAAGGTTTACCAGAAGCAATATTACTGATCAGATTAATAAATGTTATTAAGCAGCGTAAAGTAATGAAGAGCAGTAGAACTGTAGCATTGAGAAAATAGGACATGAAATAGGAGAAAATAAAGTTAAGAAAGCAAAGTCATTTCGTTATCTGGAAAATAAAGTCATATAGGATGGGAGGTGCAAGAGGACGCTAACACTAGAATGCTACTGGATTAGAGATTTTTCAGAAAAAAGAAATAATGTAAAATACGAAAATAAAATAAAAAATGTTTAAAATTGTATGTTTTGGAATTAAATTCAGAGTCCATTGGTGTTAAAAGCAGGAACAGGTAGGCATCGCGACTGATAAAATAGGGTAAATGTTCATAGTCTCGTCTGACTTTTCGCATCTATGCTATCACGAAGTATTGTAAAAGTGTGTTTTAAAATTGTAAAATAAGTTTTAGGAAGTAAGATAGATGTGATGGTAAAGTGTAGTTTAAAAAAAGTATTTATTGTTATTGTAGCGCGATGAGTTTTTCACGGTGTAAAAAGCGATACTGTAATGTTTTACTGTATAGATTCTTTATGTTTACTTTAAGTATTATATAAAATACATCGTACCAACATATTCGAATCAGCACAGAAGATTGTTCGTGGTTCCAGAGGCTTCATATAAACGGGTTCATCAAACTGCACGAGCTGATCTACAGGAAAGGGAGATGCCGATTTAGATATCGTACTTCAGGAAGCGTATTATTTTAAAAATTCGTCAGTAGGCTTTATTACAATTTAATTACATAAATTTACAATAAGAAACAGTATACTTTTCATTTGTATTTACAGATAAAAAACAATTTTTTTAGTTCACTCTGTTTTACTTCTGACGAAGAAGTAAAATTACAATTCTTTCATTTCATTTTAAAGTTTAATTTATTTAATTTCCATTTATTATTTAAGCAAAAACTATAACTTTTTGATTTAGTTTTAATACACTGATTTATCATACCATATGAAAAATCTTTGATTTATTAAGCTTGAAACTTTTTTACTTCCATGTTCCGTATGGAAATGGAAGTTTGGAGATCATGTAAAAAATCGTGTTCGAAATAAGGGCTGATTCTGATTGTACTACCCTCAAAACACGAAGAAAAGTCATTTGTTTGAAATGTGTGTGTGTGTGTGTGTGTGTGTGTGTGTGTGTGTGTGTGTGTGTGTGTGTGTGTGTGTGTGTGTGTCTCTTGTGTGTAGAATTTTTTCTATGGCGAACGATAACTGCCGCAAATTCAAACAGACTCAAATATTTGTTTGCATATGTGCCCAAGTTGTAGAAGACTCAAGGCCTATTGAATTTGGTGAAGATCGGTTAAGGGGGAAGGATAGTTTACTTGCAACGTTTTACGTTTTAACAAGAGTTAAGTACTTAATTTTAATAAATAAGTGCCCCAAAAATAAAGTCATATTAATCCACTGTAAAATGGTAAATGAAATAATTATAAATAGACTAGGTAGTTGAAGGGGGAGGAGGTGATTTTTTGAAAATTGCTGTACTGAAATCAAGTATAGAATATTTAATATATAATATTTAATTATGAAGGATAGAAATTACATATCATAAAACTATTACTCTATGAAAGTGCAAATATCATTTCGCTACTTGGTGAACAAGTAGGTAGCCGGTCAGTTGTGTTGCGTAACTGATCTAAAAATACCAACGCACCGTACACCTTCACCTTTACCGATTACTACAGTCTTCAATGTAAACGATCCTATTACTCACCCAGTGTGTATTATGAACAGTAGTAAGAGACAATTATTTTGTCGGTATTTTGCATTGAGTTTGGTTTAATCACATTATTTAATCGGGCGGTAGCATTTAATTTTTGAGAGATGCTACAGGGGGAGGGGGCGAGAGAAGGGGGGAGAGAGAGAGTCCATCTACTTTAACTACCCATGTACTATTTCAAATCGAGTGCCCGCAAACACACACACAGGTACTGCTCGAAAGATGAAAAGATTGCTGTAGGTTTCCAGTCCTTATTGTAAATCAAGATTTGTAAGAGTTACGTGGCTACGCTCCAACTAAGTTGGAAGAGTTTCCTTGATACACTGGTTACTGGTGTCAGGAGGCAATCACTAGAGACTTCGACGGCTGCTACAGCCAGGAGACAAATGCCATGAAGCATATCATCCTTATGAGATTTCCGTACCCGATTTGGTTCTCGTTAATAATGAAGTCACTAGCCTCTCCGTAAAGGGGGTACTGTCTCCATAGTAGACGCGTTACTTTTTAGCGGCAGTTTGGTTTAATTGAAAAACGAGTGAACGTTAGGCGTCCACTCAGTGACCACGCTATAGATGGTGGTGACGTTTCTATTTTAAGAAATAAAACGACCGTTGTCCCCAGTATACGAGGTCGGTAAATTAAGTAATGAGACTAATCATGTAACAGTCAGTACGGCAACACTAATAGGTTTCGATTAACACAGATGGTTAGATAAACAGGTGATTGATATTGAGTATTAATATTTATTGTCTATTGCGGCCACGTGAAACGTAAACAAGCTTTTTGTGTAGGTTTTGTTGTGCATTATAAAAATGAGTGACATCAATTAAGAGCAACGTCGTGCAATCAAGTTTTACAATGCTACTGATACTTTTACAAAATTGACATAGGCGTTTGGAGATGAAGCTTTATCAAGAGCACAGGTTATCAGATGAATTAAAACATTTTCAGATGGCTGGGAATTAATTAAGAATGATCCACGCTCTGGAAGACCGTCAACGCCAAGAACTGACGACAATGCTGATCGAATCAGGGACTTGGTGCGGTCTGACCGTCGATTAACTATCAGAATCATCGCAAAACAATTAAATTTGAACCACACAATTTATCAAATTTTGATAAACGAATTGGGAAAGAGAAAAATCTGTGCGAAATTGGTCCCAAAAAACCTCTCTTAAACAGAAAGACAACAGGATGGAAGTGTGCCGTGATCTTCTAGGACGAAGTGAAAATGATCCTGATTTTGTTTTAAAATGTTATTACTGGTGATGAATAGTACGATCTTTGAGTACGATCCAGAAACAAAACATCAGAGCGAGGAGTGGCACACACCAAACTCACCACGTCCTAAAAAAGCAAAAATGAGCAAATCCAAAAGCAAAATCTTGTTCATTTGTTTTTTTTATAGTAATGGCATTATGCATAAGAATTTTTTGCCTACAGGACAGACTGTCAATCAACATGTTTACCGACAAACTCTTGAAAGACTGCGGAAAAGGGTTGCCCGCATGAGACCAACCATCGTGGACACCTGGATGGTGCATCATGACAATGCACCTTGTCACACAGCACTCTCGGTTAATGAGTTTTTCGCAAAGAAAATTATTCCTGTTGTTCCTCAACCCCCTTATTCACCTTACTTGAGTCCCTGTGACTACTTTCTCTTCCCGAGATTGAAAAAAACTTCTCAAAGGACACCATTTTGGGACGATAGACAACTTTAAAAAAATGTAACCGACCAGTTGAAGGAGATTCCAGTTTCTGAGTTCCAGCCCTGCTATGAAGAGTGCAAAAACCGTCTAAAGCGCTGTGTGGATTCCCAAGGGAACTATTTTGAAGGCAATAAGAATCTAGATGTAGTTTGATTATAAATAAAAGGTTTTACTGAATTAGTCTCATTACTTAATTTACAGACCTCGTACTGGTGTAATGCTGAGACTGTTTATTCCTATTTACATGTATTTTTAATCTATTTGGTACAGCCGATAAACCACTCTTTAATTCTTCCAAACAATGAATATTTTCTTTATAATTCTAAATAATCTTCTAGTTTACACTGTTAAAAGTTTCACCAAATCAATGAATGTAAGCTACATTCCATTGTTCATTTTTAGGCTTCTTCACAGTATTACGCACACGCATAAGGCCAGAATTATTTCTCTCTACTGGAAATTAAATCCATATTGATCGTTTCCTACATACTGCTTTATTTTTCTGTTTTCTTGGTTTTTTTTTGTTTACAGTGTGGATAAATATTTATTTTTGTTTCATACGATGAGAGGGAGATGGTTCTATATATAATGCGTTTAATGTGATTGCCTTCCTTTTCCTTTTTTG
This sequence comes from Magicicada septendecula, assembly GCA_034769895.1. Taxonomy (NCBI): domain Eukaryota; kingdom Metazoa; phylum Arthropoda; class Insecta; order Hemiptera; family Cicadidae; genus Magicicada; species Magicicada septendecula. The sequence goes on along the minus strand of CM068367.1, from coordinate 982,818,237 downwards.
ATAACATTTATTTGTAGTTTTAAAGACTTGTTCGTTTATATCATTACTTCATCTTTCGGCAGTTCCAAACTTGTGATTAGGTGTAATAGATTTAAGTAAAACGTTAACTACGATCAATATCGATGACAGTGACACAAACCTAAATGGCGTATTGTAAATAATATTAAATAATATGAATAAGTTATATGAGTAAGTTATAAAGTGACATAATTTCACGAAGTACATTTCCAAATATAAATAAAATGCACAACATCGTACGTTTATGGCCATGTTAACATCTTCATGTGTGCACACAAAACAAAAGTAGCTGAAAGTTAACCTAATCCGCAAACTTCAGCACACGAGGTTCTACATGTTGTACTGATCTCTGAGCGGAGTAACCGTGATGGCTAAACGGGGTTGTACTGATCTCTGAGCGGAGTAACCGTGATGGCTAAAGGGGGTTGTACTGATCTCTGAGCGGAGTAACCGTGATGGCTAAACGGGGTTGTACTGATCTCTGAGCGGAGTAACCGTGATGGCTAAACGGGGTTGTACTGATCTCTGAGCGGAGTAACCGTGATGGCTAAACGGGGTTGTACTGATCTCTGAGCGGAGTAACCGTGATGGCTAAACGGGGTTGTACTGATCTCTGAGCGGAGTAACCGTGATGGCTAAACGGGGTTGTACTGATCTCTGAGCGGAGTAACCGTGATGGCTAAACGGGGTTGTACTGATCTCTGAGCGGAGTAACCGTGATGGCTAAGCGGGGTTGTACTGATCTCTGAGCGGAGTAACCGTGATGGCTAAACGGGGTTGTACTGATCTCTGAGCGGAGTAACCGTGATGGCTAAGCGGGGTTGTACTGATCTCTGAGCGGAGTAACCGTGATGGCTAAACGGGGTTGTACTGATCTCTGAGCGGAGTAACCGTGATGGCTAAGCGGGGTTGTACTTCCTAATGCCAGAACAATTAGTTAATTATGGCATACAGCAGTTATGTTTAAAACAAAGTACAATGGTTTTCCGTGACGTGCCTCGAAACGTGTGTTTACGCAACTGGAAAAACTTTGTAGTTGTCATATAAAAATGAGGGCATTACAATGGACGAAAGAAGTCATTTATGAAAGGGATTAAAGAAACTCTATCCTTGCCCTTAATCCTTGTTAGCCTTATAATCTATGATGAAAGAGAACGCTGTTCGATTTCCACAGAAGGAATTTCAGAGCATATGTACTCATACTACACATGGTTAGACCATCAGCAAATTTACCCAGGTCTAGATTTTGCATGTTACAGACTTCATGGATGAACATAGATTATATTTGCATATCAGTAAACTGATCGATATAAGTGTTGACTTAGTTATGACAAAAACGTTGTAATTGCTTCGGAACATTTTACTAAAGAGTAAAACGTACAATACGTTTATTTTCGGTTACCGAGTGACTACCTAAAAGAAGGAGAAATATGTATTATATGTCCATTCATATACACACGTGTGCGCATGTGTATAATTCTCATATGTATCCAAAATAAGCACCGAGTATTATCGTAATATATTTTGCTCATTGCCCTGAATTAACTCATACAGCAGACTGGAAAATGTGCTGTATGCGGGTATCACGCTGTGGGAATGAGTCGTGAGATTCGTGATATTTTGTTTCTGCTTAATTAACAAATTGGCTTAGCCCCAATCACCACGTGAACCTTCAATGTTATGTACTTAAAGTTAAGTGGCTCCAATAGAAAACAATATATTCTAAACAATATAGAGTATCTTACTTAGCACTGATGGAACAATCAATTTGAAATTTGTTCTGCTCATATTGATTCTAATAAGTATGGGACTAATATCAGACAAAGATACCAGAGTTTTTCCACCGACAAAAACAGTGAAAAAACATTCAGAGTAATTTGGGAAAGTGGGTTATATTTCTGGAATGGACACGTCATTACCAAATCTGCTCGTTTACAGGACAAATTCTCATTTTAAGGCAACTGTCAGTAATTATTTTATTAATCTATTTTTTTTATAGAAATGCCTATTTTACGGTTTTAGCGGAAATTTCTTTGAAATATAGCTTACGTTTTTCTAAAATATTTTAACGTATTTAGTGTATGTTTAATGTGTTAGTTAATTTAAATTAGTTTTACATATATATTTACAATTTTTATACACATTTTTCTAACAACTAAAAGAATTTTTTAATCAGAGCCACTTTTAGCATGTATTCATTCTATTGGAAGAATTTAGAAGAGGTTACTTTTAAAATTGTAAATAGTAGCAATTTAAATAGTATATTTCATCGTTTCTTATACATGATAATATTCTTTTTATTTTGTTTCTTTAGTTTTTCTTACATTATTGTTGCTTCTCAAATTTCTACGTATATCAGCCTAAAAGTTATTCAGCACATCGACGATACTATATATAAATGTTTAGAAGAGTAGTGTAAAAATGGTCGTTTAAGTGATTTTATTTTTAGCTTTTCGTTGTGCGATTAATTGAAGCGCTGACTCGTGTACTCTGTTCTGCTTTAACAGAACTTTCATCAAAACAAATTTAATATTTTTCTCTTTGATGAAGCAGACGTCTAAAAAGTTCTTTTGTTTCAGATTTTTCTTTTTATTCTGAACATAACCAAAATTTTGCATTTTTTCTTCAGATTTGATCAAGAAATGATTAGTAACTCCTCTATTTCTTCAAGGAAAAGCTGTGTTTTGTAATTTGACTCCTTGGTAGATTTTGTGAATTATTAATTTTGCTTTATTAATTCTACATAATTGGACAACGATGCTTCTATTCAGTTTGTCGTAAACATTTTCAGTTCCAAGTATACACGTTTTGATGACATAGTTAAAATATCTTCCATTAATTTTCTTTTTAAGGAATTACCTAATTTTTTCTTATTTTTCTATTTTGACATTCTCATGCTCTTGAAAACATTCTATAATGATATTTTTAGAACTAGCTTTTAAATGGAATATCAATAAACATCTTCGTGGTTCAAGTCTATCATCCCTCAGCTCTTCGTGGAATCTGAAACAGCTCTTCGTCCAAAATAAAATAGGTGTTTGATAACCTATCTTTCCGTTTTTGATAACGTCCGTCTTAAGACCTTATTCATGTTTGCTTTCTATTTTAGCGGTCTTTTAAAACTCAGTAACTCATTGAATGGCGTACTCCCACTTCATAAACGTTCAAAAGAATGCAGCTGTGGTAAAGAAATTAGATTTAAAGGAATTTCCTATTCCAATGAAAAGTGTCAGAAAATTCCCATAGCCCAGGAGCAACAGGACAAATTTTGAAGAAACTCAGAAGAGATAGTTCATATTGGAAAATTGTCGTAACCCTTCCGCTACCAGCAGGCAGAGAAACCGGAACTGGATGAGTAAGATAAGATACGCAGACATTCGGACAATAACTGATCTCAGGCATTCAATCCCAAGCAGTAAACAAACTAAATAGTAAATATAATTAAATAACTACCGACTCGGAACACAGGGGTAAAACGTAAACTTTTACGTTTTTACCCATAAAAACTTTGTGTTCTGAGTCGGTAGTGATTTAATTATATTTAGTTAAGTAGCGGATACGTCATGGACAACGAAATCAAAGAAACTAAATAGTATTTACGGCTGAAATTCAGAGTCTGTTTTTATGGGTTTCAGATGGTTGCCTTTCTGTCTCTGTTGCCATGTGTAGAGACCGCAGCTCTCACTTCAATCAGGTCTGCAGAGAATAGCACAAGACTCGTTCTAGTGACCGACAAAAAATAAATGTTAGAATGTTTGCATTCGAATCCAGCAACAAAACTCCACATTCGAATGTTTGCTGCACTGGCATACGCACCATTGAATAAGATAAATGACGGCTGGATGTGTATTTCGAAGACACAACCGAAAATGAAAAACTTCGGGATGTAACGCCCGCTCCATCAAGCAATGCCTACAAAAGAGATACTGAACCAGCAATGTTTGTAAAGGATGGAACCGGAGGTTGAATAGCCTAGTTTCAAGGGCACCAGATTATCTATTCGATGGTCAACACGTTCCAGAAAGATAAAGAGTATAACAGCCACACTTACGACACAACTGCCTTTAATCTCAAAGGCAAGAAATGAAAAAAATTGGTAATAAAGTGTGATCAAGCGATAAATGAACATCTGAAAAAACTCAAAGAAAATAGAAATAGAAAAACGCTCCTTAAATTGTTAGTATTTAATAAAAAAAAAGAAGGAAATCAACATACTTTGATATAGATTAAAAGGAAAAAGGATTTAAAATTTTATTTTTGAGTATATCGCAAGTTAAAAAATTAAAAAAGAAATTAAAGAATATTATTACGAATGTTTTCTGATGGTATTGTTCTCCTTTCGAAAAAAACAAGGAAGACTTAGAAAATGTATCGAATTGTATGGAAAAATAATTGGAAGAAGAGTCTCGCTTAAAAATCAAAAATATGAAAACAAATATATTGAAAATCTTTTGGAACAACAGTTAGGATTTGGAATAACAAATTTGGAAAGGATGGTCGAGAGGAAGTGGCTGGATTCTTTTTCTAGAAGAAAATTCTGTCATTGTTAAATATTGGATTAGGAATTAGGAAAACTTTAGGAATCATTTCTAAAGTTATCAGTTATTCGAGTGTGAAACTGGGACAATAGGGAAAGCTGCCTGACCATTCTGTAGGGATAAAGAAGGTGCATTTGAAATATGGTGCTTTAGGAAACTGTTAAAAATAAAATGGAGAAAAAATGACATACGAGCGGGTTCTGGAAATAACAGTAGACCTATGCAGAAGAATTTTGCGGTGAACTATAACGGACACACGAGACAAGATAGTTGAGAGCCTCAAGATGAATGACTTTCATGATGGAAGGAGAAGACTGGAATACCTGAGGCAGATTGTTAAGTGTGGCATGTAGGATGTAGTTTTTGGAGATGAAGAGATTGGCTTAGAGAGGATGTGTCAACCCAGTCAGGCGACTGCGATACAGAGAGAGAGAGAGAGAGAGAGAGAGAGAGAGAGAGAGAGAGAGAAACAGACAGAGACAGAAGGGAGATATGGGAAATATAAAGAGACTACCTCGACACGTGTTCCCTGGAGACGGCGTAATGTCTGCTGAGAGTGTCGAATTATATACCTAAAAAATAAACCGATAATGTAATGTAGGGATAAATTTCTCTCCGCGAATGACGTAACCCAGCCTACGAATCAATTAAGGCGTTTGGGTGTGTGAATGGTTTCCGTGTACATATTCCGTACCCGACCGATCGAACCCGAAAACATCAACAGTGGTCTCCAGCTGTTCGGTTTTTTTAGCAAAGACTCGCAGTTTAAAGACAGAGCCTCCTTATATTGACAATGAAATTTACGAGATTATGTTGCGCGATAATTATTGTATTCAACATTTTTTCATATGCATTTGGTTGTATGCATCATAACTTTGGACTTATGAGTTAATACACGCAATGGGCCATAAGTCGATTGACACTAGACGTTATCAGCCATGAATTACTAATTATCGAAAGATTTTATGATGATTAGTCACTAACTAGACACAAACGTTAGCTACATATAGCTACCTTGTGCTTAATAAAAGGCGCCAAATCATTGTAACATACGAGACGCGCCCGTATTCTTGCTCAATGGTAAGTCAGCAGAGGTAATGTCTTCCTTAACAGTTTACATGTTAAGGAATTTTCCTACCTTAATTATTATTCTTAATATTAATTTAGCTTTGCAACAATAATTTTATTATCGCTAGGTTAAAAACAACACTACAAACTATAATCAAGATACAGTATATCTGCCAAATTCTTGACATGAGAATCAGTTGTAGGAAATGCGGTAGCGTACTTGGTAATCCGAGCTTTTGCTGCTGATTCCGGATGAATCCCAAGTTCGAAGCCTACTGACTAATTCTTTCCAGCTCATCGTTTTCCTTGATTTCAAGGCTGACAAGTCGTTAGAGTTTATACTACGAGCCTTCAGAAGGATTCTAACTATAACTGTACATGTCGTTGGGAATTCTAAACTTCTGAGGAAGTAATTCACCACATTTCGCGTCTACTGAGTCGATGTCAAAAGTGCAGGTTACGATAAACACAGTTCAAACGACTTCTTTGTTTAAAATATATTGTTATAGTTAATCACCCTTTATTACAATTTTAACAAGTTGATTGTTATAAGTTTATTCGAAATTCAAAGTCTCGAAAATTTAATAGACTTTACAAATTGGCTCTCCTAGCTTTAAATACGGGAGATTTAAAATATTTGTAAAATTTAAAACTACAACAGTTTCATTCATTTCTGCGAGTTTTTTACGAAATTTATTTTGTTATATTAATTCAATTTTCTGGACTTCGGTGTAACTTGTTCAATAAAATCATGATGGTGAAATTTTGAATGCAGCCTCTAAACAAAATGAAGTAAGCTCAGAAGTGTTACATCATCGTTCTTTGTCATCTCCTCACTTTGTAAACCATTACTTACCGTAAAAACGTATCTTGTTTATAACCTCATGTTTTACTTACCTTACAACATTATTTCGTTATTTTTACACGCCGTTTTTGCTAATAGGGTTTAGTTACAATTGTGAACTTTTTAATAAAAATATTATTTTATTTGCTCGTTTATTCTCTGTACGTCCTTTGGGTTCATCATATCAGATTCTTCAGTACATTTTTTCCATCACTTACATTCTGCCAAACACCTCATTCTTATTCTAGATTATCTTATTACTTTTATTAGTCATTCAATATTTATTTATTCATACCTAGTTATTTCACGTTTAGAACTTCAGTGAAGTTTTTTTCTATAATTCTTGTTTTAATCTGTCTTTTTTCCATGTTTAACATTTTTCCGTTCATAGTGCAATGATCTTTGCTTCTGTAAGAATTAGAACCTACTAGTAGTGGTTAAGAAGTCCCCATTCACAAATGTGTAGTCTATTAACGATCTTTTTCCCAATATCACAAAGAATATTTATGGATATCTCAGTTTGGTAGAAGCTGTGTGTTGATTTAAGATTGCTGAAATTACAGACGGTCACAATCACGTTCAATTTTCATTTACATTCTATACTTTAATGCTCCGGTTATTTTTGGTATTTATTAGTTTTCAATTCTCATATGCAGATCTGATGTTATGCATACAGATTGTTTAAACATGTTGTTTAAAAGATTATATGCTGTGAAGTTATAAAAAACTAAATGATCTAGATGACTGATACTTAAAGCGTGTAACTATCTGAATGATCCGCCTATATAAGCATTAGTTACTGTCTGTTAAAATGAACGTTCATTTGAGACATAAAGTTAGTAAATATAGCATAAGTAAGCCGTGTTAAATACAATTTATAAAACAGAAGACAATTAAAGATGTAATATGTAATCAATACTGTAACTTAATGATGTAGCGTATTAGTCTTTAACACTGAGTGGTTAAATGTACAAGAAATGATTAGTGATTAGCACGTTGGACTTGCAACGTTGGCGATTTAGATTCTGTTTGCTTTAAAAGTTATGTAGTCTTCAATTATGATTCAGTTTGTGATCTCCTCTAACAAAACGTGTGACTCTAGTGTCTGGACATCGCCGTGAGAGAGACCAACACACCTAAAACTTAGCACACGTTACAATACACAATCAACTACTGATAATGTGTAATAAATATACAAAGGGTGGTGAAGCCTTTATAATTGTATTAGAAACTTTACAACCTGTGTTAATTAACCTATACCCAGATTATTACAATACAGAAATAGACTCTTTTAAAAATATAAGACTGATTATTATTTCAAATCCTTAATTAATAATGCTAAATTTTTGCTAGCCATTTCTAGTGACTTCTAAACTAAGGAAAGGCGCCAGCGATTAGACCAAATCTCATTGGGCTATCTTCGTAAGCCAGCACCAATTACACCATTAGCCTTCCATAGCTTTATGCTATTCTTACTTTGAAAAGTGATGGCGAACAAGTGAGGGCTATCCATGCACACTAAAATTTCCGTTCACCACTTGTCCGTTCAGAATCGACATTAAACCCGAGGTTTCAAATGCCTGTAAAAGCATTTGTACGCACAACGTCACTCGGGTAAGCAGAACCATCTTCGGACTGTTGAAAAGCGAAGAACATCACATGGATGGAAACTGGATTAAACAAATAGATTTCCTCCTCAAATTTAAATAAAAAGTGCATGTAGAAAGTAGAAAATCCGATTATCGGTTACAGAAAGTGAAACTTTTCTATACATACAGACATTCATATTGTTATAACACAAATAAGCCACCCCAATACCAGGGATATAAAAAAGATGATTTTGAATATAAAATAATAATTAACATAAAATAAAACGTTTAATATAAAGAAAATAAAAAGACAATGACACGACAAACGACGACTTGACCTAACCCAAGTGATTGACCCAACAAAAGGAAACGAAAGAAGAAGGTAACAACAAAAAACAAACAAGAATAAAACCAAATGAAAAAGAAAGTCATTAACCAAACCAAATGAAAAAGAAAGTGATTAACCAAACCAAATGAAGAAGGGAAAAAACCGAAACCAAGCAAAATGAAACCAATTGAAGGAATTGAATGATTCCATGCCACTGATTAAAATGAACCCAAAGGAAAAGATGGGCAAACAAGATATAAAGGAAGTACACTAAAAATGAAGAAGGAGGAAAATGAAAAAGACACAAACCTAAGATAAAGGGAAATAAATAAAAAGGAAACCCAATAATAAGACACAAACAATTAATAATGAAGAAAAGCAGGAGAAACAATACACTCAATGTAAGGTTGAAAAAGAAACCAATAAATAACTGAAGTAATTATTTTAATCCATTATTATTATCAATTAATGGATAATAAAGTAAATGACAATTGAAAGAAACCCAATTAAAGAATGTTAAATATAAAAGCAAACTAACCCACATATTAGAGTTAGAAGTAATGTTAAAATCTATAGAGACATAAAATTATTAATATTGTTAATGATATTTGTAATGAAAGAGATAGTACGGTAGTGAGAAAGTAATAACAGGGATGACCCATTTAGAAACACTTAAAACCATAAACATTTTAGAAGTGCAAAAGTGGAAGTGAAAATTCCAAAATAAAGTGATAAAGAAGAAACACTAAATAAATTATAATAAACAATAAATAATTTAAAAGTGAAGGGGATGATTAATTGAGAATAATGTATAACAAAGAATGTTTGTATAGTGAAAAATAGTGAAGGATAAAAGCATAAACACATAGTAAATCAATAAGAAACACTGAAAGGTTAACAGTGAAAAATATTAGGAAATAAGAAAGTTGTTAAGAATAAGATTAAGTGTAAACAGTTAATTAATGTATAATGAACACTGAAAAGTGATGAATACAGTATTAATTAAGAAAGAACATTATTGTTAAGTTTAATTAAATACAGTTATAATTAAAAGGGAGAATCCCATGAAAGAGAAAATAGATGGTGTTAGCATGGAGTGAAAGTAAAGAGTATTTAAAAAATTAAGAAGTTAAAACAAATCAATAAACACCCCATGTTACCAGGGATCATTATTAAAGTAAGTTCAAAAAATGTGATGTTGTTTATCACCCAAAAAATGATATAAAAGGAAATGAATTGTAAACAAATATTATCCCAAAAAATTGTTAGATAATTGTTTAAGCAAGTTTATAAATAGGATATGGCTGGAGTAATTATACAGACCATAGAACTAGATGTTGTATTTTTATGTGAACAAAAGTAGTAAATATTAGCACATTGTTTTATTGGCAGATTAAATAAATAAGAAAGTAAAGAAATTTAAACGAGAAAACCAGATAGTAAATGATTAGCAATTCATGATGTATAAAATAATAGTAACATAATAATAACATGTAACGAGCAGAAAATTTTAAAAATTTTAAATTTTCACCTCGGCAGAGTACGTTCACACGAGGCAGTGTCAACGACTTATAGTTGGCGCAATAAATAAGGAGTAATGAGAAGATGTCAGTGAGGCGTCGCTGACTTGACAATAGAAACACATTAAGTTAGATCCAACTATAGAAATTGGTGGCGTAAGTTGGCAGGGAAAGTTTCGTCCAGAATTATTGCTCTCTGCAGCTGTAACAAAGTAAGCGAGGACATTCACACCCGTACCGAGAATTGTAGCAGATGTTGACCATGTTACGTCAGTATACGATAAACGACAAAAACGAGTGAAACTACATATTTCAATGGGACAGATGCACTGCACCTTAAGAAACAATACAGTAAGATAGGCCTGACAAAGACTAAAGTCATGTTACGCAGCTGGAGTTATCGTCTAATTGACAGACAAGAATTTACGAAGGGAAAGTTGGGGTGACTTCACCAGCCGGCAGATGTTCAAAATTGTTAATAGCCAGAAAAAAGGGGTTAGAACTTGGAACAATGCGCCAGGAAGACTGAAAGTACAGATAATGGGAATCTATAGAAACACAGAGTTTACTCAGACAATAGGTTGATCGACATGTGTTTAATAGCCATAGTTTCGTCGAAACGGGTCAACGTTCGTCAGAGCAAAAATCGGGGAGACGTAAGAGCCTATCAGATGCCCTCAGCCAGCGAGAAATTTGGTGGTAAGGAGTGTTTCCATAGCAACTGAAACGAAGGACCTATCGGGAGAACTATGACGTAGAATCTTGACATGGTGGGACAGTATTTTCCAAGAAAGCTAAAAACTGACCAATCTCGAAATGAAGTAGGCGTGAAGCGCGCCAGAGACAAAATTTTGAGTAGGGACGAATTAATAAAAACTATCTGCCCAAGACAGGGAGAGTCAGTGATACTCAATTTTTAGTCAGTGATACTCAATTTTTAGACAGTCTACACTCAATTTTTGAAACAAGTAATACTAAATTTTCGACAGTTTTTACTAAAGTTTTCAGACAGTTTTTACACTCAAATTTTCAAGTAGTTTTAACTTCAAGTGCGAGAGACGGTATATCATAAACTTTCAACAGTTTATTCTAATCATTCGGATGAGATTTAACCAAAGTGCGAGGTAACGGACTTAGTTAAAATTATACCAAGTGAACAATCAGACCGTTACACCAACAGACATCATCACTTAACGATATACAAAACAGTTGAACTTAATATAGTGTACTACACATTATTAACAACATAATGAACACGAAATATTAAACAAATTAATGAACAATACGAATGTTTAATGAAGCAGCGACCAGTGGAACTAGACATGTATATTAACATTAAAACGAAATCACAGCACACACAGTAAGATGAAACATTCGATTGAACACTGAACTATAATTATTCACATATACGAACGCCTACGCGAGTGACCGGAAGAGTAAGTGTTAAGTGATTGTGAGAAAGCAGCATACGACGGAATGGGTCTACGAGCCATCTTCATCTCTGGAACTCGACTTCAACAACAACTAATGGATATTCAATAACCAAGTAACCATTATTATAATTATTTCTAATTAGTAACTTCTACTGACCTGGTTTCTTTCAAAGAATTCACACCTGAGAAAATTATTAAGAAAAGTAATGAATAAATCTGAATAAAAGTAATTAATGAATGAGTTAACAAAAGCTTATTTGGGATTTAATGAACGCATCAAATAAGTAATATGAATTGTTATATTGTTTGATTTATATATGTATGTATGTTTTCTTTGTTTTCAGCATATATTGAAACACGTATTTGTTATTATAAATATGTATGTATTTCAGGTACAGCGACGTATCATATGTACAATTATAATGTATTATGAATGATAATTAAACTAGTACTTTAAGTTGATCATACATATGCGTTCATTATTACCAAATGCAACCCAAATATTAACCTAAAGTTTGAAGGAATATAAATAGATTTTAAGAGTTTCATGTGTTAAAATAAAGTAAATGAATTGATAATGTTAATCTATTAAGTGATATCATGTATGTGCCGATGAGAATCAGAATAGTTATACATAAAATTTAAATGGCTGTTTCACACACGGCATGAAATTAATCAATTAAAGCAAGTGAATACATATTATCTATTGCACCTGAATTATATAGAATTCACTATATAAACTGTGTTCCAACACGTTGGTATAGATAATTAGAATAATAAATAAAATTTAATTACACACATACATGTGAGAGATCGATAAATTTATATATTTAATAGCAAACACAATTACATAATTAATTACCACAAGTGGAATTTTACATTTACACACATTTGATAAATTCATATAATGTACCACTAATCAGTTATAAAGTTATAAATGGCGTCCAACTTAAGGGCTAGATACATTTGAGAAATTATTAAATTTACATATTTAATAATCAACCCATTTATGCATATAATACATTTATAAATGATATTTACAAATGGCGCCCAACTTCGGGGCCAGATACATGTGAAAAATCAATAAAATATTTATCCAGTTAATACACACTTATAAATTTACATTTATAAATGGCTCCCAAAGAACGTGAGGCTCGTCAATCACAGATTAATTAATTAAATCACGGTTAGCATAATAAATAATCCCCAATCATTTATAACGTTTATATTAAATGGCGCCCATTCGCACGGCATGATACGTATTAACAAAGATTGTTAACACGTACAGCTTTGGTAAAGAACAGGCAGTAGAAGTAGTAGAGAAAGTAGTATCATAGAAATAGAAGTAAGATAAGTGTTATTAGTGTAAGTCAGTTTGAATGATTACGCGTAGGAGGGCAAAAATGGCGAGCAATTCCGACAGCGTAGAATTCGACATTAATAACCAATTAGGTACCGTAAATACAGAAGACAATACTACACCTAGCGAACCAAGTAGTGTTGTAGAGTCCAGAAGATAGGGCGCGAGGACAAACATCAAAACTAGAAGATGGAACTCTACAAATGTTGATGGAGTTCATCCGTCAACAAAACGAAAAACATGAAGAGAAACAAGAAGAACGAAGCAAGAAACTAGAAGAAAATATTAAATTAATTAGTGAAAAATTAGAAAAACAAAATGAAAAACTCGACCAGCATAAGGAAGAGTTCACGCTGTTGCGCACAGAGATACGTGGATACACGAATGCCTTGAAAGCGAACAGTAGCGAAACCCAGAAGAAGCAAGAAGAAGTGGTGAATGAGAATTACGAAGATATGAAGAAAGTACAAGATACTGATAACACTGTCGATCTTACAGATGTATCAGATATCAAGAAATTATCAACTGTGGGATCTAATGCGAATGTCATTAGCAAACCAAGGAAGAAGTGGATTAAGAAGAGAAATGACTTTGTTTCTCGGTATCTGGCGATATCGGAGGATGATCCAGACATGGATAGAGATTATAAAATTTTACTACTACCAAGTAGAATGCATAAAAGGCACAAATTAATCAACACGGGAAGAGGTACTACATCGATGAATCCTAGGATGAAGTATCCAGCCTGTAAAATCAGCATGGATCGGCGAAGTAGTCGAGCTGCATCAATAAGAAGCATGAAGGGAAAGTTTAAAGATGAAACAAATACCGCATGTTATAAAGCTGAAAACGAGTTTACGCAAGCCATGGATAATGTGAAACGGAAGGACATACAAGATCCGTATGCATATTCATCATGGATAAGAAACGTTATGAGAAAAAGGAGAGGAAAGAATTCTGCTAGACGACTTAAAAATGTTGTAAAGAATCGTGATAGTACTGAGAGGAGAGCTCGAACGCTCGAGGTAATATTTCTTAGGAACTTAAGAAATAAAACTTTGTTATGTAAGTACACGAGGGGTGAGCCGATTGTCGAACAACAGTGTTGTACGCAGGCCTGGAAACGACGGCAAAAGCAGACCGGCGCGTGTTTACTTAGAGAAAGTTATTGGAGGAAACGGCAAAAACTACCCAGCGTGTACCTAAACAATAGCGAGACTGCTACAAGGGGTTGCCTGAGGCAAGGCAAGCTGTTTAACGTGTATATACCCAAGAGGGGTCGACACAAGGAAAGGTGCGACACATTTCTCACTCACTCAAATGGAAAGAGACGGAGAATAGTCGTAAATCTTAAGGACACTAGTGCGGCACATTGTACCAGAGTAACGGGAACGGCCGACCGGCTGTTAGGAAAACATGTGACGCAAACCCCTAGGTCAAACACCTTACTGTTTACAAACAAAAACACGTGCGTTAGTGACAGCACTATATAGATGAGACATACAAATATGTCATCATAAATATGACTTGAGAATGAATAAATGAAAACGTATTAAGAAGGCAAACTTCAGAATATTTGAAAATGTAATGATTAAATTTGAAAATATTGAATAAAATACATTGGTTATATGAAAATACGTAAACAAAAGATGGTAATTAGTGATGAATGTTGATGAATGAAGAGTAGGGGGATTAATGAAAAAAAAAAAACGAAGCTACATGTGTACTCGTTGATTGCAAGGATATGGTAATAAATTAGATCTGCGGAAAATTCAATGCCAGACAATTTAAAAAATACCATGAACCAGAAAATTAAAGATGAAGGAAAAGGAAGAAATTGAAGAAGATGTCATAAGAAGCTAGCTGATGCTGATGAATCATCTGCGTTAGGGTAATTGACGCGTTGATATCATTCAAGCTGGCTTAACCAAGAAAATTACGTACTTTAATTGTCAAACATAACATAAAAGTGTATTTAGTTAATTAAGCACTAATTAAATGTTAGATAATAAGATAAATTAACATTTTGTGACATTTGTAAAATATTGCAGTGAATGCAAAGGACATTTAATTGCTATCACTTGATTCACATAGTAATAAGTTACTAGGACAAAGTGGAAAAAGGGACACTTAAAATCAAATAAGTGATATTATTTAAAGAACTCGATCGTGAATGAACTTTATTAATGTGAGCGTATATAATTAATAGGCTAAGATTGTAAATGATGCTAGAATGAAGTAGGTAAATCATTAAAACAAAATGTATTACGTGTATGTAAATTATCCAAATAATTACGAATAACGTAGCGAATATGTTAATTAACACTCTAATTTTAAATAACCTTTTAAAAGATTTTATTGGTAAGATCATTAGTAATGCACAAAAATGTATATGTATAGGAGATTTTTTTTTGATGTCATGTAAAATGTTATACTGAACCAATTGATTATTTGATAATATCTTGTGAATATGATATTTTAGAAAGTAAAATTTTATTCAATTGATTAAATTATTTAATTGCTCATTAAATTTATGATTTGTCTTATAATTATAAGGATAAGGTATTTATATGTAAATACGAAAATGTGAAATGCGTTCAGCTATTCCAAATAGCTAGCAATAAATTCAGAGAACCGAGTAAAACCAAAAGGGGGTGTACCACTTGTAATGTAAGCCTTTAAGAATAGGTTATCATGTATTGCCCTTCCCTTTTGAAGAAGATGAACACGGCGAGGCGACGTACAGGGCGCAGAATTTAGATTTGAGTTGTTCCCTGAGGTCACATCGTCAAATCGAAATTGAGGACACTGTAACGAGCAGAAAATTTAAAAAATTTTAAATTTTCACCTCGGCAGAGTACGTTCACACGAGGCAGTGTCAACGACTTATAGTTGGCGCAATAAATAAGGAGTAATGAGAAGATGTCAGTGAGGCGTCGCTGACTTGACAATAGAAACACATTAAGTTAGATCCAACTATAGAAATTGGTGGCGTAAGTTGGCAGGGAAAGTTTCGTCCAGAATTATTGCTCTCTGCAGCTGTAACAAAGTAAGCGAGGACATTCACACCCGTACCGAGAATTGTAGCAGATGTTGACCATGTTACGTCAGTATACGATAAACGACAAAAACGAGTGAAACTAAATATTTCAATGGGACGGATGCACTGCACCTTAAGAAACAATACAGTAAGATAGGCCTGACAAAGACTAAAGTCATGTTACGCAGCTGGAGTTATCGTCTAATTGACAGACAAGAATTTACGAAGGGAAAGTTGGGGTGACTTCACCAGCCGGCAGATGTTCAAAATTGTTAATAGCCAGAAAAAAGGGGTTAGAACTTGGAACAATGCGCCAGGAAGACTGAAAGTACAGATAATGGGAATCTATAGAAACACAGAGTTTACTCAGACAATAGGTTGATCGACAAGTGTTTAATAGCCATAGTTTCGTCGAAACGGGTCAACGTTCGTCAGAGCAAAAATCGGGGAGACGTAAGAGCCTATCAGATGCCCTCAGCCAGCGAGAAATTTGGTGGTAAGGAGTGTTTCCATAGCAACTGAAACGAAGGACCTATCGGGAGAACTATGACGTAGAATCTTGACATGGTGGGACAGTATTTTCCAAGAAAGCTAAAAACTGACCAATCTCGAAATGAAGTAGGCGTGAAGCGCGCCAGAGACAAAATTTTGAGTAGGGACGAATTAATAAAAACTATCTGCCCAAGACAGGGAGAGTCAGTGATACTCAATTTTTAGTCAGTGATACTCAATTTTTAGACAGTCTACACTCAATTTTTGAAACAAGTAATACTAAATTTTCGACAGTTTTTACTAAAGTTTTCAGACAGTTTTTACACTCAAATTTTCAAGTAGTTTTAACTTCAAGTGCGAGAGACGGTATATCATAAACTTTCAACAGTTTATTCTAATCATTCGGATGAGATTTAACCAAAGTGCGAGGTAACGGACTTAGTTAAAATTATACCAAGTGAACAATCAGACCGTTACACCAACAGACATCATCACTTAACGATATACAAAACAGTTGAACTTAATATAGTGTACTACACATTATTAACAACATAATGAACACGAAATATTAAACAAATTAATGAACAATACGAATGTTTAATGAAGCAGCGACCAGTGGAACTAGACATGTATATTAACATTAAAACGAAATCACAGCACACACAGTAAGATGAAACATTCGATTGAACACTGAACTATAATTATTCACATATACGAACGCCTACGCGAGTGACCGGAAGAGTAAGTGTTAAGTGATTGTGAGAAAGCAGCATACGACGGAATGGGTCTACGAGCCATCTTCATCTCTGGAACTCGACTTCAACAACAACTAATGGATATTCAATAACCAAGTAACCATTATTATAATTATTTCTAATTAGTAACTTCTACTGACCTGGTTTCTTTCAAAGAATTCACACCTGAGAAAATTATTAAGAAAAGTAATGAATAAATCTGAATAAAAGTAATTAATGAATGAGTTAACAAAAGCTTATTTGGGATTTAATGAACGCATCAAATAAGTAATATGAATTGTTATATTGTTTGATTTATATATGTATGTATGTTTTCTTTGTTTTCAGCATATATTGAAACACGTATTTGTTATTATAAATATGTATGTATTTCAGGTACAGCGACGTATCATATGTACAATTATAATGTATTATGAATGATAATTAAACTAGTACTTTAAGTTGATCATACATATGCGTTCATTATTACCAAATGCAACCCAAATATTAACCTAAAGTTTGAAGGAATATAAATAGATTTTAAGAGTTTCATGTGTTAAAATAAAGTAAATGAATTGATAATGTTAATCTATTAAGTGATATCATGTATGTGCCGATGAGAATCAGAATAGTTATACATAAAATTTAAATGGCTGTTTCACACACGGCATGAAATTAATCAATTAAAGCAAGTGAATACATATTATCTATTGCACCTGAATTATATAGAATTCACTATATAAACTGTGTTCCAACACGTTGGTATAGATAATTAGAATAATAAATAAAATTTAATTACACACATACATGTGAGAGATCGATAAATTTATATATTTAATAGCAAACACAATTACATAATTAATTACCACAAGTGGAATTTTACATTTACACACATTTGATAAATTCATATAATGTACCACTAATCAGTTATAAAGTTATAAATGGCGTCCAACTTAAGGGCTAGATACATTTGAGAAATTATTAAATTTACATATTTAATAATCAACCCATTTATGCATATAATACATTTATAAATGATATTTACAAATGGCGCCCAACTTCGGGGCCAGATACATGTGAAAAATCAATAAAATATTTATCCAGTTAATACACACTTATAAATTTACATTTATAAATGGCTCCCAAAGAACGTGAGGCTCGTCAATCACAGATTAATTAATTAAATCACGGTTAGCATAATAAATAATCCCCAATCATTTATAACGTTTATATTAAATGGCGCCCATTCGCACGGCATGATACGTATTAACAAAGATTGTTAACACGTACAGCTTTGGTAAAGAACAGGCAGTAGAAGTAGTAGAGAAAGTAGTATCATAGAAATAGAAGTAAGATAAGTGTTATTAGTGTAAGTCAGTTTGAATGATTACGCGTAGGAGGGCAAAAATGGCGAGCAATTCCGACAGCGTAGAATTCGACATTAATAACCAATTAGGTACCGTAAATACAGAAGACAATACTACACCTAGCGAACCAAGTAGTGTTGTAGAGTCCAGAAGATAGGGCGCGAGGACAAACATCAAAACTAGAAGATGGAACTCTACAAATGTTGATGGAGTTCATCCGTCAACAAAACGAAAAACATGAAGAGAAACAAGAAGAACGAAGCAAGAAACTAGAAGAAAATATTAAATTAATTAGTGAAAAATTAGAAAAACAAAATGAAAAACTCGACCAGCATAAGGAAGAGTTCACGCTGTTGCGCACAGAGATACGTGGATACACGAATGCCTTGAAAGCGAACAGTAGCGAAACCCAGAAGAAGCAAGAAGAAGTGGTGAATGAGAATTACGAAGATATGAAGAAAGTACAAGATACTGATAACACTGTCGATCTTACAGATGTATCAGATATCAAGAAATTATCAACTGTGGGATCTAATGCGAATGTCATTAGCAAACCAAGGAAGAAGTGGATTAAGAAGAGAAATGACTTTGTTTCTCGGTATCTGGCGATATCGGAGGATGATCCAGACATGGATAGAGATTATAAAATTTTACTACTACCAAGTAGAATGCATAAAAGGCACAAATTAATCAACACGGGAAGAGGTACTACATCGATGAATCCTAGGATGAAGTATCCAGCCTGTAAAATCAGCATGGATCGGCGAAGTAGTCGAGCTGCATCAATAAGAAGCATGAAGGGAAAGTTTAAAGATGAAACAAATACCGCATGTTATAAAGCTGAAAACGAGTTTACGCAAGCCATGGATAATGTGAAACGGAAGGACATACAAGATCCGTATGCATATTCATCATGGATAAGAAACGTTATGAGAAAAAGGAGAGGAAAGAATTCTGCTAGACGACTTAAAAATGTTGTAAAGAATCGTGATAGTACTGAGAGGAGAGCTCGAACGCTCGAGGTAATATTTCTTAGGAACTTAAGAAATAAAACTTTGTTATGTAAGTACACGAGGGGTGAGCCGATTGTCGAACAACAGTGTTGTACGCAGGCCTGGAAACGACGGCAAAAGCAGACCGGCGCGTGTTTACTTAGAGAAAGTTATTGGAGGAAACGGCAAAAACTACCCAGCGTGTACCTAAACAATAGCGAGACTGCTACAAGGGGTTGCCTGAGGCAAGGCAAGCTGTTTAACGTGTATATACCCAAGAGGGGTCGACACAAGGAAAGGTGCGACACATTTCTCACTCACTCAAATGGAAAGAGACGGAGAATAGTCGTAAATCTTAAGGACACTAGTGCGGCACATTGTACCAGAGTAACGGGAACGGCCGACCGGCTGTTAGGAAAACATGTGACGCAAACCCCTAGGTCAAACACCTTACTGTTTACAAACAAAAACACGTGCGTTAGTGACAGCACTATATAGATGAGACATACAAATATGTCATCATAAATATGACTTGAGAATGAATAAATGAAAACGTATTAAGAAGGCAAACTTCAGAATATTTGAAAATGTAATGATTAAATTTGAAAATATTGAATAAAATACATTAAATACATTGGTTATATGAAAATACGTAAACAAAAGATGGTAATTAGTGATGAATGTTGATGAATGAAGAGTAGGGGGATTAATGAAAAAAAAAAAACGAAGCTACATGTGTACTCGTTGATTGCAAGGATATGGTAATAAATTAGATCTGCGGAAAATTCAATGCCAGACAATTTAAAAAATACCATGAACCAGAAAATTAAAGATGAAGGAAAAGGAAGAAATTGAAGAAGATGTCATAAGAAGCTAGCTGATGCTGATGAATCATCTGCGTTAGGGTAATTGACGCGTTGATATCATTCAAGCTGGCTTAACCAAGAAAATTACGTACTTTAATTGTCAAACATAACATAAAAGTGTATTTAGTTAATTAAGCACTAATTAAATGTTAGATAATAAGATAAATTAACATTTTGTGACATTTGTAAAATATTGCAGTGAATGCAAAGGACATTTAATTGCTATCACTTGATTCACATAGTAATAAGTTACTAGGACAAAGTGGAAAAAGGGACACTTAAAATCAAATAAGTGATATTATTTAAAGAACTCGATCGTGAATGAACTTTATTAATGTGAGCGTATATAATTAATAGGCTAAGATTGTAAATGATGCTAGAATGAAGTAGGTAAATCATTAAAACAAAATGTATTACGTGTATGTAAATTATCCAAATAATTACGAATAACGTAGCGAATATGTTAATTAACACTCTAATTTTAAATAACCTTTTAAAAGATTTTATTGGTAAGATCATTAGTAATGCACAAAAATGTATATGTATAGGAGATTTTTTTTTGATGTCATGTAAAATGTTATACTGAACCAATTGATTATTTGATAATATCTTGTGAATATGATATTTTAGAAAGTAAAATTTTATTCAATTGATTAAATTATTTAATTGCTCATTAAATTTATGATTTGTCTTATAATTATAAGGATAAGGTATTTATATGTAAATACGAAAATGTGAAATGCGTTCAGCTATTCCAAATAGCTAGCAATAAATTCAGAGAACCGAGTAAAACCAAAAGGGGGTGTACCACTTGTAATGTAAGCCTTTAAGAATAGGTTATCATGTATTGCCCTTCCCTTTTGAAGAAGATGAACACGGCGAGGCGACGTACAGGGCGCAGAATTTAGATTTGAGTTGTTCCCTGAGGTCACATCGTCAAATCGAAATTGAGGACACTGTAACGAGCAGAAAATTTAAAAAATTTTAAATTTTCACCTCGGCAGAGTACGTTCACACGAGGCAGTGTCAACGACTTATAGTTGGCGCAATAAATAAGGAGTAATGAGAAGATGTCAGTGAGGCGTCGCTGACTTGACAATAGAAACACATTAAGTTAGATCCAACTATAGAAATTGGTGGCGTAAGTTGGCAGGGAAAGTTTCGTCCAGAATTATTGCTCTCTGCAGCTGTAACAAAGTAAGCGAGGACATTCACACCCGTACCGAGAATTGTAGCAGATGTTGACCATGTTACGTCAGTATACGATAAACGACAAAAACGAGTGAAACTAAATATTTCAATGGGACGGATGCACTGCACCTTAAGAAACAATACAGTAAGATAGGCCTGACAAAGACTAAAGTCATGTTACGCAGCTGGAGTTATCGTCTAATTGACAGACAAGAATT
This sequence comes from Magicicada septendecula, assembly GCA_034769895.1. Taxonomy (NCBI): domain Eukaryota; kingdom Metazoa; phylum Arthropoda; class Insecta; order Hemiptera; family Cicadidae; genus Magicicada; species Magicicada septendecula. The sequence continues at coordinate 982,796,639 of CM068367.1, read as the reverse complement.
TACGAAGGGAAAGTTGGGGTGACTTCACCAGCCGGCAGATGTTCAAAATTGTTAATAGCCAGAAAAAAGGGGTTAGAACTTGGAACAATGCGCCAGGAAGACTGAAAGTACAGATAATGGGAATCTATAGAAACACAGAGTTTACTCAGACAATAGGTTGATCGACAAGTGTTTAATAGCCATAGTTTCGTCGAAACGGGTCAACGTTCGTCAGAGCAAAAATCGGGGAGACGTAAGAGCCTATCAGATGCCCTCAGCCAGCGAGAAATTTGGTGGTAAGGAGTGTTTCCATAGCAACTGAAACGAAGGACCTATCGGGAGAACTATGACGTAGAATCTTGACATGGTGGGACAGTATTTTCCAAGAAAGCTAAAAACTGACCAATCTCGAAATGAAGTAGGCGTGAAGCGCGCCAGAGACAAAATTTTGAGTAGGGACGAATTAATAAAAACTATCTGCCCAAGACAGGGAGAGTCAGTGATACTCAATTTTTAGTCAGTGATACTCAATTTTTAGACAGTCTACACTCAATTTTTGAAACAAGTAATACTAAATTTTCGACAGTTTTTACTAAAGTTTTCAGACAGTTTTTACACTCAAATTTTCAAGTAGTTTTAACTTCAAGTGCGAGAGACGGTATATCATAAACTTTCAACAGTTTATTCTAATCATTCGGATGAGATTTAACCAAAGTGCGAGGTAACGGACTTAGTTAAATTATACCAAGTGAACAATCAGACCGTTACACCAACAGACATCATCACTTAACGATATACAAAACAGTTGAACTTAATATAGTGTACTACACATTATTAACAACATAATGAACACGAAATATTAAACAAATTAATGAACAATACGAATGTTTAATGAAGCAGCGACCAGTGGAACTAGACATGTATATTAACATTAAAACGAAATCACAGCACACACAGTAAGATGAAACATTCGATTGAACACTGAACTATAATTATTCACATATACGAACGCCTACGCGAGTGACCGGAAGAGTAAGTGTTAAGTGATTGTGAGAAAGCAGCATACGACGGAATGGGTCTACGAGCCATCTTCATCTCTGGAACTCGACTTCAACAACAACTAATGGATATTCAATAACCAAGTAACCATTATTATAATTATTTCTAATTAGTAACTTCTACTGACCTGGTTTCTTTCAAAGAATTCACACCTGAGAAAATTATTAAGAAAAGTAATGAATAAATCTGAATAAAAGTAATTAATGAATGAGTTAACAAAAGCTTATTTGGGATTTAATGAACGCATCAAATAAGTAATATGAATTGTTATATTGTTTGATTTATATATGTATGTATGTTTTCTTTGTTTTCAGCATATATTGAAACACGTATTTGTTATTATAAATATGTATGTATTTCAGGTACAGCGACGTATCATATGTACAATTATAATGTATTATGAATGATAATTAAACTAGTACTTTAAGTTGATCATACATATGCGTTCATTATTACCAAATGCAACCCAAATATTAACCTAAAGTTTGAAGGAATATAAATAGATTTTAAGAGTTTCATGTGTTAAAATAAAGTAAATGAATTGATAATGTTAATCTATTAAGTGATATCATGTATGTGCCGATGAGAATCAGAATAGTTATACATAAAATTTAAATGGCTGTTTCACACACGGCATGAAATTAATCAATTAAAGCAAGTGAATACATATTATCTATTGCACCTGAATTATATAGAATTCACTATATAAACTGTGTTCCAACACGTTGGTATAGATAATTAGAATAATAAATAAAATTTAATTACACACATACATGTGAGAGATCGATAAATTTATATATTTAATAGCAAACACAATTACATAATTAATTACCACAAGTGGAATTTTACATTTACACACATTTGATAAATTCATATAATGTACCACTAATCAGTTATAAAGTTATAAATGGCGTCCAACTTAAGGGCTAGATACATTTGAGAAATTATTAAATTTACATATTTAATAATCAACCCATTTATGCATATAATACATTTATAAATGATATTTACAAATGGCGTCCAACTTCGGGGCCAGATACATGTGAAAAATCAATAAAATATTTATCCAGTTAATACACACTTATAAATTTACATTTATAAATGGCTCCCAAAGAACGTGAGGCTCGTCAATCACAGATTAATTAATTAAATCACGGTTAGCATAATAAATAATCCCCAACCAATCATTTAAGTTATAAACACTACAACAGAACCAAATCACATCAATACATAAAACAACTAATTATAATAACAAAGCTAAACTCATTATGCAGAAAAGAGACATAATTTGTACGAAATAAGTAAATACAAATAATGGCTACTTAGGCCTAGGAAAATGCCTAACTGTCAAGAACAAACAACTACAAATTGTAATAAGTTAACTAAGAAATTAGCAAATCCGAGGCGAATAACTCACCAAGGATAAACTGTAAACCATTTTTAAGACAAAATATTATAATAGGTATTTGAATTCAAAAAGAAATGTAATTAACAAGTATTAAAATAATTGTAAAATCATAAAACTTAAAATAACCCAAACTTGTGGGGTATAAAATTAATCTATGAAAGGAAATACAAATAACAGTGATAATAGTTAATACTTAGGAGGGAAGATAGAGGAATAAGAGCAATCAGAAGATATACAAGGATTTTGAAAAGAATTCAAATTTTGATAACAATGGATTATGTCAATCTAAGCCAATCAAATTTAATTGGTAACCATAGCAACTGCCGTTAGGGACAGAATTATGGTTAAATATCGTTACTCGTAAAACGTCACTCTGGCAGAACAGAAGCCGAATATTGAACGATCCATTTTTAATCAAAAAATTTGAAATTAGTAAACAAAATTCAAAAACGATGATCGAATAAGAAGCAGACGAACAACTGAGACTGTCAACTGATGCCCAGGACCATATTACCAGGAAAATAATTAAAAATATGACCGCATCTAATATGAAAAGGACGCCAGACCTACTTAAGTCCCAAGATTGATGAAAACAGAAAACGATTGCAGCCCAATCCTCTTCCAACTCAAAGTTTGGTAACACCAAGTCATCTGATGTGTTAAGTATCTTGAATTACCTTGAATTATCTTGAATTATTTACAAAAAATAAACTCACTTTAAATATTACTAAAGGTAATTGAAACTCTCACTGTCAACCGAATATTCTCTTTCAAAGATTAATTAAGAAAAAATAACACACTGAAAATTTGTTAACATAACATATAACCTGTTGTGTGAATACGAACTTTATAAACACATTTAACGACACTACAGAACAGATTATAACCACACACCTTATTATTTAAGTACACTTAAAGTAAGGTAATGTACTTTTTATTGTAATCATAGGAATTCTTTGCCTTGTAATCAAAAGAATCCCGATTTCGAACGAGTATATTGTAATTTGACTAAACATGCAGCTATGCTGGAGTAAATACCTCGTTCCAGAATCGATTTCGTCAGCCTGAGGGAAAGCATTTCATGTAAAAAGTCGGTGCAAAATTATTAACCAACCAGAATAATATTAATTGTCTAACTGAAAATTTACTTATTGACCATTAAAATAACTAGTACAGGGAGTAACCGTTGTTATTATTTCATAGGGAGTGTATTGTATTACTTGTGTTTGTTAACGAAAGCTAGATTTGACGACCAGCGCTCGCGTAGTAATTCGAACAACTACCTACTAGATTCAGGAGGCTGAACGAGCGGGAATTATTTGAACGCCCCGGCCGTCATCGCTGAGAACATCCTATTAAGAGATTAGTTAATAAGTTTAATTGTTTTAATAAACAATTTGGCGCCACCCGGGATTCATACACCCCTATTTAAAAACAGGTATGGTTACTGCTGTGTTGTACTGGTAATTATAACATCGCTACGGACATCGTTAGCGCAAGAATAGATGTAACGACCCCAGTGCGAGACGGACGCACTACACAAATACAAAACTTGTACACATTTTTCAGAGACGACGACAAGTTTTTACCCGTTACAATATTCACACAAGCAGACGTGTCTGCGATGGAAAACTTATCTTAACACTGATATGTGGTTTTTATAGTTTTTTTGGGGGGAGCTGATTACAGGAAAATTATTGACAAAATTGAAATAGAGTTTTCATAAAATTCTTCTATTTCGGATTACAGTACAAACTAAGATAAGTATTGGAATTCCAAAATTCTTTTAAACATGAAAATGCACAAAGTGAATAAGATTTCTGCAAGTCTGCCTTGCTCTCCTCCTGTTTCCTCTTTCCCCCCACTCAAGGTCCAGAACCTTCAACCTTCAGATGCTCTTCCCCGACTATATCTAAGTTCCCCGACTATATGTGATGATTTAAGACTATATGTGATAATTTTTATCATATTTGATGATACGTTCCATGCTACTTTATCAAAAAAAATGGTTACACGAAATGATTATCCTCTTTCCTTTCCTGTGTGAATGAAACAGTTGTGACAAAAAATTTGTTAAATAAATTTCCACATGTGGTACATTAAAAAAATAAATATAAAAAAGGTTTTATTAATTATTAATAACCTGTTTGTCAAAAAATCCGTAAGATCTAGAGAAAAATAAAGATTATATTTAACATCAGCAAGTATAAAAATATAAAAATTAGAGAAAAAACAACAGCACACAAATTTTCATAATTCGATTTTTGCAGGCCTGAGTAATTATAAACTTATTTTGTTTCGAATGTCTATATTTTGAACCTACTGTTACCTCGTACACAACGTTTTGGTGACATTTTTGTAAACAGAGCATGGCAAAACTATAAACTTCCACTGCAAATAGAACATGAAAGTAATGCGTACAAAAAGCATTAACAAGAAGTAAGAATATACAGTATGTCGCGTGAATATGAATGTCCAGTAAAACTGAAAGTGTAAACAGCCATTTCATCAGTTGAAAACCTGGACAATTCTGGGACGTGACAGTAGTTAGACGTAAGTGCCAGGTAAATAGTAGTACTCTGTATGTGCTTGCAAACCAAGTGTATTTGATATTTTAATTAACAAATTACACTATAACGTATTGTTTGCGCGGAACGTGAGCAACATGCTGACCGTACGGTAAAACAATAAGCTGGCCATTCACAATCGTGTGTAGTTATATAAGCCAACGTTTCTGTTGCTCAATAACGAAATAAAAATGAAAGTTGCTATCATACTGTATATGCACACAGACAATTATTGTCAAACAGTGGGTGACAGAAGGTATGACCCTGACCCGCTAATGGTGGGACTGACTGCCTCTCTCTCTGCTCGCTGGTTGCAGTCATTCACTCGGTACCGTACAGTCCGTATCGTGTCGTGTGCTGTGTGCCAGTGTGTGTTATGTTTCATTCTTACACCATGTTCTAGTGTACACCGCTGTTGCTGCTATATGTTACACTGTCACTGCCACTGCCACTGCTGCTGCCGCTCACCTGCACTTTGTAAAAGGTACAGTACATAGGGCCTACACACTCTTCGGTTAATCCTTGTTAAGATCAAAGATAATTTTACATAAGAATTATACTTGTTACAAAGTTTTACGGTATGAGTTACTATTTATGTATTTCTGTTCCATTCAGTATTCTCAGTTTAGTTTATGTTGTTACACTGCACTGTGATCACAAATTATTAGTCGAAGCGTTTGTAAAACACACGTGCTTCTGCATAAGTAAGCACTCCGTACACTTGCGAGTGTGTTAATATAAGTCATTTCATAATTATATATATAAAGATTATTTATGTGTGTACTGCATACGTTATACAGGCCATCGTATATCCACGTGTGTGAAAAATCGACTGTGATAAATAATCTAATGAAGACTAATGTGGCCTTTAGTAAGAACAGGTGATAATTCGTAGCTCACCACCCTTGACAATCCATCACTTACGTTCGTCATTATTATTCTTTTTGTTAGCTGAAGAACTGAAGTAATTTATCAAAATGTTTGACCGTGAACACCAGACAAAACTGAGGAGTAAACAGTAAAAAGTCTGTGGTACAGCAGTGGTTTACAGTTATGAGATGTGTTTATGATAAAAATGAGGACGACGTGATATTGTATGTGATATGAGAAGAAATAATGCCAGGCGTGAAACTGTCACAACGGTCTCGTGGACTTGGTAAACTGTCGGTACCGTAGTAACCCTCATGTGTGCGCTGTGCGAGCGCGGAATCACACTCAACTCCCGAAGTAAAAAATTACTTCAGTCCCTTGTTACAGAACAGTGTACAAGAATTATAATTCTTATCTTTCTTTTTTATATGCAGGCCTAGTTTGATCTTCAAATATGTATGTACTTACAGCAAAGCCCATTTACCAACAGCCGTACGTAAATTTATGTACTGTTTTGTACATTGATGTTGCATTACAACTATAACAATGATAAATCATCTTACATACGATTAAAAACAAAAATACACGTGTTCCAAGCGTATCGTGTGAATTATCGTGGATGGTATTTACTGTTTGTTATTGTAAGCAGTCACTCATTTTCAAAACGCTGCAAGATCTCAGTGTGGTCTGCTCTTTACGTGTGGCTGACCAGTTGAGTCTAATAGACAAGAATGTGATTAATTTTCATTATATATCCTTTAAATCCACACATATGTAGATCACATAATTCGCGTTGTCTGGTAATGTGTTTGTTTATATTGTGATTGCACGTTTTGAATCCGACATAACCTGCACCGTTCGAAAGTGGCTGGTTGTTTATCTAAAAATAGGTACCGTCCGTTTACGTGTGAATTGTTTCTGATTCTCCAAAGTCTTAAAATGAGAAAAGCTTGCCGCGCGGCTGTAGTTGTACAGGACATGGTATGCAGTGTTACTACCTCTAACCACATTCGCTAGTCATGGTCAATATAGTAAATAGACTTCCACTTTCTGATTAGTCGTTCTCTCTAACGGTCAGAGACACAATGCTTTTCTGACATCTCTCAAAATTATAAACACATGTTTTGTGTAACGTTATTGCTTATGTTAACAAAAGACAGTATCTCTGTTGTGAGATCAAAAATAAACTTTGTTTCTGTAGTTAATTTTTGTCAGCTTCTTTTAAATTGGTTCTTGTATGGTAAACGTGAATGTACAGGTTCTCGTGCTCGTGACTCATCAACGACGATGGGTTTTCGTCGAGTAAGTTAGTTTTTGTTAAAATTTACAACAGAGATTCTACTTAGAAACGTAAATAATTTTATTAGAGTCGCCGCGTTAGTTAAAACTGAAACACACATCTGATACATAATATGAATGTGGCCTTCTTGTTTTCTTACTATTTGACATACCGCAGAAACGTGGGGATAAAACTATTTAATAAAAGGTCTTGTTCATTGTCATAGACATTGAAAGATGATTTCATTATCAGTCAAAACTATGTAGGAATGGAAGGCAAGAGTTACATTATTTTCGCAAAGGTGTTCAGTATAACCATTCAAATATTAAATTATAAAAAATGTTTGTTACCTGATACTTGAATGTAACTACCGCTTTAGCTACTGTGTTACTAATAACTTCTATAGTTAGGTAAGAAGTGAACGCGTAAATGTGTTTTGTATTAAATTTCAATAAAAAACTTCATTTTTTGGTTTCGGTTTTTATCGCGGAACCAGATCTTATTGGAAAGGTACAATATACACCTGTATTAATTATAAATGTTGACTATAGCTTTAACTTATGGGACATTTTAGTTCCTAAAAATTGTATTAAGACAGTACTTAGAAAGGTTCAGTAACTAGTTACCCGTGCTCAAGTAATAAGTGACTTAGTTAGCTATAAACCTACTATTTCCGTCGCCCTCATAGTGAATTTTGGTGACTGTTAGTAGTACTGCTCATGTTAGTAAAACAGTTCCTTCAAAGACCCACATTGTTTAGCTTTGTTTGAGAAATTAATTCAGAACATACATTGCTGATTTACAGAGAAACTGTTCAATTACAGAATCAAGAGAATTACAGAATTATATACTGTACAGTCCTTTCTGAATGAGGTGAGTAATTTGATGGCAAAGACAAGTATCTGGATTCGATTTTGAAATCGGAGTATCTAGCATACACGTTCGAGGTGTGAGAACATAACCGCTCGGAAAAAGTATTCCCAAGACTGCTCGAAAATGTCAAACGAAAAAATGCGCCAAAGATTTGAACCTAGAACCAATAGTTTTGGATGTTCAGGACCATGAATTACTGACTTCAGGAGAAATAATTTTTGATACTTAAAAATCAATTAATTACTTATTAAAAAGTAACTACAAATCAAACAAATAAAATCAATTTGTAAATAATTAAATTTGTCTTTTGCCTGAGTCTATAATAGTGATAAAAGAAAAACATTGTTTTTATGACTTACCTCATATTAAACTGGGCTCTCATATTTGGGGCGATGAGGATTCAGTGTCACGTACAACCGAATGTGGTGAAACAACTAACAGTTACCGTTTAAAATGTTGCTGATTAACTTCTTTTGCAGGATGGTAAAACCCAATACATCTCATTGACATTGTGATTGTATGATGTTTGGTTTTCAAATTTGATTTATATTTATTTGTATTGTAACTGGTGCATTAATTGTGAACTACCCAAGTTAGTATTGTAAGTTAGCGATTATTATTTGTTTTTATTGCTGTACAAGTATCTAACGTTTATGCAAATCGGTTTTCAGTCTTTCTGTACTTGGTACCCGGTCCAGTAAAGGTGTAGTTTAGATTTTTTTAAGATATCGAATTCTCGCAAACATAAATTAAAATATAGAATGTATAAATTAAATAGATTATAATGCCAATGAACAAAACTGCCAATGCATGTTGCAAAATACTCCTTAATCTGGAACAATTAATCAGCGAATAGGATGATTATAACGAATAACGTACTACAGTACTATGTAATAGTATGATAGTATGTAAATGTGTTTCATATATTTCTTGTGCATTATACAAACCGGAGAAAGAACAGGAATATTTTAAAAGCCCGGTGACAGAGAATTTTTTATTTCATCAGAATGCTTTTCCATTGGTTAATGGTCAGTCATTTTCTTGTCGATGTGCGAGTAAACCTGGTGAGGTAGACTCTACTTATTAACTAACAGATCGACATGTAAGCATCTCGGGCCCTTATCCGTAGGGAATCTGTATTGTGACGAGCGACGAGCGACTGAATTGCGAAATACTTGAGACTGAGGAAGTATAGTAGAAGAAAATATCTGAATTTGATACAACTAGGGATTTTTACAAAGGTGTAAAAATTTGCTGAATAGGATAACCCCAATGACTTTTTGGTTTCCTTGTGACCTTCTAAAACGATTAATGTACGAAGATGGACAGGAGCCGTTACGTTGTAAACATCTTATGCATGGAAAATTGAAATAAATTTGCATGTGACAGAGTACGAACGAAAATGCAAGGGAGGCCATCTTAGGGTTGCTTGCGGTTGCTAAGAAAAAGAAACAACCAAAAGTACCTTTTTCTAGAGGTCTATAGAAGTCAAAGTATTGAAATAAAGTGTAACGATGTATCTGGAATAGAAATTTAGATAACAAAATGGGTGAGGCAGGGCGGCGGTGTCTTCTCACCACTGCTACTCAACGTGCACGTGTACAGGTGTGATCAGCGTTTGCAGTGAAGTGGACTGTAGGGGGAAAATAATCATCACGTTCAGATTACAGATATCATAATCGTTTTGCTTGAAAGCGAATGTAACGTGTAGGCTCATCTACTTGTTATGGAAAGGAAACTAACATGAATATGAACAGCAAGGAAAAAGAAGCGATAAAGTTGTAGATAAGGCGTTGAAGTATCTAGGTTCAGTAGCTAGATCGACCGACGACTAGTTTATAATAATACTGAAAAGTGACTACTGAAAAGAAGTGCTTCATTAATTAAAAAATCAAACAAGGCAAAATGTCAAAAATATGTTTTATTGAATCCTGACTCTGTAACACTCTGACTCCTAGATTACTGGGGAGAGAGGCACAAACTTGGTTCTAGAGGGGAATATAGAGGACATCGTGAAGGAATCCATCTGGAGAAGCAATGATGAAAATTTTCCGGCACATGAGAAAAATATCGTGGAGAAAAAGAAATTAGGAGACAACATCCATTGGCTAGGACACTTAATTATACACACAGTAGCTACATGATAATGTATAAGATGAAAGAAATACTATGAAAAGGCCATGAATGAGATTCCTGGATAAAGCGGTTGCGGAGACGGCTTGAAAAAGTTACAAGGATTTTAAACGGACAGCGATTAACAAAATTACCCAACGATTGTAGAATAAATACCTACAAATCTCTGGATTGTGATTATAATGAAATGAAGTTACTTAAAACTTATAGTACAGAACAGAGTATATTGGTTACAAAATATGAATGCATTTTCTTCATGCGAATCTAAATTAACACTGACAAACGTTTAATGACTGAATTAGATTTGAATGTCCAATGGAAGACTTGCTAAAATTAAATTCCATTGTAAATAATCATTTTAAAATTTAAAAAAATTCTGGGCGTCATTTATTTTAACATTTTTATATTATAAAGAATATTTGGATATTAAGCTATAATTTGTTATCGATATTACTATTTTAACTGTCGAAGGAATAGTTAAAATAGACAAATAGCTTCAGACAGACTGATATTATTTCTATTCCCTTTAAAACGCTGATTTCTTTAATCATAGACCTGACGGCAGGTTCTGAAGAGTGGCTTGGAGATGCGCAATGGACTACCACCTCATTGTGAGACTAACAGAAATTTAATTTAGATCGCACTTGCGCAGAAACCAGATAATTTATAATTAGAAAAATTCTCATTCCCAAAACAGTTTTGTCAGTGTTTCCAAAACATTCGTACAGTCTTCATAGTGTGTAGGTCGACTGCAACATGTCTGGCGAGAATATTACAAGCATGCAATTATCGTTTTGCAGCGACAGTATATGACAGAGAGAGATAGTGAGACAGCATACTGTTATCGCGTACTCTCTTCTTGTCACCATAATCTTATGCTATACTTCTGAGTGGAGATCTGGTTTCGCGCATTTCATCGCTCAAGAATGGCTGTCATCACGTCTCTAAGGTTTCTACAATTATTTAAACTGGGGTCCTTTCTGCAGATAACTATTGTTTTTTTTTTTAACGACACTAACACGCTGAACGCTCATTTCATTTGAAGGCTCCACAGTCTCGAAGGACCGTTTTGTAATGCTTGTATTGGTATCGTCTTTATATCCCAATAGAAATATTTTATTATGCTTCGAAAAAAGATCATAAATGAAGTATGAAATTAGCTTGTAATACGTGTTCCTCTCAACTTCCGGAAGCGTTAATGCGACTCAGAATCGAATTATGAATGTAAACAGCTAAGCTTCTAAGCTACTGTTGTCATTAGGATTATTTCTTGTAGAAATTAAGCTACAAATTTACGACCTCCAGCCAGGCTCGGATTTAGGTGTTCCGCCGCCCCTAGGCACTATTGTTAGCGCCGCCCCTTCCTCCAACAAGTAACTTCTATATATTCAATTCTCCTTGACTGCTGAAAAAAAGTTGCTGAAAATAGTCATTTCATCTATCTCTATTGCAAATATCTCATTTGATGTTAAATCTAAAAGGGAAATGTGATGGAATTGTGAAAAAGACTACATTTTTTAACTTTTATTAATATTTATTTACGTGTGCACTTTAGTAATACATAGATTAGTTTTATAACAAGTAATATACATAGGCCTACTTTCTTTTTACAGGTTTATTTGTAGACCTACATGGTTTGGTTTTATCATCAAACATAGTAAAATCAATTAAAGTAATGTTAATTGGATAAATAGAACAAATAATTTAAGAGTGATTGAATAAGATCCCAAATTACACAAATGGCTTGATTTTACATTGGCTTTCATCTTGCTTTGATCAGTGAAAATTCTTCAATAAGACCTTCAAAGTTCATTTGTTCACTGATTAAAAGTTCTACCTCAACATGCAGGATTGAGAGTGAGTTGTTTTCCTCATTCGTTGTGGATCTAACACATGATTTAATTCTTTTTAAAACAGCGATATCGAAACAAACTATTTTAGTCGGCAAAAAAGCGGACAAGATTTCAACGGAGTGTACAGACCTGTATATACGACCATGCTCTCCTCCGACCACCGCTATTGATAGGCTATTGATAGGTCAGTACCGTGTTATTCAATGATATAAAATTAAAGGTTATTTCAAAACCATTTTCTTCAAATTGGCCATAATGCAAGTGTCCAATACAAATACTGTAATTAAAAAACCGAAAACATGAAATTTTAACAAATAATTTTTCACCTCGTGCCGCCCCCCTGAGCCTGCCGCCCCTAGGCACGTGGCTAGTGTGCCTAGTCGAAAATCCGGGCCTGCCTCCAGCCCTGCATCACGTTCATGAGCCGTTACTAAGTCCTCGACTTGGGTCGCTCAGACTAAATAACTTTAATCATTCATATGTTATTTTTAATCCGTGGCAAGTATTTTTTCATACAAGTATGAAACGTTGTACTGGATTCTAATTTCAACGTTATTTGTTTATGTAGCAGCATAAACTTTATTAGTTCGGACAAATGGATATACTCGTACGTTTCTACGTATAAATGTGAATAAATCTTGAAACACATCTGATCCGTCTACTTAGTAGAAGCGTCTGGTTTCAGAGTAACGTCTTGAAGAGGTGGGAAAAACCTAACAAAAATAATTTTCCCTTGTTGTTTTGTTTAAAACTGATGGACAAGAAACCGCTGGTTGGACTACAATCAAGCGACTATTATTCTCAGTAATTACTGTGTTTATTTTGAGCACATTGTTCACAATGTATTCGGTAATTTGTGACGGAATTTACAGTCTGTCCGATATTTCATAGTACTTCACACAAAATATCCGTTAACCGTACAATAACATTAAATGAGAAGGCAAGGTCATGTTGCGAAAAGTTTCTGGTCATTAGGCGTTTTATTTCTAAGTGTAACCGGTCACTCCTTTATTAGTAACAAATTTCTGTAGGAACATAACGCCACTGAATTACGGTGGGAATTTAAACTCCAACTCGGGGCTTATGACAGTGTTGTAATAATGGATAGAAACGAAAATGCGGTATGGAAACTCTTTGAAGAATTGGAAAGGGAACTCCACAGGTTTCATTTAAATTTAAGCCTTTCTATGCGTAACGTTTAATGCAGAAGACACTTATAAAGGTACACTAACTTTTATAAATTGGTATAGTAAATATTACATTAAACACTTTGAAAGTCTTCCACTTGTTTGCCACTCGTATACGTTTGGTCTAGTTATTTACATTCACAGCTCTTTTCCAGTTTGTAAGACGTGATCCTCCACCGTATTCTTTCATCAGTCTCTTCTTTGATTTACCTCTATTTCTTGTTTCTGTTGTGTACATGTACGAAGGGTCTTCTTCAACACTGTCTACATCTCATACTACGTCTCACAGTGTCTGCATTATTAATGGATTGACTTTCAAGCTTGTTCGCATTCTCCAGACGCCGTCATGTCCACTGACGGTCCAAATGTATTTCTCAGTACATTTCTTGAACTGCTTCGTACATTCAGTACATTTCTTCTCCTTTCTTCTCTAGAGCCTCCACGACTAATGATAGTATTACACTACAGGCTACTATACAGTGTTCATTTTAAATGGGACCACAATTGTGATTTGCTTGCATAGCAACACTGGTTCTCTCTTGCTACTCTCGCTCTTATCTTCTCACCTATGGAGTTTTATTAAAGCTCCCAAATATGAAAAGTTAGTTACTCTTTCAAGGTTGTACTCGCCCATTTCTAATGAGCACGATTCACATTTTCGGACCGTGAACTACCATATACTAAGTCTTATCCTGGTTCACTAGTCCAACCTGTGCCAACCATTTCTAATTCTTCGAAGAGTTTCCTTACTCTATTATCCTTTGTACCCATTATGGATGGTCAAATTATCGCCGTATTCAATTCGCCTGTAGTTGAATGTGAAATCAAAGTGAAAACAAGAGCAAACAGCACATCACACTATGTAACACCACTACGTAGTTAAAGAATTTATTTCTATTACAGCATTTCGCACTTACAGTTAGCCATCGTTAGTTAAATTAGAGCGACAATTAGAATTAGAGACTAAATTTTAATAGAAACTATTATTGTTTACAGTGTCAAGGTCACACCGTAAGTGTATAAAAAGTTATTTGTTTTTATTTTTCATTCGTATTGTATAATGCATTTATACTGTCCCATTGAAACTCTACAAACGTACAACCATCCATTAAGCCTGTGTGACCTGGTGGCAGATATGCAATTTTGTTTTTTGAAGGAAATATTCGTCAGTCGACAAAGTTTGACTGATTACAAAATACGTTTTCCTCCACTATTTCAACAGGTGATGTCGAATAAACTAACAAACTGATGAGTTACGATCACTGTGTGCCAAAGTTTGTAATAGGCGTGTAACTGCAAATCGAGTCATGTTCGCGGTCTTCAATAACAGAATCTGTTTGAAACGGGAAAGAATGAGACAAAATGCTATGCAAGAATGAACAGTGCTGTTGCAAACAGAAGCCGCGGGGAAGAGTACATCTTGTAGATCTCGTAACGAGTATTATGATTTTGTGAAACTGCAAATACACCGTGATCAACAGGTAATAATCTGGAAATAATTGTACTATAAAAAGGAAAAGAATAAAATTTCACTGAACACTAAGCCTGTAAAGATAAAGCAAGGCTGTAAAATTTAAGCAATCACCAGGCCGGAAAAGGAAATTCTTACTTTCATTTTTGATTTAAAATTAAGGAAATTAATTTATATATAAAGTCATATTGAATATAATGAATTGTGTGTGAATAAAGTGTGAGATTACCGAGGCAAGTAGTGCAGCGTACATAATTAATGAAGACAAAGACCGTAACAGGAAGGAACTACAGGTTACATAATAGTTACCAATACACTGTTTCTTGCATAGAAAACGCTAATGCTTTTAAAACATGATAACAAATGTTTTGCGTGACCAGTAGCATAATGTTAATTTGTTTTAATAAATTCACACGTATTCTCCTAGAATTAAAAAAATTACGAGTTGAATTTAATTGCAAATTAAATTTTATGTTTTAATGTATATGTATTAAATATTCACAACTACTGACAGTAACTTTGGCTGACCGCAAGTGCTTCTCAAGTGGGCTCACCCACAAAAAAATTAGCTAGACACACTACAATCATTGAATGAAAAGATGAGATGAGAGTCAAGAATAGGTAAATCTGAAAGGAAGATTTAGTTGGGAATTTTTGCATTGCCTAGCTCTTTACCAACGTATATATTATGTACCAGTCACCACATGTATTCAACTTGATGACATTACGAAACGTGACGTAAGGGTTTACCTCTTTCTCATGGTCCGCTAACTTTTTCGTGAAGGAATTTGTAAAAAGAACACCACAGACCTCACTACACCAATCGTTCGTGTGGCTTAGATTAGCCAACGACATCTTTCTCATCTGGCCACACAGAAACGACTGTCTTTTAACACAGAGTACAAAGGGACACATATTTCACGGCGAAGAAAAAAATTGACTTTCTCAATTACCTCACAGTAGAGAGAGAAGACAATTATCTTGGGTACCACAAACCACATCCAATTCGGTCGGTCGCCAGTCTCTAGTAAAACGGTCAATTCGGCTTCAGAAATACAAAACACGGACCCCAAGAAATAGAATCGCTGCGACGTTTCCTGCAGAGCTGAGAGTTCTCCAAATATATCACAAGCTTCTCACAAAAAAAAAAAAAAATACACAGACATGACAAATACTCCAGAACGTTTTCATCCACTATCTTACTTCAGGGTCATAATAACAATACACGCACTACCCAACACAGCCTACAAGACACACACACTACTGTCAGGTCGCTAGTGCACAACGTTCAGAGTGTCAACGATCACATCCACCTAGATGAAGCGTAAGTGTGGTTCTCTGTGGAGACTGCAACCGAGTATACTTGGGACAGACAAACCACAGGATTACAAAACGCGACCGAGAGCGCAAACAGGCAGAATTTTCATGTTGGCACTGGCAACAACAGCTATACGACCCCTAATAAAATAAAACTTGGATGACACGTGGACCGTCGCGTCCTCACAGCTACCATACGGAACGCGACAAGTTGAGACACGAACTAACGCCTTTAACACATGGGATGACAGTTCCAACCGCGAACCATAGTACGAGCACACTCGAAATCTTGGTGGGTATGACGTAATGATATCGAATGCTACCAGTAAGTTATTCCCATTTTCCTTTTGCCAATTGTTTTCATGGTTTCCAGAGACTCCTTCTAACCGTTGAAGCCTGGTTTCATCCACAGCAAACTGGTCGGGTTCGGCAAGGAGCATTTTTTCACCTATAACTAGTCCGTGTTACCACGTAATTGTCCGACGTTGCCAACAGAAGACTGGGTGCAGTTCTGTTGGACGTGAGCAAGGCCTTCGACATAATCTGGTACGATGACCTATCTTCGATTCTTCATTTTATCCGTCTCAGGGTGAGCGTTGTCGGGCTTTGTTCTTCAGTCTGATTTTGAAGAATTGTATATAAATATTAAAAAGTATAAAGCAAAATAATTCTGAAAGATTGTACCTAATTTAAACGATCTTAAGAGTAATTTTAGACAAACTAACCACACTAGAACGTTCCTGGGTGAATGTTGCTGATAATAATGTTAGTATTCGTCATTTGAATAAAAGAAGTAAATAGAGAAATACACATTCAGTTCTCAACTGTGGAATTACCATTAAGTACCCTAGAAGATGTTAAATAACGATCATTTCACTATTTTAAAAAAGAAGGAAAAGTAAACTGACAAAGATAAAAGATTATTAGGTTTGAATAAAATTTGAAAATTCACACCGACATAAAAAAAAATAGAGAATTGCAAATGTGGTGTCCATTTCCAAAAGGAGTGTTGTCCAAGCAATGCGATTGTTGGCAAATAAAGAAAAACTATCTAAAAAGTTATTTTACTGTGTACTTTGTGATTTCTTTTAATCACAAAATATCTTGATATCAAAACAACATTTTTAAGAAGTTTCAGCCTTATTACTATAATACTAATTTATAAAATTTAAGTTTTTTACTTGGACAAGGGTCGTTTTAGATCTGTATGGTTGACAAGGGTCATTTTGGAACTGTATGAAATGGACAAGGTCCTTTTTGATTTTGTAATGTTATATTAATCATACAGTAATACAGATTAATAACAAACATTTAATTTTTTATTTAACAAAATACAAAATATTTATTAAAATTAAAAAAATAACTGAAAAATATAAGTTTTTGTCGAATAGCTTTTATTCAGTCTTTTTATTTAAACAATAAATTCTATTTCTTCCATCGGGAACTCTTCATCTTCATCGTGTAATTGGTGATTGATATCCTCAGTCTGACTGAACATAATTTTTTTGTAAAATTCCAGCTGTAGTAAGTTGTCCCAGGATTCTCCAAAGTGAAGACGGCGAAGCCGCTGAACTTTTTTTTTTGCTTCTTTAATTAGAACGCCAATATTTAATTTGCTAGGAACAATGTCCGATGCATTCATGTTTGGGCAGCAAACTTTTCTTGCTCCACCTAACTGTAAGTTGTAGTGAGTTTCCCCTTGGACTAAAACCCTAGCTGATGGTGATGTTCTACGCTTCAAGATAAATCTTTTTGTCACAGCAAATCGAAAGTGTCACTGGTTTAGTTTTTTTCACTACTTGTGAGACAGCGGTTTTCTAGTCGAAAAATTCAAAATTATTGCCAATCTTGAGGAGAGTTCCATGTTTCTCAAGAACATCATAATATTCTTGTACAGTGATGATAGTGTCAATAGTTTTTTAATTCTTTTTCAATTCTCCCAAATACCCGATCTGGCGGTATGAATGAATATCCGGCAACTGGAAAAAATAATTCAATCCCCTGAATGGTTGTGGGAGCCACAGATGCAAGCCATTTGATTTACATCCCAATCATGATTGTATTTTTATTTTGGCCTCCGCAACCATCAGCAAAAATGCGCACTACACTATAGCTTAATCAGGTTCAAAGTCAGTGTTAATTAATCTGTGGAAAACAGCAGATGCTATTTCTGAAGACCCTTGATGACCATCAGCCTCTGTCCATGTGTACAGAAAAACTTTATCTACACTTTGCTTATCAATAGATGATCAAATACAAAAGTTACATAAATACAACTACCTGGAGTAGTACGCAGCTTGGTCGGGAACCTTTGGAAAAATCATATTTTTCTGACGGTCAAAGGATAGTGTCAGTGTACTTTCTTTTTCCATTTTTAAGTGTTTAAAAAAGCATTAGCTCTTTCCTTGAGCATTAGCCACCCCTTGTGGCTAACAAACTCTAGCTGTAGATATACAGCTTTATCTACATATACATATACATAACCTTTATCTAGTTTTAATCTTTGTTCATACTCAATGTACTTAGAGCAGCAGTCAGTTGCGGTGGACTGAAGTCTCCTAACCTCATTTTCCAAACTGGTTAATGATTCCTGTTCATTCATAATAATGGCTAAATAACCAAAAAACACTGAAAACTGGATATTATTAAACCCAACTTTAAAAATCAATTTTAACACAATTGTATTTAACGCAACTGATAACACAACTAAGGGGTAACTTTTACATGAAATTGCAACTGATCTAACCGTTTGTCGTTGCTGATGTATCTTTTAAAGCATAATGTTGCCAACTGCAGAAAACAAATATATCGTAAAAGATGAAGTAAATTTACTCAAAAATAGTGTTTATAATAGTAGAATAACGTACGGTACGTGGCTGTGAATCAGGCAAGGATCGTTCCGGAAATGTATGTATTTCTGTGCAATGAAAATGTTTGGGACATTGGCCATTTTGTTTCTGTTTCAACCAAGGGATATGTAGTCAGCCACTTTGAATTTTAGTCACTGGACATGGTGCCGTTTGTTTCTGTACAATATTTTTAAAAGCATTTTTCATGGGATTAGGGCTGATTTGGACCTGTAAGATCCAGTTATATAGATAGAGCAGCATACTCTGAATCCACTGATACCAACATCTCAATTTCTAAAAAAATTGGACAAGGATCGTTTTGGAAATGGACACCTCTAATAATAACGTACCCAAATGCAGAATACGAAATGTGTTTTAGGAAAGTTTTTGCACTGATGAAACTTGAAAATGAATCACAAAAACTAGGAGATAGTACAAATGGAGTAGACCACGTTCAGTGTTACGTAAACACTGATACTCAGTTACTTTCAGCAATGTCAAGTTAATTGTTCAGCTTCTGTGATGCATGCTCGTACCACAAGTAAGGTAGCGTTGTCCAGTTATACTCACGACTACAGAGTAATAAGAATTGAGTTGTTCACGTATTCAGGGCAGCGCTACAACCCGTCCGCACCTGCCAACTTGCTCGCTACAATTACTGTTACGTTCACAGACGTTATCTTGTAACCGGCGCTTTCGATTGAAGATTCTACTCCTTCCGATTTCAGACTCTGCGATGTTTGATTTCTACATCTTAAAGATCAGTGTTTGCAAATAAATAAAACATTTGTACTAGGAAACTATGCTACGCAGGTAGTGACACAGGAGGCATTAGGCATTACTGGTGTTAACAAATTGAATCTTCTGAACTTTGTAATTTCCTCAGTTGTTAACGGTTTCTTGTTTACACAGTTCTAAGTAACTAGCCGCATACTGACAGGTTTGTACAGCTACTATGGCCGATTTTTATTGACGACCATCGTTTGCTACAGATATACCGAATCGCATACAAAGATTATTTAAAATGCCTGGAAACATGAAGAAATCTGAAGTAAATGTGAAGTCAACAAATTGACATAACCATTCTCGTTTGTATACCGTTCATCGTCACAAAAGTATTGTTTTCAATAAGGCTGATTTGGATTGTTCAGAAAATACCGAATCTTCCTGTATAAAGTACGGTGTAAACTTTATGTGGCTTGTTAGATGTAAACGAGACTAAGAATCCAAAAGACTCAAACGTTAACATAACACATAACGTGCTGGTTGACAGACCGCACTCTCCCCACCTCACACACACACACACGCACGCACACACACACACACACAGAGTACTATAAACTGTACGTACAGTTATTAACAGCATACTTGAGTCAGGGATCATTACGTCGGCTACTAGTTAACTTTCTATTCTGTTTCTCTACCGATACTACATGTAATTGATATTTACTAGAGGTAGCCTTGTGCAACGTTCGACAATGTGTATAGATGACATGCTACGTGATGACTACGTATGGTACGCGCTACCGTCACACTGATGGTTTCCTCGTTATGTCACCGCATGCAATTGTAAGCTACGTTCTCTGTAGAATTAAACAAAACACTGTCAATTTTGTACAATTAGTAAATTGTGTTAGCCTACTTTCTGTGCATGCGAAAGTGCAGACACGTCACTTTGATTTTTAGAAACTGCTAAATTAATAGTTTTCCTAAAACCGATAAAATATTCTGAAGCGTCTTCATTAATTTTAATCACGTGCTAGGATTAGTTAAGCTTTTTAGAATTTGATTGTACAGCTCGCAAATATTTTGAATTCACTGTTATTAGAGGGGTTTTAGTATTTAAAATGTTATCCTGTCTTATGCGGGTTGACATTATTTGTAGTATCGCAGCCAGATAAAGCAAGGTTTCATTGGCGCCGGTCCAGATCATTTCCTACAATCCCTAACTTGGTGCTGATGGGTTATATAGGGATCAGTATAAAGGGAGAAAGGTTGAATCGCTTACGGTTTGCTGATGCTGTTCGCAGATAATGAAGCACTTATAAAATACGTCATAGCAAAACTGAAGAAAAATAAAGTACGAAGGCTTAAAAATAAATTTAACTAAAACCAACATAATGTGTCCCTAAAATCCTATATTGTGTAGAAAATTAAACAAGAAAACATAAAGAATGTTCCTGTGACAAAGGATAATTCTCGGAAAAGAAATACTTAAACATAAATTAACCGAAACTACAGCTGTGGTGGACTGTACTTAAGTTTTCTCGAAACTCAAAAAACACATTAACGAGCAGAAAAGTCGTTAAGTACCAGCAACGAGGCTGTTCGATCGAACTGTTCCACGAGTCACTTCAGTCTCTCAAACATGGCCTCTTACTAAACTAACAGCGAAAAAACTGAAAGGAGCTCAAAAATCCATGGAAAGAAAAATGCTTGGGCAGCTTTTGAGGGACAGATAATGAAAATAATAGTTGAAAGTTAGAACAAAAGTGACTGACAAAATTGAAAGAGCATCAAGACTGAAGTGGAAGTGCGCGGGGCACATAAGCCCAGAATCAAAGATCAAAGATGGAACAAACAAGTTGTGCATTATTGAGAAAAGTTGGAAAAGACGATCTTCAGACCTATCAACCCAGCCCAATCAAAAATATACTTTGTATACTTTGTTTTTTAAATTTGAGTTCATGTCATGTAATATCAGTACAACTATAGAGGAGGCAAAGCATCACATTTGAATTAATGGCAACACAAGAAAAAAACTGAGTGTGAAATAGACTTAATTTCATTTTACTAGTGAAGGAGAAAGCCTTCAGTAGCTGAAGAAGATACCACTTCACAATGTTAATCAAAGTGTGGTCCGTTTCCGGCTCCAGGCAGGGGCGAACCGTGCCACCGCCCAGGGCGGCAAATTTTAAAGGGCGGCAGATTCCGGGATGTTAAGTTTTGAAATTGAGGGAAAAAATAAAATTATTCATTTAATTTCATCACAATATGTAAGATCAGTAAGAATTATTTTATGTATACAGTCAACGGAGTTTAACGAAAAGTAGAAAACTCGTGAACGAGAGAAAATAAACCTGACAACGAGTGCTGCCTTGCATGAGTTATCAGCAGATAATACTGCCACACTACGTTAACGGCTGTTCGACGCCACCAGTCACCACCACCCTCTTTCGCCACAAGTACGAATGAGAAAGACTGAAAGACAAATAGATTGAGGGAAAAGACGAATTCATTGAAGATCTAGAGTTACGGTGCAAAGTCGATTTTTATTTTAAAGTCATAGATACTACCATTTGTGCTTTAAGTGAAAGATTCCAACAGAGTCATAGTAAACTTTTTTACTTTCTGTATGACGTGAGTAAAGTCAAAGGCATGTCACCTGAAGTCTTGTCGGATAAGTGTACTAAACTGTGCAATGGCTTAACTCATGGTGAATCAAAATACATGAGTGCTGTTGATTTACAGGATGAACTTAAAGTGCTTTCATTGCTTTCAACAATGGGGAGTATGTCCGAGACTCGCCTGAGTGGTCTGGCGACTATATCTATACTTAGAACATCAGTTAGCTGAATCACTTAATTACAACGAAGTCACAAAGAAGTTTGCCAGTGCAAAAGCTAGACGAGTATTTTTTAACTAAGGTATATGATACATTATTTTTGTTATATTTCAATCATAATGAATTTTAGTTAGTATTTTAATTTTAAGTCATCACATAGGCAGTGGTGTAGCTAGGCTTTTTGGCGCCCGGAGCAAGGAGATCGTCGGCCGCCTCAACTTCAAAAATAAACGGGGACAAAAGAGCATGGATAGGTCATGTGGATACAGTTTTGCAAGCACAGTGCACTTAACATTGATTTGGGAAAGCTGTTCCTTAAAATCTATATCTCCATCATTTACGTACGCCTCAAATTTACAGAGGAACCCACCCAAAGCGTTTTTTAACTCTTTTATTTTACAGAAACGGCTTGAAATTTCAACTGACAGTTTGTCTAAATTTCCATTAGAGAACGTCCCATTTCTTGAGAATCGTCTGCATACTCCCCTGGCATCGTGCGCTTCCTTCATATCCTTTTTGTTATATTGATACTCCTTTCATTATATACCTGCTCTGTCTTAATAACGATATTGTCACACAGCTCATTCCTCCAAACTTTTAATTTGTCCGTTAGCGTCTCCAGAAGTGTCAATGCTTTATTTATCCAAAGCATAACAAAGTATTTTAACACGTTATGCACAAAGTATATTTTTATACGTTTGAAATTTGTTAAAGTATTTTAGCAAATCCAGAAAATTTCCAGGATTTGGGTCGTTAGTAATTGACTCTCGATGTCCTATCAGTGCCAGATTTTGTTGTGCAAGAGTTTGTATTGTGGCAATGACCCGTTCGAGGATTTCTTTCCATGTCTTAACTGCTTTACTCATTTGTTCCTGAAGTAGATCATCAATAAGTCTCCCTTGTTTAAACAACGTTCCATTCCTTCCATTCAAAAAACGCAGAGCAATGAGCAGGGTTATTTTCATGATCCTGAATATGGGGATTTAACTTTCACCATGACGAAAACCCATTTAGACTATTGAAATGGCTTCTTTGATAGTTTTTTTTTGTGGAAGTAAATTTAGCATAAATGGGGTTTATTTATTATGCTAATCGTGATATAAATGATTTACATTTAGTAAATGGGACTAGTGGTATTTTATGTGAGTTTATCACTTTCTCATATGTATCTCGCCCTAAAGCTGGATGCCATTTACATTTAATGCCAAGCGTTGTGCAGCCATTTACATTTAGTGGTGTAAGTATAATTTACATCTGTGGTAATTAATTGTGTAAACCATTTACATCTAGTGAATATTAATCTGTGCTAATTATCTGCGCGGATTAATTACTCAACAATTATGAATCATATTAATTAAAGATTTCTGTAATACGTTAAAATTGATATATCTAAAATTATTTCTATTCGTCAGATTTGACTCAACACAGTGTCTGATTAAATACGATTTTATGAGTCTATTAATCAGACGTTTCAATGGTCGAGTTTATTGTATCCATTGATGTTTAGCATAAGTTATGAGATTTTTAGTGTAATACTTAGAATGAAAATACATCAATAACAAAGGTGAAATTTCAATAATGAACGCATGAATGCTGTAAATTAACTACTTATTTATTACACATCTTACTGAAGTAAGTAACTATATCCTGCAAATTACATACATATTAAAACACACGATATAAATACAATTATTCAATTTATACGATGTTTCCTGAAACATAAACACATGGTACATTCAAATGCAGTAAATAATGCACATATATAAAACATATACGAACAATAAACAATTGACAAATATACTTATTCCTACCTAAAATGCGTTCATTGTTTCTCAGATAACGAATTACGTTAGTGTTATTTTATAGATTTTATGATTCATATGACTCATATGTAATTATTCTCTTGGGGTTAGTTCTTTGAAAAGAGGCAACAGAACAGTAGTATATACTACTAAGATTAAGTAGACATAAAGCTTATCTTTGAGAGTGTTTATCCAATTCCGTCGTCGTGAGAAGACACTTTCTAGATGATTCGTTGAAGATCATAATCACTGTTACGCAGAGCACTGATAACTTCACTTCACTCCACTAAATCTCCACTCCCGTCATGTGTATGGTGTTGTGGTAACCCGCTGATGTCGAGTGTCCGGAGTTCAAATAGTGAGGTGTTAATGTTGTCATTACACTGAATTGTTCTGAAAGTTTGCCATATTTGTGTACATGGTTAACTGTGCCGTCTATCTGGGTGTATCGCGTACTGCGTGCTTAATTGTTTGGTATAGTTTATTCAACTAATTGTTCAACATGGTGATACGTTATGATGTGAGAATGTTTGAGGTGACACTCACTGTTCTACTTTAAATGTTAATTAGTATATTATTATGTGCGCGTCAGTTGAGGTTTCAAGTCCCGTGCGCATTTATAGTTTATGTTTCCGCACAGAATTGTGTATAAGTGTGACTATACCGATGTCTTTGTTCACTTATGAATTTACAAATTAGTGAATCCGGTCGGTCGACATAATCAATCGTCTGTCTATCGTACGCACTAACTTCTGACTATTAATTGCGACTATCAACTGCTACTATTAACTACATACTCTTGACTACCGACTGACTGTTAACTGCGACTAACTGTTCGATTGAACGACTTGACTACTCGATTGAATACTTGACTATCCGTTTGAAAATTACTGACTCTCGATTAACTACTTGACTGCCCGATTGAAAATTACTGACTCTCGATTAACTACTTGACTGCCCGCTCCGCGTCTTCGCCAAACAGTTTTATTGGAACATCTTACCCATAAGTCTAAGTTTCGATCTTTACGCCTTCTAGGGCTCTTGATTGGTCGTACAAATTCCTACCCTTCTGTAGATCTCATCCTCTGTTTCACGATTCGTCGGCCGAACCCTTCCTACTCTCTCCACGAGCTCTCTTAGAAGATGCTTGATGCTGGTTGGTCGTCGTCATCCCCGGAGTGTTTCATGTGACGAGCGTAGCACAGATTCTAAGAAATTAGGGCAATTTCATGGCCTTCTGTTATCCTTTGTTTAGACTTTCCCTAGGGTTCTGACTGAGCTTTTGTTAACAGACTCCAGGTCTTGGTTAATTGTCTAAGTTCCACGACGTTCGTTCCGCCGATTATCAACCCTTCGTTGTCTTCATTTCGGTGAAACTCTACTTTTCAGTCGTAAATTTCAGTAAACTGTCAAGGGTTTGTTTTCACGCTGTGCAGGATACACTGGCAGTATTCACTGAGTTACGTCTATTGTCTATCTCTCCGTTAAAATTGCTCTGTACTCCCTTTGTAACATAGTAAAGCCTTTCATAATTGAGCAGTTACGTTTTGCTTCCACAGCAGGCGTTCCATCTCGATTCCGTGTAACTCGGCAGCTGTACGAAGTCTTTGTTTCAGATTGTTGGGTGCTGTAAATTTTGACAAACGGCTAGCTGTCAGTGACGCCTTGAAATACTCATTGTGTGCAGTGCTCAGACATTTTTTCTTTGTCTTCGCTCTGTCGTCGGGTTTGACGTGCCCTCGATTCGTCATTATTTACGACCTGGGCTTGTGTCCGTCGACTTGAGTGTGGGAACGTGTCACTTGATCGAGGAATTAAAATTTTTTAAAATTTCGATCATTACATTGTCCCCAAATTGGATTGGATGTTGGACTTCGGGAGACATCTGATCCAATTTCTGCGCTCTGTCCCAGTCGTGGATGTCTGCTTCGGAATGGACATGGTTGACTGACATCTATCTCTCATAGGAAGCAATTAATTGTTATTCCCCATCTTAATGTTTTATATGGTCATATGAATTTATTGCCACACATCTGAGTGAATGAACGCATTTTTTACACTTTGTCTGTCCATATGCGGACTGTACAATACGATTTCGAGTAAATAATTGAATTTAAGACATGGACGTTTGTCCATTTGACAGTTTGTCTCGTTACTCTTTATACACAATGTATTAGATAAGCTGTAGATTAGCTACCCATTATATTAATCGATCTTATGTCGATGACCTATATAGCAATAAAATACTTTTAAACTTGTCATTACTGTCTCTAGAATACAGTTGATACTAACAAATATATACATATGGTCAATTCGTAACATATTATAAATGATTACATTGGTAAAAGAAACATACATATATTAATTAAATAGTTAAGGAATCAGCATACTTCGTGATGCATACTCTTAAAGTTATAAAACAATCGTCCATTTTGAATTATTATTTACATAAACAAATTATTCGAGTCTCTACATTTTAACAAGTTATTATTCATAATTATTAACGTCTTTGGTGCCCTGTGTCATAGTATTACACTGTCCTTCTGACACATGGTACATTTCACAAATCACTTTCTGTATATGTTGATATTTACACGTCTAATTAACATAACGAATGACAATTATGTGCTGATCACAAACACAGTTAGCATTGAAATACAGACTAAACACAACAAGTAAAATGCATATCATTATTTGGTTAGCTGGACTGGCCGCGCGAGCAAATTACCTAAACTATGTCTTCTGCTGGTCGCCGGGAGTCGTCGCTACCACTCGTGTTATCTATACTTCCGTTCGCTGGCTCATGATACGCCTTAATTTGCCGTATATTAAATTTTCCTCTCGTCTTCCCGCTATCGCACTCCACGAGCTCATATGTGGCCTCGCCGATGATGCGGTTGATTTTATATGGTCCTGCGAAAAGTTCGAAGAACTTGTCAATTCTCTTTGACGCAGCGTCGGATTGGTGGAATGCTCTCACCAGAACCTTGTCGCCAATCGCAAATTTTGTGATTTTCTTCTTCTCATTACAGCGTTTCGCGTGTTTCTCTCGCTTCTCCTTTATCTTTACAAATATATTGTTTTCGCGTTTTCCTTCGCTGCTAATGACTCCTTTGTCCAAGCATTGCTCCCATGCTCGTGTAGGTCTCGTGCCGAGGTGTGCTTCGTGAGGGGTTATTTCGATCGTCTCGTGATACACCTCGTTTAGACACGCTTCAATCGTTTTCACGTATTGGGACCATTTAGTGTGTTGGTCACTTATGAAAATGCGAAATAAGTTTCCCAGTTGCCGGTTAATCCGTTCGGCAAGGTTGGTACATGGATTACGTATTGCAGTAAACTTTGGTTGTATGTCCAACTCCTTTAGACCGTTGACCCATCTCTTGGATGTGAACTGTGTTCCGTTGTCCGTCAAAATGGTCCGCGGACGTCCAAATAGTTCGCAATACGTTTTTATCCTCCGCAACGTCGTAGTGGTTGTTGCTCTCCGGAGGGTGAATAATTTGACATATTTCGTGAAATTATCCACTATGACCAATAAATATTTGACTCCACCCGTTCCTGTCGGTAGGGGTCCATAATAATCTGCGCTTACCAGATCTCCTTTGGCCGTAGGTATCACAGCGCGTGTGCCACCAAATAGCTCTCTGTTGTTGGTGTCTTTGCACTTCTGGCATAGGTCACAGGTTTTTATATATGTTTTTATTTTCTTTGACATCCGGTCGAATGTGAAATGTTCCTGGATCATTTTAATACACTTTTTTGTTCCTAAATGACCGAACATATGATGGATTTCAGCAATTATGTCCCCAGATATGTTGCTAGGAACATACAGCTTCCATTCATTCCGCTGTCGTCTATACAACTTATCGTTAACATATTTATAAAATTTAGTTAATTTAGGGTCTATATTTCCCTCCTTAAATCTAGTGATGATCGCTTTTAGCTTATCGTCTTCCATCTGGTGCTTTCCAATATTTTGGATTAACTTACGCACCTCAAGTCTCATTTTTACGGTTATGTGGTTAACTAAATATTCATGGGTGTTGTCATGAATCTCTTCTAATTTTGTATTGTGTGGATATCTACTTAAAATGTCGGCTACGATGTTTTCCTTACCCTTGCAATGAATTATATCGAATTTATACTCCTGCACTGCAAGAATCCATCGTGTAATACGAGAATTATTTAGATGGCATTTGTTTAAGAATGTCAACGCCTTGTTGTCGGTGATGATCGTTAATGGTTGTCCGAGAACGTATATTCGGAATTTTTCTAAGCATCGGACAATACTTAAAAGCTCTTTTTCCGTAGTATAATAGTTCCGCTCAGCACCCTTGAATGTCTTACTAGTGAAGGCGATTACGCCGATCTCCCCGTCTTCATCGAGCTGGTAAAGTTGTCCTCCGTATGCGTAATCACTTGCATCACACTGTATATAATATCTCTGGTCTGGGCGCGGAAATCTTAAAACTACAGCGTCAATAAATAGATTTTTGACTCTGTCAAAGCAGTCGTTTAATTCATTCGTCCATACAAATTTGTGATTCTTCTTCAATAATTCATGGAGGGGTTGTGTTGTCTCCGCATATTTGCTAGTAAAACGGTTATAAAAGTTAGTGAGGCCTAGGAAACCCTTTAACTGTTTCTGGTTCTTGGGTTTAGGGAAGTCCATAATGGCTTTCACTTTCTCTTCCGTAGCTTGGATGCCGCGCGTTGTTAGTTGGTATCCAAGATACGATATTTCTTTCCTGAAAAACTGTGACTTATTTAAGTTGACGGTTAAGTTATTTTCGTTCAGATTATTTAATAATGCCTCTAAATGCTCTAAGTGTGTTTTAACATCGTCAGAATAGCATAGACAATCGTCTACGTATATTAATGTGTTTTTCTTAACATCTTCATTTAAGACCGTATCCAATCCGCGTGTTAGTGCCGCTGAACTGGTACTAAGGCCGAATGGTGTAACGGTGAATTGGTAGCACCTTCCCTCATACATGAACGCGGTATACTTCCTGCACTCTTTCTTCAAAGGTACTTGCCAAAAGCTGCTCGACAAATCGACAGTAGACAGATATCGCATCTCGCTGCATCTTGCCAAGATTTCATTTATTGGAGAAACGCCTTCATAGTCGGGAATAGTAACGCCGTTTATCTTTCTTGCATCCAGGCATAGACGGACCCTTCCATCTCTTTTTACGACTGTTACGAGTGGATTTATGAACGGGCTTGTACAACGTTCAATCACACCGTATCGCAGCATCCTATCTATCTCGTCCTTTACTTTCTTCTGATAAGCAAGTGGTACAGGCCAACCCCGTTGAAAGTAGGGCGTACTGTCCGTAACTTGAAACTCATGCTCGTATCCGTCTATTCTCCCCGGGCATTCCCTAAACACTCTTCTATTCTTAACAAGTATTCCCTTCAAATTTCCCAATATCTCCTCGTCTTGACAGTCCATGTTTGATATCTTCTCGTCGATGCACCTCAAGATTTCTTCTTCTTCTTCTTCTTCTTCTTCTTCTTCTTCTTCTTCTTCTTCTTCTTCTTCTTCTCCATTATCAACTAGTTCCATGTTCATGATGGGTACGGCGTGCACCTCTTCATCAGCCGCATTCACTATTTCTATTTTCTTGCTGCCAATGTCGATACGACATCCTACCTCCTGTAAAAAACTTATCCCTAATATACAGTGTTTAATAAGGTCAGGTATTATTAGAAAGACACACTCATTTTTGATCCCGTCAATTTCTATGTCGCACAGTATTTGTTTTCTAATTAACTTGGACTTGTTCCCAACAGCACTAATGATTAGAGAGTTTGTCATGGGTAAAATCTCATATGGTTCAATGTCCCTTTTGTTTGCGTTGAACCATTCTTCTGACAACCCATTAATAACTGAGCCGGTGTCGACAAGTGCTAAAACTTTAATGTTATTATTAAATTGTATGATTATTTCAGGACATTTTAATATTTGTTTCGTGACGTCCTCGTCGTATTCATTCAGTAGGTCGTCTCTTAAGTCAGGTACCAGGATATTGACATTATTGGTGGGGTTGTTTTTGTTGTCGTCAAAAACTATGTCGTTCGCTGTGTAGGGGTGTTTTTTTTTTTGTTGCTTTGGTCATTGTTCGATCTAGAATTACTGTCGTCGCTTGCCTGGCTTGTACCCGGTTTGGAGTTCAGGTATTCAACGGTGTTTACTACTCCGTGTGATTTACCCTCGTAACGGTTACCGCCGTGCGCCCGTCCTTGCCAAACTGGTTTCCTTTCACTCTCGTTCTTGTTGACAAAGTTACCACTGGGACGATCGACAGTTCCGGCTTCCCTTTCGTTCGTTATCTTATATTGCGCACGTCTATTTCCTGCGTGGCTTGATTGAATGCTAGTGTATTCAGTGATCAAGGCCTCGAAATTGGGTATGGTGACGATCCCGCGTGTTATAACGGCGATCTGCAAGTCCCTTCCAAAGTGCCTCGAAATTTTCCTTATCAGTTGGCGGTCGGTCAACGCTGGGGTTAACTGACGACTTTCCAAAAGAATCCTCTCGACGTACTGTATAGCTGTGACGGGTCCCTGCCATTCAAACCTGCCGTACTCAAGGTTGTCGCGGATAATGTCCTGTCGTTCCAACCCCCAGTACTTCAGTGTGAACGCCTCCTTGAATTCTTCGAAGGTACTTATCTGGTCCCGGATCACACGCCACCATATGCTTGCGTCCTTCTCTAGGTGTTTGCCGATCCACCTGATGTCGCTGCTCGGGTAATAGGATTCTTGAAACTCCGACAACTCCTTTAGGAACTCCATCGGGAATCTGTCGGTTCCGTCATACTTCAATTCAATCTGTATTTGTCCGTTTACTATTCTGTGAGGCCCAGACTCCCCATCGGTGATCTGTCGCCGCAGTCTCTCTACTTGACACCTGAGTTCCTGGATGTGGGTTGTTTTCTCTTTGACGTTCTCGTCGAGCTTCTGTTCGGTCGTCCTTTGTCGGCCGTCTACTTCATCGATTTTCTGTTGCAATGTGTGGTTGGCTTCACCTATCTCTTGCTGCTGCTGTCGAAGCGTGTGGTATAATTCGGTCTTCAGTTCTTCCTGCTTCTTCTGATTACTATTGATGTGTAGATCTAGCTTGTTATGGATTTTCTTTACGCTAGATTGTGTGGTCTGTGCCAGGTTTTTGAGTTCTTGGTGGTCCGACTCTCGAGCTTCCCACACTTCTTCAAACTTCTTATTGGTGTCATCTTTTATTTCTTTTGTAGCGTCCTCTTGTTTCTTTAAGACTTCGCTTATCTTATCGTCGCAACTGGTCTTATGGTCACGCATTTCTGATCGTATAAGCGTGAGCTGTTCGGCCATTTGTCGCTTGACATCCTCCTTATGATTATTAAAATTTTCATTAATTTGATTGAATTTCTGGTTGATTTCTTCTTTAATTTCTTCTTTATGTTGATCGAATTTCTGATCGAATTTCTGATTCATCATCTTGAAGCTTTCATTATTCGTGCGCATGAAGTCCATCAACAATGAACGTAGCGATGCCTCTTCATGTGATTGCTGGGACTCTTGTGGTTGCTGTGACTCCTGTCCCCGCGCTCTGACCTCTGACGTCTCCTCCGTCATATTTGGTTCGGTGACTGATGAGTTTTCTTCGTTGGTGTCGGGTGCGCCCAACTGGTTGTTAACGTCAAAGTCCATGCTATCAGAACTACCGCTAGCCATTTTCGCCTTGCTTCGCGTTATCATTTACCAGTCAAGCTAACCTTACACTTATTTAATAATATCTTACGTACTATATTATTTAACTAATCTAAATACTACTGTCTGCTCTCTTTTGCCCCACGTTGGGCGCCATTTATATTTAGCATAAATGGGGTTTATTTATTATGCTAATCGTGATATAAATGATTTACATTTAGTAAATGGGACTAGTGGTATTTTATGTGAGTTTATCACTTTCTCATATGTATCTCGCCCTAAAGCTGGATGCCATTTACATTTAATGCCAAGCGTTGTGCAGCCATTTACATTTAGTGGTGTAAGTATAATTTACATCTGTGGTAATTAATTGTGTAAACCATTTACATCTAGTGAATATTAATCTGTGCTAATTATCTGCGCGGATTAATTACTCAACAATTATGAATCATATTAATTAAAGATTTCTGTAATACGTTAAAATTGATATATCTAAAATTATTTCTATTCGTCAGATTTGACTCAACACAGTGTCTGATTAAATACGATTTTATGAGTCTATTAATCAGACGTTTCAATGGTCGAGTTTATTGTATCCATTGATGTTTAGCATAAGTTATGAGATTTTTAGTGTAATACTTAGAATGAAAATACATCAATAACAAAGGTGAAATTTCAATAATGAACGCATGAATGCTGTAAATTAACTACTTATTTATTACACATCTTACTGAAGTAAGTAACTATATCCTGCAAATTACATACATATTAAAACACACGATATAAATACAATTATTCAATTTATACGATGTTTCCTGAAACATAAACACATGGTACATTCAAATGCAGTAAATAATGCACATATATAAAACATATACGAACAATAAACAATTGACAAATATACTTATTCCTACCTAAAATGCGTTCATTGTTTCTCAGATAACGAATTACGTTAGTGTTATTTTATAGATTTTATGATTCATATGACTCATATGTAATTATTCTCTTGGGGTTAGTTCTTTGAAAAGAGGCAACAGAACAGTAGTATATACTACTAAGATTAAGTAGACATAAAGCTTATCTTTGAGAGTGTTTATCCAATTCCGTCGTCGTGAGAAGACACTTTCTAGATGATTCGTTGAAGATCATAATCACTGTTACGCAGAGCACTGATAACTTCACTTCACTCCACTAAATCTCCACTCCCGTCATGTGTATGGTGTTGTGGTAACCCGCTGATGTCGAGTGTCCGGAGTTCAAATAGTGAGGTGTTAATGTTGTCATTACACTGAATTGTTCTGAAAGTTTGCCATATTTGTGTACATGGTTAACTGTGCCGTCTATCTGGGTGTATCGCGTACTGCGTGCTTAATTGTTTGGTATAGTTTATTCAACTAATTGTTCAACATGGTGATACGTTATGATGTGAGAATGTTTGAGGTGACACTCACTGTTCTACTTTAAATGTTAATTAGTATATTATTATGTGCGCGTCAGTTGAGGTTTCAAGTCCCGTGCTCATTTATAGTTTATGTTTCCGCACAGAATTGTGTATAAGTGTGACTATACCGATGTCTTTGTTCACTTATGAATTTACAAATTAGTGAATCCGGTCGGTCGACATAATCAATCGTCTGTCTATCGTACGCACTAACTTCTGACTATTAATTGCGACTATCAACTGCTACTATTAACTACATACTCTTGACTACCGACTGACTGTTAACTGCGACTAACTGTTCGATTGAACGACTTGACTACTCGATTGAATACTTGACTATCCGTTTGAAAATTACTGACTCTCGATTAACTACTTGACTGCCCGATTGAAAATTACTGACTCTCGATTAACTACTTGACTGCCCGCTCCGCGTCTTCGCCAAACAGTTTTATTGGAACATCTTACCCATAAGTCTAAGTTTCGATCTTTACGCCTTCTAGGGCTCTTGATTGGTCGTACAAATTCCTACCCTTCTGTAGATCTCATCCTCTGTTTCACGATTCGTCGGCCGAACCCTTCCTACTCTCTCCACGAGCTCTCTTAGAAGATGCTTGATGCTGGTTGGGCGTCGTCATCCCCGGAGTGTTTCATGTGACGAGCGTAGCACAGATTCTAAGAAATTAGGGCAATTTCATGGCCTTCTGTTATCCTTTGTTTAGACTTTCCCTAGGGTTCTGACTGAGCTTTTGTTAACAGACTCCAGGTCTTGGTTAATTGTCTAAGTTCCACGACGTTCGTTCCGCCGATTATCAACCCTTCGTTGTCTTCATTTCGGTGAAACTCTACTTTTCAGTCGTAAATTTCAGTAAACTGTCAAGGGTTTGTTTTCACGCTGTGCAGGATACACTGGCAGTATTCACTGAGTTACGTCTATTGTCTATCTCTCCGTTAAAATTGCTCTGTACTCCCTTTGTAACATAGTAAAGCCTTTCATAATTGAGCAGTTACGTTTTGCTTCCACAGCAGGCGTTCCATCTCGATTCCGTGTAACTCGGCAGCTGTACGAAGTCTTTGTTTCAGATTGTTGGGTGCTGTAAATTTTGACAAACGGCTAGCTGTCAGTGACGCCTTGAAATACTCATTGTGTGCAGTGCTCAGACATTTTTTCTTTGTCTTCGCTCTGTCGTCGGGTTTGACGTGCCCTCGATTCGTCATTATTTACGACCTGGGCTTGTGTCCGTCGACTTGAGTGTGGGAACGTGTCACTTGATCGAGGAATTAAAATTTTTTAAAATTTCGATCATTACATAAAGTGCAACAAAAGGAAAATAAAGACTTTTTAGTTGGAGAAAAACACATCCAAATGCAATTTACCTTTTCGCCATTTTGCAAGGTTTCATCAAACCAATGCTTGTTTAAGGATCGTCCACCTTCATCTTCAGAAAAGTGGCTGTCCTTGTTCTGCAACTGACTTGTTCCTCTATTCACCATTATATCTCGGAAACTCCCATATCTTGTAGAGCAGCATCGGGAATACGGTCTACATTGTTGCTAGTAATGTTCTGTCCTTCATCGCCTGTAATTTCAAGTCTGTACGGTGCAATATCATCCACGGTACTACAACCAACTGAATCTTGTAACCGTACTTTGACACTTTCACAGTTTGAAGTACCACGTCGTATTCACGTCGTTGACTTTATTGTATTTATCAACAGCCTCGTCGGTAATAACATCCATTTTACGATCGCAAGTTGATTCCTTGTTAATTGTAATATTTTGACACCCAGGGTTCGATTTTCCTTGAATAAAGACTTCATATTTGGAACTTGTTGTAGTTCTTAATCTCATATTAAGAAAATCTTATATTCCTGTGGTTCTTAAGGAATAGTCATATTAAAGAAACAAGTTGTTTGTAGTTTTATAAACTGAAAACAATTTTTTCAATTCTATGCTCATTTTGCCGCCCGGGGCGGCTGCCCCCTTGGCCCCCCGAGCTACGCCTCTGGACATAGGCATACATTTTTATTGTCTCACGATTCCTTGTATTGTCTGTACAATTTTTATAGTAGCCGTTCGCCGCATCGTAAACGCGAAAAAGTTCTAGTTATTTGATAAACACAACAATGCAAACATTCCCAGTCGTCACTTGAAGGCAATCGCTGTATCTTTAGAGTAAGTCTGGTGTACGTGAATGTGTTCAGAGTTAAAATAGGGAGGGGCAGTCATAAATACTGCACAGGGCGGGGCCGGCCCTGTTTTATCTGATAATAATCCCGTTGTGTAGGCAATCGTTTTGAAGCGAGAGGTGTAACGTCTGTGGAGTGTTGAATTCTCGAATAAGTCTAATTCAGTTGGTTGTCGTGATTCTTTCAACATGATGAAGCAACGCGACACATGTGTCGTGATTCATTGTCACGCTATTATGAAGATTTACGGAAGAAAGAGTTGAAAGCAAAGATTTGTAGTCCGCACGTTCTGCGGGTTTACATGCACGTGATTTTTTATCAGTTTCGCTTCTTGAACGAAAAGCATGACACAAACTCCCACACTTCGGATGAAATTAAGGCGAGAGATTCGAAGCACACTGACATACTGTTTTCTGTTAAGTATATATCAATGTGATTGTAAAGTACGAAAATGCAGCACAAAGAGGTCACATCCAACATCTTTTGTGAGAATGAAAATGTAAATTTCCGCGAATAAAAAAGTTAATACAAAAGAGCATTTTATTTTCATTTTTTATTGTTTTCATTTATATCATTCCTAAAAATTACTGTGTAACTGACCGAATGTGCAGTGGGCCGTCTTAACACACTCAGCCTGTATATGATATGGAAAAATCAGCTAGACTGTCCTGCATAAAACACTTAGGGCACGAAGCGATGGGGGGGCCAGTGGTCTATTAGACTGCTAAAACGTCCTGCCTGTTCTGGCTTTGTAGCGTAGTACAAATTAACAAATGAAAACGTCAATGCTAACAATGAACATCCTGTTGCATCAACCACACAGACAACAACTACAGTATTCAGCGGCGTAGCTAAGGGGTTACTGGGGTTACAACCTCCCCGTTCCATCGGTGGGTTACCAAAAAGTTCTTTTATGTAAATCCGCAGACAAGCAGTTCCAGCTTGCTAGTGGCCTACATGTAGGCTACATGTACAGAGTACGCTATAACTGACAAACCTACTACTACCGTCAAAACCTCTCCCTTCCCGTTTATCCCCTTTATTCAGTCACTTCCCTCTGGCATACAAACTCCCATGGGCAATATGGGCAATCCTCCTTGGTCAATAATCCTTCCATGGGAAAATCCCGGTACGACACCGACCGTAATTATTTTTAGTTTCATTCTAAAAGTTTTGATATTGATACGCTTTAAAGACGAATATTAAAAATATTAAATTAATAAAATTTTGAAGTTTCACAATTTTTCATCGACGACGTATATTGCAGCAAAAGCAAAACAAAAACAATTGTTACTGTCCACTAGAAGGACACGCAGCGGTAACGTCCTACATTTATGTATAGGAAGGAGAACGTTGGTCTAGACGATCCATATAAACTAGCGGCCATACCAACAATTCCCTTACCTACAACACACGATGTCATATTTTATAATCTACTTGAACATGCATAAGTAACTTATTAATTTATGAAGTCTAATTTACAAGTTAACGACATCTTACTGCAGATGAAGTTACTGACATACGTTGATATCATTAGTGGTATCACTAGTATCATATACGATAGTGATACTGAGGCATGGTTATCACACACGATAAGAGGTACTTATTATTTAATTATGATACCCAATACTAAAAAGCGAAATAAATTATTTTCTTTCTGGTATTCCTTAACGCACAATCTGAAAATATTTCATAAATTAATTGAACAATTTGTTCCTATCAAACTCGGTACGGGGGGGGGGGGGATAACTCCGTTACTAGGAGTTACAATGTATTTGAAATTATTTTTTTTTATTATATAATATATTATAAATATTATATTTTATATATAAATATATAATTTTTTTATAATATTATACCCCCTTACAGTATCAGCTGGCTAGCAGCCTGCATATGTACAGTTCTTTAATTTCTTCTGTGTCCTAGTTCTTGTTGAGATTCCATTATATCCTATTCTCTCCTCGCGTGCTTTAGGATTTTCATAACAACTTAGGCTGTCGGTTTTGTCTTTCATTGCTTTCAGTTATTTTAGCAAGATTAAAATCTAAAAACAAGTACAGTATGTGAAAACTTTGTTTTCAATCAACAACTCGGTGTTGATATTAGTTGTTGTTGATTTTTCAGTGATAAAATATTTGAAATTACCACGGATTTTTAAGAAATATAATGGTGATGGAATAAACGTTACATCATCGTGGTTACAATAAGTATGTTGTATCTGTGTGACAAACGATGTCTGCAATACCGAATGAGAATTCGAGATGTACACGTACAGTATGTATTGCGTACTTTGTGAGTGAGTAGCTTTTACTTTCCGCCGGAGACCTACATCGCCTTCGTTAATGTTACCCTGAATAGATCATTTCACTTCACCTCTGGTATTGTGCAACACTCAACGAGCGCTTGGCCAACGTTAATTATAAAGTTATTACCCATAAACAGGAACGTTATGTTGAAATGTTTACGCTGCAAGTGTATCATTATTTATCTGTTAAGCTAATATTCTGAATCAGTTTCATTATTGTGTATTTCATAAATAAGATGTTTTAAATTCAACGTTGCACAAGCTGTCTGACTAGTTTCAAGCGAACACAGTTAACTTCACGTATTTCTCCAGTTGCTTGCTGTTACATTAACTCCGTGCTTTTCTTTTAATTCTGAATAATTATGTCATTTAATGAGACGGCAACCGTCCATTGTACTGATGCCATTATACACTAGGACTTGTATAAATATATTGAGATATTTTAAGAACAGATTATTCATATTGTGATTACACTGCATTAAGTAAGCACACTGTAGCACGACGCATAAGCACAGAAAGGACTGTTTGTGATAAGGGGAAAACAGTTGGATAGATAAGTAAATTATAACGTCTACGTCTACGTCTACATGCCCCATGTAGTTTATATAATGAGAGATAATGGCAGTTTATATAATAGGAATAATACATATTTCCATTTAAACTGTACTGTAGTAGCGCTTACATTTTGGAATACATTAAGAAACTTGTAACACTAGATTTTTTCTGAAAAATTTTTGATTGTTGTGAACACACAGGGGCAGGTGTTGGCTGTCACAGCATTGATGAATGTGTACGCTAGCAGCAACAGTCGTTCAGAGAAATGGGTTGACAGACAACTGATACACGCCTTGCTCTACAGGAACAATAAGTATAGCCGTAGCGAATTGGGTGAAGCGTGTTACTTTGTTTCGAACGGACGCGTAACGAATTGACCAGCACAGAATTTACTTAGAAATACTTTGTACATAGTCGATAGTATTGTTGACGATACGACGACACTGCTTAAAAGGGTAGACGAGAACTCAAGGGATGAAGCAATTGAGAAGAAGACGAAACAAAGAAATAACGAGGTCACACACAGCTGGAATCCAAGTAACTCTTGAAAGGAAATAAAAGCATGTTTAGAAGAGAAGGTGTAGCGAGGAGACACTGGTACAATACCACGATTCGACATGCTGGAAGTAGAGAAGTGTCAGGAGAGAAAATTTATGGCTCGGACAGAAAGACTACTGAAAGGATTGATCGACTGGCGAGAATATTGCTTTTTCATGGAATCGAGTAGGAGGAGAGTTTAACCAGAGTTTGGGGATGACTACGTGAACTAGTGACGACCAATAGGAAGCCGAGGATTGACAAGGGTTGAACATCTAGACTACATCTCCATGGTGATGAAATCAGAGAACGAATCATCTGAAGGTGGTGGAAACGACTCAAGACGTTGGGTGGAGTTTTATCCGGAATTCGAGATGTTGGGAGAAGAATTATCTGGAACTTAGAACCAGAAGCCAATAAGACACAGCTAGAGGGGTTGGACATAAAAATATGAAGTAGCTTGGTGGGAACGAAGATTATAAAAGATAGTGTTCGCCAAGAGGAGGGGAATTCTATTTTTAATTTTCGTAAAGGTGTAAAGTCTTATCAACAGAGTTCTATTTTATTTTCCGTAGAGACATGAAGTCGTCTTAGCAGAGTTCTATTAACGGAGTTCTTTCTTATTTTCGTAAAGGCGTGAAGTCTTCTTAAGAGAGTCGTGAAATCATTTTCTTATTGTGACAGTCGTTTAAATAGATTATTCTTAAATAAGAATCTACTAAAAGTTGTAATACAGTGTTACGAATACAAGTAGACGTAGAACTTTAACTAACAATGTATTATACGGACGTTTTGTTTTAAACATAAACAATCTACAAGTGTATCGTTCGGTATAATATTAACCGATGAATTGTAGTGACATAAACGATTTGTAAACGAATTCAAAGTGATATGTGTATATAAACAAGGACAATGTACGCGAAACTTGTATGAACTATATACAAAGTGTATAAGGTAAATCAATATAATTATCTTAAATGCGGAACTGTGAATGAATAAGTGAAATTACAAAAGACTCGTAGTATGTAAATCTGATCTTTACGCGAGAATTTGGCGATGTAATGACATAGGAGTGCGGGACAGACGTGGAAAGTGGGAACGACGAGTTCGGATCAACAACATTTCAAACAACAAGTGACAACGGCAGCGCTGGAACGAGGATGGGAAATTCAGAGTTTAGCCAACGCACTATGGATACTCTATACCAAGTAAAATTTTATATATTATGTTAACGTAGAAAAACCACTGACCTGTAACTTAAAAAGAATCCCGCTTGAGTAACTGTAACTTAAAAAGAATCCATACTTGAGAAAAACATAATCTTAAATGAACAAAATTCAATATAGTAAACATATTAATTAAAGCGGACCATAAATCTGGGGTATGAATACATTAAAAGTAACAATAAATGTGTATAATTAGAAGTAGTAATGATGTGAATTTTATGATGTGTATTTTATGTATGTGTATTATTTCAGGATATATCCCAATTAAGGAGGAATTGTTTATTTTATGTACCATTTACAGGAATATATGTATTTCGTGTGTGTAATGTTAGATGATAAGAGCATGAATATAATAAACATGTTTTGAGAACCCAGATCCGCACAACTTTGTATTATTTGATACACCTTTTGATAATTAATAAACAGCCACTTAATTGCTCACTTTTAATCAAAAGAATATGCATATAACAGCATAACTAATTTACATTTTTACACAGTCTGTAATTAATAAATTTGTCAATTAATTAATTAAATATATTAATTATCCTATCAATTAAATATAATGCATAAATTCGCATTATAAACTGAAATAATGATAAATGTTTTTAACAATCGTTTGATTACTGGCCGGACATGGTTAATGAAAACGACAAATATCCCCTAGGTAAACGGCAAACTACAGAGATGATACTGGTCTAGCACTGGAACCAATTTTTTTTTGCATACATTATGACGAATTATTATAAATAATGTTAACTTTCAAGTTTCAGAACCAACTAATATTATATTTATTTTTAAACAAAACAGAAGAGTGGCTGACACATGATATTTCGTATATTCATGTTGTGGGTCGGATTAAGGTTAAGCCCCGTCGCAGACTTGCGAATCTTGATACAGTATGTGCAAGTGATCCTACCCGGTGTGATGAATTGTAACAAATCTCCCTTGCATAACGTTTGTCTGGTTCAAAGTAGAGAAATAGAAAATTCTGGTCGAATTGTAGAGAAAACATATTAAACGCTGACCGCCTATTTAGTTTTCAATTTTTTTGGAGTTATGTTTCTGTAGATGTTGATGCTTTCTTGAAGATTCCATATTTAAAACACATCTTGTATTTACACTTTGAAACTGTTCATTAAGTGTTTCAGTGATTCACTTTCTTTCTAAAAAGTTATGAAAAATTAATTTTTCTTTTTGGTGCCATTTACTGGTGTCTGTTAGTCAATAAATTGTTTATGTTTGGAGATAAGGATTTTTTTTGTACATTTTACTTCCATGTTCCTTAAGGAAATGGAAGTATGGTGATGGCAAAAAAAATCGTGTTCGAGATCATTGCAGACTCTGATTGTACTACACTCAAAACATGAAAAAAGTCATTTTTTGAAAAGTGACTGTATGTGTGTCTGTGTGTCTTTCTGTCTGTCTGTGTGTGTCTATGTGTCTGTCTGTCTATATATTTTTTTTATGACAAACGATAACAGCCGCAAAATCAAACAGAATCAAATAATTTTTTGCATACAGCTCTTAATTGTAGAGTTCTTAAGACTTATTGTTTTTGTTGAAGATCGTTTTAGGGAAAGGGGTAATTTACCTGCAACGTTTTATGTTTTAACATGGGTAATTTTTCCTATGACGAATGATAAATGCCGTAAATTCAATCAGAATCAAAGAATGTTTAGCATACCTCCCTGAGCTATAGAGAGCTCAATGTTTGTTGATTTTGGTGAAGATCGGTTAAGGGAAAGGGAAATATTTTTTTGCATGCATCGCTGAATTGTAGAGGACTCAAGGCCTATTGATTTTGGTGAAGATCGGTTAAGAGAAAGGGGTAGTTTACCTGCAACGTTTTATGTTTTAACAAGAGTAAAGTACTTATTTTTGATAAATAAAGTATCCTGATAAGAAGCTCATAATAATCTACTGTAGAAACGTAGATGAAATATCTATAAATAAAGAGGTTAGGTGAACGGGGTGAGGGTAATTTTCTATTAATGAAAATTATAGTTGTAGTGGGAGGGGAGAATTTGTTATGTGTACTACGTTATCGGCAACAAAGAAGTAGTTTTTTGTTAAAATTCCTTCCCGGGCTGTTTAGCCGTAGTCCAATGTTTTCTGCAAAACCAGACGTTTCGGCAGTGCCATCGACTGCCATCATCAGTGAAAATCGAGTGCGAAAAAGTGAGGTAGTATACGTTAGTGACCACAGTACTGTGGTTAAGGCTGAAGCAATAAGTAGAAACAAGTAGTTTCTATGGAAATATTTCATTTCGAATATGATTTTAAATATAAATGTTAGAACATGGAAGTCATGTACGGTTCTCCATACCGATATTTTACTTCCATGTTCCATAAGGAAATGGAAGTATGGTGATGGCAAAAAAAAATCGTGGTCGAGGTTATTGCAGATTCTGATTGTACTACCCTCAAAACATTAAAAAAAGTCATTTTTCGAAAAGTGTATGTGTGTGTGTGTCTTTCTGTCTGTCTGTGTGTGTCTATGTGTCTGTCTGTCAATAGTTTTTTTTATGACAAACGATAACAGCCGCAAAATCAAACAGAATCAAATAATTTTTTGCATACAGTCCTGATTTGTAGAGTACTCAAGATCTATTGTTTTTGGTGAAGATCGGTTAAGGGAAAGGGGTAGTTTACCTGCAACGTTTTTTGTTTTAACAAGGGTATTTTCTATGGAAAACGATAACAGCCGTAAATTCAAACACAATCAAATAATGTTTTGCATACAGCTCTTAATTGTAGAGTTCTCAAGACTTATTGTTTTTGTTGAAGATCGTTTTAGGGAAAGGGGTAATTTACCTGCAACGTTTTATGTTTTAACATGGGTAATTTTTCCTGTGACGAATGATAAATGCCGTAAATTCAATCAGAATCAAAGAATGTTTAGCATACCTCCCTGAGCTATAGAGAGCTTAATGTTTGTTGATTTTGGTGAAGATCGGTTAAGGGAAAGGGGTAGTTTACCTGCAAAATTTTATGTTTTAACAACGGTAATTTTTTCTGGGACGAACGATAACTGCCACACATTCAAACAGAATCAAACTTTTTTTGCATACCTCCCTCAATTGTAAAAGACTGAAGGCCTGTTGATTTTGGTGAAGATCGGTTAAGGGAAAGGAATAGTTTACCTCCCACATTTTATGTTTTAACACGAGTAATTGTTTATATGACAAACGATAACTGCCGCACATTTAAACAGAATCAAATAATTTTGTGCATACCTTCCTCAATTGTAGATAACTCAAGGTCTGTTGATTTTGTTGAAGATCGGTTAAGGGAAAGGGGTAGTTTACTTGCAACGTTTTATGTTGTAACAAGAGAACGTTTTTCATGAAGAACGATAACTACCGTAAATCAAACAGAATCAAATAATTTTTTATATATGTGCCTGAGTTGTAGAGGACTCAAGGCTTATTGATTTTGGTGAAGATCAGTTAAGGAAAAGGGGTAGTTTACCGGCCACTTTTAATGTTTTAACAAGAGTAATTGTTTCTATGACGAACGATATCTGCCGCACATTCAAACAGAATCAAATAATGTTTTAAACGGATCCCTGAATTGTAGAGGACTCAAGACGTATTGATTTTGGTGAAGATCAGTTAAGTGAAAGGTGAAGTTTACCTGCAACGATTTATGTGATAAGAAGGGTAATTTTTTTATGACGAACGATGTCTGCCGTAAATTCAAATATAATCAAATAATGTTTAGCATACGACTCTACATTGTAGAGAACTCAAGGCCTGTTGATTTTGGTGAAGATCGGTTAAGGGAAAGGGGTAGTTGTTGTAACAAGAGTAAAGTACTTAATTTTGATAAAGTATCCTGATAAGAAGATATTAATAATCCACTGTGGAAACGTAGATGAAATATCTATAAATGAAGAGGCTTGTTGAACGGGGTGGGGGTAATTTTCTATAAATGAAAATTATAGTTGAAGGGGGAGGGGATAATTTTTTATTTATGTACTACGTTATCGGCAACAAAGAAGTAGTTTGTTGTTAAAATTCCTTCCCGTCCTGTTTGGCCGTAGACCAATGTTTTCTGCAAAACCAGACGTTTCGGCAGTGCCATCGACTTCCATCATCAGTGAAAATCGAGTGCGATAACGTGAGGTGGTATACGTTTGTGACCACAGTACTGTGGTTAAGGCTGAAGCAGTAAGTAGAAAGAAGTAGTTTCTATGGAAATATTTCATTTCGAAAATGATTTTAAATATAAATCTTAGAACATGGAAGTCATGTATGGTTCTCCATACCGATAATTGTATTATAGGCCTATATATTAGATATTAACTTATGCATTGCATATTAGATACCGCATGGTAATCATCACTTGAAAGTTATCTTTATGCGTTCGCTAACACTACAGGAATTGTTAATATTCAGGAAGTCATTATTACGTTTTCATTATTTAATGGCTGCAATAGATGATCATGTACTATCTAATGGCGGATGTAAAAACGGGAAATCACACATTGTCCAATCACAGTGTTACAACACTGCACTGTAATGAAAGGAAAGTAATTTTGTGAACATGGTCCTTTCCTGTCATGGTCATGTGGAGTATGTCTGAGTGACACATCTTTATTGTCTACACGTCTCTTTCATTCGTTGTCTAATAACTACCAGGTTTAAAGTAAATGTCTAGCAGCCAATCTGTCATGGACCCATCAAGTGTACTGATAAACATTTCAGTTAAACTCAACAGTAATTCTAGTGTTTGTATATTAAAGTATGCTAAGGTTAA
Source organism: Magicicada septendecula (assembly GCA_034769895.1). Lineage (NCBI taxonomy): Eukaryota > Metazoa > Arthropoda > Insecta > Hemiptera > Cicadidae > Magicicada > Magicicada septendecula. The sequence continues at coordinate 982,751,718 of CM068367.1, read as the reverse complement.
CATGCCTCGCAATTAAGGTCTTAAGGAGTTAATTGTAGATTGGTGGTCAGTATCCTGGATTTCTTCAGTGTTTCGTCATTTCGCTACAGACTGTGAAGTGAAGCATATAGTATAGAATTTGCCTTTAGTTCGACAGAAACAATTATGTAAAACTACGATAATATTTGGAAAATTACTTGATGCACGAAATGCTGTGAATTTTAAAGCGAAAATAATGTGTAGATAAAAAGTGACTGCACATAATAATTATTTTCGGACTGGCAAGAATTTGACCATTATTATTTCTTTACTATAATGAGATTTTAAATAATGTAAAAACTAATTAAATTATTCTTACACTCAAAGAAAATTAAAAACAAATTACAAAAGGAAACAAATCAAAAGCACCAAATAAAAATTAATTGGCTTCAAAACTTACTTAAAACATTTAAAAGTCAATTTTATTCATAACTGATGACTGAAAAGGCTTTACAACTTTCTTTTCAGTTTTGTAAATGGTAAAATAGTAATCAAACAGGCGGTTTATCGATCAAACCCCAAAGCAGAAATTAGTAACACGTAGCCTATTAACTAACATCCAGCAGACAGTATGTCCTATATAGGCTTAAAACGGATAGGTTTGTTACGTTTTCAAAGGGTCAAAAAGGCGAACTGTCAATACCTCACTTGTTTCGCCAGTGAGGCGTATGTTTCCGCTGCCATTAGCCCCTTATTTCTTCTTCAGTATCGCCTACCGCAAGTCGTTTTTGTATATTTAATTGAAAAAGTTATTATTCTTATGTATATATTTTCCTGGAGACATGCAGGTAGTTATATCTGATACTCTTCGAATAGGAAAAAGCACTTGATTTGTTAATTGAAAATATTACTTACAACTACAGTATGAAGAAAACAAACATCGATTTGTAAATACAGAAGAACAATTTTTCGTCTTCACCAAAATCGAGTTACAAAAAATAAAGATAAACGAGAATGAAAAAGAGGCAAGAATCAGTAGAGAAGTAACGTCTGATGTCCGTTGTCTGTGTATTTGTGCAACGTGTACATTGAAGAGTTTATTGTTACACGTTTAACGTGAACATGTAGCCTACACTGAGGTTCACTAGAGAAAACACAAACGGTATCACGGTCAGTGGGTTATAGTATACTGTACATTGTTTTAGTTGCATTGTAGTAGATGTACTTCTGAAAAAAAATTATTTAATGCTGGAAGTATTAATTGGGATTCTTAAACAAAAAAAGTCACAAGTGAACACAAACGAGACTACAGTGTTATTGTAAGTAAAACGAAGCGAATATTAGAGTGGGTCAGTACACGTACGTAAAGCAGCATTATCGAAGACATAGTAAAACAAAGCGAATATTAGAGTGGGTCAGTACACGTACGTAAAGCAGCATTATCGAAGACATAGTAAAACATACTTTCCATCTCCATACACAGACATCCAGCTGCACTACTTCTCTCGGAGTTTTATCCAGGTGGTTGAACCAAAAAGTATGATTTCTAACGTCAGATATAATACTGCATTAATGCCTTAAAATCCAGTTTTTATTGCATTTAGATAAATGGATCTTCGTCTGTACAACATGGAACAGATAAAATAGATGTTATCTCGTACTGAGTACACCATATGTTCAGTAGAAGTGGGAAGAAGAATAACAGAAAAATAAACAGAAAAATTTTTAAGCACATCAACATAGAGGTAAGGAAAGGTTTTGCGAAATCATTGGCCTGGAGCACATCGTTTTATGGGAAATTAGGGTAAAACATCATATGGCAGAAACAAAGGAAAAAAGAAGTTACAGTAAATGAGAACTAGGAGTATTAAACTAATAAGACTTATCAAAAGGTAATTACTTTAATAGCCATTCTGGAGGGGAAGATCTTAGAAAGGAAGGTCGAGGAATGCTTAGGTAAAAATATTTGGAAGGTGTCAAAAGTTACTGGGGCGATAGTTACCTCCAAACGAAAAGAGCAACAGAAATCAAAGTACCGAGTCGCTGGAGCGCAATGTTGATGATGATGAGCGTGCGTGTCTTGACTTAACATGATTATTAGTTTTAGTTTTATAACGTCATAATATCACCATCAATGTTCATATCCGTTTCGTTAGAAGTGTTGTCCTGTAATACCATTTGGTTCTAAAACAAATCTTGCCACTGTTGCAAGTTGGTTCGTTGTCGCATAGGCCGTAATAATTACCAAAATCTTACATTGAAATTCGGTTTTAAGCTTTATTTATTTAATCAAATTTCGATTATAAAATTCCCCGCAATTCTATAATCGTTGTTACTCATTGCATCCCTTAGTATAAATAAAATTTGATTTGTGTACGGTTAATGGTTGAATTTAATTTTTCGACTTTTCCACAATTAATGTCTACGTAAGGTGGAGCGAAGGATGGTTGCAGCCTTACTATTTAATGAGTTATTGTCATAAAAATAATAATAATAATTATTGTTGTTACTAATAATATTATTATTATCATTAATATCATCATTATTATAGTTATTATTTTTAATGCTTAAGATTGTGTGTAACCACATCAAAGAAGCAAAGTCCTTTTTCACTGTCACTGTCCAGTTATTACAGTCATCCAGTTCCTTCGCTACCTCAGCGATTAACTCTCTAATACCGTTGGTAAATTGTTTATCGTACTAAATCAAACAAAAGACTTGAAAAAGTGCTATTCATTTGATATTTATTAAGCGATATTTGTAATGTAGAACTCTGTGAGTTCTTGGTTCTAACTATTATTTGATTTATTATGACAACAGTTTTATTTGGAGCATTGTCCGTCCATATGTTTAAGTTAAATATTTTTTGTAAACCTGTAAATGGGATAATTAGGCTATCGGGGTACTGAAGTTAACGTCACCACAAATATGTGAAATGTTTTTAACGTTTTCAGAAGCCGTTGGAGAGTCTACCGCATACTGCTCTTGTCAACATTCATTTCTGTAACTACTAAACAACTTTTTTACACATCAGAATTCCAGCAACGCCCTCATTTAAGGTTATTATGATTGAGACAGAGCAAAGAAAGATAGTAGCCTTAAGATTGTCATTTAAAAACACTGAACTGATTTGATCTCAACGCATTAGTGCTTGTAGTAAACTTATAAATTTAGTTGTTTAAATCTTCGAGCATTATTGGTACAAGTGGTCATTATCAGTTGTTATCTCTATCTAGTTCTACAGTACTCGGCGAAGGAGTCCAACATATATTTTTCTCGTGCATTGTCCACTGCGGAAACCACTGTTCATTGCGTTTAATAGGCCTGTTGTGACTGTGAGCAGTTTTGAACAGATTTTTGTTTTCACAAACTTACTGCATCTCCTATCGCGTCAGTCATTATAACGTTTTCCAATCAAACTACAAGTAATAGTTACCCATACACTATCTGCCCTTACTTAGTTATCCATTCGCTTAATTTACTTGACCTTTTATTGTGTTTCACTATAATCATTTCAACACTGTAATATTTGCCACGTGAAGTACCGAGCTCAACACTTGCAAGCTGGTACTAACCAGGTAAACACTAAACATTTAAACCAGACATGAGAGTACACTTTTTTATTTTGTTTTTATTGACCAGTGTTAACCGGTTTTGAAAGTAGGTGACCGCTGCGCGAGAAACATTTATTACACAATTGGCTTATTTGTTCATTCTGTTCAGATGGTATTTTGCTTGTTAATTTAAAGCATGTCAAAATTCTTTTTTAAATTGCCTCAGTGTTCTGGTTTTAGATTATAACTTTTGTCTTCCTATAAACCATATTCAGGTGTCGAGCTAATTTATTTTCGCATCCCTTAAATTTAGTCTGGAATGTACTAAGCACAAACCACTTATATTGTTTTTCTTATATATATAAAAAAACATCTGCAAATGTAGTAATTCAAACTTATCACACGTAACTATTTCTTATGATTTTCAAATATTTTTTTGAAATTTTGTTGTAAATAAATAAGTTGTAATTCAGAACGCTATTCAAGCTGTTAACATGGTGATATTTCGGTGGAGATTTCTCAACGCACAGAAAGAAAGTGGCACTTATCTAAATAAATAGAACTTCCCATTACGTTTCCTTTTTACAGCACTTGAACTGAGTCGTGTTGTTTAAAACTGAAGTGCGTGCCTCAGATTACGAAACATAGCTTTCTAATAATGGTTCTAACAGCGATTCTGTTGATAATACAGCTCTGACATTTATACACGTATGCTGTCAAAACACACGTACACACACACACACACACACACACACACACACACACACACACACACACACACACACACACACACACACACACACACCAAAATACTTCCTACTCACTTCATGACAGAGGCCTACTTCAAACAAAATATTTCCATTATCATGCAAGTCCCGTCGAGTAAAAAGTAGTGGGCAACAGATTAAACTGCAGTCTCTTCGTTATCACGTTCATTAGTTTCCCAGTGACAGGGTATTTCGAACAATGGCTACGTTCGAGTTTTTCTATATTATTTTCTGGGCACTATCACTGCCATCTCCAATTATTTTATCTTTAGCCAATTATCATTTCGATAAATTTTCACTTCTCCCTTTTCCGGACTTAAACACATCGCTACATTTTCTACGTGTAATTTACTGTTTGTTTCCAGCACGCTCTCTGTGATATACAGGAAACCAGATTTTACATTCGTTATTAAAGTTTCTATTTTAATTGAAAATCGACCCACTGTTTTACTGTTCTAGCAGATGATGAAGTAATTTTATGCGTATCATCCATAACCCCATGAAACACTTTTTACTGTTAAATTTAAGCCTGGTTGTATAGTTTCATTGGTTTTCTTTATTTATTATTACATTAACCTCATCTACTTCTATTCAGTTTGGAATAACTCCCAATCATCAGTTGTTTATACTTTTCAGGATGTAATATAACGCAAAGTTTAATATTTCCTCTCCCCCCCCCCCCGTAATCGATTACGTATGTGTTTACTGCCGACAGCATAGATTAGGAATGTTTACTCTTTTAGATTAACGTCTGCCTCTGCCATGCTACAATTCACAGAGATTGCTTCCATAATATAAGGAAGAATACTGCACTATTCCCCAACATAACATTATTAAATATCGGTACATATTTCTAAGAACTGTAACATTATTCCTAACCGTATTGTTATAGAACTCATTCTCTCATTAAGGTTCACATTAAGTCTTGTAATGATTAAAAAATTTAAGTGTAGAAGGAAATAAGAATAATGCGATGACGAGATGTTACTTAGTTTAACTCAGCCGCCAAATGCCAAAATTAATCACTTAATTATGATTTTGGAAATTCTCTGCTGCACTTAATTAATTGATTGACAGATTAGTCTATTAGTGGCTTTATATTTAATAGCGGTGTATGTTAAATGCCTGTTGTTAACAATAAGCCATAATTATAGTATCACAACAATACTATAAAGTATCACAATAATAACAATAAGCTAATATAGTATCACATTTTCACATAGAACCCAGTATAAAACTGGAAATTGTTATATTTATGTAGATACATTTACAGCTGTGATACTTCATGCGTGGATAACCGTGTGCGCATGCGTGTACTCTGTTACTTTCTTCTCTACTGACAGTACTGCATTATAATAACTTCTGTACAGACGGAACGCTTCTCGACTGAGACATTGATTAACTGAAACTGTTTAACGTATTCGTATTACATTTTTTCAGTAAATAAAAAATATTTAATCTGTTACATTAATATGTTTGTTTCTGAACACAATGTACACTTTTTTGTAGATTATTCTTGTTTTAAGAGAAGAACACTCAACTTGAAGAGCGCTCCCATTTATCTGTATGACACAAACTTATTATCGATACTCTTTCCGCTATTTAAATACAATTTTGTTACTTAGTCTATGTGTACAAAATTATAAAATTAATAAAGTTATTATTTTTATACTTTAAACGGCTCGTGATAAATTGATCAGTTTAAGAAGGTTTGTGTTATGTTAAAATATGACATAATGGCCTTTAAAGTGTGCACCATTTACATTAAATAAAAATGCATAATTCAGATGCATTTCGTATATACCTAATGTTAACATACAGATACATGAGACTTGTTGCTAGCATTTACTTACAATAGTATATCTGTAAATGACGTTTTTCCTACCATTATAAATGCTCGGTTCTGACGACACATCACGACTTTGGCACATTACTGAACCTAGTAGTGAATTGGAACAGTATCAAAACCGAACGCAATGGCATAATGAGCATTTTACTGCTATAACAACAAACAGTTATTGATCATTTATTCAGATAACACATGCTTTTTTATAAATTTACGAGTAAGAAATAACACTGATCACAGTAACTGTTAAAGACACAGAATGTACCGGAGTAAGTTAATTGAGTCATACACTCAGTGAGTAATTGGTTACGATTTATGGCTCTATTACTAACTCAAATGAAGCAGTTCCATTGACTCAGGGGTGGGTGATACGTGTTTTATCCAGTGGTCCCTCTGTTTCTTAAGTTAATTATTAATTGATACTATTTATTATAAGTTGCAACTTGTTTGAACAATATCTGAAATATGTGATGTTGCAGGGCGAGATCGACGAGTCGCCGAATGGAGGAGTCCGGGGCCGGCAGCGATGCTGAAGTGGCTGTCGGGAAGTCACCGCAAATCCCGCGACATAGTCACTGATGACCCTTTGGCAACGATTGGTGTCAGTAAACCTTATCAAGTTTATGCCGTTACAAGGTAATGCGTACTATAACACTTTAGTTTCACAATTTACTAAATAATATTGTAAGTACAGTAACTAAAACTGAGCTTCTTCAGAGTTAAGGCTCAGTTGAATGCTAACAAATGCCCATATGAAACTAACAATTCAGCAGACGATTAAAAACACGATAATTCAACAACTTAAGTTCAAGAGAGTCAATTATAATTCATAAAAAGCGTGTTACAGACATTTTCACCTGATGAGAGCTGATGTTTCCGAACCAAAATTTGACTTAAAATTAAATTTTCAGTCATAGATAGTGTGTGTTTTAGTCACTGGTTATTACTGATTCAGATTTTAACACTATCTAATATTTGTAATGTTAACACTGCAAATTGTTAACAAATTTTGTATTTTCAGAGTGAATCCGATCTTCGTCGAGGAAGACGATCGTACAGAGACTAAGTGCGTTTGCTTACGACCGAAAGGAAAGTCTGGGAGTTCAGGATACGAAAGCCAGAGATCTGCATCTGAGTGGAGTGTTTGTGAAGACGAACGCATTAACAGTCGGCTCCGAGAGGATACTGTGACAATCCTGGAGCAGAACATTGGTCATGTAAAGAGTGTTCTTGTGGCAGTACGTGGTCCTACTCTCAGTACTATACCGGAAGGAAAGGTAGATTATTGTATTCCGCGTCCAGTCTGGCCACGACATGTTGACAGGCAGAAGAAGTCACCAGCCGTGTACACAGATGATTCGATGCTTCTGTATTCCGGCCTTCGGGTCAACACGACCACGCGTGTCCACAGGAAAACTCAGAAAAGGACGTTACACAATAGGCAGATGGAATCTACCGGGTCAGTATTCAAAGGAGAACAGAAGTCACCATGTGATATTCTCAGGGAATTATCGCATACAATCAGTTTGGCTGTCGACAGGAAAGATCGTACAGAAACCTCCACCGAAGAAGTTCTTCGGAACATCCGACAGAAGATCGACAAAAGCCTCAAGATGCTCTCATCGGAGGCAGCTCTAGGAAAGTTATCCGATAGTATGAATAAAAGCGAAGCTGTAGCAACATTAGGCCGAGCGCTGAGTAACTCCGAATCGAGCAGTGACGGTTGTGATCTCGAAGCCGGGAGACTGTCTTTGCTGAAACGTTTAGGGAGACTGGCAGTGAATGAATCTCTCTATTACAAGGAACAGGGATCGTCTTCATCTTCAGCTAGCAGTAGTGGATTCTCCGATCTTACGCCAACACCTCCGTCATCTTCATCATCTAGACCATCGGGTCCTGTTTTTGTACACGATAATCCTACTAGCGTTCCCAACAGCGTGCGGAATGCCATGATATATGGAACTCTCCAGTGTCGTGGAACAAAAGGCAGTGGATACGAGAAGTTAGGAGCTGGTCATCAATCCTTGCCTTACGACAAGCAATGGAATCCGTATGATCAGACAGGCGTTCTTGAAAAAGCTGAAACTCACAACTGTGTAAGTAAAGTTTTATTTTTAATAAATCTTGTAGTTTGTCTCAAATATAACACACTAATATTACACAAAACACCTCTTGAAAAAATATTTATTCTTTTACTGAATTATTTCCCTAAAAAATATCTTAATTGGATATCAGAATTAGAATTAACTTCAAGAAATGTTACGTGTACGACTACAACAAACACTTAATTTTCAGTTAGAGAATAGGGGAAAAGACCAACGAAGGCGAGAACTAAAACGTTGCAACCGTACACTAGTTTTTACGATAAAAACTACTATAAGAAATAATAATTCTGTTTCTAATGTAACGAAAAATAACTTCTTTGCAACAGTGGGGTTTACACGATAGAGATAATGAAATTACTTGTATTTACAATAACAGATGGTGGCGTTTACCAAACTTATTAGTGTGACACTGAGTAGTACGAGGTGAATAAACATAACTTTCTACTTTACTCAGGGTCGAGCCTTAAAGTAAAATTTTGCACTTTAATTTTGCACTCTTTCATTTAACTATTATAGATTTGCTAAATATCATTGTACAGCTAAACTCTAATAATTATGATAATATGCATATACTATAAAGGCTTCATTCACATTTTGAAATAAATGAATTTTATTTTATTTAAATTCTCTCGGTCGGAGAAGATGAAATTGACGATGCTCGTATGAGGTCATATTCACCACTTGTTAGCTCTCCATCTGTACTTATAATTTCTTCATTATTAACACTTAGCTACGTACAAAGTATAAAGTGTGAAAATTTATTAAAAATTGCTATTTTATTTATAAATCTCTGTTAATAAGTTTAAATGTATGAAATTAAATATTTAATTTTTTTATTATTGTTTTAACAAAAACGTATTATAATTATAAGCTTTACAGGCGTAAACTTTATAGGGTTGTAGAAGCATGCCATTCAATTTGTGCAGTCAAAAGTTGCAACTGAATGTATTCGGCCGTCACCTTTCCGCCTTGTGTCGCGTCTGTACAGTTTTCTCATTTGGAAGCTACTCTTTGCTTAATTTAATAATTTTTTGTCGTAAAGGCGTGTTATACATAAATAAATAAGTTCTATAACTAATTTTTATACTAATTTTAAAACAAACATCCACACCCGATTTTGTCCTCAAAACCGGGTTTTTGGTTTCTCCAAAATTATACGACGGTCGTTTGGAAAATAAGCTCCGATCGCGCTTAGGTTTATTGTAAAGCTGGTCTGTTCAAGTTCGGGCATACACAATGTTACGTTGCTTTATAGGGAATATATCAAGCCCATTGTGAGATTGTTATTTCATATTTAATAACGTATGAGTATTAAAAATGAGTAATCACATAGAAACTTCTGCCGAGTGAATCCACACGGAATCATTCTCTAATCACACAAAAGTAAGCACAGCGGAAATTCATTGACAGATTATTACGGTGTATGGTGAAAATATTGTGAGTTACTGTAAAGTGGAAGAGTGGAGCAGGAATGGCTGCACAAATGTTTATGATGAAAACCGGCTCTCATTGAAGATTTTTATTTATTTAACTATTTGCAATCAGTATAACATAAAAATAACATACTATAATCAAATCTTTTGTATGAGAAAAAATAGGTGTTGACCATGTGGAGCTGTTATCCTGTGGTAACAAACTCAGTTATTACTTAAAAGTAAGTTGCAAAAAGAAACAACAGTCACAAAGATTGTGGTTGCTTATAACTAGATGGTAGGTCTAGTATTTTTTGTCTCTTTAGTCTATGAGTGTCTTCAGTATTGTCTAGCAGATTGATTGCAAGAATATTAGGGTGTAGTTCTAGTTTACTTAAATACTTTTCACTGCACTTACTCACTTCGTCTGTAACAGATGACACTTTTAAGTCACAGAGGATTTCTCTATTTGGTTTAAACCAGGGTGCAATTGTTATAATCCGTAGAACTTTTGTCTGGAATCGTTCTAGTATCTCTATATTAGACGTTGATGCCGACCCCCACAGCTGTATGCCGTAGGTCCAGATTGGTTTGAATGCCACTTTGTAGAGTAGTAATTTGTTGCTAAGGGATAGAGTTGATTTACATCCAATCAGCCAATAGTATTTGCTGAGTTTATAGCCAAGTTGTTTTCTTTTGTTGAAAATATGCGTCTTCCATGTCAAGCCTTTATCCAAATGAATGCCCAGATATTTAACATTGTCCGCTTGTGGTAGGTAATGGCCATTAAAAGAGACTTGAGGTGACGCTCCTCTGCACTTAGTGAAAGTGACATGGACAGATTTTGTTTCATTGATCAGGATGCGCCATGATTTCGTCCAACGTTGAATTTGATCCAAGTGTTGTTGAAGCATTCTCGCAGCAATGCCAGGATCTGCATGACTAGCCAGTATTGCTTTGTCATCGGCAAACGTTGCTGTTCGGATACAGGGACAAGTAGGAAGATCTGACGTGAAAAGTAGATATAACGTTGGTCCAAGGACGCTTCCTTGTGGAACACCAGCTCCGACAGGGTACAACTGTGTTACTTCTAGTCCATATTTAACCCTAAAGTACCTTTCATGCAGGTACGACTTCAGAATAAGATATAGCGTGTGAGAAAGTACTTTTTTAAGTTTGTAAAGGAGGCCCACGTGCCATACCCTATCGAAGGCCTGGCTTACGTCAAGGAAGGCCGCGGTACAGTAACCCTTTTTTTCAAAAGTATGATTGGTGAGTTCAACTACCCGGTGAGCTTGTTCTATAGGGCTGTGTCCTTTTTTGAAGCCAAACTGGTGGTGGGGTATCAAGTTTTTTTTCTCAATCACAGTTGTTAGTCTTCGGAGAATAAGTTTTTCTAGAAGTTTACCGAGTATCGGTAACAGGCTAATAGGTCGGTAGGATGTTACATCATTAGGTGGTTTGCCTGGCTTTTGAATAAGGATGATATCTGCCACTTTCCACTGAGGTGGAAAGTATCCAAGACGTAGAATTGCATTGTATATCACTGTAAGTAGTACTATTCCTTTTCTCGGTAATTCTTTAATAAGACGCCCGATCTTTAATAAGGTCATAACCAGGTGATTTTTTGGAATTCAGTTCATTTTTTACCATAAACATCACTTCTTTAACTGTAAGAAATTTTGGTAGCGGTGACATTTGGTACGGTGCCTGTAAAATGTTTTCAATTTCAGCGTCATCTACTGAAGAATTTTGAGATGGTAGCGGTTGGAACACTTTTTCCAGGTGAAGTCCGAAGGTGGTGGCCTTTTCATGATCTGTACGAGCCCAGGATCCATCCTCTTTCCGGATTGGTGGAATAGGGTTTTTGGGATGTTTTAGGTTTCTCGTTGCTTGCCAAATAGAGTAGTCTGTTTCAGCAGTATTTGTAAGGTTTTCTAGAAAGTTCTTTAGTGATTCGTTTTTCAACTTTTTAATTTAGAAAAAAAATTAAATTTAATTTTTTAATTTTTAATTTTACTTACTAATTTAATTTAACTATTTTTTTAATTTTTTACTTTTTAATTTTTTTTAGAGAGTTTTTAGTTCTCTGGAGGCCTTGTCGTAACGTCTTTTGTCTGAGGGGTATCTGGAATTATACCAAATCCTTCTTAGCCGTCTTTTGATTGCTATTGTTTCCCTGACTGCTACTGGACAGCTCTGATTTCTTCTTTTTTGAGGGATTTCCGGTGTAGCTTCCCAAGCGGATTCTTGAATTATACAGTTTAGTGTGTTTACCGCTACCTCTATGTCCATGTTGTTTTTGAGGGGAATCTGTAAGTTTATCTTCCGGTCAACGAGTTGTCTGAAGTACTCCCAATCAGTTCTCTTGTTGAAAAGAGTAACTGGTTTTTTTGTAGCGGCGAAAGTGCTACTAATGGTTGCTATGACCGGGGAGTGATCAGAGGACAGGTCCAGGTTTGATTCTATCGTAAGGTATCCTGAGGCTATCCCTTTTGTTACGAAGAAATCTAGTAAGTCAGGAATTCTGCCTGGATCTGTGGGCCAGTACGTTGGTGCAAATGTTGATAAAAAGCCAAGCTGAAGTTCTTGCATAATTTGAAATAGTAGTCTGCCTCTGCCAGATGCAGTCAGACGGGATCCGTATTTTTAGCATTAAAATCGTCTCCTGCCATAAACCTGTTGCCAAGAGAGTTTAGGAACTCTATAGTTCCCTCCCTGTTTGGGGGGTAGTTGGGCGGACAGTATACAGAGGAGATTGTTAGCGGTCCGTGCCAATCTTCTACGACAATACTTGTGGCCTGAAGATAGTTTTGTTCAAACTTAGGGAGCTCGTAGTGCTGTATGTGGTTTCTTATTAATATTGCGGTGCCTCCCCTAGGTCTCCTGGCTGCATCAGGGTGAGGGGTGTGGTAAAGTGTAAAGTCCCGAATGTTGAAATGTGAGTTGATGGAAAAGTGAGTTTCTGAAACGAGTAGAATATCGATTTTGTTGTGAATTAAGAAAGTCTCTACTTCTTGCCTGTGAGCAGACGAGCCATTTGCATTCCATAACGCTATTTTATAGAGTTGTGCCATTACGTAAATTTTTGTTGTAGGAGTTCCGTTAGTGTATCAATCTTATCGTTGAGTCTTTTTATTTCTGCGGACATGTGGTTGATAGTTTGCTGTTGACTCGTTACTATATTCTGAAGGAAATAGCTAAAGTTACTGTTATTATACTCGGTTTGCTGTAGTGGTGTAGATTGTTGTGGAACTTGTGAGTTCGTGCCATGAAGAATCTGCGCGTAAGTTGATACATTGGGTTGTTGCTGAGTGGTGTTAAAAACTGGCAGAGCATTGTCGAGCGGTTGCTGCACATTAGTTGAGTTGCTGAATTGATTGTCTTGAGAGCCTTGATGGATTTGTAGAGTCTGACGGTGTTGTGTCTTTTGTAAAGTTGTGCCATTAGGGGACCGGAATCTTCTATTTATTATTTCCAGGTAAACTCTGCATATTTTGGCATTGGCAGGGTGAGCACCACCACATAGGGCGCATTTAGGGTCTCGTCCATCTCCCTTTTTTTTTTGTACAGGTTTTATAGTCATGATTTCCTGCACATTTGTAACAACGATAGGGCCTAGTGCAGTTTTTTCCAGTGTGACCGTAGCACCAGCATCTAGTACACTGGGGTAATTTTGTTTTCTTTATAGGCTCTTCGAATTGAACGACCGCATTTAATAATCGTCTAATTTTGAAGATATCAGCATTATTTGCTTTTTTTTGTAGGTCGATAAAGACAAGATTTTTTGGTATGTTTTTTTGGTCTTTCGACACCTGTATGTTTGTAATAGCTACAGCTGTATGACCTTCTTCGTTTAATGCTGCTGCTATGTCTTTTGTATCTGTAGTGTGATGAAGATTACGTAGGACTACTCTGAATTTATTTTCTTCGTCCAGAGTGTATGTGTGTCGTATAACTTTATTGTCATCAAGAAGTTTCTTAACCAGCTTATAGTTTGCCAGAGAGTTTACTTGTAGTTTTATCTTGTTTCCTTTCATTACCTGATAATAGTAGTCTTTGTCAGTAATGACCGATTTTAGAATGTCTAATAGAGGCTGCATCTTATCAACAAAGTGAAGGATGAAGGGTGGAATATTTTCTTTGCTGTTACCAGTGGTAGTTTTTCTGTTGGTAAGTTGTTCATCATTGAGACCTATAAGAGGGAGGAATCTGTTTTGCGTGTTAGTCACATTCATCTCAGCTTCACGTGGGATTAGAGGATTGTCATCTGTCCTTTTTCTTTTGTTCTGTCTAACGACTTGGAAATTGTTGGGTGATTCTGACTTATCACTATAGACTGATTGTGAGTCGCTACGATCGGGGGAACGATTTTCTGTAATGTTCGTATATGTTTGGCTATGCTGTACAGGAATATGGTGAGTCGTGGACAGATTTGGAGCGTGTTGCGTTGTATATGATGGTGTTTGCATAAACGGTTCTGTCATTGAAGATGAAAACAAACTCGTGCTGTACGACACTGAGAAGTCTGTGAGGGAAGACGTTTCAGAGTAAGAGAACTAGCATGATAATTTTTAACTAACGTTATTTACTAAATGATAACGAGTAAGCTTCTTTGTATACGGTTTCCAAAACTTTTTCTCTGAAGCCCACAAAACCCAGAGAACAGCATCGGCAAGGAAATTTTGAAAAGTATTGTGCTGAAGGAGGCAGATTTCTCAAGCGCATAATCAAGTTGATAACGTTGATACTTGTGTCTCGGTCTCTGAAACTTCTTCCCAATTGTCCAACTCCTATCTCGGACAGAATCTGTCGTATTTCTTGATTCTATCGACTTTCCGAACCCTGACAATCTCGTACCATCTTCAGAATAATATCTAAACTTGAGGCAAACGGATCCGATATAAAAACCTGTGGCACTGATGGGCCTATGTCGAAAAATATGTTAACATGTAAAGAAATAAATAATATATACAGCATACAGCAAGTGATTCTTTAAAAGAGTATTGGGTCTTACTTTCAGAATTACCATCGTAATTAATTTCTAAACATAACTACAGGAATGAAGATAGCCAAGACCGTATCATAACGTTCGCAAACTTGCAACTGATATTGGCTTCAGTTTTATTAATATGTACAGAAGAATAAACAGATTAGGGACGTACTTGTAGACAGCATTCTGTATACTGTAGTATAATAATTCACTATCTTTCCCCGGCAAATATACTGCAATACAGCTGCGGCGCTGGTACAGTGAAGAGTATCCTAAATTTGCTCTTAACAAACTTCCATGTTTATATTTAATAAGCACTGAAAGAGGAGGTCTGCTTTGTACAGTGTTCCAGTTATAAAGTATGGAAAGGATTCAAAATCATTGATTTTTTTTACAAACCATTTTCTAGAATATGTAAATACAACATTTTCTAGAAAAATCTAAACACCTTATCATTAACAGAAATGTTATCGTGAATAGTTTTTCAGTCAGTATTCTTCCGACTGGTAACGATATTAACAAAATAGTCAGATACACAGTACACAATAGTTAACACGGAAATCTGTAAAAAATTTGATGATTATGAGAGAGAGAGAGAGAGAGAGAGAGAGAGAGAGAGAGAGAGAGAGAGAGAGAGAGAGAGTGTGTGTGTGTGTGTGTGTGTGTGTGTGTGTGCACTACATCGTACAGCATCAGTGGCTTAGCTCACGTAACTGTGCTACGTGTGAGCCACAATTTTTTTTTTATCCGTTGATTTAGTTGTTTAAACTCTTCCTTTAGAGAAGAACAACACAGGAACAGTGTGAAGCGTTCTCACACAGCTTTGTGAATAGTTGCATAATGCTGTTGTGGGCCGTTCATTGTATACCACTTGAACAACCGGAAATAAATCACTAACACGTCACTTTGTTTCATTTATTTCCTCCATATTTTTTTTGTATACCAGTCCATGTTATAAAATTCTTATTAAATTCAAAGATATAATTCTTAGTATAAAAAATATATTAAGTTTTCTATAATGTAATCTGAAAGCATTGTTGATGGGTTTTATGTAATACTTTAGAGTTGACAATACTTCAGTGCACTTCCTTGACAATTAATTCAGCATCACATTATGCATTTCAAAAGTCGTCAGCACAAGCTATTTGTTCTGCTACTTGTTTGCCATTTCTATAATTTTTATGCCTAACGAATGCCACATTCCTCATTTAA
Organism: Magicicada septendecula; assembly: GCA_034769895.1. Lineage (NCBI taxonomy): Eukaryota > Metazoa > Arthropoda > Insecta > Hemiptera > Cicadidae > Magicicada > Magicicada septendecula. The sequence continues at coordinate 982,735,871 of CM068367.1, read as the reverse complement.
AAAATTATTACATCTGTAACACTTAAACTTTATAGGGTGGCAGGAGCATACCGTTCAATCTGTGAAAGGTTAAAACTTGCAACTGAAGGTATTCGGGCGTCACCTTTCCGCCTTGTGTCGCGTCTGTACAGTTCTTCACATTTGGGTCGCTGTAAAGACGTGTTCTAGGTAAATAAGGTAAACAAATCATGTAACTTTATATAAAATAAATGATTTATAATATATTTATAATTTTTTATAAATTAAGCTATACTATCCGTATTTCTGTATAACAAACTCTTATTAAGAACAGTGAAAGAACATTGCTTCCAGCGAAAGGTTCCCCCCCTTTTCGGGGTAGGTCAACAAAAACTGGAGGGAATATACTGGGGACACCTTCACTTTCGCAGATACTCAGAATTCATTATTATTGCTTACTATAAATAAAATTTAAACTTATCTTAAAAGGACAATAAAATGAAGGATAATGAAATAACAGACAATAATATTACTATTTTTAGCTGATTTTGCGGTGGGGTGGGGGGTTTGAACGCCCAAAAATCCCTCTACTTACCCCCATGATTCAATTATAGTTGAGCTGATTCCAACATCCAGGTAAGTCATAGTAATCGTAATACTACCAGCATACAATACTATGCATGGGTATACTTTGGATTACTTACACCATGTTATTCATTACGAGTGGATAACGTAAATTACATTTTGTTTACAAAAAATTGGGATTTGTCTCATTTCTTTTCACGGACACAAGGTTACTGCGGAACAAGGAAGACTTTTGTAACCACCACAACCATCACAAAGAGTACAAGAACAAGTGACATTCTGGAACACAAAGAAATCTAGCTTCTCACGTCAAATACAAATACGGAGAAAAAACAAATACACTTCCAAAAAGGGACACCCTACAGATAGCTTACGAAACGACTGTTAAGATAACGGCCGTTAAAAATTATATCTCCAGTTAACAAATGGTCCGTTAGGACGAAAATTAACAGACGGAAACAAGCCATTAGTCTTTTATTTGTAGTCTGCTAGTATGGTTTTTACTGTTACCTCAGAGTATTGTTGTTGTCTTTGTTGTCAGTGTGATGATTATGTTTTTACGTTGTACTAACTACGTAGTAGACGAACCTTCCAAAACATGATCTGACTTTGAGAACTTGCATGATTTTTTGAGAACTAATTAAAACATGTCTACAGTTTAAGGTTACATAAATATCAACATGCATTTAAAGTGCTTTGTTTGAAATCCATTAAAGAAAAATAATTGTGCTTCTCAGTTTTCAATGAGTTTGTCACAAAATTCAGAACTGTATTAGCAATTACAAAATATGTTATGCTTAAGCACGTGATAGAAGTATTTTTGCTTCTAACTTTGTTCAAAACAAATCTTCTGTGGCCGAGATAAATGGGTACAAACAAGGTCAAACTAGGTCATGGCGGGTTAGATAAGGATTTCATAAAGACAACAGAAAAATATAACTTGTGTATTAGCAAAACATTTTACTTAGTTGTTAGTCATGACATTTATTTCAAGCTCCTCTAATTGGTTACTGTTCCGTTATTATGTACCTGACTAGTTTCAAAACAGCTCACCTTACGACATGGTTTCAAAATTTATTACATCAATAAGTAAATAACTACTTATTTACATTTAAAATATTCCACGCGGACTTGTAGCTATATTAATACGTATTAATATTCCACGCAGACTTGTGTCTCTTTAATAATATCAATATGCGAATAGGTCAACTGAAAACTGAATTTTCTTTTATTTATTTTTTGTTATTATTTACAACTTGAAAATAAAACCTAAATTCAAGTAACGAATATACACACACACTCACAGTGTGTGTGTGTGTGTGTGAGTGTGTGTGATATTATGTAGGCTATGTATTTGTGATCAATTAGGTTTTATTTTCATAGATGAGATAACAATCATTGACAAATAATTAATTTTCATATTTTATGTTAAGTGTGACTGAATTTAAGGTATGATACCTATACAGATGATTTAATGATTGTACTGACGAATTCACGTTTGGTATACGTGTTCTTTTATTTTCAATCATTAAGTACTTTAATTTCAATTATTATGCAGCAAATAACTTCTCAACTTTTGTTATATATACAAAGCATATTTATGGTTCTTTGAAGTATTCCATAAATAACGTATTTTTGAATTAATTATAAACATGTTTGATTCTTGTAAACAAGAAATGAAAAATTGTAAACTCTCTTATAACGGGTAAAAGTTAAAAATTCTCATCTGTTTAAAATTAGATGTTTTTAGCAGTGATTGAACCAATTCTTAAAAAAACAGCCCAACGTAAAATTCTACGCTACATGATTTTAATCAGTTTTCAGTTATAAACTAGGTAACGCTTTATGCAGGAGTTGGTTCAAGAAGAGGGGTAACAGGTGCGAAGCGCAAGCAAACCTGTGACATTGGTCAGAATTTGTTTTATTTTTGTTATTTAGAAGTCACTGTAATAAATCGTTATTCTTACATAGATATGTATTCACATGTTAACTGTAAACATGTCCACTAATATACGTAATACTAACTTTCTAGTTTATTAATTATGTGAGGACATAACTCACATAAAAGAACTTTATATTTATCTCGTAAAAAAATATAATAATTAAAAGTGAACGTTTCTACACATTTTTCGACAAATGACATTGATGAAGACCTTCTCACTCATATCATTCAGAAAATGTTCAAAAATTGCTTTAATAACTCCTTATATTTCACCAATACAACTTTCCTTAATTAATTTCATTGGTGGTGAGTTCAGATAAAAGTAGGTAGGCCTATTAGACGAGACTGATTCCACGTTTCACCGACCTTCCTTAAGAATTAAACGGCCATTAAATAGCCCGTTAAAGATTTAACAGTAGATGAACCATTTCACAAAGCTCGGTTAAGATAACGGCCGTTAAAGTCTTCGGTTAACTTACGGGAGATATTGGGCCTGCTAAATAACTAATGAGCATTAAAACGACGAGATCTAACCTTAAAATTGCGTTTAGCGTCATTCGTATACGTTGCTTGTTGTGAAACACTTGTTAATGTGGAATAAATAAAATATACATGCCCATATTTGTTTGGTTTTTGTGATGAGAAAATGTATTTTGTCTCTGTTTTCTGTTCTTTCACTGAATAATTTATTTTATTTTTAATTGTTACATATGCGTATATAATTTAAATTTCTGTGACAAACAAAACTTATAAGAGAGAAAAGTTTAACGCTAAAATAATTCGACCTTCGTAGACAGTCATCCAAACGTTTTACTAACCGTATACAAACGGGCGCTGGTGAAATGACTATTAAGATAACGGGCGTTAAAATGTTATCACTCAGTTAACAAACTGTTCGTTAAGAAAAAAGTTAACAAAGGTTCGTCATGTTATATCAGGGCTTTGATACAAGTATACTGTGTAACAGAGGCGGTGAGTGTTTACGTGTACAGTACTGTACTTCTAGTCTTTATACTAAACCTTAAAAGTTACGTAACCGTGGTAACAAAATTAAGTAAACTGTGCAGTCTTAAATTGAAACAAAGTTCAGTTTATAATCAGTAGGCCTATAGACAATTAAACAGAAAAATATTCAAACACGCAGTGACTGTGTTTTTTTCTTAGCCTTAGTTATTTATAACGGGAAAGTTAATTTTTCCATGAACATCAGGGATCGATCCCGTAGGCTATGATGCCAAATATCTTCAACAAAATACACCAGAATAAAAGTTATTTTTAATAACGTGACGTTTTAAATTACATTTATTGAAGTAGACGTTGCAGTGGATAAACGGTGGATAAGACAGAGGTCAAATATCAAAGAAAGCTTTACTGCAACCCGTTAAGACCGACCCACTTTCCGATATGTCACTGCTATAGACATTCAGCTATACTTCCATTTAGAACTCACATGACACAATGGGGAAGGTAGCGTAATGCATTGCGTATATGGGGTTTTCACATGTTGTATACTGCGCGACAAAAAAAAAAATTAGTTACCCAAAAATTAAAATTACATTAGTATAGTTTTTTAAACATTTATAATATAATAATCGTTATTCTCCATCACTCCAAAAGCTTTTAAATTATTTTTCCTACAAACAAGTCTGCAAAAAATCTAAAATCAATCAATTTTACATTTCAATAATTTGTTGAAATTCAAAACATAATTCCTCGTATTCCGTTCTCAATTGACGTAAATTGGTCGTTTTTACTTTGGATTGTATCTTACAGTGTCAGTATGGCGACGGAATGCTGACACAAAATGTTATGCTTATCAATGTGTCCCACATATTTCAGTCGGATTATGACATGAAAAAGTTGGTCTGTAAGTTTGATGTTAAATATGGGATATGCAGTATAAGCAGGTGCAATTATCAAAATCTATTGAATTTAATTTTTATTTTATTTGTATGTCTCTACCTTAACATATTTTTAATATATGAATGTTTGTATTGAGCGTTTTTAAGTATATAACGTACGACGCCACAAATGTACAAACCCGACACAACACGTAATGTTTGTACAGTTCTCGTACGTTACTGTATAACATTTAATAATATTTACTTGAGTACTTTATAATTCATAACAAATGCGTAACATTAAGTTAACAATTGTTTACATTGAGCACTGTGTATAATACGAGCGCTGTCTTTGTGTAGGCCTAATGCAGCGCTGTAGTTGCTTGTGTACATTACACACGCTGCTTTGTATTAGGTTACTAATTAATAATTGCTAGGCCTACATGTTTGTAATAGTTATGTTTTACTTTATAATGTGTACTTTATGACCGTTTATGTAATTTCATATCATGTTAAGTAACCGTATTTAATTACTCTTCTACGCAAATAATATGTTTAGGTGGCATGTCCGTTTGTTTTGTTTGTTCTCTTGTAGCACTAAAATGGCGAACGAGTTTTGATAGACGAAGTATCAAGTCACTTCTCTTGACTTTAGGAGTGTCAACAAACATATGACATTCTGAAAAAATAAAATTGCGAACGGTACAAACAATTTTGTGGAAAATGTAGGTAAACCTATCAAGTCGGGTATAATTTTAACTAACAGGTCTAAACAGCACAGGAAAAGATAATTAGAACAAATGCGTTACAATAATGTATATTATAATTATTTTTACAAGTAGCTACAGTTTTTAAATTACGTATTCAGGCCAATGACCTTTATTTAATTTTTTGTATTGTTTAAATCATTTAAGAAAAAATGCGCCCCCACGCACCCCCACACACTTCACATACATACACACATTCTATTATGTGTCTGTAATATTAGATGTTTGACAAAATGTTTGTTTATTTCGTTCAAACCAAGTTTAGAGATTATAATCCTGTAACGTAAATTTTTCGATAACTATTTTTTCAATGCGCGCAGTACAGTACGAGCGAAAACCCTTATACGTAATGTATTTCCCTGACTTCCCCACTGTATCATGTGACTTCTGAATGAAATAGAAATGTTTCGAAGTTCTTACATGGACTGTTCTGTTAAAATTTCACTTGGTAAAATATTCTGTTGAAATTTTTTGCTTACTACATTTCTAACGTTCACATTTTTCGCGAAAGGAACATATACCTACCTACCTACACCTACCAAGAAGGTACCAACGATACAACTGATAGATAATAGGAGGAGGAGGAGGAGGAGGAGGAGGAGGAGGAGGAGGAGGAGGAGGAGGAGGAGGAGGAGGAGGAGGAGGAGAGAGAGAGAGAGAGAGAGAGAGAGAGAGAGAGAGAGAGAGAGAGAGAGAGAGAGAGAGAGATGGATAGACAGGCAGACAGATTCCTAGAACTCGCTGACTATATAACATACGTAAAAACGTTCAAAAATTAGTGAATGGTGAAAACTGGCAATGACGGCTAGGATTCTTTAACAGAAACTAAGCAAGGTTATGGCGCAGTATAGGTTATGCCTCATTCCTATAATGAGGAAAAAGTAACTAATGATGTTTTTGCCGTTTCATTAAACATGGCTTTACAGGCATCATATAGTTACATGAGAATGTCGTCAAAGTTATAGTGTTAACTTTCTACTTTCCGAACGACGCGACGGTGGTTTGCGTAGCGCACATGCCTATAGGCTACTATCGTCACGTGTACGAAATTCAGTGTGCCGTCTTCATTGAGGTTCTTTACCATGCTCCTATCGCTTTACAGGCGTCATATAGTTACATGAGAATGTCGTCAAAGTTATAGTGTTTACTTTCTTCTTTCCGAACGACGCGACGGTGGTTTGCGTAGCGCATATGTCTATAGGCTACTATCGTCACGTCTACGAAATTCAGTGTGCCGTCTTCATTGAGGTTCTTTACCATGATCCTATCGCTTTACAGGCGTCATATAGTTACATGAGAATGTCGTCAAAGTTATAGTGTTAACTTTCTACTTTCCGAACGACGCGAAGGTGGTTTGCGTAGCCCATATGCCTATAGGCTACTATCGTCACGTGTACGAAATTCAGTGTGCCGTCTTCATTGAGGTTCTTTACCATGCTCCTATCGCTTTACAGGCGTCATATAGTTACATGAGAATGTCGTCAAAGTTATAGTGTTAACTTTCTACTTTCCGAACGACGCGAAGGTGGTTTGCGTAGCGCATATGTCTATAGGCTACTATCGTCACGTCTACGAAATTCAGTGTGCCGTCTTCATTGAGGTTCTTTACCATGCTCCTATCGCTTTACAGGCGTCATATAGTTACATGAGAATGTCGTCATAGTTATAGTGTTAACTTTCTACTTTCCGAACGACGCGACGGTGGTTTGCGTAGCGCATATGCCTATAGGCCACTATCGTCACGTCTACGAAATTCGGTGTGCCGTCTTCATTGAGGTTTTTTACCATGCTCCTATCGCTTTATAGGCGTCATATAGTTACATGAGAATGTCGTCATAGTTATAGTGTTAACTTTCTACTTTCCGAACGACGCGACTGTGGTTTGCGTAGCGCGTATGCCTATAGGCTACTATCGTCACGTCTACGAAATTCAGTGTGCCGTCTTCATTGAGGTTTTTTACCATGCTCCTATCGCTTTACAGGCGTCATATAGTTACATGAGAATGTCGTCATAGTTATAGTGTTAACTTTCTACTTTCCGAACGACGCGACGGTGGTTTGCGTAGCGCATATGCCTATAGGCTACTATCGTCACGTCTACGAAATTCAGTGTGCCGTCTTCATTGAGGTTCTTTACCATGCTCCTATCGCTTTACAGGCGTCATATAGTTACATGAGAATGTCGTCAAAGTTATAGTGTTAACTTTCTACTTTCCGAACGACGCGACGGTGGTTTGCGTAGCGCATATGCCTATAGGCTACTATCGTCACGTCTACGAAATTCGGTGTGCCGTCTTCATTGAGGTTTTTTACCATGCTCCTATCGCTTTATAGGCGTCATATAGTTACATGAGAATGTCGTCATAGTTATAGTGTTAACTTTCTACTTTCCGAACGACGCGACTGTGGTTTGCGTAGCGCGTATGCCTATAGGCTACTATCGTCACGTCTACGAAATTCAGTGTGCCGTCTTCAATTGAGGTTCTTCACCATGCTCCTATCGCTTTACAGGCTTCATATAGTAACATGAGAATGTCGTCATAGTTATAGTGTAAACTTTCTACTTTCCGAACGACGCGACGGAGGTTTGCGTAGCGCATATGCCTATAGGCTACTATCGTCACGTCTACGAAATTCGGTGTGCGTCTTCATTGAGGTTTTTTACCATGCTCCTATCGCTTTACAGGCGTCATATAGTTACATGAGAATGTCGTCATAGTTATAGTGTTAACTTTCTACTTTCCGAACGACGCGACGGTGGTTTGCGTAACGCGTATGCCTATAGGCTACTATCGTCACGTCTACGAAATTCAGTGTGCCGTCTTCATTGAGGTTTTTTACCATGCTCCTATCGCTTTACAGGCGTCATATAGTTACATGAGAATGTCGTCATAGTTATAGTGTTAACTTTCTACTTTCCGAACGACGCGACGGTGGTTTGCGTAGCGCATATGCCTATAGGCTACTATCGTCACGTCTACGAAATTCAGTGTGCCGTCTTCATTGAGGTTCTTTACCATGCTCCTATCCGCAGACTCCATAATAAATTGTAAAGTAATAAAATTTATTTATGTACAGCGGAAGTTTTAACAGTTTGTGCTGCATTCTGTCTTTTCTGTGTTAGGACAGGAAATGGCGTAGACGGTTACATCGCGTACGGCTATACTTCGAAGCTACGTAAGATGACGTTCTGAATGTCATGTAACTATCTTGTCTTTGTATCCCTGAATATACATCAAATCAGACACATAAATTTAAGACGAATTATTCTATACTCAACCATCGTGTAGAAAATCGAATTTGTTTCTCACGGTTAGAATTCATAGGCAAAACACGCTGACTGAACTTTTACATAAGACGGAGTATACAGCTATGGAGACGTGTGAAAACACCTTATACGAGTTACGACAGCAGGCGCAAACTAATGGACAGTAAAAGGATAAAGGCGTGAGAGAGAGGGGGGAGCAATAAACAGACAGACTGAAACAGACAGAGATACAGCAAGGAAAAGAGTACAGAAAGCGGAAAGCAAAGATAGATAGTAACTGTGCGTAAGACATATTGTGTATCACGTGACAGAGCAATATCGTTACGTACACCTTTCTACGAGCATTATATACGTAAAACGCGTTATTTTACGTTACGTCGTAGCATTATATAAAACACCCAATAAATTACGACAGAAGGTCTACGTGCAAAGTAAAGGAAAGTGAGCCAACGTGTAGTCCAATTGTACCAGAAACGTTAGCTAATTCTGAAAATAATGGTGAGCAATCAGAGCGAAACGCGATCCGGCATTATGTAAACATAGCGACGACGACGACGACGACGAAAATGCGGTGTCTCTGAAGGGCAGTCGTAGCGTACGTAAACAATACGTACCGGTAGGCTACACTACACGCTATCGTATTACGTTACATCACGACAGTTAATTGTGTGTCATGGATTTAATGAAATTGTTTACCAAGATTCAGGTTAGATCGTACATCGGATAAGAATTCTATTACGTCGTCGCAAACACGAGCCATCACGATCATTTTTATGTAAAGCAATCAGGTTATGTTATGTTTAACTGCTAATGATGTTGCTAATGATTCAATTGCACCCCACGTGAAAATTTGGAATATTTTCCCGCTCTTACACATTTATATTTATAATTTTTTCTAGTTTTTGTTGTTTATCTCAATTGTTACTTTGGCGCTTCATTTCTTGGTATGAAGCAAAATTGTAGTAAGGAGATAAAACGTTACTGTTTGAGTATTCTGTTTATCAGTATTTCACAATGTAAAAAGGATAAACAAAGTAGTATAGAAAAATTTAATGCAGATTATTAAATTTGGAAATTTAACATCCTATGCGAGTCTTCTTGTCACCGGGCCCAAGCCACTTGGTGTTAGTGTCTTCAAGAAAATACTAAGATCAACAACAGAAGAAATTATACAAAGTATACAATTTGTTGTGACTTAGGCAATTGCTTACAGGACAATACGTTCATATTTCACCATCTTCGAGAAGAATAGCCAATGTATAGTGTGCGACACGCGTTCCTATGGCCCAAACCGGCCATATGGTCCATTTTAATATCCAAGAGTCAGTAGGGGAAACCGTTACATTAAAGGATCACCACACATCGTCTACGTGTTCTCAGTTTCCCAGGCATTCCTGACATCGTCTGGAGAGTACATATCGTGGGGTTATTGGTACGACAAAACAGGGTTATCGGTCTCACCATGGGAGGCCATCCTCAGTGTAAAAACGATTGACGATTGACAAATTGGTACGGTGTTCCCCAGTACTGAGGTACAGACCGATGGTGTGGCCGATGGCCACATACCTCCGATGGTGTGGCTGAAACGCCTGTTTGGGATAGAAGCAGTAGACCACGGTCTAACAGGCCAGCAGATAGCAATTTCCAACATAAACCTTATGTTTATCATTTGTAGCAATTTCAAGACAAGTGAAGGGATTGTGATGACATTCTATGATCTGTTATTACCCATTTCATTTTCTGATACTTAAGCCATAGTAGTGATGTGCTAGACATAAATATTTTGTAAAACCCAAAATTTACCCGTTTCCCCTCCAGCACTTTTACCGGCGTAACTGGGAAGTAGACACTAATTATATTAAAGAAAACCTTTCATTTCAAAATTTTGTCATTACTTTCTAAATTTTGATCTAGTTTTTTGTAAAACAATTTATTTCTATTCACTACAGTTTATTTTCACAGTTTACGTTTACGCGTACTTATTATTACAATTTGTCGTTTTTAATGTGCGTTCATAATACGACGTTCTCGCCTTTTCGACAGTGTTTGCGAACGCCTTTTCAAAATCGATTAAAATCATATAAGTGGAGAAACGATACTTGTTCCTTTTCTTTGTATATAGACTACAAGATTTCTATGTGACTATATTCATTTGTATAAATCATTATGGATTTCTTCGGTTTAAATCCCACAATTTTCTAACTACGCAGATAATTGGTTATTCACCAAGTAAATAAATAAAAAGGAATCAAAATTAATTATAAAATATAAAAAAGTGTGCGAAGTTAACTAAAAAATAAAAAAAATAAATAATTGAGTATTGAAATGATCATTTTTAAAGTTGACAATTACACTTTCATTCTAAGTTCAGACACGATCATTAATGGCGATATAAACAAGTACAGTAAATTTATTACTTCAAGTGTTCATAAATGTTGCGAGATCGTGTTTGCATTTTCATTTTTAATGGGGAAGTATACTACAGGCACTGGCTGGGATAGTCGAAGGGTCCGCGACTGCGTTCAAATATAAATAAGGTTTTTTCTCCTTAATGTGTTTGTATTTGTTCGTGGAAGTGGGTTACGAAATATTTGTGTTTTTTTTTTTGTAGAAGTGAAAGTGGTTCTGTCACAACTCATCCTACGAGCAATCAGAACACATACGATATGTGATGTCTGGTCAACATATTACTGCTCAACACGTTTATATGATCTTTAATACTAATGTATTCCCTGAAAATGTTCTTAAAAATTAACTTAACGCATAAATAATAATTAACTCACACTTATATGCACACTTTCTGTGTTCACAGTGTTCACATAATGTATATACAGCAATATATAAATCGATACTTTATAAATCGTCATAGGTAATTAGTATTTCATTCTTAATTGTTGTGACCAATTTCCATGTAGCCTACTTTGAGTTGGCGCATAAAACAACCATCTAGAATACTGTGAGATACTATCCCCAGACTAGTGAAAATATTTTCCAGTAAAAACTAAGCCGTTAAAGATTGTTAATAATCCTCTTGAATTCGGTTTATAGAATCCTCTCGCCTTTTTTTGTTTACACTAACCTTAGCATATATAATTTACACAGTTTTCACTTACTTTTTTACTACAAAACAACGAATACTATTTTCATAACTATCAAATATAAAACATTATTTAGGCTTAAATTTTTATAAAGTGAAATTGAACATTCTTAAAAATTCCAGCGAAGAGGTCTGAATGTAAAACTGATCCAAGATTGTAGTTAGTTACAAATCTCTATATTACAATATAATTTTTTCTGCACTATAGATTCTGTGGCGATGAAAAATGGTCAACCAGGCTCAAAGGAAAATTATATTATTTAATATATAGTTTAACATTTATAAACTATATTAAAAGAAAGTTAGAAACCTCTGATGATACAGATACTGTGAAACGTGCAACAGTTTTCTTATAAAACGATAAGAAATAAGAACATTCTACTTGCAGAAGTAATTATAATTTGATTATATATATGTATAAATATATATAAACCATAATCCATAGTGTATCATCAACCATGGTCAGATTGGTTTCCTTCATAGTCTGGGGAACTGATTTTCTCCGCCACCAAAGAAAGTATCAACCGGCAATATAGTCCACACTTCATACACAGCAAAGTTAAAAAGCAATGCTATTTTATTTATCTTTATTAATTGTTTAATTAGTAGTATATAGTGCACTTTTATACTTTTAGTAGTAACATTAGATAATATTATTCATTTAATGATATTTTTAATTAGTTTCATGCTGTAATTTGATACTCCCAATGTCATAAAATAATTGTCATTATAAATAATAAGAAATATATAATTATGAACGTAATTATACTATTTAAGCAACACAAACTAATGTAGTTTATAAAACTGAGAAAATTTAATTACTGAAACGGAGAGAAGTATAGAATTTTTTCTGTCAGACATTTGACAGCACATTACAAAATAGTTTTCCTTTTAACTTAAACAGGGACTCGAGGCGGAAGGTTTTCCAAAAATTAAACTACGCTATAAATGTGAGATAATACAATATTTCTGAAAACGTGACAGACAAATCCGAGATTTTGACAGAGAGTTTGTTTGCTGTGGTCGCGAACTACAGACACGGAGACCCCCAAAAACAGGCACAATGAATGTAACTTACGAGTAATGGGCACAATGAGTGTAACCTGCATATAACAGCCACGAGTGTAACTTGTTAATTTTAAAATTGCTAACTGGCAGGTAAGTGTAACAGGATTTTATCGTGAGGAACTACGAATCTACCTGAAATTGAAAAATCCGCTTCGAGCTTCTGTTTAAGGAATTGGTATAGACCTAACTAATATATGATTATAACAGTTTTTTCGAATGCGTAAAGAATGTTTTCTGGATTACTGCGTGCCTTCAGACTTCTTGAATTTTATTGGACAAAACTACTTCAACCGTTTGACGAAGTCTTTACTAATTTTTATATGAATAATTAATTCTTATAGGAATCAACTGCAGGACAGAAGGTTTGTCAAGGAATTAGAAGTGAGAGTAGGAAATGAATAAATGGATGAAATGTGCATTGCGAGAGGAGTAAGACAAAACTGTTGCATGTTTTCAAGACTTTTTAATATTTACTGCGAGTAGTTGACGAATGAAGCTTTTAACGGATGGATGGAGTGATAATTGGAGGAAAAAGAATTACGGTCTTTAAATAGTGCACTACCGAGCAGTGAAAAAGACTTACAAAAAATGATGAATAGTTGTTATGGGAAAAATTTGGAATGAAAATTAATGTTATGAAAACTAAAATAATGAGAATCGTTAAAGAAAAGAATGAGGTAAATGTTATAATAGAAAATCAAAAGTTGAAATAGATAGATTCATTCAGATACATTCGGAATATAATCACTTGGAATGGAAGTCATACAGAGGACGTTAGAAGTGGAATCGCATTTGGAAAGCTAGTGTTTGATAGAGGAAGACACGTGTAGGTTACAGGAGGGATTCATGTGAAGTTTCGGAAGAGATTTGCATAGTGATTGTATGGAGCACTGTACTGTATGTATCAGCGACATAGACGATTATAAATAGAGAAAAGAAATATGTGGAAAGCACTGAAATGTGATTGTGGAGAAAAATTGAAAATATTAGCTGGGAAGGAAAGGTAACAAATAAAGTACTAAGGAGAATAAGTGAAGAGAGAAGAGTTGTTAAAGCCACATGCAAGATAAAAAGCAAACTGGATTGGTTACATTTTACGAAGGAACTGTCTACAGAAGTTACTGATTGAGGGAAAGATGGCAGGTAGGAGAGGTCGAGGAGGAAGAAGATATTATGTGTATGCAGATTTTATGACGGGGAGAAATTATGAACAATAGAAGAGAGCGGCACAGAACGTGGACAGTACAGTTCAGTTATTAAGAAACCTGTCTTAGTAGACATTCACCATTGATGACGGAGATGTTAGCACCGCATTTCAAATGCTTGTACCGTTCGTATGTCAGCTTTTCCTATTATTTCGCATGCATACCGAGCAGTGGTTCAAACATATAACTTTAGGAATTTCGTCCTAATTCCTAACCCAATATTTGGTAGTGACAAATTTGTTATTAGGTTGTCAAAGTTATAGCTCAAGTAAAGAAAATTAATTGACATTGAATGTTAAAAAATTGTTATCATTAGCAGACAATTAGTAGATTAACAGACCTCACAACGGGCTCTACTTCAAGACGGTGACTGTAATTGGTCACCGTGTCCCTCAAACAGCTTTTGTAATCCTTGATCAAGATGATTGGGTAATTTAGGTAATTCTAGATCAAGTAAACATTATCAAGTAGACTGTTTTCTTAAACCACTCCCTTACCAGATATTACAAATGGACTGTAGCGTCTCTCAGTCAACACGTTTCGCTAGACATTTTAGCGCTTTCGATTCGCAATTACGTGGTTCGAGCAAGGGTGGGACGTTGCGATACACAGTTACAATTAAGACATCCGAAAAACCCATAGTCCGACAACAAAAACCTCCAACTTATTGTAATACCAGACGTTTTCTTAAGCACTTTGTTCGATCAGTTTGTTCGATTCTCGCCAGAAGTAAAACCAATCTATTTCATTAAATTTATGTTTCAAGTTTTTAACTAATACCGGTCCAGAGGTAAACAGCACTACAAATTTGTTAGATATTCTTGTTTGCCAAAGTAGTGTCTACGAACTCTCTAACTCCTTTTCAAAGCGGCCTTGTATATCCGACAAATGAACCAAAACAGAGGGATCACAGTAGTCTATTATATCAAGACCTGCAATATTGATCATTTAAATTTCTAGAAAGAAGCGGAATATATTATAATAATATTATTACTTAAAAATTTTAAAGTAATAATAACATTAAATAAACGTCAGTATTGAATCGTAATAATAATATTAAAACCGTAGTAAAATTCCAGCAATTTTAAATTATATTAAGATTAAAGCAAGTAAAATTGAATCTCGGATGACCTTGTATGGATCTAAGTCCATTATGTGTTTTAGTCAAATATCTTAACAGTAAATATGACGATGTACTCACAGTTGACGAGCGGATGCCCCAACTTAAGAAAACGATGGAGAAGAGAAAACAAATTCCATTTCCATACATGTTGTAAGCTGACGCTAACGAGATCTTTTCATTTAACACTTTCAGAACTTAATATTACATTAAGAAGTTGTTAAATAAACAAACCATTAAACAAAGTTATTAAATGATGTTAAACAAAGTTATTCAATAACCGTGAATAATATTATAAATTACATCAAGTTGAAAAGAATTATACTACATGAATTTATGATTAAAACGTACGGCTATAGTTTTAATGTGTTTACTAGCTGAAAGCTGCCGATGGCAAAGTAGATGCTTTCGGAACACATGACAACAACTCGCTGAACATATCAAAACCGCTATTCGTACAACATGAAACAATTTACAGATTTACAGAACTATAGAAACAGTAGAATTTCCTACAGAAATTATGACTACAGAAAGTGGTAGCTCCCGCGTTGATCACTAAAAATATATATTCAAAATATTAAACATTTATATATTCATTTATTAATATACACTACATTCCACCGTGTGTTCAATACTTTTCGTTATTTTCCCTTTTTTTGTCGGCGTCAAGTCCTCAGTGGGTTCTGTGTTCGTCTAATATGGTACGGGTGTACATTTGTCCGACACAACCAAACTTATGGAAAAGTAAAAAAAAAAACATTCACCTTAACGACATGAAATCGAAGAAGTATTCATTTTCAAACTGAAACTAAAAGCAAAAAGGCAAATAGAATTTTGTAGTGGAATGAAATCCACAGACTCGCAAATAATGTTTTAAGTAGTTGAGCACATTTTCTGTCGACTGCTAATTTTCGAGTGTTGCTTTTTCCGAATACTAACTCTTTTCAAGCATTATTTTTTATACCTTTATTTACTTGATGAAACAAGAAGTATCAACAACACTTACTATTTAATTTTAAATATAACATTTTTACTTTTTGTAATTAGTTAACTTGTATAGTAAAACTTGTATAGTAGGTACTAACACCATAATGTATTTTAGTTTCAGCTGGAGCCTCAGAGTTCCGTTTTCATGAGCTAACGTTGGGGAAAGGCATATCTTAGTCAAATTTTCTAGAGCCACTCGTCCATTCAGTTTGTAACAAATGTTGTCCCGCTTAAGAATTTATCTGGAAACATAAATATATGAATTGCAGGATTATCATACTTTGCAATGTTAATGGTCGTATACAATATTTGTTTATTATTCTAACTAATAAACACGTTCAATACCTCATTAAACAATCGGTGTTTTTATACAGACTGACACCGTATTCTGTTTTTTGTTTTTTAATAATTATTGAATTGTATTACGACAAGCCTTTTCTTACGTTGTTAGTAGTATCCATCTGTACAATATATTTATCCATCTGTACAATATCCATCTGTTTAATATATCAGCAATACATTTTTCAATTTCCTGCTTTCGAAGGTACAATACTTTTGTATTACGAAAATAATTTCGATTACTTCAGTCTGTTTCATTATAACAAATCACGTGGCCAAATGTTTTTGTTTCATTTGTTTCCTTAACCTATTTTTGAAAGAATATAAGGGAAGAAACATTTTGTCGTTTACTTATCCCCATGACTAATTTTGTTTGAGACCACATGCTGTTTCTTGTTTTTCACTTGATTGATTATTGTCTAAGTGTCAATATTACATGCAGTCCTTTATATCTGCCTGCTTACGTTTATCATTTCTATACCGCTTCACCTTTTTAAGACCCATTATTTCTTCTTCTATATTAATCCGAATAGGTAGACATTTCTTTATTTCTGTTCTTTTATTTTGTCAATTGTAGTATACCATTTAAGTGTATGTTCGACTAGAAATCTATAAAGCATTAAGACTTCCACCACGCTTTGCCTTCATCTCCAGAGTGAATGGTATATAAAAAGTTTCTCTAATTTTCTCCATGTTGGCTCTGAGAGGTTAGTAAAGTTTGCATTTCGCATCCTCATCTTCCTATTGGAATAGCGTACCATTCCTGTAGATAGCCGTGGTACAATCAATCATCTCTACAATCACGCAATGTGGCTATCTGGTTGGACTGTTGTCTTTCTGTTCCAGTATCATTAGCATTTTTCATGAAGAGTTCTGCATCCCCACAAAATGGCAATATGCTCAAAATATATATTATAGGTCGCCATTGTAGAAGATTTAAAAGAGAGAGACAATAAAGTTTCTCTAGATAAATGTAATTGTTACTGTGAAGATCACAGTCTTGTTGACCGTTTTCAAATTCAAGAAGGTTGGGATAAAGATTCTGTTCCGTTATTAGTGAGGAAAGGTAGACCTTCTGTACAGGTCGTCTGAAAACCTGTCTAATAAAAAGTCGTACTGATTATTTGGCATTGTCCTTCTTCTCCACGGTAGAAAAAGTGTGGTTTCTATCAGCGGCAGACAATAAAAACAATGTATGGCGCCTGGGGTCTTTGGGTCCCTACACAATAATTACGTATACGTTAGAAGGCTGTAAGGCTATTAGCAATTTCGGAAAGTGATTGATACTTCTAACGCACAAATGATTATTACTTCAGACACACACAAGTAATTTTTACTTCAGTAATTTTCCATAAGGATATTGTAATTTTATAGGATAACCTTCGCTCATTAAAAATTGAAAAAAGAGAAATAATTGAGAAAAACTTAATAGACAGACACGACTGACTTCAGTTACTTAACCAACAACAGTGTCTCAGTAAATTTAGTTCATGAATATTTAGTATTCATTTAACATAACAGTTATTTAGTATTAAATTATTCAAGTACAGTACTTTTAATGAAACTGTTAATATTAATAGAATTGGAAAACAGTATTAATTAATTTTTTTATCACTAAACAAATTATGCAAGTTTCATAAATTTATAAGCGTCATTTTCCTACTTTTGTAGTCTTGAAATCTTTTACCCCATACTCTCCAATTGCTAACAGTCTCGCCTGCTTTCTCTTTCTCCCTCCCGTTTGTCCGTCTGGCACTCTTTACATTACAACATGTATTTTTAACAAACATTGAAACTACTATTTCAAAAAATATGATACTTTCCCAGTGGTATATAAATATAGCTGCAGATTTTATCCAGCTGATTTGCAGTAGCCCGTTGTTTCTCAGAAACAGTAAAAGAGGCCCTCTATCTTACCATCGGTGTTTTCTGTTAACAATGACTGAAAGAAAATATTTTAATTATCCTGCTTCATAAGTATACCACTTTCTGTCTGCTACAATTAATAGTGTTAGGTATATGTTATCTTGTCTATAATCGTTTGCACGTTCAGCTGAGGCTGTTGACTAGAAAAGTCAGCAGCGCCACTAATTATAAAAACGATCCGCGTAAGTACCGTTTATTGTTACAGTAACTAAGATACGTCTAAAACGATCTTAAGGCTAAGTTTATCCGATCGTGTAGTATTGAGAAAAACTATGATACGATCAACTGATAAGAATCTATGATAACGATCAAAAAGTATAAATTTGGGAACTTGTTAAAAATATTTTTAGTTACGACCTACTAATATTTTATCATGATTACACTGCAGATTTCTTGCCAGTATTTGTACGATGAAAGTTAGTACGAAGTTAAAAGTATAGGCAACCTGAGTTTAATTTAATGTCTTTTTCTGTTTTCCGTTGGTTTTGATGAATTGAATTCAGATTATTACAACTCATTCGTAAATATAACTTCAAAAACTAATGAAAAATTGAACTTACTGTAAAAGGAACTTAATATAAACTAATTAATAAGGAATTAATGAAACAAAAACTAATTGGTAAGGAATTTTCTGAGGTACAGTTATTATTCTGGAATAATAGCCCGGATACTAACAGTGATAACAATAAATTCGAACACGTAATGTTTAATAGTATATATTTTTTATTTGCATTTCTTCAAGGGCGGAACTGCAATGAATTATTAACTTTACGTTGTTTTACATTTTAAAAAGTTTCAAACATTCGACTTATTAACATTAAAAAACTCCAAAAATTAAGTGAAAATAATTGAGTGACGTATAAAAGTAAATATATATGCAGTTATTACAAAAATGCATTCTAAACTAAAGTGTAAGAGAAACAGCCGTTTTACAGGTAGAACAGCAGCGGGACTGCCATAGGAATACATTGTCCTGTGTCCGCCGTGGTCTCATTTGAACGTACACTACAAATGCTGGTAGCTACAATTAATTTACCTCTAGCAAGGTTTCTTTAAAAGTAGATGAGCTTTCATAAAGCTAAGGTTGTTTCAATGACGACAGATATATTCTCTATCCGTAATGTTCACACGTCTTAGTGCCGCCGTGGTCACTTGTTGCAAAGAAGATGTGAAGCCGGAAAGGTTGCGGTAATCACTTATATTCAAAAGAACTTAAAAAATAAAATAGTATAAGGCTCCGACAGTACAGGCTAACTTAATTATTATGTTGACAAACGCTAAGAATGTAATAGGAAATACTTATGTAATAGCCACAGTGTATTAATCTAATAAATCAATGCGCGCTCGCGTTGACAAACTAGAAACCAAATCGTATAGTACAGGTGGAAGCTACAAATGTGTAACTCGTTTTCCTCTTACATAAGAGAAGAAAACGTTTTTTCATAATTAAAGTTTCCTTTCTTTTGTAATCATTTCTTTAGCTACGCACTGTACTTCCGCATTGCAAAAAATACTATTCTTCCTACTTACCTCTCTGCTTCCTACAAATATACGACATTACTGTTGTTATACGGTTTGTTGGAAAATTGTCTCGACAAAGTTGTAACCATAATAATGTAATTGGTGAATGCAACAATGCGGTGTGTGTGCGTGTGCACTGAGTTATATACACCTTTTGTAAAAGACGTCTTTTCGAGACCGTACCGAAATCAAGAGCAAAGCAAACAACTTAAATGTCTAAATTACCAAAAGCGTAACTTGGATAAATTACGAAAACCCGTTCCTTTATTACGTAGTTTTCTTAACTTATATCGGTACTGTCCCAATAACCGTACCTGAACTGATTTTCGGTATTTTGGTTATGAGATTATTGGGATCGATATGTAGTGAATATTGCATATAATTTTAATTGGATAATATAAAACGTGAAAATTTATTTGTGTATGTTATGAAATAGTTTGTTGACGATTGCAAGCTATTTCATTGTCATGTTTTTTCGATGCATGCCTGTGACGCCTAAAGTTGGCGTTTGTTAGGTTGACATGCAAACTAAAATTACACATGGAAAGCAATATGCCTTTAAAATAATACTCGTTTTTTGTGAAATCCACGTAAAAAAAACTCTAAGTAACCTATTACTACACTTGTCTCCCTTTTTATGGTAGAACTCTTTTTCCATGAGACGTCCTTTTATTACTAATACTAGTTTTTTCATTAATAATCAGTTTTTGTGCAGCTCACTGGAAAAGCAATCAACTCGAAGGAAGGCGGGATATGTCTCCAGTTTTTGTGTGTTTCGCACAAAATTTGTTTACTATTAAGTTTTCGAGATTTTAGAGAATAACATAAGAATATTGACCATCTAACGGATGCCAAATCTTGTTTTCATTTATTAATGCGTTATATTTTTTGTTTTAATCTTATTATTCAAAAAGACAATTTTGTCTTTGTTAAAAATACGTTATGTTCTTTTTCTTTAATGTTTCGCTCTTTCAAGCATTGTGTGGACACATTATATGTCATATTTTTCCCAATCTTGGCTTTTATTTATTTAAACAATAAGCTAAAAACCAAAAACCATTATTACGTAATCTTACAAATGAAAACAACACGTATTTTCGCTTTACAATAAGAAACATAATAATTTACAATTAGTACACTTCTTCTTAATCACATCGTAGTATATCGATACAATCGCATATTCAAAACATCGAAAATGTAGTGCGGGTACAGATATTGGGACAGTTTCCTTACATCTTAATGCAAGCTGGTTCATAGCTGACATGCAAACTCAATTGGATAACAGCTACTGAAGCTGAATAACAAAACATTATCTGTTTCCGAAATTTCAAATTGAAATTGAAGTAACGATTTACTACACTCGTGTGAGTAAATGCTTGTGCGTAGCTTAAAGGAAGTATGTAGCTAACAATTCCAGTCACACTCCGGTTTTATCTTTAATATTTTAACGTTTCAGAGAAAATGGCCGCTGATCTGTGAAAAAATTACACTAATGAACCAAAGCAATTATTTAGTTATATAATTTTAATACATAATACCTTTTGATCGCATAATACGAGTACACTATTGTGGAAACCGATCTGCAATTAAATAACGCCATAATAGAAAATTCTATGTAGTACAATGAAATGCTTACAAGTTATTGTAAGTAATTGAGAATTCTCGCATTTACTTTCACCGTCTAGGATAGATGTCACTATACACTCCATTACGTTTTATTTCGTTGCATATATGCAACAGTTACAGATGTTGCAGTAATTCTAAATCATACTGGCACGTGTAAGGCTAAAGCAAATTATGATTGAATACTACATCCTGAAAACCAAAACAACCGTTGCAATAACCCACGTTTCAAATTAATTTTTACGTGATGTTTTAATTATTGATGTGACATTTGTTCTATGAATTGTCGGCGTCATCCAGACTTACTTGTACTTTATTTGTAATCAGCTACCACGTGCTCAATTTACCGATTCGTATTGTGTGTCGGTAATACAATAAATAATACAATAAAAACAAAAATCCAATAAAAATGAATTAATAAATGAATATTGTTAAAGTAACGGTCATGAAATTACTTAACTAGTACACGTACTTTAATAAAAAAGACATTAAACAGTCCATTTAGTGCAACTTGTCCCTAACCGTGATGCATGTGAACGTTCAATTGTGAGGAAGCTGTTGAAGAGTAAGCTAGAAGTGACCAAATAAATTTAGCGAACCAAGAAATTTTGTATAATTGTTAAGTTGTAGCAAGCACAAATGTCGTGCTTCATTTTTCCTCAATTATATGGTGTTTATGTGCATCGACATTTAATTAAAACACATTTTCGTTATTATTATTATTGAAACCAAATTATTGTTTCATTTCACAGAGACCTGTCAAAGTCGATATCATCGACTTTTATCTCCTCAGTTGTTGCATTCTTGTTTGACTTTCAATATTTAATGTCGGCCCTCGCTTTCGCCCCATTTTTTGGCTAATCTCACTTAGTAATGGCTAAACTCTTTTCCATCTTGACTAAATTTTTATTGCAAGCGCTGCACCACCTGCAAACCTCAGTTTGAAAGATACAGCCTATTTCATGTTTTCTGTTTTACTTTCTAAACATCTGACCACATCCACAAAAATTCAGGGAAAAACTTCAGTGATAGTTATCTCCCTTTCGCACCCCGCCTTACTGATGTTTTATTTGAGCCGTTGATTTTTCAAATTTTTAGGATAAAACATGACACAGGCCTATCCATCTTATCCCTTGTTTTCCTAGTCTTTATTGTAGTCTTCATTCGGCAACACCCGACTGTCACTTTTCTATTAAAAAATCTGTTAATGGTAATCTTCCTGAAACCTTTGCGTTGAGATGGCAGCGGTCTATAGTTTGTCATCTAAATTGTAAACGACATAACAAAAGGGATAAGTGTGAATCGTCATCTTTTTGCGTATTCACCCCATTACCCTATTTTCTAATCTACGGATATCTTCAATAAAGCCTTTATAATTCCATATTAGCAACTGCTACGGGGTTTCCTTTTTCATATATCAATATTCCGAAACTTTTTCTATAAAATGCCTGCTACACCTTAATTACGAGGTATATTTCGTTTAAACGTCGCGTATCACGTCTCAGAGTTATTCAATCGACATGTTTATATAGAACTTCCGCAAAATCTTTTTTTTGTGTCATATCTGTATGTTCAACTCTAATGACCGACGTATTTAATTTTTATAAATTTTTTATATTTTGCACTCTTTGCATTCTAAAATATTTCCAGCGTATTTTTTACTTTCCTCTCTTGCATAAACTTGATTCAAATAACTCATTTCCAGTTTTTTACTACCGCTCTGCAGAATTCTTGAAGATTCCATTTTGCATCTTGTCACTGTCACTTTTCATTTCTCTTCTTTTCTGGCTTAAACTTTTCTCATTTTAACGATATTTTGAATAGTTTTGTACTAGTAATTCACGCGCTTTTTGTAAGGGCCATTATTGTTCCAGTTATTTTGTTATTAAAATTCTTTATACCTTTATCTCATTTTCTTGTTTTTTCAGTTTAATTTTAAGAGCAATTTTTGTTGAGATTAAAGTGCTGATATCTATTAAAATCTTTTGGTCCTTGAATTTCTTAAATGTATTTGGTTCTTGTATTTTTTTGTCTGTCCTTTTTGATATTTATTTCTATATTTGCTGTCTACGACCAACCTGTGTTAAATTTGTTTTAACATTCAATAAGTATTCCAAGTTTAAATAAAACCATTACGTCTTTCACAACTCATATTTTTTTAGTCGTAATAAACTCTAATTTTTTGCAGTACCGTTTAGGTTTCTCTATTCAATTTTTTGTCTACTTTTCCTTTAAGAATGTAAAAGGCATATAAGACTATTAACATATCGTGATCTTTCCTATTTTCTTCTTTCATATGATCATGTACAATAACTATTGTACAGTTTGTTTCTTCTCGCCTATTATTCCAAATGAACTATGGTATACCATTGTACTTCCTGATCCTCACTATCTATTCTAAGACTACTGCCTCCGTTTGGCTTTTATTTCCTTTTATGGTTATTTGTGCAATTCTTTCTGACGTATATACTTTGGTTTTTAATAAATAAGTAAATAAAGAAATAAACGACAAGATAAAAGATAAAAATGATGTTCAAAATACAAATAAACAATACAAATAATTTAGTAGTACTAACATATTAAATAACTGTATATAATAAATAATATGCCAAAAAAATCTTTGTTTATGTTAATAGAAAAACAGCTTTACTTTCTAAGTCCTTTTTATAATATAGTGTGTTCCCACTTCTTAGTTTCATACAGCTCTATTGTCTTTTCTTAATGAGACTACAGGTCTCTGATAATCTCAACGTATAGCACTTTGTTTTAATGAATTTCTCTTCCAGTCCCTATACGTTTGAAGATTTCGGGTATTTTTTTTTCAACAGCACTAATGATCGTTGGCGCTACAGTAATGATGGCGCCGCACACTCGAGAGTGGTGGATAGTATCCTGGCTAGTTAAGGTTATGGATCACTCTGATGACCATGTACGTGACTTATATACTGCCATTACAAGAGTATTATCCAACGCAGTTTCTGTCTGTAGAAAACATAGTGTGTATGCGGGTGTGTACATCTGTCCATGTACAGAACAACTGAGGGAACGTGACGTGAAATATAGTCAGACGCAGAGAATACTGGCAAACGGTTAAGTGGATCTGCATACGACGAGAGAGAGAGAGAGAGAGAGAGAGAGAGAGAGAGAGAGAGAGAAGTCGAATGATAGAAAATGGAGAGGAAATTGTGACATTTGTACGGAGAAACGACCCTTCCCAGAAAATTCATAATTAGTGTGATTGTAAAGAACATTTACACAGAGGCTAACGATGAGGCTGAAAACCGTTCCTTTGAAATGACGCTGAATACTACAGTCACATGTTTGACTCAATATCCCTAAACCTTCATGAAAAGGAGAAAAGACACTCTGCTAAGAAGATAGATCGATCATATCCAAAGCTTTTGAAAAGCCTCAACGGGAAGTTAAGACTATTCTTTCAAAACGTAGCTTACAATCAGAAATTAGAAATTTATGTTTCGAAACATAAATCAACAAAACTTTAGGGATTTATACGATACATACATTCCCTGTGGTCTCTTGAAACAGTATCCTTTGGGCTAAATGTGTCCTCCAAAATAACAATAATATAAAAATAATTAAAATAAAATTCTAGTAACTACATGCCCCCACTACCTAATCTTCAGCCTTATTAAAATGTATAACTATTATATTGAATCTGGAATGTAAATGCCTTCATTTTGCATTATAAGTCATACTTTACCGATTATACTGTAAAGCATTTTGTTGATGCCCTGCTGTTGTAGGCTACCTTACACTACATACGTATTTCTGGAGCTTATTCTGCATTATTAGGAATTCGTTCTAACCTGAGTTATCAGACAAAGGGTTAATGTAACCCGGACAGAAGTAATTGTGACAAAATGTACCAACCCCATTGCGGGGTCCTCTTTTATTCTTATACATTCGTACGACTTTACTACTGATCCTGGTGCAATTGACTTCGTTTGTCTTGCTTTATATCTTGGCTTATCGTAGACTATCCTCGTCTCCCGTGACCGGTCGTAGGTTTTCATAAAAGTATCTACAACATAAAAGTCGGTCAGCTACAACCATTCTGAGAATGATGCGGGAAAAGTGCAGTGTAATGGGTACAAATACAGTACTACGATCGGCTAGACGTAGACATATTAAGGCATAAGCTAATATGGGTATGTTATTCACTAGTTTGTCTAGTTACGGTATTTCCTTAAAGCCCAGTCCACTTAATGACTTGTCCGTTTTCATAAGATTTACTTCAATTGCTGTATTACACAACCCGTTTGTCGGAAAGTCACGTACAAAGCAGTTTTGACTCATTTTATCGAATGTATAGTAGATTCATTAAAAAACAAACTTATATACGCATTATTCATTTGTATATAAATTTATTGTTTTTTTAACGATCTACGAATTTTTAAAAAATTTTATTGTGTATACTTATTCTGAATGTATATAGATCACATCATGTGGTTTGTTCACAGTAGTTCAGTTACCATTCGTAAATAATTTTAATTAAGAAAATTAAATTTTTGCATGATATTGTATTTCATAAATTTAAAAGTCTTTAGATATTTGGTAACGATTTCTCTTTAGTTTTCTTATTTGTGGTGTATATAGATTATGTTGAAGGAACAAATTCTGAATTAACATGAACTCTATCAGAAGTAGTTCCTTGCGTGCTGTCTGAAAGTACAGTCTACCAATAGCTACTGTTCATGGAGTTGGTATAAGGGGTTTATTTTTATATTCTTTATTGTGTAGTGTTTAAACAGAAGACAAGTAAATTAGATTTTCGAGTTTTCTCTTTTGGTTTCTAGAGACGTCTTTCTGATGGTTTAACAAAACCATCATCAGAAATGTAATCTTTCGCTTTGTAAATTGTTACAATATGAGGAAAGCCGTCATAAACAACTGGCTACCTGATTTGAGGAGTTACACAGAAGACCTCAGTGTTACAAGTGTGTTACACTTCTCTCTAATCAAGGGGACAAAGTACAGAACACCATTGTGTGCAGCTTATAGCTTCGTATCTACTATATTATAGTAACGTCACACTATTGTAATAAAACATTTCTTACATTCTCCTAATATTATTAGCGAAAATTTAAACTAATAACTTACAGGTTACAAGTACTAGTAATTTAAGCTGCATAATACAGATGAATTTTACAGGTGTTTAAGTCAGCTATAAGTAACATCTAACGTCAGTACATTCCACGATTATACAAGATAGGAAACCGTTACACGTAAGATTTTGTTCAAAATATTAATATTAGTATTTGCAAATTGTTATTAGTTATTCCTACTACTATTCGGGATCTATTAATACAACTTATAATAATTATTGATATGGTAACTAAACTGTAACATGAATTAACTAGACTTTTTATGTTACCGTGTCAATGGAACCTCATTATGTTTTCCAACACATTAGAGTAAAGTTACTGATAAACTGATCGCAAGTAAAACCCACTTAACCCGTTAAAATGGTTATAATTAAAATGAATATTTCTTAACGCTTCAATATTTTATGTGTAGGCTACGTGATTACTTAATCATAATAGAAATTACGTTGGGCGATAGTAAATGTCCACTAACCATTCATCAGACAATTTTCACTAAAAACTGATAAATGTACGTTAACGCTCAATAAGTATTCCAAGTTTAAGTAAAACCGTGCGCTTTTAAGATAACCGTGACAAAAACATGAAATCACGAATGTTAGGTAGTTTTGATTGACTGATTTGAGGCAAAACCTTTTCGTTGAGTAAACGTTTGGTATAATGTAATTTCTATCTTAAGTTCTTAGTTTTAACAGTTTGTTAAGACACATAATTTGGTTTACAAGCGCGCGCGTTCCCGCCCCCTCCCGGTGGATTTCACAAATGATATTTTCCGACTCGGGGACTTCAAAAGTGAACTTCTGTAACAAATTCGAGGGTTAAGCTCATCAGATGAATCCGTTTTCATGTTTAGAGATGTTCAGGTAAACATGGTCACTTTAGAACATGGTCGCCTGTTGTCATATCTTCGGGGAATTTACAATTACGAGGCTAATTATAGACAGATTATTCTGGGAGTTTAAAGGTTATTTGTCGTTCCGTCTATTAACTGTGTGCATCCACGGTTATTTTAAAGTTTAGCTTTGTGTAGTTAATGTAGAACAAGTCTGATAGTATTTCGGTACTTTGTTAACAAGGAAAGTCCAAAAAGTCGGATTGAAGACTGACAGTTTTAGAACCTGTGGACTTGGAAAATATGGCGGAAATATGTACATTGTCTCGCGAATATATGTGGGGCTAACGATAGTAGAGCAAGGAAGAATATACGTGATAGGGAGGATTTCCGCTTAACCTCCCTACTCCTTGCTGTGTGTTTTAGTGTCATTGATTTTGAAACACTCTTTGTTTATTACCACAACGGAGACGAATGTGTCTAAAAACACAACAAGTAAACCACGGAAAAATACTCATAATGTGGTTGATAGAAAAGAGCTCAAAAATCGTGGTATTGGAGAAATTATAAGTGAAATGATCTGTGTAAAATGGATGAAAGTGTTTTTGGAAAAAGAAAACACAATCAGGGCTGAATAACAAAAACTTGTTTGCTTGTTGGTGGTATACAGCGAAGTAAAAAGTGACTTTTTAATATTAGCTGATAAACGAGACTCATGCACATTGGGCCAAGTAATATCCGAAAATTTACACCCAGGAACTACGGTTATTACTGACATGTGAAGGGGCTACAGTTCTCTTTAGCAAAATGATTACAACTGTCAATCATTTCCTTGAATCTGTGCCCAAGTGGCCATAGTAGAAAGCCAGAAAGCCACTGGACGAAAATCAAAGACGGTGAATAGACTAAATATCTGCCACCGCTTTCGAGGCATAGGCCACCTTTTTGAATATATTTGGCGAAACGTATTTTCTTTTACCAGACAATTATTTGAAGATTTCGTAGGCAATATCAACTATTTGTATCCGCAATTGTAAGTGTGTGTGTGTGTGTGTGTGTGTGTGTGTGTGTGTGTGTGTGTGTGTGTGTGTGTGTGTGTGTGTGTGTGTGTGTGTGTGTGTGTGTGTGTGTGTGTGTGTGTGTGTTATAACATAAATTTTCTTATATAGTACTGAGAAACAATTATATATAGTTATAAACAATTAAGAATATATAGTTATATATTAGTTATATTGTCTTCTGTATATAAGCGATACACTTTTTCTAGGAAAACAATTATGTAGGCCTAATTTTATTAAATTATTGGATAATAAAATAATGTATGTATATGTTTAATACATACGGATTATATAACTGTTACTCAATTATTATAATATAATTATATTATACTATTATAAGCAAAATGTTATATATTATATTATAAGAAAATGTCCCTTAAACCAACAACAGATGAGTCCGTTCTTATTTAACAGTGAGAAGAATAATAGGTGTAAAATTTGTAAAATGTCAGCAAACGACCTTCCGACAAAACTTGACCGTTTTCAAATCAACAGCTGGTACCAGCTAAACAGACTTGTCTGGTAAACATAACCCAAATTCCAGTCACTTGGAAGACGGAGACGGAATAGTAAGTTTTGCTAAAATAGGATACGCATAAATATGAACATTTAATAACGACAAGAACAACAATAACAACAAAGATAAAAATAGTAATACCAAATTGATTAAGTAGTAGTAATAGTAGTAGTAGTAGTAGTAGTGGTAGTAGTAGTAATAGAAGTAGTAGCAGTAGCAGTAATAGTAGTAGTGGTAGTAGTAGTAGTAGTAGTAGTAGTAGTAGTAGTCCTTGTACGATGACAGTTAATCTACACACTTTCTAGTGAGATTGCTTATCGCTATCAGGCAATGTGGTGTTTAAATACAGCTTATAGGCACCAAAACGGTAAGCTGAGCGTACCAAAACCATTTGTGTACCCATATGTTCCTACGTAAAGCGTGAACAGCCCAACAGTGCACACTTTAACGCCTCTTTGTTATAACCGCTAATTAAATTATGAAAGGTCGTGATCGATTCAGAAGTCACGAGTTGAAGCTTATCCCTCTGCACATGGCTTTGAATTTTGTATCTTGAAGCCGAAGCCGAATCTTGTACATATTTGGTTAGTGAGCTGAAACAATAAATTTTTTAAACTTCAGTTGACAGGATTAAGCAATTTTATTAAGCTAAAAGCTTTACCCAAGTTATACTCTTTCCGTTCTTAGCTTAATCCTGATGTTAGCACAAACGGGCGTGGCACATCTGAAACGCTATTTTCTGCTTGAATTAGAGACGTGTCACTCTGACAGAAGGAGTATAGACAGGGTACATATAATCTTGATACTGTACAAACACACGTAATTGTCATAATTTTTCCTGACTAAAGTAATATTTGTGTGACTGTGTCAGAGCGACAATGACATATTTTATAAGACGGAGTGAATACGAATGGGTTTCTTTTATTCACTGTTTGAATATTGCAAGAAAAAAATAAAGTAGGCCTATACTGCACGAGCACAAGCTGTGCTACCGAGACGCCTGAAGAGCGGGGGGGGGGGGTCTACTGAATGATAACGCGTGCTTGTGTTGGTGCGGTATTACTGGCTCTGTAAACATTGTTCAGTAAGCTATATGCAATTAGAAATACCGTGCGAGAGACAGTGTTAAACGTATTTTAAATGTGTAGTAGTACCGTGATACGTGCAGTGGAATGGCAAACGTCACCGCATTCCTTGTTGGGTTGCAAAGCTTAACACATGATAGTACTTAAAGCAAAAGTAGAAGCTGTGATAATTGCCAGTGTGCTGTATGTTATCAACTACCGTCAGAGAGTAATTCAATGCCTTTCCATGTCTGTGTCGGAACTTGAGTCAGCAGTGTGAATGATAAGATTGTCCACGCACGACGGTGTCTGTAATTTGGCCCAATTCCTTTGTCTTCTTCCTTGAATACATGCTCGACACAACGACTCCAATTGTCCGTCGTTATTTCATTTACCGTCTTCTCTATCAGTTGTTTTACATCATGCAGCTTATGTTGTGTTGTGACGGGCAACATATCCTTTCAACTGGTTTCATATTTATTCAATGGGATTGAGAATATAGTGATAAGGAGGAAGTTTTAAAACGGCGTGCCTCGATTTTTCGACAATATCATTTACTAAAAACTTTTTAAATCTATGTTCATTTTGCTAGCAGCGATAAAGTTCTACTGTGTATTCATAAAGATGATTACACGTAATCAAAACCACTTGTCGCAGTAATGACAACTCTAACATGACTATACAGACACTCTGCACATGCGCGTAACAGATTACTGTGTGAAGAATGTCAACGCCCCTGACCAATAGCGTTTCAGATGAGCCACGTGGGTTTGTTTACATCAGGAATAAGCTAAGAACGGAAACAGTATAGGTGAGAAGCCACAGTGTACATGATATACCTTGACATTACAAAAAGCGATGTCTGTCGGCATCAAACCGTGCAGAATTCTAATGCATCGGTTAATTACGATTATTTACGGCTTTCTGTGCGCATGTAACATTTCTTATTTTTGTTGTCGCGTCAATAGGGGTACCGATACACAGGCTAGTATAGATAGATTGATCACGTCGTTGCAATTCTTTCCCTCCTGCCTCGTTTACTCCTTCCTGGTCATTCCCACGGTAAGACTGGCTTTCGTAGCCATTCTTTGTTTGTGGAAGATTCACATTATTCGTGTTTGGTAATACTCAGTTCTTAATTTTCTTCTGAGTCTTGATATGTGAGTAAGACCACACAGAAATTCTATACCACTCTTGTTGCCAGTGATAAAAGTACGCATATGTAAATAAATATTTCATGACTTACCGGTATAGCGAGAACTTATGAAACGTGTACAGACGTTTAAGAGATTACGCGGCTTTGTGTTTTTTGCAGATTCAACAGAATTAATTTGTAGCTTGCAACGCAGAGTGATAACAACGCGTACCCTGTACAGCTGGTATGATACGCACCCTTTCTCTTACGAGGGCTGAGTTGTTTCATATATTTATTAAACTGTAGATATCTGTTAAAAAATCGTTTACCGCTTGGAAAAAGTTTCTTTTAAATGCTTGTAGTAATGTCGTGTGTGTTTTTATACATGCATGTCGTAACCTTTATGCATCTTTTTATGCAACTGTTACATAGCGTTAAGTTATAAAAAGCGAATATTTTCAGGGATGAAATAGCTGAAATAGTAGATTTAGTAGCATGTTAGAACAGCCAGACTTAATAATCTGTTCGATAAAATAAAAAAAGTCGAACTGCTTCGAGATATCATCTTTTAAATGCCAAGCAAATCAAATTTGTCTGTGAGAAATAATGAACAGGAAATCGATACACAGTATAGACTACACATATACGAAACAGTTTGTTTGAAGTAGTCAAATCGTCAACTCAATATTTATGTTAGTGTAGCAGTTTTAAAACCAAATATATTAAATTTACCTCTGCTTCTTAGACAATTCTAAGTAACTAAGGTTTCCACTGGGAAGTTTTACTTTTCCGATCTAAATCTCTATCTCAAATCTTATTTTTCAGTCAGCTTTAATTTCATTTGTTTTATTTACAATAATTCTGTATTCATTTTTCCTTCATGAGTTCCATTCACTGGTTTCAGAAATTCTTGGCGGGCTCTACCAAAGGCTCTTAGTCACCAGTTTGATGAGTGATATGGTCGTGAAGATTAGGATAAACCGTAGAGTGTTTCAATACCGTCAGGTCTATTCAATACCGCTTTAAATTAACGTTATACTCTAGTGAACCGTGTAAATCGTAAAGTTTTAGAATTTAGGCATATTGTGTTTGATATATTAATTTTATTTAAACAATATTAGAATTGTTTGTTAGTTATTTGTTTGTTATTTTTATTTCAACTATTCAAGTTCCTTGAAGTGTTGTGTGTGTAAAAACACGCCTCGTACGAGACACTATCCCGCTTGCTATACATTGTACGTCTACATTACAACGTAATTTCATACACATTGTGTATAATGTGTGTGTGTGTGTGTGTGTGTGCGTGTGTGAAGTATTTTGAAGTACAGAGTACAAAAACACTTAGAACACTGACAAACCGTATGCACATGTCTGTATCAGCTGACTACTTACAAATCTGTTTCGCTAAGTTTTGCCGATTCCATATCCATAACACTTCATACGCATTTTCAATAAAAGAACAAGACAGTATGTTAAATCTAAAGTAAATGAAATATTAAAAATTATTTAAAAATCCTACAATTTATAAGAAGTGTAACATTAAAAGGCTTACAATGTACAGCATTAAAATCTTAAGAGAAAGGTAATATGTTATATAATCTGGTAAGGTATGGAAGGCCTTCGGTTGTTCGCTATTATACTAGTTACAGTTTCCTTAACTGGACTGGCATATATGTAGTTGTTATCAGTGGCGGCTCGTGAGTAATGAAATGGGAGGGGCACACAGTGGGAAGGATCTAAGGTGGGGCCACCATTCGCGGTAATTAGTACTTAGGTAAAAAAATATAGAATGTCTTACCTGGTATTTCACTTTTTGTATAACAATTCCACTCTCCTGTTTTTATATGTAGCGAATTCCTCTATCACTTGTTTGTTGAAATCTTGAATTCCATGAATCATTTGTTTTCTGTGGATAGCATAGCCAATGCATTCAGTCTATCAGTGCCCATGGAATTTCTTAAAAATGTTTTTATTCTTTTCAATGTAGAAAAGCAAATTTCACTTTCAACAGTTGTCATCGGTATGGTAACAATTATCTTTAAAATAGTCACACATTCTGAGGAGGTACGAAACATGTTATTATCAAGGAAAAACTGTAATAACGGTGTTGCACCAGAAGCAATACGTAAATCTTCACGACTTTATAACACTTCTAGTTCGGTTCTCAGTTTCGGGCCACTTATTGTGGGAGGATAAAATTTAATCATTTTCCGGAAACTCAACACAGTAATGTGGGAACTTTTCAACTAAAAACAATTTGGAAACACAAAAATGATCTGAAAATTTTTTTTACAATTTCTACTAAATAATCCATCCTCTTTGGAGATCTTGAAAAAAATTGTCCTATTCCTTGCAGGTCTTGAAAAAATATTCTACTCTGGGAGGAAGAATATATTGAGTTTTGAAGAATCAGATTCCGTTGATGGGCATAACAATTAATAAAATTTGCATTTGGATACTTCTCTTTAACCAAACACTGGACCCCTCCTTTCTGATCACTCATAACAGATGCACTATCGTAAGTCTGACAAATTAGTTTTTCCGGGGACTTGTCTATTCCTATTTCTTCCAACTGTCCTAAAATTGTCAAGGCTAAACTTCGAGCACTTTTATCAAAAAGGACTTTAAGAAAACCCCAAAACGTTTCAATTATTCTCCCTTCAACGAGATATCTCAAAATCAGTGCCATCTGTGTTTTGCACGAACTGTCAGTTGTTTCATCAGCCTGAAGTGATAGTTGTCTATCGTAGAAATTTTAGTCACAATAATTTTTCGACACACTGACAAAATGGCATCTGAAAGTTCGTTCTGAATTGTTTTCGAGGTTCTTTTAAACACTGTTGAATTTTCTAAATTATCTTTCAAAACACTGTCAAGTGTTGCAGTATAATTGATTAGTCCTTTAAAAATCCCTGGGTTGTTGTCTGCTTCTTCCGTTTCATCGTGGCTACGTAAAGCTAATTCAAATTCCCCACAAAATGTAATCGCATCAATTATTTGAGACAAGATGTACTGTTCTTGTCTACAAGTTCTTTATGTTTACGAACAGAAATTCTGTAACAATCATCGAGTTGCAACCTAATATTTACAATACCTAGCACGGCTAAACTCATTTCATTGTCTAAATGACATTTAGACAGCGAATGCTTCTTACTCTTTTCTGGTAAATCTTTCAGATCTTTAACACCCGACTTAGTCCACGTGTCTTCACCGCCAAACAGAAGACAAGCAAAGCAAAATAAAGCATTGATGTGGGGCATCCGCACATCCATTCCCATTTTTCGTACACTGCGGTATTGAAAGTTCTATTATACGTTCTGTTTTTTCCTTAAAAACTTGGTTGATAGACAAATGCGGTCTTGGTGGACCCAATTGTTTTGGTATTAACCTATCTTCATAGCACAAAGTTTTACTCTGTAAATACTTGACGTCATTCATTTTGTCTCAGAGATTTACACAAGCACACAAAATACCGACACTTGAATATTTTCAACACCGTTATTAACACGCGTGTGTAACACTGATTACTGAAAACCACTTGTAACACTACAATTTATGTAATTACAATAAGCACTGCCACCACAATTATCGTGTAGCACATAACATAACCGCTCTAGGTACACATTCTATTTTAATATTTCCTTCAATGAGAATATAATTTAAAATTATATAAAATCGCAAAAATTATTATAATCATATTCACGATAGAAACATTATAATAACATTATTTCGTAACAATATATACTAAGAAAGTAACAGTAGTTATCAGTATTATAGCACAGCTCAGATGGCGGTAAAATGTATAGTCTACTAAATAGCTCCGATTCATATCCGTTAGTTCCAGCAATGTGGCGCACCTACAGGATTCAGAGTTGTACTACTTGAATACTGTTAATTTCTGGTCACATAGTCTAGTGTGACCGAACGCTATGGGAATTAAGCATTACGCTCTCCCACCACAAGAGAGTTAAGAAAGTGGAAGGGAGTAGTGCGACCTGGGTCACAACGGTCGCTGTGACCGTCGCTATGTTGCCACGTTTGTTTTCGCGTTGCCACATTTCTCCAGACTTCTCACTGTTACAACCTATTGCTATCATTTGAAACGAGGACGTTTCTACAATATTTATTTATTTCGTGATTTTCTGGTGGGGCACGTGACCATGTGCCCTTATGAGTGAGCCGCCTCTGGTTGTTATAAACTCTAATACTACACGGATGAATGATCACGCTCAGCAGCAAGCCACGCCCTTAGCCGTGAAGATCTTTTGATTTTGTTCCTCGTGGGGGAGCTCTAATTGAAGTTCAGAACGTCTTGCGATCTAGAAGTGTGCTAAACAAGTATTTGAAAATAACAGGTACGAACGATACGTTCCAAAAAAATAACACTTACAAAACCCGTTATTATATACTTATTATACATATACCTGTATTACATAATTTACTATAAGAAATAAATTGAAACTAAAAGTATTAACAGTATTACTTTACAATGTGACTTTATTACGCTGTTACTGTTTAAAAGAAAATAAGAAACAATAGAATTTATAGGCCTATCTCCCTTTTGGAATACTAATTTGAGTTTTCACTAGGAGTAATCAAATTGACATAGATTTAATATTAAATTATTGATTCCATTTTGGTTAGACAAATCAGTTGCGAAACTCAGGCAAAGTAATTTAGAGTGCACATAATAGCACAACAAAGAATGTCAAAAAAATTTACGTGAGATGTGCAGTGAAGTTAAAATCATCTCCGAAATCGCATTAACAATAAGTAATATATGGCCTATCACCCACTCTCTAGGTTATAACACAATACAATTCGTTTTTTCAAAATTTACCAAGTTGGTGACTAGTATAATACATAATTTGTTATTATACTCTGTATTATATATCTGCATAACATACGAGAATAAATGTAACATCAATTTGAATTTTTTTCATTTATTAAAAACAACTTCGTCTCTTTGGCATAGAGATATTCTGAACCTCGCTGTTTTCCTACGTTTCGTACTTGTATATTGCAATCGGCATATGCGCAGAAGAAAGTATTCAGCACCAAAAAGTGGCTTCATACTCGTGTACTCGTAATACTTCTAATACTTGTAGTACTCGTTTATTTGTTGTTACTTGCGTACCCGTAATACTCCTAATATTTGTAGTAGGCCTACTCATTTACTTGTTGTTACTTGTGTACTTGTTTACTCGTTAGTTGCGTAGGGGGGTTAAATCGGAACAGGCATTTCAACTTTTCAGTCACTGTTATATCCGTTCTACAAAAATATCGTTCCAAAATACCTGTTATAGGTATATCGGCCCACCTCTAGTGCAAAGCTCTGCCGTCGACTTTAGCGGCACTTCCGCTACTGTCGAGAAATTTAAAAACAATAAACGGCTTTAAAAAATCTATACCAACTCAACTACAAAACAATTCTGAAATTAGTCAGTGTTTTATATAAATTAGTCAATGTATATATATATATATATATATATATATATATATATATATATACATTTATCAATGTTAAATCATTGACAGGTGGCTTGGACCTCCTTCCTGCTCGATCAACCAGAAATACTGAAGTCCCGTAAAATGTAAGCAGTTTGAATGTAGTCATTGCATATTAATACGATTCTCCTGCAAATATGAACTGGCACACGTGAAGTAACTAATTGAGCCTACAACTGAACTTCACATTTTTCAATAGTACTAAATTAAAAGGGAACATAATATAATAATTGCCTATATTACAAAGTTATAATAAGTTTACACTCTGCAGGCCCATTTGATAAAAATCAGATTTTATAACTAAAAATAAATAATGGAATTTAATAAAGCGGACGAAATAACTTAAATTTCTTTGCAACTGATACCGTTATAAATACTACCGTAATCTTCAAATTCTGTAAGCTGATAAGAATTAAATATAAGTATATCACTACCGACTCGGAACACAAAGTTTTTTTATTGGTAAAATGTAAAAGTTTTACCTTATAGCCTGAACCAGTTTTCGCTTATTATAAGCTTCGTCAGAGGCTGCCACTGGGAGCGCTGTCCGTCTTGTTCT
Organism: Magicicada septendecula; assembly: GCA_034769895.1. Lineage (NCBI taxonomy): Eukaryota > Metazoa > Arthropoda > Insecta > Hemiptera > Cicadidae > Magicicada > Magicicada septendecula. The sequence goes on along the minus strand of CM068367.1, from coordinate 982,698,828 downwards.
TAGCGATGGCGCCGTCTTTTGAAGGATCGATATTGTGTGTGTGTGGGGTGTGATATGTTCGAATAATATGTGTGAATTGAATTGTGTCTGTTCGTTTAGGATGTCGTTTTTATGTGTTTTTGTGCGTTTGTGTATTTCCAGTTGTTCAAGAGTGTCTAGTTTTCGGCCTTTTGTGTGTACGTGTAGAATATCCATGTTGTTGACGACGTGTGTGAATGTGTGGCTTGCTTCAATGAGGTGGTTTGGAAAGGTGGATTCGGTAGTGGAGTGTAGTGTCTTTGTGTGTTCAATGTATCTTTGTTTTAAGTAACATTCTGTCTTTTCACAATGGGCCCACTCTTCACACGAAGACAAGAGTACTATATTATATTTTAAGTAAAAACAAATTAGATATATAGAAAATACTAACCCACGTGTACTTACCCACGTTTGAAATACCCTCCATGATATCTAATGTGTCGTCACAGACAGAGGTATCAGCATTGTGACACATCGCAGTCACAATCTACAGTACAACTGTGTTCTCATGAACGTAATGCTAATTGGGAAATTGAGTTTACAACGGCAAAGTTCACCCATTACTCCTATTATTTTAAAAATATATCCTGCTTATCGCCAGCCACAGTAAAACGTTTTCAGCCAATTGTGAGGAAACAGTTTCCGTGTCGTATCTGAGTCGGTTGCATTTTCCACGCTCTCCGACTTCCTGGACTGTTGTATACCGCATAACTCGTCGTTTGTCCTCACAGACAAAACGCGCATCTCCAAATTATACGTGTGAAGTAGGTACTGTCGATTATTGTGAACGTAAACATTTTATTGCTCGTTGGTAAACGTTACTAATAGCAACTAATAAAATACATGCATAGTTAGTTACTAATAACAATCAGTTAATTAATTTATATAAGAAAACATTCGGCATGTTAAGAGTATGCGTCTGCGAAACGCACAAACAAGGTGTCAAGGTCTGTCTGACGGCACATTGGGCAAGTGAAAGTGGAACCGAGAAAGTCAATGCGTCAGGCGAAAGCGATTCTATTGTCTAATTAGTGTTTGGTTACTAGTCGACCTGATCGCTACAGACCAGTATCAAATACAAAGGCGGTGGCTGTAGGTATACAGTTATGTAACCGCGTTGTTTGTAACACCATTCTCACCAGCTTGTTTACAACGCACGCACACAACATAGTGTAACAGGTCAGTTTTTAATAATTCCAATTATTGGTAGGCGCGGCACTTGAACCTAGATGTTGGCTGAGACGAGTGATATGAACCGAAACACAGCTCACCTGGCTCTTAGCTTTACCTATCCTGTCAACAAATCGTATTACTGTCGGAGTAAAATGAAATTTGTTTTCTGAGCAGACGTAGTCAAAATTTTTTGAATTTTGCTGCATTCAGCTGAGTTTTCCCCATTGTGAAAAGAATTCTATCGATCTTTCTCCACAGTACAAGGTTTTCCACATTTCCACGTTCTACAGGAGGTAGGCCTCTAAGGTTGTGAATAGTTCTAAACTAGATCAGACTGTACTTACAATGTTAGCGTGGGATTATTACACTCATCGAATCACAGAAACGTTAGTCATCTAACCGTTGTATAAACAATAAAAGTACTATACCCTTGCCATTGTTCACTAACCGATAATCAGGCAAAAACAGACACACACATTCGCGAATACGAACTTAAAGACCAATCGGGGAGCGGCCAACGCCTCAAGGCGTCTGCTGGCTGGACTTGAGATGAGAAAAACCTGTTGCTCGAATCGGTACCAGCGGAAGTGCTACAAAAATCAAAAAGTTTTCTTTCTCCCCCACTTTCTCAGTTAACTGGTTGGCGGTTTCCATCTCCAGCTTTAGGTAACCAGTCGACTAAGTACCAGCACTTTGTTTATCTACTGACAGCCATTGGACTCGATCCAGATGCTGCAGACAAGCCACGGGTGCAAAGACACCCCACACACATCAATACAATGCAATGAAGACCAATAACGAAAAATCAGTATACTCCTGTATTATAAAATTAATTTTCTGTAGTAAATTCAAATGTGTATTATGACAGATCTGTAATAATTAAATTGTATTACGGTATGATATAATAACAGTGCAATTGTGTGTGTGTGTGTGTGTGTGTGTGTGTGTGTGTGTGTGTGTGTGTGTGTGTGTGTGTGTGTGTGTGTGTGTGACCGTACCCGGAGGCACTACCTACACGCCTGCACCAGCATTAGTTACAACCCTACAATGAGGCAATTTTTTTTGTCTCCAAATCAGATGCGTATCCGTATAGGATGTGCTATAAGCTATAAGCATTATTGTGATCTACAAATTACATTTCTACAGTAATACCATAAAATTAAGTACAATTTCCTTTAAGAAGATATTTATAAAAAAAATAAACTCTAAACGACACTGTTATGTATCTTATTCTGTCACCCAAATGCGATTATGTTAATGCTTGTAATGTTAGTTATCGTGATAGTACAAATTCATTATGTATTGAACTACAATAATTAACCTTTTTCTGTTGTAACATTATTATACTATTTTTAAGTAGATAAGTTGTAGCAAACCTAAGCGTTATAATATAACAAATATTTGCTACCAACAATCATTTTATAATTTTTCAGACTCGCCATTCTGTTGAAAAAAGATACTTAGGTCTGCTTCTGGCCAACGTCATATTCCCTTAACCCCTTAATCTGTCATGTTTTTTGGATTCATCGCGAGGGATTTATCGCTTTAGGAATCATACCTAGAAGTATTCATACCGTATATTCATTCCTGAGATACTACCGAACCGTTTCATTTCCTAATTCTTATTATATTAAACATTAGGGTTACTAAAGTATTATTTTTAAAACTAATTTACTTAAATTTTTGAAATCATGAATAAGAGTTAAAAGTACAGTACAGGTCCTTCTTGTCCAACTTTTGCAACTGACACTTCTTTCTTGACCAATAAAAAAGCAAAATTAATTTGCCATTGCAGCAACAAATAATATTCCATTCTAGTTTTTAACTCGAATTTAACTTAATATAAGAGTGGCCCTGGGAGTTCCATAGGTATCGGCATACTCCAGCGCAGGAGGTCAGTAAATCTGTCAAAATACGAATGCAATTGCGCGCAGTGACTAAATCTACCCTCTACAAGAGACTAGTCCAATCTGTTAAGTTTTTGTTACTTGCGTTAGAGTAAAAATTATGGTTCCTCTCGTTGAATCTGTTTTCTATTTCTTATGTCCATACAGAACGTTAACGTATTACAATTGCATTTAGTATTTTACTGTAATTTAAAAAAATCTAATATTTTAATGTAAATCGTGTACGAAAATATATTTCTATTTACATTACGGACTTTTCAAGTTATTTACAAATATTATATTAGTTTTCAGACTATCGTCATAACAACAGAAATATATATTTTACACACAGTACCGTCGATTCAAAGTTCATATCCCAAAATATGTTCTGTAAGTTTGAATATTATTCAGTTGTTATTAATTAATAATATTACAGTGTATACAGTTATTAATTTTAAAACATTTAGTTGACAATACAACAAAAAATATTTCATTTATATTTTACATACGTTGTAAAAAGTAATTCAAAATTTTTGGTAATGCTCCACACATTCTGAAGTTTGTATGCAGCTTATAGAATTCGTTTATTAAGAAAATTTATTCAAAGTAAACCAGCTTTTTAGTGATCGAAATTCTAGTACCTGTGCAAATTCGACTACTACCGTTACTAGTCAAATGCAATAGTAAAGATGTGCTTAATCACATGATGGTATATAATAGCGGCCTTCGCTATTACCTTAACCTTGTAATTTTGAATTTTGATCCATATCGGTTCGTTAGATTATTACAAATATGCCTTACAAAATATAACAGAATATTCACCTGTTTGTCACCGCAATGTGAACAGCGAAATGAGACGATAAATTGTACTGAAAATAAATAACTTTCTAGAGCTAATTAGTATCGTTTAGAATAATTTTATACGAAATAAACTATAAACACCATATTTTTTAACATCGGTGGTATGTTCTGTAGCACAGCCGACTTTATTTTAATGTGTCATAGTCACTAGGGACCTTGAGCAATGTGTCAACACGCTGGTCTCCATTGTGTTATACACAGTAGATTATTATATACATAATAATGTAGCTATTAGCTTTGTGCTAATGCTGTTGCAATATTGCGGATGTTGTACAACGCGTATATTGTTTACTCCGACTTAGAAAATTCATTTACAGTAGTGTTTAATATTGCTTACTAGAGATACTGCTTGCTATTCGATTATTGGTCATCGAAACCTCAGGACGTTCATAGTAGGCCTAATGTAAATTCATAAATATTGTAACGTGGTTATCTACTTTCATGTGGTACCAATAACTGGACGCAGTAAAACAATCACAATTTTTCTTAAACACTTTTGCCAAAACGACACTTATTCTCAGTCCTTCTACACAAATACAGTAATTCACAACACATTATCAAAAAAAAGAAATCTCTCTCTCTCTCTCTCTCTCCCTACACACACGCGCGCGCGCATAAAGAATTTCGACGAAATCGAAACATCGAAGCATGATAATGTTTTGTAAACAAAATATTTCTAGACTGTGGGGAATCGAAAGTGTGGAAGCGTTACATTTTTCGATGACGCATCTCGCATTTTGTGGAATGACCCCCAGCCTAAAAACATTATCATGTTAACAGTTAACAACATAGTTATACACACAAAGTACCACTACACACTAATTAATTACAACACACACTAGAAGAGCTCGGGCTACTAACTGGCTGTTAAGGTCACTAGTTACACATGAAGCCTCTGTCACCCATTACCGATGTTTATGCTATTCATGTGTAAGTTTGGATAATTTTCTGCTACATGTTATTTTGTATATCTTATTACAGAACATATATTTATCTGGTAGGTCAACAATGCATTCAAACACTCCCGTCGTTCTATTACGCTTTCTCGTTTGGCATGACAGTACGGTCTCTGTAAGCCTTTGTCCCAAACTGGCAACTTCTCTCTCAAATACAGACAACGTTTTATTTTGATTCTGAAAATCCATTGCGACCCTCCAGTCCACATCTGCTTCGATTAGAGTGTGCCTAGTTCACTTCCCATGTTGTGCTAACACGTTCTTCAGTGCTCTTCAACTTTCTTAAAACCACTTTCTTCACAAGTTCTTCCACTCCTTCTACTTCCAGTACGTCTGTTCTTCCTGCCAGTACATAGCCCTACTGTTTATTCAGGCCATTTTCAATTGCCCTCCTGTTCAAACTTCTTCGAGCATGGTCCTTTGCGCGACGATCATCGTTACTTTATTAATCGCCTCTTCAGCCGTCACAACAGTCAGTACTTCGCTTTTTCGCTCTTCTTTCGTAGAATAAATAAAATTGTTAATAAATCTTTAGCCCTTAATATTACAACAAATCCCATTATTAACCAATAATCAGCGGTGTGGAAGTAAACATTTCTTCATACTTACCGGTACTTTACATTAATCAAACTTATAATTTCTTAATTTATGAACGCAATCACACAAATGTTAACGGAACAAAAAGGTGTTATAATTGTGTCAATATACAACCGAAACGGAAAACGTATATTCTTAGTCATTATGTAATTTTAGTTTCTTATTATGTATATACGATATGTCGACTTTTGCCTTGGCTAAACATAAAATTTACAATACAGTCTTTATAACATCTAATACAATCTATAGGCCTACTGTAAGCTGAGTCGTTCGTTATTCACGTAAAGTTGTAGCTAGGACTCGTTGACTCTTGAGGTGTGAATTTAACTAGGTTTGAATTCCCTGATTCTTTTTAGATAATATCGCATACATTACTGTTATTTGTAGGAAATTTTATTTCCTGAATGAAGAATTATTTGAAAAAACATTTCATCGACGTATGAAGTTACAGAGACAAAGGAGCCTAATAAGTTTATTTTAACTTATTGATAAAGTAGGCCTACAACCCTTATATTAATGAAACTTTATTAACAGTAATAATAACAGTATCCTGTAATTGAACGAGCGAGGCGAGTTCTCAGTTTTAACTCGACCGTTTGGTATTTGTCTGTCTGTCTAATTGGGACATGTCTCTCGAGACCTTTTGAACGCATCAACCGATTTTCGTAAAATGAGGCATGCATATCCTTACTTTTACCCTACAGAACCCTATTGTTTTGTAGATTGACACCACCAAAAAATAAGGGCTGGGAGGCAAAATGTAAAAGTGACAAATTTTGACAAAATCGCGAAAGTCCATGTGGTATATCAAAATAAAGGGAATTTTAACCAAAATATGAATGTAGTGTTCATTTTTTAACATTTCAAAATTTTTGGACGCCTGGTGTGGGTGAAAATTTTGATAAAATCGCGAAAATGCTTGTGGCGTTTCAAATTAAAAGGAATTTTAACTAAAATCTGTATATACTGTTAATTTTTGGAAATCCAAATGGATTTGGGAGGTCAGGGTCCAAAAGAGTGGGGCAAAAGTTTAATAAAAATTGCAAATTATATGGGATGTCAAATTAAAGAGAATTTTAACAAAAATCTGTATATAGAGTACAGTTTTGGAAATTTCAAAATATTTTGAATCCGGGGCCCAAAAATAGGATCAAAAATTTGAAAAAATTTTTAAAAACCAGCCGGCTGTCAGTAAAGGTAATTTTAACATAAATGCGATTGTTTGGAATTTTTAGCGTTTATTGTGTGATTGCTCTACATTTATTACTTTGCTAAACAAAACGTAGTAGGGTAGTCGGGATTTTCATAATTTTTGTGATGACTGAAAAATGATTTAATATAAAATTTTATTCATTAATAAATGCACTTCGTTCAAAATAGTGAGCAGGTTCTGCAGCTCACTAGTAAGTAAGGTCAGCAGAGTTATCGAGCGTACTAGTAATAATAATAATAATTTTTCAGTGAAGGGTTAGTGAGGATCGGTCAAAAATAACACAAATTTTTTAACTTATTTGTGTCGACGTTTCACAGTGTTTATTGTCATCATCAGAACCTGTGTATGAAATACAAAAGACATGTCAAACACAACAGAACAATTATTTGGGTGAACGTGTTCTTGTATGTGAGTGTGTGTGCGTGCGTATGTATGTCTCATTGTATATGTGAAGGAATTGAGATAGTTTGTTTACATCTTCAAATGTTTTCCTTAAGAAAACGAGAAAATTATAGTATCACATAACTTAATTTATACACTATTACAATTTAAATTACTATATGTAATGATATTTTAATTAATTAAACAAACAGTAATCAACAATTGGATATTAGATTGGTACACAAAACGTTTATACATACAGCAGTCAACATATAGCATAGTAAAATATATTACCTATAACAAGAACAGATTAGGGGATGTTCAACTATGTAATTATTAAAAATTATTTTTAACATGTTTCACTCACTACTGGTATTAAAAACAATCATAATTTAAAAACATATAAATTACACAATAACTGTAGAACTTTACGACCTTACATCAATAGTTGACATAAGGTTACAAACAAAAGTTTGTAAGGTTACAAATCCATTAATAACATATGAATAACCAAAACATTAATTTTCAGCCAACAACAAGGTGTAATAAGCATCTATATCAGTATTAACACTGAAAGATAATAGTAACTTTATTACATAATAGCAAGTGTGTTACATGAAATATAATGCATTGCGCACCCTCTGATTGAGGGTTAAAACCGTCCTTTCCCCTAAAGGATAAAGGAAAAAGGAAATGCCAAAAATTAAAAAAAACTGCTGGTAAAAATGTAGTCATATACGCGTAGTCGAATTAAATACTTAGGATAATTAGTTATGTGAGTACGAACGGTAAGCTATAGTACGAAATCGCTTCGTGTAAACATTGCTAGTTGACGGATGGTTCAAATTTTTATTCTAGTTTTTGAAGTAATATTTTCTTAGGTAGTAGGAAAGATTTAACCTTCAAATGTTTACTCAGCCGTAGCGTATCCAACTCTGTTTACGATATTCATAGTGCACTATTTTATTCCACACCATCTTAAAAATATTCTATATTAAACAGTTTTGCTTGCTTTATTATTCAAAGCTTACTGTATATTGTATATTACTGTATACGCGTTTTCGATCCGTACTTAATATTTTTTCGTTTTTTAAATACTGTGCTTTATTACCATTTCGAAATCAATCTAATAATTAAAATCTAAATACATGTCAGTTATTGCATATAGGGGGGTATACATAACGCGGCGTTCACATACCCTCCACACCCTCCCTTACATTCTACCGGTGAACTGATTTATATGCTAACTTCAACTTGTATACTCAATTTTCAAATATTTTTTTAAGGACCTGTAGTGGCCAATTTTGTGCCAAAACGAGGAGACCGATTTAATTCTATTTGCAGAAAATATTTTCGGACACTAAGGCGAAGTGTTAAAAAACTCGTACAAAAGATACGACACTATCAGTGTCTGCACAAGATTGGAGAAAATATATGCTAGTTTTTGATATACAAAACAAACCACAGTGAACTGCATTCTTAAAGAAATAAAAAAGTATAAGGAGGTACAACTGCTAATAAACTCATATTTTACTACTAGACTAGAGAGAGCCGGTGTTGTAACACACTGGGAACACGCTCTCTTCCACACTCACAAACACCTCAACAATTTCTTTCAGGATTGGTTAAATGGCCTCCCGTGTCACCAAGTCCCTTAAGTGGCGTCATTCTTACCAAATGGAAAGAGCACATAGGTCTTAAGCTTATACATAACAAAGAATCATTTCCAGTTATTGTATTAAAGTATAAAAACTAAAACTATTTTTTTATTGAAACAGTGAAATCCGAATTCCGAACAATTGGGAGTAAAGTCTAAACTACATTCGTTTAAAAGTTGCAATAAAGGTATACGTAATAAACAAGCAAACTAGACAATATAATTCTGTCACAAACTATAAAGAATATATTCTAAACTAGTAGTACGAAGTAACGGAAAAGTAAACTCGGAAAATGTTTACGTACATTACGACCTAAGAAAGGATTTTTACACATGCCATTTATTGCACAAGTATTTTTATTTGTTTATTTCTGTGTCGGTGAATGGCTACATAGTGCCACTTCTGCGTTTCTGCACGTATTTAAAAAATGTTTCATTTTCCAACAGTTTCGTTTTTGTTACATTAGTTAACAGCAAACGTGAAGTGTAGTTTCACATTCTACTATTATGTTTTACAAGATGAAATTCTGTAACGCACGTGTTGTTATTGGTGGTCTCCTATTGTCAACCTGAAAAAGTAATTGTGTCGATGAACGAATGTAAAATATTAGTTTTAGAGAAACTCAATTTGTTATTGTTTCCTGAAGTTAAAGGGAAAATGTCCATAATTTTATGTTTACTCAATGGTTACACATATTCGTTTGTGTTTGCACTGTTATCCGTGTGTAGCATTGCTCTCTGGCCTGTACTCTTGCTCTTCAAGTATTAATTATTTCTATTGTGAAGCCCAAAGACCAATCTCTTACATATTAAGAGATATCAAGGTAGGCTAATGAATGCATTTATTAGTTACTGCTACGTTATGAAAAATACCTATACAGATTACTTTTAGATCTGTGTACGAAGAGTTACATTATTATTAAGAATATAATGTATAATACATTATTAACAATGCAATGTAATTTAACATCATATTTATATTCTCTCTAGTATTATTTTATTTATGATACTGGGTAAACTACTTTTTATTTTCCAACGAGTCTTCGTTTAGATATTTGAATTACAATGAGCGGTTTACTGTTACATTTGTATGTTATTGTAATTTTTTGATAATCTTTATATTACAACACTTTGAAAAACTTCTTTTTTGTATATTTGTATTTTTTTTAATCTGATTTATTATTGACAGAATAACATGATGCACAACTTTGGTAATTTAATTTTCTTTTTTCTTCTGTACTACACACACTGGAGTAACGGGCGTCGCGTTGTTTCCATGTCCACCACAATCCCTCTTATCTGCTGGTTTGTAGGTCGAATTTTAAAATACTTTTTCTGAAGAATGTCACACTTGCGTATATTATAGTTAGAACGGCTATAACTTTATAAAATTCAGCTCTCCACGCAGCCTTCTCTCTCTCTCTCTCTCTCTCTCTCTCTCTCTCTCTCTCTCTCTCTCTCTCTCTCTCTCTCTCTCTCCCTCTCTCTCTCTCTCTCGCTCTCTCTCTCTCTCTCTCTCTCTCTCTCCCTGACTTATTCTTCAGTTTTAAATGTCTCACAGGTAGAATTCAATTTATTAACTTCTGTTCAGTACCTCGACATCTCGATATCTCTTATTTAAGAGATCAGGCTTTAGGCGTCACAACTCAAATAATTAATATTTGAAACTTATTCCGAATACGGAATCTATAGCATCGCATTATCGTCTTTCGCATTAAATTTGTAAATAAAACATATTCATACTTTGGGTGACTGACTTCAAAACGTAAATAAAATAAATTAAACTATGAAGGAAACTTACTTCATTAGCTTTCAGAATTTGGTATATCAAAACGCATAGGCTAATTTAATAAAATTCACAATTAGTATCCACAAATATTATTTACAGTCGTTATCTTGATATCACTGTCTGATTTTCTCTTCATAAAACAATCAAATTTGTTAGTGGTCCCTTGATAGTCTCTTGGTCTCTTTTTTACTCGAAGACTTTCATGGTGGTGACTTTTAATAACAACACTTTTTCGGTTGGCAAACACGTTTTACTGATGTCGGCATGAACTCCAAACGTTTCTCCGATTCGTAAAATATGATGGTAATAAAAATTAACATAACATTCACGATGGAGGTGGTGGTAAATAAGAGTTTACCTTTCCTGAATATATTAAAAAGAAGAAAAAACAACAGAACTCTATGTCAAGCTGTATACAGGGAACTAACGCATACGACGAAGTGCCTATTCAAATGCCTACTCGCACCATCATCCAGCTCAGAGAAATTATGTCATAAACACTGTGGCGAATAAAGCAATTCACATTTCTAACAGGGAGAACTTCGAAAAACAACATCCGTGTTAAAGGAATGGCTATGCAGATGCTGAGAAACAGATAGGCATTTAGGAAACAGCCATCAAACTTGGGTGGTACGAAGGTTCCAGACAACACAATTCTGGCAGAGCCTAAGGGATGGAGGCGGTCGGTTTATCTGCCCTATGTCCAGAAGACCGCTGATAAAATGTTGAGAGAGTTTTGAGGAAACACCAAATCAAAAAAATATAGTCCTACCATAAGCCTGGTAGGAAGATAAAATAACCAGTACGTTCTGTGAAGGACAACTTACCTTCGGCGATTCTCAGTATCTACAAAATTCCGTGCAGTTGCGGAGGTGGGGGAAGACGAAGACATCGGTGGGCACGAGGGTGAAATAACACATCCGTCACACGAAAAACAACGAAACGGAGAAATCAGGTGTGCCGAGCACAGCTATACGTTGAAACATTTCATCTTATTCAACGAGACACGTGTTCTTTCCGAAAATAGTTAGAGAGACAGTACAGAATATTAAAAATTCTAACAACTTAAGGAAAAACGCGGGATTTAAACTCCCTAACATGTGGAAAAGGGTATTCAATAGATTAGACAAATAACAATTTTTTTTCAGTTGAGCTTGTTACCATTTTACTATTGGACTTCTTTAGTGATACACTTAAGGCTTAGTTAGTTATACACTTACATATTAGTATTATTATTGTTACTATATTAATTTTATATTTTGTTACTGTAAATTTTTTTTTATGTTTAATATTCTTTGTTATAATATACTCTAGTATATTGTAAAATGGCCTGTTCAATGGAGGTGTGTATGAATAACGAGGAATGTCACACTGTTGTTCATTGTCAGCTGTACCACATCTCAGAATGGGTGGAACGTTTGATGTTTATACGCATACCAATAAAATGTCGTATGCATACCGAAAAAAGTGTTATTCTCTAGACCAGTGGTTCCCAAACTTTTCAATCCGCGGACCCCCACCAAAAAAAAATTCACGGACTCCGTCTCAGTTATGAAATAAACAAACAGTAAATATAATACAAAATTTATATTTTAATTAAAATGTATTAAAATAAAAATTCTCTTAACTTGCAAAATTATAATATTAATGATATTATATTAAACATAGTTTAATGTGAAAACTGAAGCTGCTTTTGAACAATTATGCTAATGAAGCTCCGCAAATATTAGGTTTAATGTCTAATAATTTCAATATTAAGTCACTCTCTACATCAAGTTTATTTCTTAACTTTGCCAAACTCGGCTCTATCTTTCCAGCCACACGTGTCGCAATCCAGCTACTTAGACGTAAAACCAGCTACACGGTAAAATCTTTTGCTTAGATACAGTGTTTATACGTGAGATATAGTGCTTATAAGCAAGATACAGTTCGTGACCAGTTGCGGTCTAGTCAGTTCGCCTGACAAACAGATCTGCTACACAACATGATTTAAAGACATTAGTTTGAAATTACTTTCACAGTTACAATTAGTTTGAACAAAAAACATACTGGAATCTTCTACTAATTAATTGTTTTAAGATTCTAAAATTTAGATTTTAGACTATAAAAAATCGGAGAAAATTACGGTATATATTCTGTTTCTTCTTAAACGTGACCCTACTTTGGGAATCACTGCTCTAGACCCCTTTCACCATGGAGAGTGTGTCGGTGGGTGGGGGGAGAGGTTGTGTGCTGCCCATGATCTCTATGGCCCTTAGAAAATCGAGTGCATGCAAATTTTCTAATGTCGACCCGATATCTCAATACGGTAAACTGATAGCCGCGTTCTTGCTAGCAATACAGGTTGAACTATCTGACCAAGTTACTCATTCACACTGTGAGCAAAGAATAAAGAGAATGGGACGCCCATTTGTCTGTTCTTGTATACCCTCAAGCATTCAGACCTCTTAAAGATTATTTTACCGTTGTAAACCTGTCTGGTTTTGCCAGAGCAGGTTCGGCGTCAATTTTCAAATACGTAAAAAAGTTCGCACTGGTTACCTCACACGAATAGTCACCCTAATTAGTATATCAAGAGTCCACGTAACGTGCGGTTTTCTGCACTATCACAGTTAACAACTAACTACTCTGAAATTATTTCACTGATCAAGTAATTACAAAATTAGTAACAGCTCTTTACTAATCCAGTTCATGTACGAATCGCTGTGTCTATTTATATTATGCGTCGCCCAGTGGCGTCTAATTTTCTACGTCACCACGTACAGTTACGCATAATTCACAAAACGTGTACGTGAATGATCCTGTCTGTACAGGCCTCATACACACGTAGGACTACAACTAACACTTTAATACACACAAGTCAATCTACCCCACATGACGCAGATTAACTGACAAAAGCAGCATGCTTCACGAAATTAAAGTGGTATGAGAAAGGTGATTTTAATAAACGAAGACACACCAGTCATACAATAATAATCTTCTAATTACGTATTTCTAACTAGTACGTTGTGCTATATATTAGATAAGCTCTGCCTTACACTGCCTTGTACAGTGGGGGGGGGATAGGAATCCCTAAAGGCTAGGAGACGGATATCCTTCATGGTCAGGTAGAGTTCCTTAGCAGGACAGAAAGCAAGCTATCAAGCAGACGGAAACGCGGAAATGAAACCCTGACTCTTTAGAGCGGGGTCTATGCCACTTCCCCCTGGAAACACGTCGTGTAAAAACCTCAAAGGAACGTCTTTAGAAACCTTAAAAGAATCGCTATTTCAGAAGTTAAAGATTTATCAGAACACCTCATCGAGGCAATGAAATCTGCCAGTCAAACTTTGCACTGGAACAAATTTCTGTCAGTTGAATTTTTATCTGAGACAAGATGCCCGATAGTGGTGCAGCTTGTTAGCTTTTTAATGTTTCCAGTTTATACATAAACGACCCGGTAAAGAAATGGAGGCATGAAGTACAAGTGGGGATCAAAATAAAAATACTTTTTTTTAATACTGTATGCAGGTTATAAGATTGCACTGCAAGAAACAGGATGGTTGGATAAAGAAAGCTGTTTACAATCTCAATATACTTTTCGATAAAACGTAAACACTTCTGTAGGTAAAACCCAAGTAATGGTTTTCTAGAGAAAGTATTCTCTAAAATCAAAAAAGTAATTAACAATAAAATATTATAACACATTTCCTATTTACAATACTTGGAATTTTATAATTATATGATTCCGACGACGGTATAGGAAGAAAACTGAACAAGTTTCAGGTGGAAAAATTAAAAGGACACTGGAAAGAGGACAAGAAAATAAACACGGATGAACATCTGTTAAGGTATGGTTGTATTGACCATCCCATATTGTAGAGAGACATGGGTCATAACAGGGAAGGTTATAACTCGCATATATCCTGTGGGTCTGAGTTTTCTCAATAACGAGGAAGGATGAATGAGAACAGACACGATTAGAAACCGCAACACAAGAACATACTTGGATACATACTCCGTTAGCGACAGAACTGACGATTACTGACAGTTCTGTGGATAGAACACATATGTAAAATGGTAACGGCGACGCTTCCTAAGTAAAGATTCCCATGAAAATAAAGACCGGAACAAGGAACAGCCTACTCCTAGAGAGAAAAACACGAAGTCGTATTTTAAACTCCGAGTATTCAGTCAGTCGGAGTCTAAATAATTGGAGTGTGGATTTCCAATTTCTAGAATTTTGTAACGTAGTCCACACCTCGAATATCAGTGTACTTCAGAATCCTGTTTGTATTCAACCTTAGCTAATGCAAATGTTTTTCGTAGTCTGTAACAATGGACTACACTATTGTGTGCAGTAGTCTTTAACACAACAATAGCACAGTAACGTTTAAATCATCTTGTAAATAAAAAATGTTGAAACAGATAGTTTATACAATTCGTTAAACGCAGTTAAGAACATTGTTGCACTTGAAGACATAGACTCGGTATTGTAAAGAATCTGGAAATTGCATTTTTCGAAAGCACAATAATATTTTGTGTTGACTGATAATATTTAATACGACACAAGCTGCGACCGTATAAATCATAACCTTTATTACATCTTTTTTGTAATAGTTATTCCGATGATTTGAAATTTCTTGTAGCAAAATTGTATTAACAAAATAATAACTTCCTTTTGCAATGAATTCTACGTTGCGTATATTCTATACATTGCATGCACCTTACATACGTCTCACAGAGATAATCTACATCGTTAGAAGTTTAAATATATATTCTTTAAAAATATTATCTCTGTGAAACTTAGTAAGCTGTAGGCCTATATGATAATACAGAATTTACTATCTAACATTCTTTATTACATGTATGTTTTACTATTTAGATCTTTGATATAACATTGTAGTCGTATTTATTTGAAATTTTATGTATTATATTATTATATTCTCTAACTAAAATATTTTTTACACAAGTCTGTGTGTTCTTTAAACACGCACAATGCCCGTATAGTGCGCCTAGCGAGTACTCTTGTGTCATAGCCACGATAAATGTATTTAACCTGACATACGACACTGATCTTTTTAACTTAGTATTTTCTAGAGTACTCATAAAAATTACAACAGGACGGAACAAGTTCAAGGGGTTACAACATTCGTGTAACAAATTTTCATAACATAGTTAAAATATATATTAATGGGAACTATAAGGCGACATTATAACAGCTACATTATTAAACTCTAGAATTTTTTGCATAATTTCTGAACAAATTTATGTGTGGATCTGTGTATCTAAATTTTTAATTACGTACTTAGTATTGTTTTCTTGGACAAATTGTCTCTTCTTGTACCAAATATTGTTGTCTCAACTAGGAAATAATTTTCATTTGTATAGATTACCTACGTATTGTTCTATGGACTGTTCGGTAACAGTAGTTTCTCTTGAGGATGTGGGTTCAACCTATGCCTGAGGCGGTGGTACACTCCCATAGCATTCCAATTGTAGGCGTCTTACATCTACCTCCATGTGGTGTAACACACGCAACACCGTGGCAGTATTTCCACACCGTTTGCTAATCTAGAACCGTTTCACAATAAACTATGTTTTTTCTTTAATTTAAGACTTGTTTTCTAAAACTATTAGTATATAACTAAAAGTTTGGAAATAATTATATTTCAAAATATGAGTAGGCCTAACGCTGATACAGTCGTTCTCAATTATCTATTTTTTCATTCTATCTTAACGAACTTTAGTCAATTTTGAGCACTTCTTCATTTGTTCTAAAAGGACTAATTCTAATACTAATTGGAAATAATTTACATTAAATATGAAGTTCTTATTAGCTATTTGATACTTAACAACAAATGACTTTTCAATAACATGGTCTATTCAAAACTACGAACATACGAATACTCAAACCTATCGTTATTTATTTAGCAGTGAACAAATATTTCATATACTTTAAGACATTGTTAAAATTTATATACTTGAGTGGAAAGATAAAAACTAATAGTTCTTTAAATTTAACAATAAGCATTTAGACATTCTAGAGAATGATTTCCATGAGTTCTTGTAATCACAAAATTCTTAGAACTGTATTGACATACCAGTGAGATCAGATTTTTAGAGAGGCGAGTAAGCAGTTCACATGTAAATAATCAGTACCAACAGGTGGTAATCTGGTCGTTAACAGTTTCTTGTATCAACCATCGTGACTGTCCGTCACTAGAGCACTCGTATGTTCTATCCAAGTACATGGATTTCTGCTGCTGTGCTGGGTTGTAGAATCATTAGCGTTTGTCTGTAGCCACTTGTTTGGAACTTTGAATGTCTTAGTCCAGTCCCTGATGGTTTTCACAGTTTTGTAGTTCCATTTCACAAGAACCCATACTATTACTGTTAGCTGTTGCTTTCACTGTTCTGGAGCAGTGTCGATGGTGACGTCGTCTTTTTCCTATTTTTATATAGGCCTAATTGTGGATTTCTGTCAGCATTTCAATTTTATCGTCAATTCAGTTCAGAAATTCACTTGTTTTTTTCTTTATTTAGTTTCCGCCACTAAATAATTTACAAGAATCCCTAACGGTAATTACTTAAAATATTTGGTTTACCGAACACACAGCATTTCTCCAGGTTTACATTAGTTTTGTACAAAATGTTAAAATCATTGTTCGGTATGAAGCGTAGATTGCAGATTATAAAAAGAAATATAGTAACCTCAGCTAAATAATAGCAATTTTATAATTTTCTTTTTTCGTTGTACATTCCAATATAAGTGAAATACAAATATCACTCATACTAACATGAAATATACTTCTTTATTAAACTTTTCTCATGACACCAGATGCAAAATATCTCTACGTCCAAATCCTTTCCATCGAGGACTTATTACAATCCCTTAGAGGAGGTGAACAAACCATCAGGAGACTGTGACTGTGTCATCACCATGCACATTATTCAGGAAATTTGTAGTTGCTATTATTAATATTGTCATCATAGTCAATATTAACAGTAATATATTATGGGGTTATATCATCCTAATAGTGACTCACGCGTTGGGAATTTTTGTCTACGTAACTCGTAAACCGTGACCATCCAAAACAACTATTTTACAATGTTCCGGTTTGTATTATGTTACATAATACACCTGAAGAAGAAAAGAGAATGCTGTATGGTATCTTTCTCTGGCCTTGGATCTCAGATCCACCTGACTTATATAAGCCAGTGACCACGTGTCGGACCTTGACCACCGAGAAGGTCGCTCAACAGGAAACCACTTGCAGCTTATTTCCTATATTTACGGAACCGGTTTCCAAACACCAGACTTAATTTACTTTCCATGTGTCAGTGTGGCTGCGGTGAGAGCTACTTTTCACGTCGCTTAGCAGCGATATTGCGTTTTATAAATGACGATGACATTTTCGAGAGTCAATTTCCACACTTTATCACCGTATTTGATAATTTCATTAACTACGTCAAATAACATTTTGATTTGCATTCCTTTCAACTCAACAAAGCGTGTTCCATTGACCTCACGGTTCTGTGTAGTTTCTCATCAGAAGCGTTGTGACATTTACAAGATATGGCTTCAGAAAGATATTAATTACTATATTGTCACCAAAAAAAATTTTATTTTCAAATTCCTGGAAAATCTTACTGGATTGAAAGACCTACTGTTAAACTAAATATTATTTTATATTTCTATTATTTGGTGCACTGGGGACTTACATAATAATCTTAAGAACAACAAACTAAAGTGTAATTATAACAACAATAAAAAATTGAAAAATATTATTTAAAAATTAATGATTTCTTAGTAATAAATTTATATAAGAGTTAAACTTAATTAATTAAGTTTCCAGAAACAATCCCGAACTGTCTTTTCATGAGAACCTAAGATAATTTAAACAGAAAACTCATAAATATAGTTAATATTTTCATGAATTTTGTGATGAAAATGAGCTCTTAATAAGTTTTAATATATGTTGTATGAAGTGTGTGTGTGTGTGTGCGCGCGTGTGTGTGTAGACTATTTCACAATAACGATTGCAACAAACTACTATGTAGTTTGGAGGAGAACTACAAGCTATTTCGTCACGTATGCAGCCGATATAATGTGTAACCGACAAACTTATGTTAACTTCGTATGCTACCAAAGCAATTTATTTTCATCCCGTACCTTTTTTTTGAGTGCATTATCAAAATTTCAAAATTAATCTGTTTTCATCCATGTGTTACTGATAGTCAAAGTACGTATTTATTGAAATCTTGAACTACAGGGAAACTGGTGTACAAACTTACTTTTATAGAGCCTACTTAACCTAACTATATTGATATTGTTTGTATCGGCATACTTATCTATCTGACGGCAGACAGTGGGAAGTGGAAAGAGAAGACAAAGACACGCGCCACACATACAGCACGACATACACACAAAATCTATTTTATTCCTTCATCCATGGCGCACATATTTCCCTCTGCAGGAAAGTTGCTTTCCACGAGGCCGTGTTACGCTTTTCTTCAAGTAAGATATTATTGTCTGCCCTTAAACACTATGTTTAAGTGATGTGAGTTTCTTCTTCTGTTAAACTCCTCAATACGTTAATAACGATGTTAAAAAGACAGTAACAACATTACATACATCTACAGATATTATCACATACTAGCAGGTACCCGCGGCTTCGCACGCGAATATTTGTATATGATTCTTGTGGTAACTGTCGAGTTGCTAAATTGCTAATGGTACATCTATATTAATAATATTCTTATATTGTAATAAGT
Source organism: Magicicada septendecula (assembly GCA_034769895.1). Classification (NCBI taxonomy): domain Eukaryota; kingdom Metazoa; phylum Arthropoda; class Insecta; order Hemiptera; family Cicadidae; genus Magicicada; species Magicicada septendecula. The sequence continues at coordinate 982,679,540 of CM068367.1, read as the reverse complement.
TATGAATATCCAAAAAGTGAGAAGCAATAGATCCATCATTCATGTTTCCTCGATACGTAAAATCAAAATTTGATAATTTAGTAGATATTTAGAAACATGGAGTAACACAATTAGATAAATGTTTATTCGTATAGAATAATACAAGTAATGAATACATAAGTATATTGATATAAGTTAGTCGAAATCTTACGTGCTAAATCAGTCTTAAACTTTTGGTAGAATCCTTATATACGTAAATGTATCACAGTCCAGTATACTCAGTTTTTATATACATTTTTACATCAGAGCCTCGTTATAAACTACATTTTTCGTTCTGCCGTTATCAGAGCAAATAAAGAGCTCGCTGCTTCTGCTTACTCGAGAACATGACACATACAGTTGTCCGTGAGAAAAGTAAGCAGCTCTTAAATCCACACCAGCTGTACGTAAAGTTTGCCCTTGTGACTTATTGATAGTCATTGCAAAGCAAAAATTAACCGGAAACTGAAGTCTTTTAAATTGAAATGGAAAGTTATTGGGTATGATTGGAATTCTTGGGATAAATACTGTTTCTCCTTTGCCGCCACCTGTTAAGATAGTCGCTTCGATGATATGTTTTTTTAGCCACCTAACTTTCAATCGTGTTCCATTGCATGACTGTGGTGGCTTCAGATTTCTCATGAGTATAACTAGAACACCTAGTTTTAATTTCAATGTGTGAGCTGGTAATCCTGATGCAGATAAAGTATTCAAAAACTCAGTTGGGTAATGTACTGCATCCTCTTCGTTCAAAACTGTATTAATGGAGTGATATGTTTTTTCGTCTCCTGGAAATTTATGCAATATGCAGCTATTTATGGCATTTACTTGTTCGTTTCTTGGTGCTAGTATCACACGCTCACATAGCCACACATCTTCGTGCAAATTTATAGACTCAATATGTCCATAAACCTTTTCGATCAACTCTGCCAATGAAGAAACTGTACGACACAATGATGGCGGTAAACATATCGCACTGTCTGTCTCTGGTATCTTACCATCTCCAAGGTTTAAGAAAGTAGTAGAAAATTTGTGAATAACTGCATCACCTCCAAGTTGGACTCTCATGTTTATTGTGAGTGATACTGTTTGAAAGGTACGCCATATATTCGATCGTTTGACGCAAGCGTTTACTTCATCAGCTCTGGTACCTCGCGTAACTACGGGCAATGTTTGTCTGAAATCTCCGGCACAGAGAAAAGTTATTCCACCCATAAATCTGTTGTCATTGCGCAAATCTCGTAGAGTTCTATCGAGAGCTTCTACTGATTTTTTAGGGGCCATAGTGCACTCATCCCAAACAATCAAGTCTGCATTTCTAATAAATTCTGCTTTAGCACTATTTTTGGAACTATTGCACACTGGAAATTCGCTGCAATTCAAATTTATTGGTATTTTAAAAAGGAATGAGCCGTTTTTCCGCCAGGTAATAATGTAGCAGCGATTCCCGAGGAAGCTGCTGCTAATGCGATCTTGCCTTCGCTTCTTAACTTCGAAAGAGTCAATTTGATTAAAAATGTTTTACCTGTGCCTCCTGGTGCATCAAGGAAAAATGCATTTCCAGATTTACAGTAAACACTTTGAAGAATGAGTTGATATATATTTCTTTGTTCGTCTGTTAGTAATATTTCATTCTCTTCAACTGTAGAAAGTAGCTGTTGTCTGTCATAAGTGGCTTCAGAAAGATATTCCTTTGAAATGTTTTGCACGGTAGACTGTGGATTTGGTAATCCGTATTGAGCTATCGGATTACCACCGACAGAAGTAACAAAATCTTGTAAAAGCAGTAAACAACTATTTTCAATGCTTTCCTTGTATAAACTCAAATCAGCATCAGGAATTCGAATATTATCTCGAATCAAGTCTTCAGAGAAGTGGTCTTTGTATTTAATCCACAATGCACTCGGGTTTGAAATACTGCAGAACACCAACATTATTGTAAAAAGTTCTCTCATTTTGTCAGGGCTAGCAAATAAACTTGCCTCTGACAATGTGTCGTTCCAATGATTGTCATTCTCTAGGAGATCAAGAGCTTGGCATGCAGCTTGAAACGTTGGATGAATTACGTTGTCGACAGTCTTGATATTTTCAAATGAAGTTGGACCACGTATATTGTCCAGAAGTAAACGAAGAAAATAATATTCATGATTGTTTGGATGAACTGTATACACTCGACCCAATACGTGTTCACGATATACGTTCTCGCTCCCTTCTAATAAGACTCTCGACGTCTACGTTGAAATTTTCCTGTCTGCCTATTGAAAGTGTAATATGCTGGCACTTCTTCGTACAACAAAGTTTTGGCAAAGTCATCTTCCCGACATAGATTAAAAAATGCCATGAGAGTGGTGTTTCTTGGATTTTCTATTCTTCCGTGCAAATTATCTTCACGAAAATAAACTTTCTGCCCATTTTCGAGATGTACATCTAGATGAATAATAGGTGGAAAACGCTCATGTATAGGGAAAGAGAAGATTCTCCATATAGCTTCAGATGTGCTTATGTATCGACCATTTTGAAACTGTAATACCTCATCGTAAGAATTTTGTATGCCAATCGTAGCTAGATCGGAGCCTTTATTGACGTATTTACATATATATTTAATGGATTTTACACTACTACACAATTCAACATTGATGTAAGCACCAAAAGCTCGTGAAAGCACCGGTGAGTATGGAGCTACCCATCTATTGTCAACTATCAAAATCTCATCTCTCAAACGAATTTCACACTGAAAACCTCCATCTTCAGGACTTAGTCGGCGATAATTAGGGTAGCTGTCATCATTTATCGTCGTTTCTTTTGTAAGCGATTTAGGATATCGTTTAGTACACTGACCCTCCTTCATACATGGTGACTGTGCATTAATTGTTCCACATGGGCCATGAATCATATGTGTTTTAACTATATCATAAAGCTGTGGATCTTTATTAGGGTCCGGCAGCTCTGCACTAATCACAGAATCTATCTAATCTGGTCGTATTTTTTCTTCTAACCAGAGCAAAATATGCGCATGCGGCAAACCTCTTTTTTGCCACTCTACGCTGTACATGTAGCAAACAACTGAGCCAAAAATGTTACCTTTCACTAAGAAATCCATTAATTTCTTCAATTTCAGATGAAATACGCGTGCTACCAAGTCGTGTCGATCTTGAGCTGAAAAGCCTTGATGCAACTCCTGGACGATCTCTCTCCACTTAGGATTTGTAGTGGACGTAATAAATAAATCAGGCCGCGATTATCTGCGTACGTAGCAAAATGCGTTTTGCGTTCGCTCATGCATATATCGTGGACCCCCTGTGAAACTTGAGGGTAGTATGACCAAGTGGCCTAAAGTATCCAAACTTTCATTATTTCGTAATGCATCTTGCAAGTCTATGTAATTCTCAGCTCTTAACTGAGTTTGATGAGTACGGATGTATATAAGCCTTTCCGTCTCTATCTTAGCATACATATCAACAATATATATCAGAAGCTGTTTGTAATAAATTAAATGATCTTACTCATTTTTTCTCATCATGAGTCTGTAAGAATAAAATTGTAGAGCTGAAACTTTCTTAGTAGTTTGTAACCCAGTCTGAGGATCGACTAATTTTAATGTAAAATGATAACCATCTTCTCCTCTGCAAAACATTAAAGGGTACTGTAAAGCATCATAAGCTCGATGTGTTTCTGCAATTCGATGTAGCGTATGATCCCTCGCACGGATTATTATATCGCGTTTATCGCATTCCTGGTTAACTAAAACTACTGCCACCTCATTAGTTGTCGGTGCATTGTAGCGACCCCTGTGCTCTTCATTATTTTCTTTTCGATCAGCATGAATCACAATATTGTACTGATTATTATTCGCAGATGTTACAAATTCAAACGCACTTTTCAGTTCACTAACATATGGGTTGATTGCGTGAAGTAAATTTTGAAGTTCTGTTACTAATGTCTTATCCAAGTTACGAATATGATCCATTCTTGTTTCAGCTTGCTGTAAATAATCAGCTATGAAATACACCTGTAGAAATTTTGGTACTACGTTTTGTGTGTGGAGTAATGATCCTATGAGGTGATATACTTGCCCTTGAATTTTGAAAGTAGGCATGAAGCTCCCTTCGACTATTTCATTGGCTCTGAATGATGTAAATTGTAAAGCTGAATTGTACGATCTTAATGCATTCAAAAAATTTTTCGATAAAAGATGTTCTCCATTTAATAATGATTTTAACGGTTCTGGAGGAGGAAGTATGGGATCTAATCGCACTTTTCCTGCAGAGCAACATAATCCGTGTGATTCATTTTTCCACTTTAAAGCTTTGCAATGAGGGCCAACCATACTCGGTAACCCGATATCTGTTTCATTCGCGTAGTTAATAACTTGATTATAATTGAAACCACTATTTAATTTTGCATTCCATCGTAAAGTAGGACCTCATGATCTGAGAGTCGCTTGCCTGCGTCTTTGTGCCGCTAATCTATTTTCACGAATCGTAGGACTTTCAACCCGTGAGACTTCTTCTAATCCAGATCTTTCTGAAGAGTTTCCAGGAGCTGACTGCATTTCGACTCCTTCGACGTCATTTTCAGATGCTCTAAGACGCCTCTTTCTTCCCGCAGCAGCAGTAGATCTTCCTAAACATGATCGTCTTTTTAGCATTGCAAAGCTAAAAAAAGTGGAAATGTATTTATTTGATCTATACTAATAAATCCCTAGGGGGCAATTAATAATTTATACAATATAATACATATTGCACATATTACTTACCGATGACGTAAAATTAACGAAAAAAGGCACTGATACTACATCACTGACAACGCACATCGCATAATTCTCGATGAAGTAGGTTAAGTATAATTCTAGACAATTAATTATTCCTACTGCACATAGGCCTACTGAATATTCAAATGTCGAAGAGTATGGTTTGTCAGAATCAACGTGTACTATATAATCAATGTTACAATATAATCAATCAATGAATTATTGTATTGTTTATATGAATTCCATATGCCCTACTAAAACGTAAATATTCAAATAGACTAACTGATATCAATATACTTATGTATACACTACTTGTAATAGTATTATTACATCGATACGAATAAACATTTCATCTAATTGTGTTACTGCATGTTTGTAAATATCTACTAAATTATCAAATTTTGATTTTACGTATCGAGGAAACATGAATGATGTATCTATTGCTTCTGACTTTTTGGATATTCATAACTTAAAATATAAGAATATTATTAATATAGATGTACCATTAGCAATTTACCAACTCGACAGTTACCACAACAATCATATACAAATATTCGCGATCGAAGCCGCGGGTTTAAAAAAATGAGTTTGTTTGCAATAACTTCGGTTCTTTTTAACCTATCGTTATTCGCGATCGAAGCCGCGGGTTTAAATGAGTTTTTTTGCAATAACGTCGGATCTTTTTAACCTATCGTTATCAAATAAAGTGGAAAACCTTCCGTTAGGTGCCTGCTATCAGCGTGCAAAGTTTCATTGAAATCGGTTCAGTAGATTCTGAGATTACCGCGGACAAACGTAGACCCCCCTAGAGATTTATTATATAGATTAAATTAATCCACACGGTATCAATCAGAACTTCATCAATTGCCTCGTAAATTTTGTAATAGATGTCATCAACACAAAGGCACCAGAAGATCTGCCACTTTTTTATAGTGTGGACAATCTAACATATCCGATTTAAACCCAAATAAAATCGTGCGGATACATCGTTGTCCAAGTAGTAGCTATGCATTACGTTATTCAGACGTGGCCGTGTTTTAAATAGTGCGCTGTGCATTTCTCCAACTTAGGAACATAATGTTTGTAAGTAAAAATTCGTTAAATTTTATCTGAGCTAGCTTTCGTTTGTTTACAAGCGTCTTTGAAAAAGCGGTGATTTAGTGAACTTTTGCCTATAGTGCGTCGCTTACTATGTTGAATACCTTGGTTACTGCTAAAACAATTTTCTATATTACAGATTGTCGATGAATCCTCCTAGCCTTGAATGAATTACCTCTACTTGCCTATCACCTACAATTCCTATCTCCGGATTTGTTCCTATTTTCGGATACTTCATAACATCTTTGAAATAGTCTACGCCGTTTGCTAGCATGATTCGACTGGCAGCTTGTTAGAAGTAATGCATACGACTTTTCTGACCTTGATACACGACATTAAGTATGACAACTACGCGGTAAATCGCCCCTGAAAGCTACTAACTTTACTTCCACTTTACTGACCATCATTAGAAACACTCTAAAGCAGGGACTCAGGAAACACCATCAATGATTTTGTACTCCCTAGAGCAATTTTCTGTATTACATGTAAAGATCCTATGGTTTTAAAGTAGTTAACCACACCATTTCATGAAATAATATGATGCATGTAATTTGTCTAAAACGCTCCGTATGTAACCCCTAATGAACCTGGACCTAATGTCCAGATTATCTATACATTTTTGACCCTACCAGCACCTACAGTGGTCGATTGAATCCATGGTCGAACGAATCTATCTAAAATTTCGAAAGAAACTCTCTTTTCCTAAAGTACTACTTGTTCACCATGCAATGTGGATGGTTCACAAGGTGGAAAATCGAGGAAATGGAGAAGACTGAAGGATTGTGTTTCCTTCTTTTTGTGAAATATCGAGTAGCAGTCGCTTAAACGGAGTCATAATCGACCTCCAGGATTTTAAAATGCGTCTAGTATTGGTGTCCCTGATGATTCTAATTCCTGATGATAGTTGGCACCAGATATGTAGTATTGACAGGTACTCGATACCTTCTGGATGGAAGGATGTATTTGGACATCTTCTCGGAGACAGAATAGCTCTCGGAGAGAGAAGATATATTACAATTCTCCGTGTATTCAGGAAGGTGCCGAGAAAAACGTAAATTCTTGTTTGTTGCGATCTGTGAAAAGGTGCACGCAGTTGATTAAAACTTGAACTTTCTAGTACCTCAGCACCACCTTTTTTCTATGGAAGGGTATTATGGCCACTTTGAGTAACGTTGGTTGAAGCGGAACTCATCCTGTATACAGGTATGGAGCCAGAGTGGTTACTCCTGAGGGACTTTCTCCGTCTCCTGAGAAACGTGATAGATGTATCGCCTCAAAAACGATTCGTGGAGTGCGGAATAGATTGGAAGTTTAATGGTGGTTCAGTGAACATCTGACGTAAGCGCACCGGCCTCACTTGGTCCTCCTGAGAAAGAAAAACTTTTTCAGTTCCTCATTGTTTCCAGCCACAGTCGTCGCAAACAGGATCGGTCATCTCGGAACATGATCTGGTCTTGAGAAAGTCCGGGTTGGATGAAAGGTCCGACTGATGAAATCACTTTCTTGGTTCGACATCACAGAGCGAAGAAATTAACTTCCCCAATAACCATAAAAAACACTGTCAGAACGTAAGTAGTTGAAACTAACGGTGTAACAGCTGGAGTGCCTTGGAGGACGCAAGCGTTACCCCACACCTGTTCTGAGAGCTGGACATGTCCTCCCCTCAAATGTTGGGTGACGTTGGAACCTACTACTGGAAAAACTGAATACTGACCGTCTGCCTTGAATATTTAATTCCCGTCGTACTCTTTACCTGGGAGTGTCCAAAGGAACCAGTATTGGAACTTCCTTCTAGCCGTTCCACGTGTAGAATCTACATGGCAAGTCGTTCCGGTAGCCGACGTTAATACATGTGCGGACTTGGCAGCCGATATCTGCTGCAAAATGCTGTTGGTGTTTACTGACAAGTCCATCTGAAATGATTGAGTATACTGTTTCCACTTACACATGGTGAAAAAATCCAAATCTCAGGGCGTGTGTTATCCAAATTTTGCAATGTTCGAACAAACCTGATGACTGCCCAAGTTGTATAGTTAGTGACTCAACTAGATTAGTTTGTAATTTTCGGGGTAGATATGGTTCTTTATAGATAGAAGAGAATGGCAATATTAATTTAGAAATGAACCGCTAAGCGATTCGCAAAGGTGTGAGGTGGTAGGAAAACGCTTGGTGATGTTTCTCAACGAGGAGGTGGGAAATCCTCGCCCGGAACGGGACAAACCGTGTACGCCAGTCAGAGAAGAGGTCACAAGTGACTGCCACATGAATGTGTTAGAATATTTTGCTCTATGTTGACGAGGAGGACCATCGTCCGAGCCTTTTTTTTTATTATCTTTATTCCCATTATTAAAGTTTGGAATGTTCATTACATTCACAGCACTAGAAATTACCTGGTCACCATATACGGTGAGCAGTGACAAGTTAAGGTTTATTAATGCTTTTGCTATATATTTATTTCAACAAAAAACAATCTTTCATAGGTCCAGTTAGCTTTTATCACCAATAATTTTGTCACATATTTATTGTGCAGTCGACAATATCAACACTTTCATATTCAACTAAATCTGATAGGCCTATAAGCTTTGCAAATTAAATGAAATTATTATAATAATTGTTAACAATGTTTAGTAATAAACAAATCATGAATACTTTTACATCACAACTAAATCTAGCTATACTCTTTATAAATAAAATACAACCACAAATTAAATTTCTTCTGTTAATGATAGCATCTCGTGTGGTTAAAATTAAAGATCTGCAGAATGATAAAGGTATTCAACCGACCTTCTATTCATTAGCCAATATTTCAAATGTTTGAGGAAAATGTTTTTTTAATTTTTTATGTCGGCAGGTAAACGATTATAAAATCATGGATACAAAACATGAATAAACTTGTCATATATTTCCTTTTTAGCTAAAGTTATCAAAAGAAATTCATTTTCACACCTTAGTTGTCGAACGTTCATTTTCCCAATATCTCCACTTCTACTGAAATATATTTTAAGTACTTTATATACGTAAAAATGTCTTAAAGGTAAATAATAAATTTTCTGAGATAAAGGGAATGAGTTATACCGTACGTTTTTTCCTATCAGAATTCGAATATAATGTTTTTCTAAGGCTAATTGAAGGGGGTGAAAGCATTGGGGACCAGACTGACATCTGGGTGGGCCACTCTGTAAACCTTTTTGCATGGGTAAGAGTTCATAAATAGAACTAAAACCAGGTATTCTTGCAACAAGAATGGGTAGCATCCACACTATAAATACTTAAAGTGTATTTACTCCAGTATATCACTTCTGTGTACTTACGAGGATTGTTCAATAGAAACAACTTTGATCTGCGCAGCCGTGACTTCGTCGCCATGGCAACGGAATTCATTTGTTTGTGTTGTCTGTTTAAGTGCTAGTGACGAGTCTGTCAAAAAAATTTGCAGTTTGCTCTTATCTAAGCGTTGTGACTGGGTTGAAAAGTGGCATCTATGATAGCAAATCCATCCAAAGATAATCTGCGTGCCGTTATTCAGTTTTTGGCCGCTAAGGGGCATCAGCCAATGGAAATTTATACGAGAATAAAAGCTGTATATGGTGACTATAGTTATTCTCATACGGCAGTGGATGAATAGTGCAATAAATTTCGACAAGGAAGAGAATCCACTAAAGATTTGGTCCGTCCCGGACCTGCACGTGTTGCAGCATCAGATGAAAAAGTGAGACAGCTGGAAATTGCTTTACGCGCAAATAGGCGCATCAAAGTTAGAGAACTTTCTGAAATGTTGTTCATTCCATCAATCATAGTCTTGGGTATCACAAAGTTGCTGCTCGGTGGATTCCACGACTGCTTACTGATGAGCAGAAAAATTTGCGTTCGGCCTTATCATTACAGCATTTGATGCGCTATCAACAATAAGGTAATGCCTTTCTACACCAAACTGTTGCCGCTGATGAGTCTTGGTGTTATCACTACGAACCAGAATCCAAACGTCAGAGTATGCAGTGGAAGCATGCACAATCTCCGAAAGCGAAAAAATTGTTGGTCCCAACCTTCGGCAGGAAAAGTAATAGTGACCGTATTTTTTTATTATCAGGGTGTACTGCTATTAGATTTTAAAGAACCTGGTGTCAACATCATGCTAAGCAATATGCAGACAGCTTAAAACCCTTACGGGTCAGCATCAAGAATAAACGTCCCGGGAAGCTCACAAATGGTGTCATTCTTCTGCATGATAATGCTCGACCCCATGTAGCCCAGACGATTCAAGATCTGCTTGGTCGTATGAAGTGGGAAGTCTTACAACATACACTTACAGTCCCGACTTGTCCCCGTGCGATTATCATGTTTTTGGCCCATTAAAGAAATCACTAAAAGGACGGCGGTTCAAATCGGAGGTAGAGTTTGCTGTTAGCGAATGGTTCCGCAAACAGCCGCAAGAATTTTACCAGCAGGGAATCTACAGACTAGTGCAACAGTGGGACTCATGCCTTAATGTTAATGGAGACTTCTTTTAAAATCGTTGAATAAAATATGGTTTAAAACCTCTAAACATGTTTGTATTGAACAATCCGCGTATCTTTTTTAGTCTTTTGAAGTAAGGAAATTGACAGTGATAATGTCAATAGTCCAAATGCATAATACTAAACCACATTAAAATACGCTATTTACACTCACGTTCAATACAATCAGTTTTATTAAAACAGGTTAATTCCTCTATTATCATGCTGACAAGGATATTATTTACTATAATTGCTGGGTAAATTATTTTTCGGCAGTTTCCTTTCTTTTGCTATTATTTCAAGACAGGCTGTCGAGCCGTTCATCAAACAGTGTAATCCTTAAATAGGTTTTTGATATTTTTTTAAAGCACAGAAATTACCAATTGACAGCAGAACAGTATGCAGGTGATAGAGGAATAGTAATGACTACGTGTGCCCAATTTTTACATTTCGCGTAACGCAATTTGTACCTTCCCAGTAGCTAAAGAAAAGCAGATACATTTTGAGTTACTAAACTATTTTTCTCGTCACGCCTGTGAATCAGATACTTTAAAAATTTAAGTTCTTCCACATCCGAAGAATGTATCACATAAAAAGTAATTTCATATTTCTGTAGAGATGTGCAATATTTTGAAGGAGGTCAGTTACTAAAAGAACGAACATAAATCTAAACGAGAAGGCTTATTCAAGACGATTAGATTACGAGGAGACTAAAAACTAAACACACAAGAAATATCAAAACCGAACTAAATTTACATGGCAGTCACACATGCGGTCGAAGAGTTTGACACAAAGCGTGATTCATAACACGAAGTTTCGCAACACTACATTTCGCATAGCATTTCGCAACACTACTTCTTTCTTAATATAAAATCACAATTATCACTCCAAAATAAGCTGAGGGCTTATAATTTATCAAACCAGTGTGGACCTACAGCATAGTATTCAAACACCTCTGTTCTTGAGAGGTTTCAAGAAAGGTCTACGTGGTTACGTGGTCCATAATAAATGCTTCATGGTTCGACACAAATAAGCATATCTATCCATGATACTGAAATGTCCTACGGTAAATGAAGTCATCGCGAACCTTAGTGAAGGGAACATCAAAGACTTGATATAGATCCAAATCCACTGGCCACTTTCAGTGGCGAGAGAGCCCATTAACAACAATCAGCAGTCACGAAGACTCTAAATCTATAATCCATTTAGCTTATCCTTTGATCGTTAAGTGGTGGTTATTACAACAACAGCAAAAAGACAAATATGTAGTAATCGCGTAAAGAAGTACCCACTGAATTAGTTCTCTTCATGTTAAGTTATCAATCATCTCTTTAGTATTCTTCTTGTTTCTTTATGACGCAGCTTAGAAAAAATGATGTAGAGAATTAATATTGCGATCCTTCAAAGAAGGGGAAAATGTCGATATATGTGCCAATTCACCTATATAGGTGTAAATTCACGTTACATTTTTCCATTTTGAAAAAAATTGTAAGATTGTTGAGTTAATAAAAACGAATCCTTCTGTAATAGAACGAATCAATATGAAACTTTTCGGAATATCTTATACATAGTGTCTACATAAAAGTTACAACAAGTTTTGGATGCTTTCCCTCATGGGGCAGTTTTCACCTCTCCTCAGTGGATGGGAAATAAAAGATAATAACATTCGTAATTGACAGATCTTTGAATTCTAAGAAAAAAATGAGGTATGCACTTTTCATGAAAGCCAGCGGGTTCTGAGTTATTTGAGAGTTAAAAATTGCTAGTTTCAACCCCTAAAATCGTTTATCTCGTGACAATTTTCGTTACATAACTCGAAAAATATTGAATGTATTAAAACCATTGTAGGGACTCAAATAAACTTCATTTTACTCGAAACAATTTGACGTGTTCTTATTCCTGTAGGTCCAATAGTTTCGGAGATATGATTGTTTAAAAACGGTACTTTAATTTCTTTTTCTCCAAAACATTGTTTAACTCTCGATAACTCACGACTCTAACAAAAAGTGCTTCTATTGCATAAAATTCCGAGGTTAGGCAGTTTTTCTGGCTTCACTGAATCTACTAAGTGCTCCGAAGGTTGGCAAACTTGTGTAGATTTACGAAAATAAACTGCGTCCAGTACATACACTTGTATATACACGTATATATACTTACCCTCATATACATACAACACTGTAACTATGTTTCCAAGTTGTTTGTACATGAATTGGTTACTTAAACATTACAAATGCCAGTACAAGGTGTACGCGCGCGATTGTGCTTTGACGGATTGCTGTGAAGTGTAACTGACCTAGTTCTTACATAACGGCATTCTGCGGCCAATGACATTCATTGCGTATATGTTGTGATCACGTAAACAGCAACGTATGACCGAACAGGTGTTCCAACAGTACAGGGAATACCGCGTTGTCCATTCTAGTAATGTACTGTAATTGTATTGGATAAACATGAAGAGCCGGATTTCCTTACGTCAAGCCTACCATAACAAGCTTGTATGTAGAGTTGGTGTAGTCTAGGATACAACCCATTAACCACACAATACATTGCCTTTAACTTTCCAGTTGTCGATATCAGATTTACAGGAAATTTTGATGAGCTCCGATAGGTGGACAAACTACAATAGTCTTAACAAACCATTCAGTCACAGACTTACGACGCTCCTCTTCGAAAGCGAATGGGTTCGAACATGGCCGGCTCTAGTAGAAGCCCATAACATTAAACGTGGCAACGTTGCGTCTCATGCCTATAATCATAGTGTAATAAAATAGCTAAAGTAAACATGTTTTATTTTGATTTAATTTCATAGCACTACTAAAATCATGAGTAGGCCTATTTACAGCTAAATCTAAATTATAGGTCTGTGCGCACTTAGTACTAGGGCCTATACGTTTAAGTTGAAGAAATTAGTGAATTAGTGTTAGGTCTAATGAATTAATTTTGTTCGAATTACTGAATTCATATCACATGAATTAGTTAATTATTATATTTCTTAAATAATATAACAGTATTTTACATAATAAAGTTTTAATTTGCAAAAAGTGAAGAATTATAAAAGTCTATTAACCGGCAATTAAAAAATGACGCGATTTGATTATTGAAATACATAAATCAAGAGATCGTCTAGTCGGCCTCAAAACAAGCTGGTTCCAGTGTTGCCACGTTTAATGTCCGGCCTTCTACTAGAGCTGGCATGGTTCGAACATTTAATTGTCATCGACATGCTGCTATGAAATAATTGTGTGAATACAACCACAGCAGCTGGAGACAGAATTAGGCCGGTCGCAAACTGGAGCAACATTTTGTTTCGCGACAGACTGTTTTAACGCATCGTGTTACAAAGCGGTGGAGAAAGGCTTGAGACATTGGCTAACGACAAAACAATTTCTCGTCTGTTGTTTTTGAGCTGTAAAAGTGTGTGGGTCTTGGGTTCGTGACAGGCATTAAAGTAGAATGCACGAGGTTAAGTGTAATATAAACTCCCCGCCTTGTGTGGTTAGAATCGAGCGCATGCGCAGTTCAAAACGTCGCAAGCTGCTTTGTAGCGAGACATAAATTGAAGGAGTTACTTCTTTGATCGTGAGGGCCCTCGCGACGCCTCTAGACAATGTCGCAGCCAGTGTGTGGCGCTTTATAGATCCCGATGGCAATAGAGTCGTCTGCGACGCTTTGCGACACAATGGGCCAAAACGGTTCTGTCGCAAAACAAAATGTCGCTCCAGTGTGCTACCGACCTTAAACTGGAGGTAACAGAGACAATTATAGTCGTTCTATTTATATCTTATTTGTTACTAACTCGACAAAGATAACGACAGATATAAGTCGATTACTTGAACAGTATCACAAGCCTGGAGAAAAATATAACCTAATTATGTTTTTGTTTTTCGTAGAAGACATTAGATTAACAACATACTCGCCTACTTAGCTTCTAATCCACTTTTCATAGGACACTTTCAACAACACAGAAACAAAAATTACTAAAACAGCAATAAGTTGCGTAAAATAAATCTTTTACTTCGTACAGCAATATTTATTTGAAGACAATTGTTACAGGCATTGTTACATCGTTTAGTCAATTCACGTTTGGTAATTGGCATACAGATTAGAAAACAGTTTTCCATTGTTTCTACAGTCCTTACAATTAACAGTAGTTACTTAAAAAGAATTATATAGTGGCATAACATAATAAATTATTATTTTGAATAATTTGGGTGGTTACAATATTCAATATAATCTATTGTGAGAATACCGCTGATCACGGTAATGATGCCAAGTAACAATACCGCTGCAAATAAGCCGCCAATATGTTTGTTTATACCACGTATATGTTATCAAAGCATAGAGAATGTTACACTTATCTTGATGGGATAACTTTTTCATAACATATCCTTTTAATAAACCCTCATACAAATTAAAGTAAGTAAATATGTCTGAAATTTCCTTATTTTGATTTTGGAAACCCTCATTAATACAATTCTGTTGATTTCATCTGCTACTATGAAAGTTTTCGTACAATATTTGCTCCTTTGGAACTCATAATACAAAGAGAAATATTTTAGTTTTGATTCGTGTTTGAACGCCTTACTTATTGCCCTCTATAATGCATTCCAGAACGTATGAATATAATAATAATCAGTATCTTTAATAAATAAAAGTTTAATAAAATTATACCAAGTTCAGTGGAGAAACCATTAAAGTGGCTAGTTTCTTGTAAGATTATGTTTTTTCTTTTGTCTTTTTGTTTTTTTTATTTATAATTGTCTATAAATTTTTCTGTAATTGTGAAAATATGTTTTTTTTTTTACATTTTGTTTCCTAGAAAGTGTCAAGATTTAACCATTAACAAATTTACTTAGGACACTGCAACACTTTCAAACTGCAGTACTTTGACCTTCCATTTTTACTCAGTTAAACTGTAGATTCAGCTGTAATTCTATCTAAAATAAAGGTTTCGATAACGTATCCAGCTTACACATGAACTTCGTAAACAAACAATCCAACTAGTAAAATAATGTTATATTTTCGAACTTTTATACTCTTTTGTATATTCTATTAGTCTATAATGAATCTATAAGTTAGAATGACAAATCAAATTTCACCTGTGTGTGTGTGTGTGTGTGTGTGTGCGCGCGCGCGCGCGCTAAATCGATAAAAACTTTCATCACGAGAACATTTTTCTTTCAAATCTATTTCTTCCTTCGGGCTTAAGTTTTTAATTATAAAAAAGTGGAGAGATATGTAGACTGTGCTATTTCTTCATTTTGTGAACAGATAGCTGCGTGATCTGGAAGGGCTACAGCTTCAGATAAAGTTATGTAACTGTCAGCAGTTAGCCAATACATAAGAAATAGTCTGCACACTAAAAGATTCATAGGGATGTTTATACTAGATAACATCCAAATTATCAGTATTTGGTAGGGAATAAAAGAATTTTCCAAAAAATATGTTGTTTCAAAATAGGTTTCGTTATATTACCCGTTAACGACGGCAGCCAACGAAACCGTTTTCAGGCGTAAGTGACTTTATTAGTACCTATTACAAAATGTACATGTATAAAACTGTTTTACGTAAACAAAATTTGTAAACAAATTAATATAAATAAACTGTTTGAAAACATATGGAACTAAAATGGGGCACAGTCAGAACATTTCAGTAAACCTTACAGTTGAAGAGCATTCAATAAATATTGTTGAAACTGCTGAACTACGTTTCGATACTCCAGACATATAAAAGATCGGGTACTGATCTCCAGTTTCTTTTTTTAACAGACAATATCCAGTGGACATGTACATACGTCGTGATATAGAAACGTGACAGCCTTTCTTGGTCGCTGAGCTGCACCGACCCAGCGAATGAATTACCTCCACTTAAAAGTATAGCTTTCAAGTCCTGTCTAGAGAGGAGAGAAGGGAGACAACGCATAACGGCACACCGTCTCACTCATGCACTACCTCTGTCTCTGTCACACACATTCTTCTAATGTTCTCACCAGCCTTTTTGCAACCGATGTTCACACTATAAAACACTGTACAAGACTGTTGAGCGCATGTGCGAAATGACTGAACATTTTGTTAGCCTCACAACGAGGTGTTTGTTCACTGTGCATCTCTAACTCAAGTGTTCAATTTTTATCGTCAGGTCAATACCTGTATAGAGCGATGAGTCAACAAATATTCTCCACTATTCAGAGTGGGTTCTGTGGTCTTCTATACTCACAACAATCCTTCATCATAAACAAAGGAAACTTATTTTAGTTTCATTGCAACCGAAGCACGTTACAGTCGTATGTAAAAACGTGCTCCTGTAATTATATCTGCTTTATGTTTCCAATTTGCAACAGATTTGATCTTTCAAAACTGATTTCTACATAGTTTTTAGTCGATTGTTACGGTACGATTCAGAAAGACTCATACGAATTATAATAATTGTTATCCGGATTACAATCTACTGATATTTGTCAATGTCGAACTACGTACGCTGGCTCTCTATTACTCCAGTACTTTAATGAACAGAGTTCTTCCCATCGAAAGCTTAGAAATGGATGGATATGTGTTCATGTAGTCACTTACTTCAATGTTTGTATTTCTAGCAATAAAATTAACAGTGATCAAGCGTCTGTGTTAACTAAGTTAACTTATGTACCCTTGTTTTTTTTATAAAATTATTTAATAACTAATATTGGAAATTTCTAGAAATTATGTTATAATAATTAAAGAACGTTTAACGTTTGTACAAGTTGCCTGTTATGATCACAATGGTTTGTGTCGCGTCATAGATAGTTTGCGCGAGTCTGTAAATGGACGAGTATCACATACTACATCCCTAATTTATGGTTTTGTTAACTCAGAATCGGTGACACTAACTACAAGCTTCTTCCGAATAATTTATAGTCAAACCTCCATTTTATTCAATTTGGGTTCTCAACTGCCATACGTTCAGTAACAGAATTCCTGTAAACATTTGCGTGATACATTATAAAAACACAAAGTAGCCTACGTTTCTTCCACTTAAACCGCATTTGTAAGTTTAACTACTTATAAAATAATAGGCCTATAAGAGAACCATGTTTTAAAAATTAATTATTAAATGTTTAAACTAAATGTTGCAGTGTTTAGTTAATTGTTCACAGAAATTTAATTAATTTAAAAAATAAATTGAAACAGTTATATCTTAATAATGTGTTGTATCCAAGAATTATTTTGCTCTCGTTAACGAAGGAGAGTTTTGTTATTCTGTGAATAAGGAAATCTTAAACGAAATCCGTATGTAGTGTTTTTATTTGAAAATTTTATAAACTTTAGGGCACCACAGCCCAAAAATGGAACTCAAAATTTTAAGAAAATTTTAAAAGTCTATGTGGGGTATCGAGTTTTCAAAGAATTTTATTTAAACTTGGTATCTTTAATAATTTGATAAATGAAATATCTGTCAACGCCCCTTGCAAATTTTGGACAGTCTTCTTAAGGTTTTCAACGTCTATTTGTAAAAAAAACTTTACATACTGTTATTAGTTATACTTAATTTTTATACTTATCACATTATCTGTAACCGGGTAAGGAAAACATCACTCACTGGGATTGTGTGAAGAAGCCGTGCAAAGGACAAATTTCAACTCGAAATACCAACGTTTTTAATGAGTCGTCCCTAACTGTATTTATAATACTGTAACAAACGAAATTTAGAAAAGTATTAACAAAATAAAGAAAAAACGAGATAAGAGTATGTGTCTGATTAAACGATTTTTCGGAAAAGACATGGCATATACGAATGTTCCCCTTCACCTTCCTACCTTCTTTGAAACTCTATCGTGTGCAAAGGACTACAAAACATTCCATAACCATCAGACGTCATCGAAAAATACCAACAGAAGTGTATTCCTCTTGGAATAGACCAACTAATCTTGGATTCAGTTTTATGGTAAGTGGACTGTCAAGAGCACACTGAAAGATCCTAATCTTTGCTGATGAGAAAGAGAATCGAACATTGTCTTTTTGAAGGTTTTATTTTATAGACGGAACCACGTTCAAGACATGCAACAAGGTGTAGTGTATAATTTCCGCCAATCTAGGGAGTTTATTAGAAGAGGAAAGTGTTATTGCTGTAGTGTATCTGTATACCCTTAATAGAAGAAGGCCTGGTCTCTGTCGTAAAGAATATAGTACTTAGATGGAATACTCATTCGAGTATTGTGGGCTTAACCAAGCATCGGTTCTGTCGTTAACACAAATATCCTCGGAAGCAGTTGATGTCGTCTGGTTACAAATCCAAGCGGAAACACCAGCAAGGGAACAATTAAAAAATTATATGTTGACCGGTTGATAGAAATTGAAACGATTTCGCGAGGAATGTAGAATTTCCAGGGAGAACGACCAAAAACCAACAACTATCGGAGGACTGGAATACAACCTTAGTAGACTCTCGTAGACCATACCTAAAAGTGTAAATACGCATCCAGACATTAAAGGAAGTCTGGATGCACAGTACCACGGCCACATACCTTTAACGGACTAACTTGAACCTGAAGGAGGAAAGAAGAAAAAAGAAAACTGTCAGCATCCGTTAAAACGCGAGGAGAGCACTTTCTTTCGGAGGGTATTACCGCCGAGCCGGAGTCCAACTCGCCGGAGGCGGTCACTGAAAAGGTCGTCCACGAATGTATATGCCACGTCTTCTCCGAAAAATCTTTTAATCAGACACATACTCTTTTTTATCTCGTTTCTTCTTTATTTTGTTAATACTTTTCTAAATTTCGTTTGTTACAGTATTATAAATACAGTTAGGGACGACTCATTAAAAACGTTGGTATTTCGAGTTGAAATTTGTCCTTTGCACGGCTTCTTCACACAATCCCAGTGAGTGATGTTTTCCTTACCCGGTTACAGATAATGTGATAAGTATAAAAATTAAGTATAACTAATAACAGTATGTAAAGTTTTTTTTTACAAAAAGACGTTGAAAACCTTAAGAAGACTGTCCAAAATTTGCAAGGGGCGTTGACAGATATTTCATTTATCAAATTATTAAAGATACCAAGTTTAAATAAAATTCTTTGAAAACTCGATACCTCACATAGACTTTTAAAATTTTCTTAAAATTTTGAGTTCCATTTTTGAGCTGTGGTGCCCTAAAGTTTATAAAATTTTCAAATAAACACTAAATACGGATTTCGGTTAAGATTTCCTTATTCACATAATCAACAAGGAGTTTACGATTTTCTTGAAACTTTCATCGACTTTTTGGGTCTGGTGTCCTAAAATTTTAAATTTCCAAAGCTGAACTATACATTATGATTTTGGATTTTGTTAAAATTCGATTTAATTTTATACGCCACATGGATTTTGGCGATATTTCAAAACTTTTCCCCCTCATATTTTTGCTTCCCGCTCACCTATTTTCAGAAGGATCAATCTCAAAACTATAGGAGTCTGTGGGGTAAAAGTGAGGACATTCAAGCTAAGTTTCGCGAAAATGCGTTCATGCATTCAAAAGTTACCGTGAGAATCACATAGACGGGCAGACGAATGCCAGACGGTCGAGTTAAAAGTGAGAACTCGTTTCGCTCTTTTAATAAGATCTTACTGAATTTAATCAAACAAAGTTTTCGTTATATTGTGGTACTTGGTATAATCTTAGCTCTAAGATGCAGTATTGTCATTTTGTAACACAGTAACTGTGTCAGCAACCGCCACTGGCTACTAGGCATTTCACATCAAACACAAGTTAGTAGACATTCACAAGAGCAAGAGCGTGTGTATTGGATACGATGAAGCCAAAAGTAATGTATACCGTTGCCTGCAGTGTGTGCACGTCTGAATGCAGATCAAAGATCAAAGATCAATGCAAAGGGGGTTAAACAGAGTTAAAGGTATGAATGGTGAGGTTTAGTAGGCCAACACGGCGCAGCGTGGCGAGTGAAAGTGTCTGACGCCATTTGCCAAGCCTGCAACACGCACGATCCGACTGAATCATAATTACGCACACTACTTACGAAACTCCGTAAGTTAACAACAAATAATAACGTGTGTAGCAGCCGTCATCTTCTGTGGTACGCCTACCCGACGCTCGAGGAACGTTTTGGCAAGTTCTTAACACATACACGGTTGTTCAGTCTAAACAAATTCTGTTATTCCGGTTACCGATTTTCCGTTACGTGGGATAATTCTTACCTCGTGGCTGATATATTTAAGTTGACATCCTTACACGGCTCTTGATATGTTTCCTCGAAACTACAACTATACTTGCGTATATGCTGTCTTCGGATAACAAATCCATAACGATCTCGACCGCGCGCGCGCGCGCGCACACACACACACACACACAGGTGGTGAAATTTCGAATCCTGTCATTCCAATTTATAGACTCTTTATAGACTGGTAGAATATGCAAAAGAGTATAAAAGTTTGAAAATATAACTTTTATTTTGAAAAAGTTTGAAATATTTTATTTTGAAAAATAAAATATATTATTTTATTAGTTGGATTGTTTGTTTACGAAGTTTTTGTGTACGCTAGATACGTTATGTACGTATGCAAGGACGCACAATTGTCATCTGAGAGGGAACGGCACAAATTCTGGTGTTATTTAAATTTATACGTAACACGAATAAATGCTGTTTCAAAAAACAACAACTGGGGGAATATTTTTTTTTGTTTGAAAAATACATTTCCGTATCTTTGCAAATTGCTTAGCATTAATATTCAAGTTTAGTTCCGTAGAACAGAGGAAATTATCTATTACTGTATCAGAGATGTATTTTGATCCATGTTAAACGAGTACAATTTTGGTGTACACGACTGTCTAAACCACTGTTCATATTCGTTTGTGAAAATTATATTTCGACAGATTTTATAAATAAACAAAACAAAAAACAAAATTTTATTTTGTTGTCAGTAGTGACGGATATCGACTCTTGGAGCAGACCAAGACCCACCAAGGGTTGTAGAGCCACGGCTGATGATGTTGAATGACGGATATGATACAATAATTATTAATATTTGATAAACATTAGCATTGTATTAAATTTAAAATAATTATTTACATTTACTGAAAAAAAATTATATTATAAATAAATTATGAGTATCGCATGTATAATAAATTCTGATGTTTTGTATTACATTTTTTTATTTATTATTCAGTTATTTCAAACGATTTCACAATATTCATAGTTAGTTAATATTACTAACTATTATTGCTAATAGTAACTACTATTACTAATAATATTAGTAACTATTATTTTTCCTTTTAATGAATTATTCTTTTAGTTAGTATTGTCAACAAAGTTAAGTTTCGTTTCTTGTTTTATAGACTGAAGATGATGGTATAAACCGGCGAAACGGTTCCCTTTTTTATAACTGAATAATAACAAGTGGTGCAGTACAAAATCTTCTGTACGTTCGCAGTATAAGCCTACATCTCGTTAGTTACGTACGCCTAAATCATTTACTGTATGTATAACAACTGTAAAGTGCCTTCGTATAGGCCTGTTCAAACTAAGAACGATGATGGGTTAAAAGAATAAACGAACTGAGAAACGTTCTAAGTTTACCTTCTTGCAAAGTGAAAACAGCGTCCATTTTCGCCAATCAGTAATTTCTATAGGGAAAATTAGTAATTTTTTACTAAATGATATTTAATATTTATTTACAGTATTTTTATAAATTGTATTATAAAGTATTTAATTGTTTTAGATCAATTTTAAACAATGAATTCATGTTATGTAACTAATTGAGGCGGTAGCTCCAATAAGGATGTCTGCAGGTACTGTGTTTTGATCAAAAGAATTACGAAATTATTCCAGACTGCTAGGAGATGCATAATCCATTCATCATAAATGAATGTTTAATTTTATTAATACTAAACCAATACCAATACTATTCACTGCCTGGTGAGAATGACAATAAGGGAAGCGCACGGCAGGGTTAAAATTGAGGCTGATTTGAGTGATTACTTTGACTGTAATACTGATCTGAGAAAGAGAGACGGTTTGTCCTGCTTGCTCTTCAACACAGCACTCGAGAAAGTAATAAGAGACTGCGGTCTGCAAAAGACTAAAACAATACTCCACAAAGCCGGTTCAGTTATTGACATTCACGGATAATGTTAATATCATTGCTCGATCTTATGGCTCGACGACTGAAGCATTCCTCACTGAACATGGCGCAAAGAAAACGGATTTAGTTGTACGTGCGAATAAGACTAAGTATATGAAAACTAGAATAAGACTGATGAAAACTAGTATGCTCCCTGAGCTGCAGAACTCGCTGCTGTTTTGATGGAAGTACATTTATAATACCATAAATTTCGATATTAGATAATTTTTTAATTATGGGAAAAATTACAAAAATCCCAATTATTTTGCTATTTTCTTAACAACGTAATAATTTTAAAGCACACAATCACAATATAAACACTAAAAATTCGAAATATTCGCATTTAGGTTACAATTCCTTTTAGTCGACACTCTGTTGAATTTTCTTCATTTGTTTAATTTTTTTAATCTCTTTTTTCGACCCTCAGGTATCAAAATTTTGAAATTTCAAAAACTTAACACTACAGTTAGACGTTAATTAAAATTCTCTTTAATTTGACACCCCACATGAATTTTTGATAATTCATCAAAATTTTCACCCACTTTTTGGCCTTGACGTCCAAAATTTCAAAAAATTTTCATATTATCAAAAATGAACACTATAATCATATGTGGTCACAATTCCCTTTACTTTGATACTCCATATGGGATTTGCGTTTTTTTCACAATTTTGACACCATTCACATTCCCCCCCTATTTTTAGAGAACTCAATCTCAAAATTAGTAGAGTTCTGTAGGGTAAAAGTATAGACACGTATTCCAAGTTTTACGAAAATTGCCTGATGCGTTCAAAAGTTATAGTGAGACATACCCCAAATAGACAGACAAATGTCAAACGGTCAAGTTAAAACTGAGAACTCGCATCGCTAGTTAAATTATAATAATAGTCCTGAAATTTGTATTAATGGTTACACCTTTTAAAGAGTCGATCGTTTTAGATATCCGGGTGCACTAGTGGTAACAAATAGTGATACTACACATGAGATCCAACAGGGAACCTCAGCAGCAAATAGATGCTTCTTTGGACTGTTAAAGAAGATGAGAAATAGATTATTATAAAGACCATATAACAGAAACACATGGACCATCACCAACGTAACTGAAAGACATCGTTTAACTTCTGAAAGAAAGATACTACGGAATATTTATGGACCAGTATGTGAAAAGGGTGTATGGCGGATACGTTATAATTAAGAATTATACGCACGCTTTATGGTTGTAGACATTATAAAATCTATAAATTATCAAGGTTGAGATGGGCCGGATGACGGAGGATGAAACACCGAGGAAGACAATGCAGCTGGATGGAAGAAGAAAGAGAGGCAGGGTAAGGCTGCGATAGATTGATCATGTGAGCTGTTTGAACCCAAGATTGAACCCATAGATTGATCCCAAACTGTTTGAACTATTGCTCTATTTGAAGAGACTGGAGAGCCATCGCGTCAGATCGGGACCGTTGGAGAAGGCTTATGGAGGAGATCAAGACTCAGCAATGGGTTGTAGCAGAAGGTATGATGATGATGATGATGATGATGATGATGATGATGATGATGATGATGATGATTACTCCTTTAATACAATAACGGACCCTTGTTGAAAAAACATTTTTGGAATTGAAATCTTTTATATGAGTATAAAGAAAAACTTGATGAATTTTTATTAGTTATCAGGTGAATCTTGGGCTACACTTCGAAATAATTTATATAAAAATGTCAGTTTTCAACGCGTATAAAAGAAACCTAAGGCTTCGATTTTGCATTCTTCAAAGATGACTCGAGTTACGTTGAACTGAAATTCATTACATCCCTGAACGGCTGGCTAACTTCCTTACTGTAAGCTCTAAAACCAATAACAGTTTCAGAAGCGTATTTTTAGGTTTTTAATGTATTGCCTTTTGATGAAGGATGCTTCTTAAAACGAGGCTTAATGATTTCCCAATGTCGGTGCTGGTAGATGGGTTTATGCTACAGAATAATTGGCGTTGGATGAGTTTTTCCATCTGAGATTAAGTTTTGCGTATACACGGTTAACGTTTCAATTTGCTCTCTTCGCTTTGTCGCTGATTTAGTGATACTGAAATGTTGGTCACATTGGCAGAAATAATGGCCTCGTACGAGAAAAACTGCGTAACTTTTATTGGATACATTTTGGATACCATGAGCAGAATACCATCGTAAAAGTACTTCTATTTCTAAAGTGGCGAACTTTTTTTACGATAATAATTTTAAATAATTTATCGACGCGAACAAACATAACAGGTGCAACCGAATTGGGGCCTGGACGTCGATGAAAGTGTAAGAATAAACTCTTAATGTTTTTTAATGGATAACTTTGGATTTTCAAAGTAAAAGCGTTTACTTATGTGTTGCTCATAATGGCTGAGTCTATTAGGAAGACTTTTCAGATATTTCGTTGCTAGAATCCATATTAATCTCATTTACTGGAACCGTTAGATAGTTCTCTCATTTTTCCTCAAAACATTTTACGTTAATTATTTTTATCGTGAATAATTATTACATTTTGGCTGATATATTTAAAATGAAATTTCTACATAGCCCTTGTTATGTTCCCCTAAAACTACAAGTACATTTCCATAAATAGCCCTACCCTATATACTGTCTTGTCACATTTCCACTTTCGGCAGCAGAATCTCGCAAATTGATAAAATCTGTGTTGTTCAATTGTGTTAGTTCTACAGAACCTACTAAGTAGATCCTAGTGTTCTAAAAAATATGATTATTACAACATTTTTTTGTTACAGCACTTGCCTTACAACTTTAAATTATTTTGGATTCACGTATTTTCGACTGTAGGAAACATGTTTGCTTCCAGATTGCTTCTTTATTTTACTCAAGTTTCCATTGTTCTTGATTGGTACTTTTCTTCTTTGCATCACTTTTACGATTATTTAAAATAATTTACCGATTTTTAAACGTTCTTTAAATAAATCGAATCATCTTTTAAAACATAATGTTCGTTATCATATTATATAACCATAAGTCTGCAAGTAGGAACTATGACAACGCGAATATCAAA
Organism: Magicicada septendecula; assembly: GCA_034769895.1. Classification (NCBI taxonomy): domain Eukaryota; kingdom Metazoa; phylum Arthropoda; class Insecta; order Hemiptera; family Cicadidae; genus Magicicada; species Magicicada septendecula. Next base: position 982,654,057 of record CM068367.1, on the reverse strand, counting down.
AATCAAATATTTTTATACGATATTTTGGGGAGATGTGTGTGTAGTTTCCAATTAAAGTTCTCCCTAACAAAGACCCATAGCACATTAGCACATGTGACCCTTGTTGGATCTACCGCTTTAATTAATGCTTAAGACCATAAAAACTTATTTACTTATATAAGCCAATGTAATAAATATTTTGCAATATTTATTAGTTGCCAACCATTATCCTTTTGTTTACAAAAGTTGCGTTTTACATGTCTTAGTGAAAGTTATGAGACTTGAGTTTGCAATACAAGTTTTGTTTGTAAATTTCAACTAATATTGTCCGAATTTCTTATAGATTTCAAACTCATGTCTAATATTTACTGTTGAAATTACATAAATCGTAGATCGGATAAACCTAACCAAGCAACGACAATTTGTTATATAAGGTGTAACTTGTTCTTACCTGATGGTGTAATTTCAAGTAACAATATTCACTTCACAAATTGTAAGTAGTGTTAAAGCTAGAAGTTGTAATGTGCATTAACAATGTTGCAGGTTTTCCCGGGCTGCAAGAGACCAGACTTTACTTTGGACGTACAGCAAGCTGAACTACTCATGCAGAAGCTAAAGGCCGGAAAAAGACAACGCTGTTGGTGCCGGGTGATAACTACTCTGGCCGGACTTTTGTTCTTCCTTTTCTCTGTAATGTTAGTGAGCATGCTGCTCACCAGGGGCAAAAGGATGTTTGGCTCTCTTTAGTGCCACACCGGGTCTCTGCTCCCAAAAGACAATATATCGCATGCAGTGTAATGTAGTTAGTAGACAACACATATACTTTTAACATTATATAATAAACAATTTTCAGAATATTGTGATATTCTTGTATTTACACCCAAGAATATCAAAGTGATGTATAGCTGTGATTTTCCTCTCTTTTTAATTATGTAATTAATGAATATGTACCACATAAAAATTTTTAAAATGTATTAATATTAAGGTAAATTACTGTACAATAACTAAATATGCAGTAAGTTAAACCATCACTTGCTTGTATCATTTAGGAATCTTTGTTTAGAACTGTGTATATTTTAATTTTAAATTAAAATAAATATGACAATAAATATAATTTCTTACATACAATCGAGATGTCTTAATTCATTAAGTAAAATGTTCCAGTTTTTGTTTAATGTCGAAACATTCTACATGAAACACGCCTTCTGTTTTCTCAAGTGTATGCGATAAAATATTATGTACGGCTAATTAAATAAAAGTTGCCGATGCGTAGGCCTACATTAAAGAAATTGCAAATACTGGGTGAACGGCTGAGGTAGAAATCACACCTGCCGACCGTATTTCAACCGATTTCAGATTTTACCGAGAAACGTTTTTCTATAAATTCGGAAAGAGCGTATTTCTCTAATGCGCAGAAGCATGAAATCAAGGTCGTAGTAGCCTACAGCGGATTCCCCACAATTTTCCGATTTCAGACATTAAAAAGAATAGGACGTGGAAACAAATGTCTACCTGAATCCTCCAAATCCGCCTTGCTCACCTCTAAATTCTTTATCTGCAGTACACACGTGGAGTTTCTATTAACTGCCTTTTGTTCTGTACTTGCGGGTACAGGTACGTGATTCACCGGCTGCTCCAGTCAGCCACTAAGTTTACATCCTCACCAAACTCCGTACTCACTCTAAGTTTACATCAACAGCATTATACGTTCTCACCAAAGCACATCTTACACTCCAAGCACTCATCTAGCAGTAGAGAAATTCAAATTCCTTTGGCAACTTTCCCAATTCCTCGTCACTGGCATGTCTTCCGTCCCACTACCTCTGTTGGTAGTCATATCTCTCAACGTTTCCTTATCGCGTGCAGATTGTCAAATGTACACGTCCCTGTTGGGTTTAGCCCTACCACGACCTCATACTAGTAATTGTCCATTAGCTCACACCAGTCGTCCTGTTGGGTTAATTGGCACTCCCATCATACACGAAAGATCATTTGTGGGCTTCCGAGATACTCAAAGAGTGTCCCGGACACACACGTTTCGCAACTTCTGCTATACGTAATCCACCATAGAATTTGGAGTCTGTAGAAACAGATCATGCCTTTGTATGGTGAGCCGTGAGTAGATTTGCTACAGAGAAGATTCACCAGTCTATAGACATTATTAACGTGGGGTGAGGGGGACATCGACTGCGCTGGAGACATCCTCACCTTCTAATGATATCGACTGCGCTTGTGGCCTGTAAACACAACTGCGCCGACCGTCAATTCTCCGCATACCTGCACGCCTACGAGCACATTTGCACACGTCTGGCTTGTTGACAGATTAATTGTATTATTTATGTAGACTTCTCCACAATGTGCCGAAATGCTGTTTCGTAAGATGCTGTAATTTTGTTCAGTAAACGGTGTAGGGTATTGTTATGAAACCAGAAACAGTAGTACAGATACATAACTTTCTACACAGTGTCATGTAAACATCTGATGGAAGTACGTATTTGGTACAATATGTGAACGTACTATCTATCAACAGATACCTTGGCCCCATTCCATAAATACTTCAGATTCTCGTTTGATAAAAACAAACGACGTTGTTCTAAGAGCCACTAGTTAGTAGAAATTCGTTGTCTCCGACTACTAGAATGCTTCAAACCCGTCATATACATCCCCTACACTTTCCGTCGAGAGCGATAAACGAAGTGTTTTATCTTTTCTGCATCCTGAGTCGTGACGTCGTCAGCCAATGGAGAATTACAAATTTCTCTTGCCACCACTTTCGCTGGTATCTCGCTGATGCAGTCTTCTGGTTTCCTCTTTACACAATTAAACGGCACTGGTATTCACTCCGATCATGGTTGTGGATTATTTGAGAGAGAGAGAGAGCGTGTACGCGCGCAGTGTGTGTGTGTGTGTGTGAGTTACTGAAAGCAAAAGTTACTTCGAGCGCAGTCTATAGGTTTGTGTGTGGTGAAGTGGAAAGCACTTGTTATCAGGTTCAGTCGATAGGCGCCCCCAACGGCATCACGTGTTTCGCGGAAGCCAAATCCCAGGCCATCGCTAACTAAAGGGAGGAGCAGTTCATTATTCACTGAAAAGTCTGACCCACTGGGCTGCGGTCGGAAGCTTAATTTCTGCATATATATTTCTACCCTCCAGCACAACTTATCTTTTCTTTTGGCAAAGACAGCCTCATAACGGATTACCTTCAGAACAAGAGAGACACCCCTGACGCCAATCTCATTATTCTTGAGTGACCCATACACTGCAATCGAAATTCTAACGGGCCTTCTTAGGTCTATTTACGGTTGTGCTAATTTCCCATCAGTGTAGGTCCGCTAACGTCGACAAGAAACCACCTATTTTTCCATCCGCGATAGCGTTATAGCTGCTTTCAGTGATTTTCTAGATACTTGAAAAATTTCATACTGGTCAATATTACAACCTCGTAGATTACTTGGTCACGTAATGAGGATGGAGGAGAAGCGATGGCCAAAGAAAGCATTGACTTACACACCACAAAACAGGAGAAGAAAAGGAAGACTGACAACACAATGGAGAACAGGAATTAGGAAAAGCATGAGAGATCGAGTTAATGAAGATGATGACTGGAAGGATAGGGAGAAATGGCAATCGAAATGCGGCATAGGACCCCCACTAATAAAAAAAAGATTACTTGTCTGTAGGAAAGAAGTTCAGGATATTCGATTACGGTTCAGCTGTTCCGGTTATTACCCATTTGGCTAATGCGCCATCAAGCTCGACATATCGCCGCCAAGAATCTGACTTCAGCTTCGTTCCATAGGCCTACCTCAAATACACAAATGATATGAGGTGCATCTAAGAATTATGTCTTTTTAGAAGTATGTTCCATTTGTAGTTCCTTGTACCATCGCAGTTAGTGTAACGTTCTGCAGCGTCAGTTGGATGTTCGTTTCCGAACTGTGCGGAATTGGTGAGCAGACAAATCCGAAGCTATCTACTTTAAATGCAAGTCCATTTCTGAATGTTAATCCCTTAAGGAGAAACCGCATCGACTGAACGGAGATAAAGAAGGATGCGAATTTTCTGTCATGGCTTTACGTGACCGAGTCAAGCTCTTTCCCGTACTCTCTTGGAAAGCCACTTGACGCTGCTCCAAATTCACACTTCAATATTCTGAGTATAGTATTTTGTTGAAGGAAATCCTTATCTGCGATTTCATTTACTTCTGCATACCGGTTCTGAATGTCACTTAAGAATCTGCAATTTATATATAAGTTTCAGGCTTTTCTAAAGTATTAATTTTTCAGGCAGTATCCTTAATTATCTTTCCTAAAATGTGATAATCAAAATGTTAAGTCACGACTACTACTACCCACTTCTCTCAGAACTGTAGGAGGGCTGAACTGTGATCCATTTGTTCCTTGTCAAACAAGATAAGGTATTGTGAAGCAATTCAATTCCACAATGAACATGTCTCGAATTTTGTTTTTGAACTGTACAATGCAATTTCTTCAATGTCTCATAGTAGGATGTACCATTTACTGTTACGCTCAAAGACAAGAAACAAATATGCAGAACTCCCTTCAATCTCAAAACATAGCACAAGTGATCTTCCAGGTTGAAATTCCTGGCTTGAAGTACTGACTTTTCAAAAACATAGTGTATCCCCAAACCATGGATTACTGTTTCAATTCCAGTGCAATGTAAGCTCCCACGTCTTGTTACCAGCGATAATGTGACTTCAAAAAACTATCACCTCCATCACTGCAGGGTATTATATGATATAAGTCAAAGCACTGCCTAGTTGTTTGTATTATGCTCATTGAGTATTTTTGGAACCCAGCATAAGAATAATTTTTGATAGTTTCAATTATGTTATAATTACATTTTTTTAAATTTGTGTAAATTCTATAGAAAGTAATTAAATAATAACTTGTCTGTTCTCACAAAATTTTACAATTTCCATGGCAATACTGTCACCCACTCCACACTTCATAATGGATGTTACACGTACTCTGTTACACTGTCTAAACTGTATTTTTATTCATTACATTTTCACCACAGATAGAGACCATATTTCATAGCTGACAGTCCTTTCAGTTGTCTTCAGTTTTAAAACGCATGAAAGACAATGTACACAAGTAATTCTCCTATTACAGCGACTGCAAGCAGTGAATGTAAAATTTATAAGGAAGAACGACATTCATATATGTGGCAGTGACAAAAACTCTTTGGTGGTCATATTTGAAAACATTTCTTATTTTCTGAGCACACCTTGTAATTTAAAGTTCCGTATTATAAAAATATTATAACATGGTTATGTTTGTTTCTGTAATCTAGCATTTTGTTTTTATTCCAATAAGATTTTTCAGTTTAATTAAATTGGTGATGAAATGAGTTATGTAATTACTAAAATTCATATTATGTTATATATTTTATGTAATTTAGAAAATGGTCATGTAATTCAAATCTAAATGCGGTAACAGGTGAAAGGTTGTGCTAAATCACAACTGTAGGGGGGGGGGGCTAGGCTGTGATCCATTTTCTTAGTCAAACAAGATGAGGTCTTGTGAACCAACACAATTCTACATCTGAGAATGTCTTGCATTTTGTTGGACTGTACAATGCAATTTTTTTGAATGTCTCAAAGTAGAATGTAGCATTTTTTGTGCTAAGTGGCAAGAAATAAATAAGAAAAACTACGTTCAATCTCAAAACATAGTGTATACGATCTTCCAGATTGAAACTGTTGGATTTTTTTTTAATTTTCTCAGAGCAGTTTAAAAAACATCAACACCTGGTCGATCATTTAAATTTTATTTAAAAATAGATAAATGTTAAATGAATAATAATAATTATTATTATTAATTATTTGTTATTTAATTAGATATGTCTGAAGTTCATTTAACATAAATAACAAACTTAAAGCAACACAAAATGAATGTTAAAACACAAAAACATTCAATTAATGAATAAATATTGGTTTTCAATTTTAAGCAATTAAGAAGCGTGAAGTATATTTTAGGGTGGATGGTTAGAATTTTTAATACAACATTTGATAGTAATACCTTTGCAAAATACCAAGACCTATACACTTTGCATGTTCAGTTGCGACCGTGGCAGAGATAGGGCAATGTATTCCTTACGCGTGTTCCACTGCTAATACCACACTCAAAATAGTTGCTTCTCTTCCACTCTGATTTAAATAATAGTTGAATAAACCATAAATTTGGCACAAATATTTACTTTTTCACACATTCAATTGGTTTCATTTAGTTTTCAGAATTTGCGTACGTTACTGTTAATAGGTGTTGTATTTGATGCCTTTCTTTAAATCAGAACAATTAAAAATTAATGCTTCATTAATTTATGTCCTTAAAGTAATCTAATAAAGAAAATGTACACATTAAACATTATGTTGCAATTTGTTGAATGTTGTTTCCGCTATTAACATGTAAAGTATTACTTTAAATGTAATATTTGTACTTCACAAAATTTCATCTCAGTATCTTATAGTACTTATAATTTTTAATTCTAAAATTGACACTATAATAAACTTCCAATTCGAATATGTAAAAGTATAAAAGAACCACAAAGATGTTTACGAATGCTAACAAACATATCTTCTTAAATTAAACTCTATCTAATGAGGCAATAAATTTAAAGAAAAGATTGCTTTGTAATGGTAGTGTTCAGTATTGTTGTAATAAACTTATATATATTTGCATTACATGAATTTGCTATTATTCAACAAAAAACTAATATTATTACATGGTGTCATATGTGAAGATGATTTTGTCCTGGCAGCGAATATGTAAATATTTATATTGCTCTCTTTCTCCCCTTCATCTATTTCTGTCATGTAGTCTTTTCTGGCTGTGTTAATCAGTCGGAGAAAAATGCTCGTCTTTATTTTCATCATATAAAACTCGACTTTAAAAAACGGTCAACCCTGAATTCAATCGTGATCAAACTTAAAGAGTCTATTTAACAAGTTCCAAACTTACACATTCATCACTATCGTTTCTAAACAAATTCTTATCAATTTTATAAAAATGTTTTTCTCGATACTGGATAATCGGATGAACTCAGTCATAGAATCATTTTCCACTTCTTAGTTGCTATTAAAAATAACCAATATTTATGGAATACGTACATGGATGCTTCCATTTTATTTAGACTATTTTATGTGGTAAGCCAACCAAATTTTCAGCCATACTAGTAGCTACATGCGAGCCTCTCTATAAAACCAACGGTCTCGACTGAACATGCTAATGTCTATAGATTATGTACTGATTAACTGACACATTTTAAGCTTTTCATTGTTGGTTTGTATTCCAAATGGTATTTTTAACTAAAACAATGAATTAAAAAAATTACTAAAAGTGATACTAAATATGGATGACAATTGAAAATAGGCACTATTTTAATTGAAGATGGACACTAGAAAGTAGGCACATCTGTTTGTAAAATATTTATTGAAAATATTATGTAAAATAATGTAAATAAATTATTAAAATTGTTATAACACCCTATTTCATTATTATATTCTACAAATTATACAAATGAATCCACACATCTAGTTTTAAAAAAATATTTATTTACCATATTACTTAAATGAATACAATGTGTTTAGTGCTGATGTCTTTGCAGTAAATAGACTTACAATTCCTGCTGTTTGCCTGACTGTGAGTACACTTGAAGTGGAAACTTTATTATTATGGTTTACATGATTAGAACACAGCAGTGTTTGTGTGCCTGTGTACCCTCTTACATATACATGCAATTTTGAAGCAACACACCTTTTACTAAACAACAATGTAATTAGAGCCACCTCACTAATGAATATGAAATTCTGCCTATAATGTACTGACAATGCCTATGTGAAATAAATGTGGAATCTTGGGAGTAAAAAACAGAGAATTTAGAAGTATCCAAATGCCTAATGAAAGCAGAATTTGAGTAAAGTGTACATGGAATTGTAAGGTTTGACCAAATTTAGTAATGCAGAATCTTGATAAAATGTACACGAAATTTTGAGGTAAAGCCAAGTTTAGTATGCAAAATCTTGAGTATAATGTACGCGGAATTTTGAGGTTTGCTAAAATTTAGTAACACGGAATTGTGAGTAAATGTATATGGAATTTTGAGGTATATCAAAGTTTAGTAATGTGAATCTTGAAAAAATGTACAAACCAAACCAACCTTAAATTTTGAGGCAAGCCAATTGTAAAACAAAAACATGAAAGTAACAAAATGTTTAGTAGAATGTACATGGAATTTTAATGTATTCCAATGTGTAATGAACCTAGAAGTGTCAGTATAATGTACTCATAATTTTGTAACATTCTGGCCTCTCCCCTAGAACATGTAATTTTGACAAATCCTTCCTTCTATCATGTACAATTATGAAACATCTCATGCTCTAGTAATGAAATTTGACAGTTGAGAAATTAATATGGCGTGTCACCCTGTGGTGAATGTATGTGTTTCAGTGTGTGCACTGCCTGTTTTAATCGTGGCAACCATAATATTAAAAATTCCATATGTATCTCAAATACAGTACTCACAGTAGGTAGATGTATGCCACAGACATGTATTTATCTGTAGAGACGTATTGTTGCTGTAGTCAGTCTGTTCATCTCTTCCTTGCTACAAATTAAACTAACTAATTTAATTCAGTTTCCGGTACCTGGAAACAGTATTTATTGTCAGCAATTACCACAATGAAAATTTTAATGCCACTTTTTTCTTTTGAAATTATCCAGAAAGAAGGGATGATACTGATGTCCATAAAAGGTATTTTACTTATAATCCAAAAGGATTTTAAGACGAGGATGGCCAAGAAAAAGATATAGAGATCGATTCCAATAACAATCAAATAAATAATAGATTTGCCTAAAATGTGAGAAAACAAGAAGACAACTTTTTTTGTAATTTTACTTTCATTTCATAGAGTCATATTCTACCCATTTAACCAAGGATATTCTTTGTAGCTGGGCTCACTAAAACATCTAGTACTGCACGAGCACAAGCTGTGCTACCGAGACGCCTGAAGAGCGGGGGGGTCTACTGAATGATAACGCGTGCTTGTGTTGGTGCGGTATTACTGGTTCTGTAAACATTGTTCAGTAAGCTATATGCAATTAGAAATACCGTGCGAGAGACAGTGTTAAACGTATTTTAAATGTGTAGTAGTACCGTGATACGTGCAGTGGAATGGCAAACGTCACCGCATTCCTTGTTGGGTTGCATAGCTTAACACATGATAGTACACACTCTGTTCTTTTCTTTATGTTCATTTTTAAGTTCTGCTGAGGCCTATCTGTTTTTATAGTTTGACGCTCATATTTATAAGCTACGTTAATAATATCTGTCAAATTAGATCACTCATCTTAATTTTTTATTTAAACTGAATAGCACAAAATATCATTTAAAAAATTAAACTAGTTTTAAATTGAGCCACAAGTTTGCTGACTACAGTAACAATATGCAGTACACAACAACTTAATCTCACACTGTTGCAGCTACTAATACTTTTAGAAGTGTGTTAAGGCTTATGCTACTTGTTCGCCCAGCAAAGTCTTTGCCTGTTATATAATGCTATTGTTCCTCACAAAGTTGCTTGTTGTTGGCATAGCAACACAATGAACTGTAGCAAGGAAAGTCTTCGTTAGTTGTTTGCACAGCATGAGTACAGCAAGTTATAGTGATACAGTTTCATTTTCCTAATAAAATGAACAATTTATGTAAAATATTAATACATTTTTTGTACTTTAATCTTTACACTTTGTATTTTGTGTCTATACCACTGATTATTTTTGAGTGGGAGACAATCAGAATTTGCCAAAGAATTAGCATTACAGTCATTCAGTAGTAGTTCTAGACCTTGTAATATGGGGAGGAGGGCATTTTAGTACGTAGGAATAATAATAATAATCAAATGTAAAGAGTAGCCAATTCATACAATTCAATTAATTTTTATATTCTTGGATTAATTATATTTAATTTTTATATTTTAACTTACTACAATAATTTACCAACACTCAGTTTGTTTCAAAATATTTTAAAAGCAGCCACCATCTTGTTAATGTGATACCCAACTCCAGCAACTAACACCAACAATTAATTCACTCTAACTAAAGTGTAATCTTGAATGTTTATACAGTTGAGTTTAATGTGTACTATTTGAAAATCAACACTATTAATGTCACTCAATAATGTATACTGTTCAGTTTTATTGTTTTGTTATGCAGACAAAATATCAGACCCCAAGTGTTGTGTTTGTAATGTAGTTAGGTTATTTCGGTATCTCAAATGAATGTGTTTTAAACACAGTACTACTCTTTACCTGGTACATATTCTGTATACTTCATAGTAACACTTAGTTATCTATTAATCACTAGGCTTTCTGTTGTATGTGTTGGTAGTCATATTTTGTTTTGAAATTATTTTCTTCGTGTGTTGTTAATTATAATTTTTTTTAACTGATTTTCTTTCCACCTTTTAAACACTATCCACTATGACTGTTCTTATTTATTTTGAACTACCTGATTGACACCATAACTGATCAGATACTTAAACAAGAGCAAATAGCATCTTTTTCTTGAATACACTATTGTTAGAAACCATTTCCTTATTTGGTCTTCAGTTTAGTTTTATACTATAATGTTTTTAAATTCTTTATTTTCGTTTGTACCATGGATTTTTTGTGCTCACTACATCGTTTAAATACACTTTGTTGACATTTAACACTACTTTATAATTTATGAGATTCATTAGAGTACCTAGCTTCACATAATGCTTATGATTCCTTGATCTTTTCTATGTCTGATATTAATTTCTGTTTCTTACAAACCACTTCCACATTTTATACATTATGATTGAGTTTTGCTTATTTGCACTATTACATACATAATTTTAAGTTATTATTTCCATATTTTTATACAAATTAGTTAATATTACATTTTAATTTTTATTTTAAATCATTTATCATACTTCCTACTTCTATTATATTTCCGTTGACATTTCACCCACTACAATATGGCTGAAAGCCTTTGGTGTCTCTCTCTAACCTAACCTTGTTACAAACTTTACAATTTTCAATTATTTTGACAAGGTTTATGTAATGTAAGAATTTACAGCAGCACAACACACACACATACACAGTATAAATGCTCACTACCACAAAGCATGCATTGAGAGCTTAACATACTAAGGTCAAGGATAACAATATAAATGCAAATACTAGTGTAAATATTTTATTTCCCATTTTACAAAAATCATTACTTAGATGTATATTTGTACACAACTAATAACTGTGTCTGCCAAACATTTTATAACTTTAAAGCAAATCAAATTCAATTAAATTAACCAGTGCAACATCTAAAATAAATTCTATTACAAATCTGAGTAAAACAGATAAATGTTTTAGACTTAACTGTATCAGTGTCCCTCTGAGTTAGAAGTCTAGAACATCATAAATACTGTTACATATGAAACAGTAATCATTTTCAAGAACATATTCTTACATCTTACACTGTGACTGCAAAGTTAATGTAGTTCTACATATACAACCAGAAATAATAAAAACCATATAATCACTTCACAAGAATAGCTTCTCTGTTGACATCATCAGAAAACAAAACCATATCAATTTTTGTATCATGAGCATCTGTTGGAATGTTTTCAGTAATCTGTTCTTTGAAAGCTAATGCTACAGTACACAGATTTTTATTATTTTCTCGACACTTGGAAAGAAAGCGATCATAATAGCCTTTTCCACGACCCAGCCGATCTCCGCTTTTTGAAAATGCCAATCCAGGCACTATGACAAGATCCAAGCCCCCTAAAAAAATTAATAAATTTTTTTAAATTTATTTTAAACCATCGATAATTTAATATTCAACGTAGCTTGTATGAATGGAATATAGATTTTCCATACACGCATAGAATATATACACGCACATACACAATAAATATAAGACACATTTATATAATTTATGTGACAATATGATGAATGTATTATACTGATTATATTTTAAATATGTCTGCCAAGTGAGTGCCACACACTCCAACAATGACACACACACACACACACACACACACACACACACACACACACACACACACACACACACACACACACACACACACACACACACACACACACACACACACACACACACACACACACACACACACACACACACATCTGTGTAACATAATACATAATGACGATACAGAGGTGCATGCTTTATATTGTAATCTTACCATATACAGTGCATGCTTACCATTTTCTCCTTCTTAGTAAATCAACATAGTTTCAATAGGTACACAAAGTCTGTTGTTTAACTATATGCATATAGATAATCCTCATAACGGCATGTGTGAACTGTACATTGCATAACAGCAATATGTTTTCAAAAAACATTTTATTTCATGCTTTCAGAAGTTGTGTTACACACTTTACATCCTTTAAACATAAACATAAACAAAAAGTAGTCACATACGAAGTAGGTAATATGTGCTTTTGTCAGAAACGAGCTGGTTTTCAAGACAATATTCATAAGACATTCTAGAAGCATGAGCTGCAACTCTGTTTTGTTGCAATTAATTTACACAAGGATGTGTGTGAATTCATCAGTAAGAAATGATTAGATCGTATTCACATTTTTCCTGTACAGTAATAATTTAAAATTGTATCTGTAAAATAATTTAAATGATATCTCTATACAAATACAGTAGAAATTATCAATTATAAAATCAATTGTAACGATAAATTGGGCATAATGATCACCCACAATTTAGTTTACGTGAGAATAAGTACCACCTTAGTACAGGAAACACAAAACTACAAGAAATGAAACAAAACTATCTACACTGACTACATATTGCATATGATAAATAATCACCCACTGGTAGTAATGCCCAAACATATGACAAATGGTCTTTTAGGGTGTATTACCTCCATACATTCTTTCAGCCTCCAATTCTGTATGGCATTACTTTTAGAAAAAGGAGACAAAACAAAGAATACTTGATTTTCTGTTTGAAAAGTACATTGTATTCCAATACAAGATATATGACAAGTGACAGCAACAGTCATATAATAAGAATATTCAGAGAGGAGATCATCCAGATGCCAGATGCAGGAAATAACTAAAATGAGCTGCAAACAAGATCTTGAAAACTGATCAAGTCCCTCTGGTGAACAACAAATATCAGAATCCACATTTTCTGCCTATCCCACTTCTCCTCTCCCTCATTTTATATTCATCAGTATAGCATATGTTTGAAATGGAGGAGGTCGCTATGGTCGCAGCAATTGCTATTCTTCTCAAAAACAAAAATGAAGGAAAACAAAGTCATGATACCATCATATAACAAGGTCCAGGTTCCATATCAAATAACTTCTGGTGTTTCATATTAACTTCACTTAACAGATCTTGTGAATGTAAAGTTTTTTAAACTTGTATCATATGTCTGTGTGGTGTCATTTTATGAACTTTACGCCATCTTGAAACTGCATTTTTAGAATTGTAATGCCATTATGATGACGCACACAAATATAGAAGAAAAAATAGCAGTGACTAAAAATGTGTGTACAAAGGTAAGTACAAAATGAAGTTAGAACAAAACAAACATAAAACTTTTATTGAACTGTAACAAACAACTCCTTGAAACTACAAACTATGTAAGCTAAACATTAAAATCCAAGAACTTTTTTATGCGACTGAATTTTTTTCTTTCTTTTTAATTTTTTAACCTTTTCATTACTTTTTATTTTATATGCTTTTTTGTCAGAACATCAGAACGCTTGACCTGATATTGGAATCTTTTGTGATATAAAGGAAACTGCTGGTTATATGAAAATATAGGACAAAGGACGCTGGATGAATGGTAGTTGATCACTGTCAAATGAACGTTGGGATCAGTGGGAAACATTTTGTGTATAGTTACTTAACTAATTCACATGAGGCACCTATGTATTATTGAGTTAAATATAGCAAATGCCCTGTATTAATTCATATTTAGCTTGTAGCTTTCTGTATTTGAAAATGTCTAAAATCTTTCAGCAGAGGTAATAAAAACAGCTTGCCTTCATAAAAAAGTGCTATATCAGAGTTTCCCTGGCCTCAATGCTTTGGTACCACACATTACACAGTTTGTTTGTATCTGATTGTGATCATACTTTGCTATATTCCACTTTGTTTTGATTATAGGATAAGCTCATCCACACATTATGCTTATTATTCTCTTCCTTTTAACTCTCTTCATTTTCAGACATTTTCATTCAATAACATTTGATGACATTCTGCAAAAAATATTTTAAAAAGTTATTTATTATTATTAATATTAAAATAAAAAAATATTGTTAATTTTTAACAATAACTTGTTCGTTTATTGCCAAATAATAAAACTCTCACATAATAAAAAAATTCACTGAAACTGTCTGATAAGCCTAAATAAAACATGCACTATCCACATTGGAGGAACCAAAAGTGAATAGTGAATATAAAAATATCACAGCAAATATATTTTGTTTTTTGACACCCTATGGAACCAGTTGTTATAGACTGATTACTCTTCACAACTCTCTTATGGACAATCTCACAATAAGAGATTTAGGCACATTTTTTATATTTTTGAAAGATTTGTATTTTACTTTAGTTAAACAAAAGACAGTGAAAACTAAAAAATATAAAACCAGCCAATGTTCTGTAGTATAGTTTTTATAAATAATCAATACATAAATTGTATGTTTTTACCTACAGTTTTCTTCTCCTGCAGTGGCAAGTCAAATCTTTGTTGTAGACCCTCTCCAAGCATTTTTCTTCACTTTATTTGGCACTCAGGTACAGAGCAGTTGCAAATAACTGACATAGATTGTACTTCCATAGTAAACTGTTCTACTTCAAAAACAGTATTGATTTTTCTATTAAAAATTAGAAAAATGTTTTTCATATTTTTATAAAATACAAAACTGTTTACAAGCAAGATATGTAAAACACAACTCAGAAAAAACTAGACAATACTGTTTAGAAGTGGTTCACTGCTCCTGTCTATGATAGAATGAGTGTAAAGCAGGTAGAAGTGAGTTATATGAAAAGCCAACTACACAGAGCTACATTATTTGTATGAACATGCACAGAAGAGTACAGTCACCTCAGCTCTCTGCAGCTGGTTCACAATCTCCTGTCTTAAAGTGCCCTAAACAGTATATGGGAGCAGTTGAAAAAAATATAAAACTGACAAGACAATCAGAAAAAGAAGTAATTTCCATTCCAAATGACAGCATATTTTTAACACATTTCTGGACATACTGATGTTTCATATAAAATAAAGATTTGAATCTCAAAAGGATCTTAAATCCGTGTCTTTATTGAATTCAAACAATTGTGATACTTTTAAAAACAGTTTAACACGAAATTTGATGCCAGAACCTAAATAACCACATGGCTCATATTTTGACGTTGTTCACATCAAAGGTGATCTAAATGTGCTTTAAACTCTAGACAAATATAAAAGAAAATCACTAAATGATTTTCAGCGAATCTTTACAGGAAACTCAATTAATTATATGTAGTCCTTAATTAATTGAAACTCAATTAATTGAAGAAGTTCTTAGTTTTAACTCAACCATTTGTCCATCTGTCTTCTCTCTAACTGCTATGTCTCCTGATTATTTTTGAATGCAACTGATTTTCATAAAACCTGGAATGCATGTCCACACTATTACTCTACAAAACCCTACTATTTTTGAGGTTGATCCCTACGAGGGGTCAAAAGTGTGAAATCCGTGTGGGGTATCAAATTAAAGGGAATTTCAACCAAATATGATATAGCATTCATTTTTGAACATTTCAAAATTTTAGGCCAACAGGCCCCAAGAAGTTTATGAAAATTTTGATTAAATCTCAAAACCACCTGTGGAGTATCAAGTTACTCTGGGAATTTTAACCAGAATCTGTATATAGAATGTTTGGTTTTGGAAATTGCAATTTTTTGGATATGGGGGTCCAAAATGTGGTCTAAATATTGAGTATCAAGTTAGAGAGAATGTTAACCAAAATCTGAACAGAGAGTGCAGTTTTGGAAATGTCAAAATATAGGATATCAGAGCACAAAAAAGAGAACAAGTTTTAAAAATTTATGACATTCTAGCTGGGTGTCAAACTAAAGGGGATTTTAAACTCAAATCCAAATGTAATGTTACCTATAAAATTTTTTAACTTAAGGGACACCATGAACTAAAAACGGAACTAAAAAATACACTTTTAAGATAGTTGTAAAAGCCAAGATGTGGGGGATCAAGTTTTGAAGGAATTTTATTCAAAATACGAACTTGGTATCTTTAATGATTTGACAAATTCAATATCTAGCAACTCTCCTTGCAAATTTTGATTGCCTTCATAAAGTTTGTAAATTACAAAAAACTTTAAATATTGTTATGAGTTATGTATTTTTGTAAAAAGTATTAGATACATGCATAGATCTATATAATGTATGGAAACATACATAAACTTAAAAGCTAGGACTAAATTATTTATCATTTAGGCCTTAATGTTTCAAATCTAATTAAAAAACCAATGTAGTAGTTTAGAATTTCTTGTGTTTATTGTATATGATTGTCTGCTTTGCACTTATTGTTATTTGACTGAAAAAAAAGCAAAGTAATCGGGGTTTTTATACTTTTTGTAATGACTGAAAATTCCCTAATAATGAATGTATTTTGTTCAAAATAATGAGCAAGTTCTGCATCTCAGGCAGCTTACTAGCACTGAATACTTCAGATTGTTAAGTTTTAATAAATAAGCCTGAAATGTTTGAGTTCTTTGCTTACTTTTGCCTATATAATAATGCAATTTCATAATTATTGTTGAAGTATTACTTCATTATTGAACAAGCAAAGTGAGTTCTTACTTGTAATTAGACCATTCGGCTTTTGTCTGCCTATCTATCTGTTTGGGGTGTGTTTCACAAACATAAAATGCAGATCCATATTTTTATGCTACAGACCCTTAGGAAATGTGAGGAATCAAACACTTTTGAAAAATCATAAAAATTCAAGAGCACTATCAGATTAAAGACAATTTTAACAAAAACAGAGTCCAGCTTTGGAAATTTCAAAATTTAGGATGCCAGGGTCCAAAAGTGGATCCAAATTTTGATACAATTGCAAAAATCCAATCAATAAATTCCCAAACTATAAAAGTCCAAACAGGATGGGAATATGTTCTTAGATTATATTAATTCCTTTTATAGTACTGTGCAATTTACATTTGAAACAGAAAATATGAAAAGTTTAAATTTTTTGGATCTCACCATTAATAGGTCACAAAATAATCTTAGTTTTCAGATATATAGAAAACCTACTTTCACAGATACCATTATTCATAAACAATCACTAACATAAAATTAAGCAGTTTTCATGGAATGGTTAATCATCTCCTCATAGTTCCTTTATCCAAAGAAAATTTTAATAAAGAAGTTGAAATTATAAAAACCATAGCAGAAAATAACTGTTATGATAAATGAATAATTTAATAAAGTCCTTAATTTAAAAAAAAAACGAAGAAAATTATTTTAAAAGAATTTTATTCCATAGAGCCAGATCAGGGTAACAAAAAATTCCATTTAACAAATTACATTCTGTTTATAACAGATAGGATTAATAACAGGTTAAAAAAGCAAGGTCTTAACATGGTATCAGTAAACAAATATAATCTTTTTTCATTAGTAGTAAACAATAAAAAAAAATCAAACATACGAGGTCTAACACAAAAATAACGAGACTGATGCTATAATTTTTTTTATTTACCTGATATGTACAATTACTGGTGGTCGCCTTCAAAGTAGGACCTCATTGAGTCCACACACTTCTGCATACATTCCTTCCACTGCTCAAAACATTTCTGCATATCGCTTTCCATCAGGCTGCACAGGAGCTCCGCCGTTTTCGCCTGTACCTCTTCCACCGTTGAAAAATGGGTCCCTTTTAGCGCCGACTTGATTTTGGGAAATAGGAAAAAATCGGACGGTGCTAAATCGGGGGAATATGGAGGATGTTCAAGGACTGTGATGTTTTTACTGGCCAAAAATTGTTTGACTGATAACGCATTGTGGGCAGGTGCATTGTCCTGGTGCAAGATCCACCCATTCTTCCACAATTATGGGCGCTTCTTTCTAACACGTTCACGCAATTTTTCCAAAATTTGTTTATAATATTGTTGGTTAACTGTTTGACCACTGGGTACCCAGTCTGCTATAACGATGCCCTGGATATCGAAGAAAACGATAAGCATTGCCTTGAACTTCGAACGACTCATGCGTGCTTTTTTGCTCTTGGGGAAGATGGTGTTTTCCAATGAATTGATTCCCGCTTTGTTTCTGGATCGTACGTAAATATCCACGTCTCATCAGCTGTAATAACACTCTTTAAAAAACTGGGCTCTCCATCAATCCGTTCCAAAAGGTCACAACAAAGTTCCGTTCTCCTTTCCTTCTGTTCATCTGACAAAACGTTTGGCACCATTTTTGCACACACCTTCCTCATGTTCAACTCTTCTGTTAAAATGTGTCACACTTTCTCTGTTCATATGCAACATATAATTAAAATTTAAAGTTTTTACCTTAATCTGTCTATGTGACCGCTTAATTTTGTCTTTTTTGTCTTCTTACGCGTTTCGGATTATGTTAATCCATCATCAGAGATTAAAAAATTTTGTCGGTTAAGACTTCATTAAAACATTAAAAGTTACACTAAAAGACATTTAAGTAGATATTCCACAAACATATGCAACATTTCAGCAACAGCACGGACACTCAATCTTCGGTCTTTTCGTATTGTGTCTCAAACTTTTACAACGTTTTTGTCAATTGTTGATGTGTGTGGTCGGCCTGGACGGTCGTCATCTTTCACGAAGTCCCTGCCTTCTAAAAACCTCTTATGCCATTGAAAGACACGTGCACGCGACAAACATTTATCGCCATAAGCTTCCAACAACATTTGGTAAGTCTCTGTTGCTGACTTTTTAAGATTCACGAGAAACCTGATGTTAACGCGCTGATCACTTTTCGTATCCAACATTTTCTGGCGAAGCGTAAAAACACGACTGTATTCAACTGCTCTCTCACTGCGACTGAGTCAACCGAGCAACTTGTAACTTGTCACCGTGTAAGAATACAGTTCAAGATCGAACACAGTGCACGCACAATACAACACGATAAGTAGTTCCTTAGTAATGCTAACAGTCTCGTTATATTTGTGTCAGACCTCGTACTAGAGAAAAATGGAGTTTATAAAATACACTGTGCAGACTGTGATGCTATTTATATCAGACAATGTGGCCGTGCTCTGAAACATCGCATATCTGAATATAAGAAAGTGATTTTAACTAATTTAGCCAATACAGGTTTTACAGATCACTGCTTACAACACAACCACTTCAGAGATACAAAAAACATAACACTACTGCACAACATACAAAAAGATAAAAAATGGATTTATTAGAAATTCTAGAAATTAGAAAAGCAATCAAAAGTAACAAAAATTTAACAAACAAACAAATTGAATTCTGTGTGTTATCCCCTTTATTAAAAGTTGTTATTTAGTTTAGTTAATTGATATTTTGCTTTCCGATTATACTTAGTTTTTACACACACTTGACCTTCCTAACCCTCCATCACACACACCCCACACATGTCAAACCACACTCTAAACACATGTTCACCACTCTTACATTCTTTACTAGTTTAGTTGTTCCTTGATTCTCTTTGAGAATAGCCTAATAAGCTGAAACAGCTGTCAGAGTTAAATAAAAACTGTGAAACGTACCAAGTTTATATATTTTTAAAAACCTTTGTAAAGAACGAGTATTATTATAAATGTTGAGTCTTACACATGACAGGTTCTTCAACTACATTTGTTTGTATGGTTTGTATGTTTTAAATTTAAATTTAAAAAGTATATAATAATTACATATGTAACACACATTATACTATTATATATATTATACAAAAAGCCTATATGGGCACCTTGGCATTCTACCAAAAGCAGTTGATACTGTACAGCAGATACAGCCTACTGCCCATGCCAACACACTTCTAAGCTTCCAGTGTATCAACTCAAGGAAAGCCATGGAATTGTTATTTCAGATGTGGAGGGCTCACAAGGTGCAATGTCAGCATCCAAATTCCTTCTCCACTTGCATACTAGTTCGTGTAACAAATGGGACCTACCTCCTAACTGCTTTGTGCTGCAAACACATAACCACCCAGTACTGGAAGAAACTGGCAGTCACTAAGCTATGACCCAGATATTGTGGGATGGGACCACACCCCAGATGTAAGGCATCCCAAGGACACCTATATCTATGTTCTGCATTTAAAAAATAAAGTCAGATACTATTCTTTACCTTGACAGTTACAATAGTGCCTGACTGCAGTGGACAGAATCACAAACTCTGACAAGTCACCTAGTCATAAGTGTCATCAGGTCTAATCTTCAAAGGGTTATACAAACAATCCCTAGAATTTACTATGACAACTCACTGGATGTGACCAACATGGTATGTATCTCACCCACACTGGCATACTCTGTGCTCCCTGGATAAATAAAGGTATCATCATGGGATCAGTGACAAAACATGGGAGCAGTACAGGAGAAAACAGCACTGCAACCCAAAAATCAGCAACTCACTGCTAGACTGCCTGGGATGTAATTTTCATACAGCCTTGGACTCAAAGAGATGTGCAAGTGTCTCCTTTCAAAAGCTGTCACCTCTACCACAACTTTCACTCATTGGCTACCATGGCCACTCGCCTATATCAGCATAGTTCTACATAAACAGGAGTGGTCAAGTTGTGCCAATGGTCAAAGGATTATCCTATTATCCTGTACCTTGACTGAGTTGCAGCCAATAAGCAGAATGCTTCTGAATAACGTTCTGGTTGAATTCTGACACCAGTATATATTGACAACATGCACCAGTAGTTTTAGATACACTACGTTAAAAATAGACTGACAAAACAAAAATTGCCTTTTAAAACCCGCTAAGTCATATGTGAAATGGCTTTGTAGCCTTGTGTGTGTGTGTATGTGTAACCTTCTCCATCATGACTGATGCAGACAGCAGCAGTAACCTATGATGCCGATCACTGGCTAGATTGCTTGAACTGTATTGTGGATGGCTATTTCAAAATCATAATGAATTCATTTCTTCAAATTTTTTGTGTATGTTGACTCCTTTTCATCATTTAAAATCAGCATACTAATGGAATGTAGAGTTATCTTCCACTGCACGAGTAGTGAAGAGTTAGGCCAGAATTGTAAAAAATCTGTGCAGTACTCAAATGTACCATCCTCAAACCACTCCTCTATCCAAGGCAAACACTCCAGATCGGTTTTGATGATAAAGATTACAGTCTTACCATTTTCATCACTAATTAACAGTATATTGTCATCCTGTAACATTCCTATTTCCAAATTATTCAGTGCACCATGAACTTCACTCGGTTTTTGTGGAAATTCTTGGAAACTGGTAAATGTAATGAGGTATGATGTTTGAATACTTCCTGCAGACAACAATGTTTCAGTCATAATAAGTTTCACAGAATGTGCTACAACTTCAGACACCTTTCTTTTTACACAATTAAAGATAATTTGCATGTTTTAAGTTATACATAGTTAGTGATTGTTGTTATCATTCTTAAACAGAGAGTATCACCATACAATCTGTGAATAAATGAGCTTGATATTTATTTGTACACCACCACTTTTGTCCTACTTGTGTTTTAGCACTTTAAAATAACTGATAATCATCTAAAACCATTAAAGTGAATGCAACTGAACATTTTAAAGAAATGATATGAAAATTTAACACCCACTGGGTTAGTTGAATCTTGAAGAATTGAGAAAGCACAGTGAAGTGTTTGTCGTATTATAATTATTTTCCACATGTTAGTTCACCATTGATGGACTTCAACTTCAACTCTTTTTCAGCCATGAAGATTACACTCACTTTTACATCAATACCAGCACAACTTGACACTAGCCAGATTACACTACCAGGGGCAGACACTGAGTTCACAAAATCAACTGTTGGTAGAAAAATTGCAATTTTTGGAAACTGGTGAAAAGAATATATCCAATCACATCAGTTGTGTGAGTACACACATCATACATACTTAGTTGCGTGAGTATATTGTCACCGGACAAAAGGCTTGCCACATGACAAATGGCGCCAATACATACACTGTAGTGTTTCTGGTGGCCCTAAAAAGGACCGTGTGGTGAGAAGGCTGATGTTGGTCGTGCCACGCTGAGATGTTTGGCGGCTGCGCCTGCTGTTTGTGGCGCACTGCAGTCCTCCTCTTCTTTCGGCATCGGTTGTAGAGTCGGTTGCCGGCCCAGCGAAATCCATCGCTGGTGCAGAACTGGAGGGCGAAGACCCACGAAACGCCGGTTCTATTCTTCGGCCATTCCTTTCGGCTGACTCTGTGTTGATGTCGTCTGAGAGAGGAGAGGAGATGAAGTGCGTCCGATGGCGTGGCGATGAAGAGTGCGCCAAAATTTTCTGCCGGCCCGGGTTTTATCCACTAACCGGGATCGCTGATTGACTCACTCCGAGCACGTAGTTGGTCACGTGTCGGCTGCTGATCCTGGATTGGCTCGCTGTGTCCGCCGCTGGTACCGGAGAGCAGATGTTCACATACCGCTGCCGTCACAAATCCCCCGGGTCTTGAATGCTCTCCGGTAGCCAGCCTACTGCTCTTCTCCGGATCTTGTACAGGTGTCTGTTGGGCGCCATGTTGTTTTGTGTGCCGGCTGGTAGCTCGCTGGCGTGGCTGGATCTTGAATCCGCAAGATGATCGTTGCCCCATGTTGGGCGCCACTTGTCACCGGACAAAAGGCTTGCCGCATGACAAATGGTGCCAATCGTACACTCTAGTGTTTTTGGTGGCCCTAAAAAGCACTGTGTGGCGAGAAGGCTGATGTTAGTCGTGCCGCGCTGAGATGTTTGGCAGCTCTGCCCGCTGTTCGTGGCGCACTGCAGTCCTCCTCTTCTTTCGGCATCAGTTGTAGAGTCGGCTGCCGGCCCAGCGAAATCCATCGCTGGCGGGGAATTGGAGGGTGAAGACGCATGAACGCCAGTTCTATTCTTCGGCCGTTCCTTCCGGCTGACTCCGCGTCGATGTCGTCCGAGAGAGGAGAGGAGATGAAGTGCGTCCGATGGCGTGACGATGAAGAGTGAAATATCATGAAATACTCGAGCACTGATAGAAAGAAAGGTTTATGAGGTGTTATGCGTAAACCACACTAACTTACTAGAGCACATAATGGAAGATTTTGTTGTTAGCCTGAATGAATGTGTTTGTTTTCGTGGCACTAGCTTATAAGTTAGTGTTTTTAACAAATCAACCCTCTGTACTAAATTCCTAAGTAAAAACAATATACTACTTTAATTTTTTTGTTAGTACTTTGTAACGGGACGAATTTTGAGGGATTTTTATTTTATTAAATCTGGGGATTTTTATTAAAATATTCTAAATTAATTTCCATCTGTGTGGCCAGTCCACGTGTTTGAATAAAAGCATTGTGCGGACAAAGGAACAGTATGCAGTAACAGTTGTGAAACCTTTGCCAAAGAATGTGCGAGGCGTCAATTCTAAGAACTGTACGTTTGTGTAACACCTGCGCCTAAACGCACTACACCAGCATGTGCGCAAAACGACGCCGCGGTAGTAAAACAACAATGGCCTGGAGGCAATATTTCTGTTCGCCTCGTGGACCATGCTGACGGAAATAAAACTAAGCCCGGCCTCTTTTGGTGACGTAGAACAGTGCTTACGGAATATCGTCGACATCCCGTACTAAAAAAACTCCTATGTGTCATGTATACAGCCACAAGACTTTGACAACTCAGGCTATGTGCAGCGACGAAATTTGTTCGTCGGCAAGGCAGTAATGTCCGGCATCATGCATAAAGGCAGTCCACAAAAAACCACAACAGCTAGCGGACGCATATAGTGCTGTGTGGGCCCGGTCGGCCTGAACTATATCAAACATGAAGAACTGGGTTTAGTACCGCTCTCATACCGACCGGGATCCCAGAGAGTAACGGACTTGCAAACTTGGGACGTGCGAGGTGAGGTTGTCAGCGGGCAAAGTGATTTAATGTGCAGTGAACTGGCGAACTGGGAAACGCGTGTCCGGGCGGTGTATCGAGATATATATAAATTTTAAAATAAAATGGGGTTTTCAAAATAAAGGTATTGTAAATTAGTGTGAATGAGTGAATGCTAGCAGGCTGGGCTGTCTGTATATTTAAAATAAGGTAAGATGCTAGAATAAGATTATAATTGCATTGTTGTAGCCATGAAGTGAATCACAGAAAATATTATGTATGTATTTCATTTTAAAAATTTTGAGAAATAGTTGACATGAAGGTTTAAAAGTTTAATAAAGAAAATTTTAATTTAATTCTCTTCAAACATGAGTAGCGTAAGTTATTCAAATAACCCGTAAACCACGTTTGCATCCTAGTTGTTCGTGTGACGTAACTCTGGCTGTAGCAAAAGGGATTTTTAAGGTGAGTGGAATACATAAGTAATTTATTGGCATTTGTATGTAATAAATAAATAAACTTCACAATGGCGCATCCGATACAGGGACGAATTTGATTAAGTGAATTAAAATTCCACACCTGCAAAAGATGCAAGCGTGTTTTTAAGGTTGGAGTAATGAAGTAGAAGTGCGTCATTTACGCACAATTGGCATAAGATCGAAATTGTATTATGATAAATTAAATTAATTAAAGTAAATTAACAAATATAAATTATAAAGAATAAGAGATGGCAGGAAATAATGAAAGTGAAATAAATGAAATGACTAATATAGAAAATTGTAATGAATCAAATAGTATAAGCGATTTTGAAATCCACTCGACTCCAAACGTGAGTCGGGAGAATAAAATAAAAAATAATTCAGATGAAACAAATATTACGGAGGATTCAGGGGTGCAGTTAACTCCGACCTCAAATAAATGTAGTAAGTCCGATAACGATATAATGAGTTTTTTACAACAACAATTTAGGGAACAGAATAACAAATTTAACGAATTAAATAAACGTTTTGATAATAATGACATAAAATGGGATGAACAGAGTAGAAAGTTCAATGAGCTTAAAATCGATATTAATGAAGTCAAAATGAAATGCGAAAATAGCTGTAACGAATTGAAACGAGACGTTGAGGGAATAGTAGAGTCAGTAGGAGAACAGAGTAAAAGTAAAAATAATAATGATAATAAACAAGTAACTAGTGAGAAAAATAATGTTGCAAATGAGAATATGATTAAAAATGTAATATCAGAGAGTGATACGTTGAAAATAGATAATGAGATAGTAAGTGAGAGTGAGAGAATGATAAGTTGCAGCGGAGTAATAATTAGTGTTGTTGAATTAGA
This sequence comes from Magicicada septendecula, assembly GCA_034769895.1. Taxonomy (NCBI): domain Eukaryota; kingdom Metazoa; phylum Arthropoda; class Insecta; order Hemiptera; family Cicadidae; genus Magicicada; species Magicicada septendecula. The sequence continues at coordinate 982,628,627 of CM068367.1, read as the reverse complement.
AAAAGAATGGAAAGAAAGAGTAGATGAATGTGGAGGGCAGAGGGTAAATTTTCCCCTTATTTGTGATGAACCAAAGTGTTCACAAGTGTTATTACTGGAGGGCAAGAGACCCTATTTAATGGAAGATTTGAGTTGTTTCCATTTTTTGTATGAGTTAGTGCCCTCTGCATGGAGTGAGAGAGACAGTGTGATATGGCATTATGATGAGAGAGAGTTAGATAGAGAGTTGTGTATGGATAGAGAGATAGAATTGTATAAATCAAAGAGAGATTATGATGAGTTGAAAGAAATGTTAGAAGTGTGTTTGAACAATAATAATTTAATTTATGATGAAATAATAACCGACTTGATAATGAATATAACTACTAATGGAGACTGGACAGAAATACATACTGTTGACTTGTTATATGATTATTATGATAAAATGAATACACTGAAATTTTATGATTATTACACACAAGATTACACACATGTGTGTAAATAAAATTGAAAATTGTTATTTGAAACCAAGACTAATTTTTGACGATGGAGGCTAAACAGTAAAGCAATAAATGGACAATTTTAAATATTTTGTTTTATGGTTCAGACCTCACAATCTTGGACAATGAAGTGTGATATAACTGAATAATCAATGATGAAGAATTGTAAATAAATGTTTAGTGAATTAATTGTGTGTATTGTAAAATGTTAGGTGAACAAGGTGTATGTAGGTAATTGTTGTGATAATAATAATAATATTTTGCAGTCTAAATAAATAACAAAAAATAATTTTGAAGAAGATAATAAATAGAGTGCAATTGTGTTAATTGGTGAATGTTGTGTTTTCAATAATTAATTTAATTAAAAGAATTTGAGATGTTTAAATATTTTTGATTGATTCAAAGGTTATATAATTGAATTTTCTAATGGATTTAAATTATTTTACGAGATGTGAATTTGATGGTAATTAATAAATAAAGGTGAAATTGTGTGATATGAAATGACACTGTTGTTAAATGTTTCAGAGGTTATGTGGAGGTAATTTGGTGTGTATATTTTGTGTTTATGTCAGTAGGTGAATTATGTACTGTAAGTATAAAATTTTATAATACAAGTCAGATAGAATAAAATGTTTCCAGGTATGAAAAGATTTTAATTCAATGATAAAATAATTTGAGATAATTATACTAAATAGAAACTCATTAAAAAATAATAATAACTGAAAGGTAATGTAGAATAAATGTTAATAATCAATTTGAAAATTTTAAAGAATCTAATTGTAGAAAGTGATGAATGATTTAAATGATGATGGATAAAAGAGTTAATAAAAATTTCACATTAGAATGTTTATAGAAAGTTTTAATTTAGTTAGTAGTGTGCTATCGCTGTGGTGGCATGTGCCACAGTAGATAGCGGAAAGTGTTGGGGGTAATAGAGAGTATTACCTCCATCGGAGGCCAAAAGGGCGAAAATGCACGGCACACCTTTTTTGTACAATTTCATATTGTACCTTGATAGATTTTTCGTGTCGTGCAGTTAATGACGAGTGTAACATACCTGAAGGTAAAGATGATTTCCCCGACTTTTCGGGCGATTACTGCCTTACCAGCACTAATCGTGGTTTTGGCTAGCGGTCAGCTATGGCCATAATTTAAGTCCCTTGACCATAGCTGGCTTGAAACTGGTTGATATTAGAAATTAACAGGGGGGTGAAACTAGGGGAAATCCCGGAAACTATGGAACAGCGGCTGCCACTCTGTCCGAGTAGGGACAGCAAAGCCAGGTGGTAGACCCGCATTAAGGGTGTATAACTATATAACAGAGATATGTTGATATCTAAATAGTTCAAATGTAACGCCGAAGCAAGGACAAGGAGATGTGAAATTCCTCCAACTATGCCGTCCTTGTGGCGGCCAATGGGCGCTACAGTCCAACAGAACAAAACAATAGTGTGTGTGGTTTGGGGGGTTGCTCAGGTGAGCAACGGATTTAAATTTTATAACTTAAAGATGATAACTCATTTTTGCACTAACTAAACGCTCGTAGTACGATTTGATAAATAGATGTTCATATGTTTATTATACTATGTTTATTCTGTCTCATAAATGTTTTATTTTATTGTGTTAGGAATATAGGGATTAAAGAAATATGTAATCTATATAATTTTGAAATGTGGTTATAACAAAGTAAATACCTAGACCGACCGGCAGGTGGTTTACCTAATTGTACCAGAGTCAGAAAAGGGGAAACAATGATGTGTAGTATGTTAGATATAAGGATTGATAAAAATATGTATTTCATGTAATTTGTATAATTTTGAAATGTGTTTGTAGTAAGGTCATTCACCTTGCTAAGAAAATCAGCTGATCCGCTGTAGAATGTCACTGATAAATTGTTTACTAATTTCCAGGGTAACTAATGTTTGAAGCTAATGTTTCTAAAGTGTTAGAGAGTTTATTTTAAATGATGAGAATAATTTGATATAGTTAAGATTTTTAAATGATTTGTGAAAGATAGTAAAAGGTAGATTTTGGGTGATTAATATTTTGTTGGGACATGTAGGTCAGTCCAAAGTGAGTTTAAAGTGGTAATAGAGAGAATAATGTTGTTGTGAGTTAATGTAATAGAATTTGAGAAGTATTGATGCTGACACAGCAGATATGGGGAATATATGTAGAGTATTGATTGATATATTGAGGTAATAAATAAATGATGATATTTTGTTGTAATTGAAGTGATGTAATGAGAATGGTAATTTTGTAAGAGGGGATAGTGTAGTGTAGGAGTCCGCAACAAAAGGGTTGGGACGGGAAGGGACCGTTTAGCGCCGGAAAGGGTTGCCTTAGGTAGAATCCAGGAACCAGATTAAGGGAATGAGCTTTTGGGGGGGGGACACACATCCTAAGTACAAAGGGTTAGAGAGTATTTTTTTTATAACAAGAGAATGATGCGGATTGAGTTTAGTAGTAAGTTGGGTGTAGAGATTGTTTGATAGATGTTTTGATAGAGATGGGTGTCATGTTAGTTAAAGTTGTTAGTGATATGAGAGTCAAAGAGGTAAAGATTATAAATGTATACATATCAAGTTGTAAATCAAGTTAGTATAAATAATTAAATCACCCAAACTAATGGAGAATGAGACTATTAAATAAAGAAAGTTATAGTAAAAATGTGAAATTTTGATTGAAACAAGTGACAATTTTAATAGAATTTGAAAATGTAAAGTTGTAAAAGGAGTAATTTTGAGTAATTTAAATGTCAATTTTATTGTTAATTATAATATTTTGTTATTTTTAAATGTCTTATTTTATTATGTTTTGGTGTTTAAAGATAGAATTTTAAAGATGTTCAAGGTATTTTCTGATGTAACTCATGTATAACTTATGTAGGTCAAGGTTCTTGACTTGACCCAGTTTGATCAGCTGATGGGTGATGTTCTATACTAGACCTGTTTTGGCAATGAAGTGATGCCAATTTTGTTTCTTAATTAATTTAAATAAATAATAAAATAATTTTAATATTGAGAAAAAATATTTTTTAATAAATTTAAATTTTTGTTTGGGAAAAAAAAATTTTTAGATTTTGTGCCTGCCATCTAATTGATGTTTTGAATTCTGATTATATTATTGTTTGTGTGTATTAATAGTGTTTTTTTTTTATTGAATTGTATTGTTTAGGGTATATGTATAATCACATGTTAGGATAAGGAAGTTCATGTTTTTAATAAATGTTCAATTTATTTGTTTTCTAATTATCACTAAAAACGAAGAGAATTATTCAATCCAGATAAAAGATTTGTATTTTGATTTTTGAGATTAATGGTAATATAGATTTGGTTTCAATTTAAAGGAAACTCCTCACTTTGATAACCAGATTTGATAGGATGTAGTTATAAGTGTGTGTACAAGCCCAGTAACTGCTAAAGGCAGCCCAGTGTGCATGATAAGGGGGAGCATATCGGTTGAGGATCTGGCATAATATAAGCCAGGGATTTGGATTTTGGGGCGGCATGTTAGGAGGTGAGGTGCGCTGTGGTGCGTATCTGTTCGATTTTATGGTGTTGGGATCTCGTTCAGATGCGGCCATAGTCGCCGAGCCAGGGGGGTTGTTTACCCATGAAGTATAAGAGCTAAAGGGGGTTGTTGGCACCATATCCTCACCAGTCCTCTTAGGGGTTTTAGCAATGAGATTTCTTCTGTTTCGGCAGAAGATATCTCATTGGGGGGGGGGGTATTGTAACGGGACGAATTTTGAGGGATTTTTATTTTATTAAATTTGGGGATTTTTTATTAAAATATTCTAAATTAATTTCCATCTGTGTGGCCAGTCCACGTGTTTGAATAAAAGCATTGTGCGAGGCGTCAATTCTAAGAACTGTACGTTTGTGTAACACCTGCGCCTAAACGCACTACACCAGCATGTGCGCAAAACGACGCCGCGGTAGTAAAACAACAATGGCCTGGAGGCAATATTTCTGTTCGCCTCGTGGACCATGCTGACGGAAATAAAACTAAGCCCGGCCTCTTTTGGTGACATAGAACAGTGCTTACGGAATATCGTCGACATCCCGTACTAAAAAACTCCTATGTGTCATGTATACAGCCACAAGACTTTGACAACTCAGGCTGTGCGCGGCGATGAAATTTGTTCGTCGGCAAGGCAGTAATGTCCGGCATCATGCATAAAGGCAGTCCACAAAAAACCACAACAGCTAGCGGACGCATGTAGTGCCATGTGGGCCCGGTCGGCCTGAACTATATCAAACATGAAGAACTGGGTTTAGTACCGCTCTCATACCGACCGGGATACCAGAGAGTAACGGACTTGCAAACTTGGGACGTGCAAGGTGAGGTTGTCAGCGGGCAAAGTGATTTAATGTGCAGTGAACTGGCGAACTGGGAAATGCGTGTCCGGGCGGTGTATCGAGATATATATAAATTTTAAAATAAAATGGGGTTTTCAAAATAAAGGTATTGTAAATTAGTGTGAATGAGTGAACGCTAGCAGGCTGGGCTGTCTGTATATTTAAAATAAGGTAAGATGCTAGAATAAGATTATAATTGCATAGTCGTAGCCATGAAGTGAATCACAGAAAATATTATGTATGTATTTCATTTTAAAAATTTTGAGAAATAGTTGACATGAAGGTTTAAAAGTTTAATAAAGAAAATTTTAATTTAATTCTCTTCAAACATGAGTAGCGTAAGTTATTCAAATAACCCGTAAACCACGTTTGCATCCTAGTTGTTCGTGTGACGTAACTCTGGCTGTAGCAAAAGGGATTTTTAAGGTGAGTGGAATACATAAGTAATTTATTGGTATTTGTATGTAATAAATAAACTTCACAACTTCATACTATCTTATTACGAAGGCTTGAAAACCTTCATATCCTACAGGACCATTCTATACTACTATACATCATGTAATATTACATACTATATGCAAAAACTGCAAATCAAAATAACTTACAACTATATACTAAAAAAATCCTCTACGAGTAACAAGACAATATAATATATATCCATGTATACTTTTTACAAAAACCATAAGAATTAGTATTTTTATATTATTACATACACACAAAAACACTGCAAATTTTCACCTGTTTCTAATGCATTTTCTCTCTGATCAGTTTCTAAAGGCTGTGCTATATTCCATTTAGTTTTAGGTAGACTACTTAAGTCTTCCATTGATTTAAGACGCACCATATCCATATCTGTTTTTGAATACCTACAGAACAGACAATTTTTTATACAGAAATTAACAGGCTCCTGACTGGAATACAGTACAGAGGTTAAAAAACACATGTTTCATTGAATATATGAAAACCACATTATACTATCACTAAAATGTGATAGTTTACAAATCAATCATGTGCTCCATGTTCCAACATATTTCTGCACAATTACCACATATTTCAAATATGATTGATCTGTCATTAAAATTTATGAAATATACACTTGCAAAAATTTTCATTTACTGTACAAAATATTATCTATTGAACAAACATATTTTGATGGTATACCAAAGTGGCTTACAAGAAGCAAAGTAGGCTGCTCAGCTTCAGCTATACAACACAACAATAGCAGTGTGACCAGAACTATATTTCAACACCTATTATTACCTAAGGTGTTACAATAAATACTCACTTTACAGACTGAAAATGCACTTTTATATTATGATGCTCTCTGCTGATAACCAAACCTGAGCTTTGAAAGTGAACTGAACATGCTGCTTAAATTCAGCCTCTCTTTTTATATGTCTTAAGTGTGTCTGGAAGTACCCTCTGATTCTAAAATTATTTGTTAATTTGTTTAAGGGGAGTTAAAGGGATGACAGGTTCAAAATTTTACAATTTTTATAAACTGGCTTGTATTAAAATCCTGTCTTTTCTGAATACGTTCACACCAAAGCATAGGGTTTTTGTTGTTAAAAATAATTTAATTTAATTTAGACAATTGTATTTCGTGCAGTTTTTCCGCATGTTGTGAAACTGGGCATAACCTATATTCATTATTCAACATAACGAATTTTACACATAATATTGTTACATACATGCATTAACACCCACAAACATATTTTTGATTTCTTGTAGTCAAAGGTTGGCCATACTGACGCCACTGACCAGGACAATGTTTCGTGATTATGTTTTTGTTAGTGCCAAAACAAAAATAGTGTTGTTAGTTACAATAAAATATTTGTGAGTGTGTTTATTGTATTAGAAACAACTAAACAAAATGTCCAGACAGAAAAAGTGGTGTAGTAAATGTAGTTTTAAAGGAAATAAGTATACAAACTAGGTCCATTTTCTACAGTGACAAGTAAGGTTAGGTCTACCCTGTCACCGACAAGTGCCTCAGGATAAATAAGGTATTAGGCAAATTGATCAATTCAGTGTGTCAACAAGTATTGTTATTTTGTCATCAGTTATGAAAAGCTGTCTTCCCTGTAAGGATTGTGGATCTCAAGTTTACCTGGAAGAAGACATTGAGAGTTGAAAGGGCCCACCATGTAAGTTATTCAAGAATTATCACACATTGATTGTAAATTTAGTACACAAATTTGGATATCAGACTATTGCAAAGAAAACAATTTGTTTGAAGTAATCTGGATGCTGTTGATGGGTTGCTTTGCATTGGTAAGGGCCGTGAACCAGGCAAGATGTGCAGAATGATGAATTTCCCCAAGTGTAACACTTATGTTAGTAAATTCACCAACTCTACTAGACATTCTTTAGCTGTTATAGCTGAGAAATCCATAAAAATGACACAATAAAGGCAGTGAAAGAAAATTCATAAGAAATAAACCCCACTGACATGTATTTGATTGTACATGGCAAAAGAGGAGCCCCAACAAAGGAAAAGAAAAGAAAAGATGTCTAAAATAATTAAAATGATCACAAGAAGAAAAGAAAAACAAACTAATTAAAAGTTAGAAATAATGAAATTAACAACTAAATAAATAAAAACAATCAAATGTGTGAGTATATAGCAGAATATAGCAAAGGCATAGAGGAAGGAAGAAACAGTAGAAAAAAGTTAAAATGATCTAAAAAACCATGAAGTGGACAATCCCCAAAATATTATTATTAATGAAAGTCACAAGATGACAAAAAGGTATTTAAGATTGACTGAGAATAGGTCCAGCAATCAATTAACTGAGCAGAGATGATGTTCCTCTGGTCTCAGAAAAAAAGATAGTAATGGATGAAACCACCTACTAAACGTTAGGGAAATTATATATAACAGGGAGAACGCACTAATGGAAATAAGTAAAAAACAGATCTAAAAGATAACTAAATAAAAAGGAGTGGAACAAGTAAGAAGAGAAACAAGAAAGAGGAAATAAACAAGAAGAAAAAGGAAAAAATTATATATAACTGATAATTTCATAAAAAACTATGCTAGTGTTTTACCAAAATGATCAATGTTGATGGAGAGGCATTATGTTACAACACAAAAAGCCGCCCCAATACCAGAGAAAAAACTATGATGAATTAACTATATTAAACTAATGAAAATAAAATGCCTATGACGAGACAAATGACTATGACCCAACCCAAGTGATTGACCCAATAAAAGAAAATAAAATGAGAAGGTATATGAAAAAGACACAAACAAATAATAAAGAAAACAAAATGAGAAGGTATATGAAAAAGACACAAACAAATAATAAAGAAAATAAAATGAGAAGGTATAAACTCAAATAATGATGAAAAAGACACAAATAAATCATAAATGTAAATGACAAATATTAAAATAAAATAAAATAACCTCAATTAAAGTACACTAACCTGAGTAATAGATATTATATGTTATGAATAACTCTAGGATGATAAGTAAATCAGAACATGAAATTTGTTAACATACTAACTAACAATTGTGTGTCAAACAATAAAAAACCCAGAAGTGAGAGATAGGTAGGAAGTGAAGGCGATTAAGTGAGTAAAAGAAATCAATATTAGGGAATAACCACTAGTAACACTAAAGTACAATAAAAAAAGTGCAAAGTGCCAGTGTAACCCAAAATAAATAGAAAACACAACATATAGGTAAAGACACCAAAACAAAAGACACCAAAGACAACAAAACTGTTAAAATTAACACTATAGTTTAAGGGTGAAATATACCAAAAAATAAGAATAACCAGATATTGTTATTAAGTGATAGTAGATTAGGAATACAGTGGTATTCAGGATAAAAATCCCATAATGATTAAGAATGTTATTGTTACAATGGTTAAGTAGTAAAAAATATATAATAAATGTTAAAAGAAGAATAAACTAAATAATATGAGTGCAAAATAAATAAAACATCCTATGTTAATCAAAATGTTCAAAGGGATAATTAGCAAGATAAAATAAATGGTGTTATAATGTTATTCACCAAGATAGTTATTTGTTCAATTAAGTTTATAAGAAGGAATATGGCTGAAAAAAGTAAACAGACCATAAACCTAATTTTTGTGTTATGTTTTATAAGTAATATTAAATGATAAACAAGTTATAAGAAATGGCAATAGATATGAGTAAGGAGATAAAATTTTACAAACATATTAATAATCTTTAGAGTAAAGACAGAAAAAGAAATAAGAGAATAATAGACAAGCAATGATTTTGGTAAAGTAAAAGAACATACAATTATTGTAAAACAGCCCAGATTAATTCAAAATGTAAACAAGTCATAATTGACACCAAGCAAAACATATGTAAATGTAAAATAATCTTTAATTTGTGTAAAATAAGAAGATATAGCCAATTACTACTTAGGCCTATAAAATGCCTAACTGTAAAAAAACCAAAATTTCTTACATAAGAGAAATTAAGGAAAGGAATTTTAAAAATTGTTCTTGGAGATTTCTGAATGTAGTGTTAATTTTTGAAAATTTGTAAACTTTGAGACTCCAAGTAGTGTGTCAAATTCTGATAAAATTGCAAAAATCTGTGTGGGGGTATCAAATTAAAGAGAATTTTAACTAAAATCAGAATATAGCATACAGTTTTAATAGTTTAAAATTTTTAGCACTCAAAAAACAAACCCAGAATTTGAAAACAAATTATAGAAACATCATAGTAAACGTTATTAAAAATTTCATAGTAAACATCACATTCAGATTTGGGTTAAAATTCCCTGTAGTCTGACACCCGGCTAAAGTTTTACAGTTTTTTATTAAAAAATACATCAAAGACATTTACTTTTAAACAGTCACACCCTTATGTTATAATTACTTGATTCAAATTTTACAATTTAACAAAAAAAAAGTTAATTTATGCCTTAATAATCACTTATAAGAGTAAAATAGTTATTACCTGTCTAACCACTTAATTACACTTCTATGTAACAGCCATTACAACTTAAACTCAGATTTAACATACCTAGGAATGAAACATTTTTTTCCTGCCTGGAATATATGATCAACAATTGTATTTGTTCTAATCTCATCATCCATATTAAGATAGACAGATATTCGTGAACTTTTTTTAAACTCTGGTAAAGTTTTCAGCTAAAACACATACAGGGTGAATTAGTGGTTACAAAAATTATGTAAGAGGATCTTTTCTTATTATATTCTTTATCTCCAGTCTCTCTCTTTCACACACACACACACACACACACACACACACACACAGTAGCCTATATCAAATGTGACATTTATGGATTTAAATGATAACACTAGCAACTACAGATAAAAGAAATCTGCAGACTTACTTCAATTGCAAATAGCTTACAGATGTTAAGCATATGAGGCACTGCAACAATATTATTACTTGATTTTCATTACTGTTTATATTAATACATATACTATGTCATCTTTCTTTTCTTCAAACATACGAATGATCTGTATTCATTTAAAAAATGCTTAAGTTTTCTATATTCATGAAAAAATTATAGGTAAAATATTACTACTTACAAGAGAGAAGACAGCTTCAGATTGTAACTGTTTTAATTCTGTTGGTATTGCTGCAATTATGGTCTTCATTTTTTTACGCAAAGCACTTTTTGCTATACTTGATGAATTTGAAAAACTCATTCTTGGCGCAAAGCAAATTAAACCAAAAGTGATAAATTTATTTAATAACACACCCAAATGCATTATCTGGTACCTAAGACCTGCAAAACCAGATTTAGTAATACAGTGAATACAACATTAAAAATGTACATGTGCATTTTTACACTCACAGTGTCTCTTACATGTTAATAGAAACCAGAAAATTATTGAAAAATTTATTGAGGCCTAATAAAAATTAAATTTGCTATACCACACCAATATTGTATAACATTGAAATACTGTGCTGTATTCTTAAGATCTATTAAGGTATCTTGTGACACTCATGCTCATGTGCTCTGGTCAATAGAAGCATAGGCATACAAAATTATAAAAACTAAGATCATTAAAGTAAAATAATAATGAGCTACAGCATTTTCCTGCAAATAGCACACACACACACACACACACACACACACACACACACACACACACACACACACACACACACACACACACGGGATGCAAGATTATTTAATTTTTCTATAAATATCGGACTAAACTAATGCAAACTCGATTTTTAACCAAGTACATCCAGTTAGGTTAGTTTCTTGTACGGCCACTGCATGCTTAACATTAACGTAATTTTGTGAAAATGAAATTCACTGACAGTTATTCAGTTTATTTTAATTATAAGTTAATATAATTATTAGTCGTCCACGTGTTATGTAAAACCTGAGATACATTTTTCGAATAGCTTTCTACACATAACCTGTCACGAAATAAACTTTGTATACTATACACGCGACATTTTACGTATCATAACAAAACAATTGAGTACCTTCTTCACTAATCGAGAACCTGTATTTCAGTTTTACATAAATAATATTTTAATAAAATATTTTTTTTGATTGTGTAAATTTGTTAAAAAACGTTATTCACCAGCTGTTCACAAATCTACGGTTTTTAACAAAAAATATTTTGAAGAAGCTGAGGAAACTATTTACAACATTACTATTACTAGCAAATTAATTACCATGATGATATAAAATTTATCTCTTAACAAATAATAAACTTTTTATCAAACATTATCAGCGCGTTACAAATTTGAAGACCACACAGTGTGTTACATTATGTTAAAAATTTTCCCTATCAGAATTATAGAAATTCCCCTCCATTTCCCTTATCGCACACTACATATCTTCAGTGAGTTTTATTTCAAATAATAATAATTTATATATAATATTTCTATAATAATTTAAAAAATATTCTATATTATCATGTAGTACCATATTTCTGAGAACTACCTAAAAATAAATTCATAAATAAATACATTAAGACGTAAAACGTATGACAGAGAATGACTTTTAACAAAATTTAAAAACATATTAAAGTGACCTGTTTCTTATTGGACAACAATACTGTCTATACGGGAATCATATTGAAATGTTGTGTAATATATTAAACGAATTAACGTAGGTGATTTTTATTGTGTAATTTGAAATATATTGTACCGTCTACGGATAGTATTGTGGACTATTTGTTCAATCAATGGCGGTAATTCAAAATAATACTATTGTTTTACACAATTTTACACTACCTATCCAAAAGTCGCAAACTCAACACCGCAGAAAAATACGAAATATACAAACACAACAAAACAACCAAACAACATACTCAATGAACATTTACAATTTAAATCCAACACACTATTCGACACAATAATATACAACGCATACAACAATTCAGAATCCCACGCCAACCCCCTTCCATCTCCACACCCCCACACACTATCACTGAAGAAGGAGAATACAACTCCGAAACGGCGTTTGAGGGAATATCAACAAGTAAGTTTCACAAGTGAAAGTACCATTAAATAATAATCATTATCAATGTCACGGCTTTCCGATATTACGAGTATAAGTCCTTTGATAAGTCATCAGTTATACGTTCCGTCGGGTTACATATTTAAATTAATTATTCTCTACAATCGTTACGCGATTGCAAGTCTGGTTTCCTAAGTAGTCTCATAGGATTTTTTCATCTAAGTTAATAATACCGGTATTGTTTAAATGAAATAATATATTCTATTTACTAACATTTTATTTTGAGCGGGCCATATTATGTTCTAATTGGGTTTTAATCCAGGTGATAATGTCAAAAATTATCTTGTTGTTGCATCCTCTTCGTTCACTTATTAATTTAATAATATATATATACTTTCACTTATGAACTTACTATTGTCACTTCCCAAACGTTTCAAGATGTTGTTTCTCTTCTTCAGTGGGTTGAGTACTAACTGTCGATTACAGAATAACCGTTCCAGAATAGAACGGTTATTCTGTAATCGACAGTTAGTACTCAACCCACTGAAGAAGAGAAACAACATCTTGAAACGTTTGGGAAGTGACAATAGTAAGTTCATAAGTGAAAGTATATATATATATTATTAGATAATGTCAAAGTTGAAATATATGTGACCGGATCGCTATATTAATGTCTTAAATGCGAATAATTTAAAATCTGATTTGTGAATTTAATTCAGATTTAAATTCCAGTCAGCACATACTTTCATTAACTCCTAATATTTCCTCATAAGTCAGTTTTAACTGCTTCCGGCTTTCTGCTGTTGTGGTATGATTCACTAACACTAAAACTCAGTCATAATACTAAAACTTATTTTTCAGCAAACGCGAATAGTTAAGGTAATCACTTAGCATGATTATTTGAGTTCATTTCGTCGTGGAAATGTTCCTGCTCTTGTAACCTACTTCAAGATTAAAACCGCATTATTTTGAATCTTTCTTCGTATCCAGCTTTAACTACCCTTTGGATTCGGGCTTTAACAGTCGGGGTGAATCGTGGGTTCAAGAGCAAGTATTGTTATGCTCGGCGTGGATAGACGACTCATCAGTTTTAACAATAAAAATGGGACGACCTTCTTTCTAAAAAGGTTTGTTGTGAAACACTTGAATATAAAGTCTTGAATTCTCGGTCTTTCAACGACTAATTTCAATTATCTTGACTTTTTTCAATCTTAAGCAGTCTTATTAGGACAGAACAGAATGCTTTAATATCTTAAATTCGAATAGTACAATTATTCGATGTCATCAGTGTAGCATTTAGATGTTTTCTTATCGCGTACTATATTTGGTGTGTTAAACGAAATAAAATCACACTTTTGATCGTTAATAATGCTGCCCTAATTGTCATTTTCAAAATCCCGATGCTTCAGCATCTCAATCATGTATTTGCTTAACTGTTGTAGATTACCACGACATGTAAAGGAAAATGTAACCGTTCTCATGTTTCACGAAAATGTAAACGATATACTGTATTATATAAGTGCACATTGATTGACTACTTACACATTTTTAATCCTAACTTTTCAAAATGTTGAACCACATTTATTTCCATAAATGCTTCATTTTGTTAAAATAATTTTAATAAATCGTAATAAATAAAGTAAATTTTTCAGTTACGGGATTATATTACGCTGAATAGTGATTATATAACTGATTTCAAAATTAGGCAGTAGTAATTTCAAATTAATCATAACGTTTGTCGAAACTTTCAAATTTCACAGAGCCAAAAGTATTGGATACACTGAAGGAAGAACTAAAATATGCTTGATGAACAGTGTGAAAAATATAACGGGTCTGAAAATGTCATCCCACTACTAATACATGATCTACATTGGCAGTCACACTACAAATTTCTGGTTCTAGTGAGAAAACAATTATAGTGATCCATTCTCGTACGTTGTCAGTAATATCTAAACTTATTAAAAACTGCCTGTATGAACAAATGAGGGATACAGCCCATCATCTAACAATTGAGGGACACTACTACAGACGCACTGGAAAAAACGAAAGATGCTCGGGTGTATTCTTACTTGTAGTTCAGAGGTTTGACAAAATCTGATAGAAAATATTAATTTTAAAACTGTAACTGGTCTTCGGGAGTAGTTATATTAACAACAAGAACAAGAACAATTAATAATAATAATAATAACAATAATGGCTCCTTTTATGTACCACCAAAGTAGCGTAAGAGAACCAGACATCGTGCTAGGTTGAACGCTACGAAATACAAGGGAAGCAGTGTGGCCACCACGTTGGTTTAGTCGCCCATTATTACTATTCTAGGATATTATGCTCATATAATATAATTATATAGGATATAATTCTCGTAACCTGAATCGGGCTGGCACTTTCATCTTACATTTCTTCCAAGGAGACTGTAATTTCTGGCCTACTAAGTTCAGTTATAATATTTATTAATCTATATTCACAGTATTTACCATGCAACTGTGTAGTTAGTGTTTACTTGACGACGTTAAACCTGTCAACTAGCGAATGTACAATTTCCGCCAATGAAAAACATTTATAACAATTTCTCTTTCATCCCTATGTTCAACTTGAAGTCTCCCGCAAACATGGGAAATTTCCCACAAGTTGGCATCAGTGTCTACGCAGTCTGCTACTCGCTGCCAGCATAATTTCGCAGACTTGAATACAATCGATATAATATTAAACAGCAAATAATACGATAATAACTTATAAAGCAATGTAGAAATTACATAAATTAGTTTTTAAATTGCTTTAGTAATCTATTTATCAAATAATAGAAAGAACTAGATTTGTTTATAGTTACTATACAACATGATAACTACCAAACTTATTCTAGAAGAGCAATACGGTATACATTACAATAACAATAAAAAAAGTTATGATTTGATTTGTTTTCGGAGAAACGTTTAAGTCTATTATGTTGTATTCGTTATTCAACAGAAAATTTCCGTTCTTGGATAATTAATAAGATTGAACACATCCCACCGCAGGCGCTAACAGTGTACAGCTTGCCATCCTTACTAGTTAGAGAGAAGCAGTCGTTGCGAAGCAAGTGTATTAAACGGTACGTGTTTTGTGTATGTTGTTATTAAAGTTGGGATAAAGTTTTGTGTAATTCTATTTAAAAGTTAAATATTGTGTGCTGCGATTTAAAACCTCGTGATGTTTTTTTCTAAAATGATTTGAGTCTGTGGATTCTTTTGGTCAGATCACAGACATGCTTGCGCACATGACATAACCTCAATTCAAAATAGTTCATAAATTAATCAGTCTTGTAGTCTCAAAAAAAATTTATGGTATTAATTTATTTAGTATACAACATTTTAGAAACAAGTTTTATTGGATTTTATTTTTTATGCATAAACGGAATTGTAAGAGTAGACCTGTTTCTGTTTATGAAGTTTATAAAATTAAATATAGCTTAAAAGGTGCATAGAATTTTTTTTGTAAAATAATAATTTACAATTTGTTTGCACTATGAAATAGGATATTGAATTTTAATGATGGAATAACTTTAAAGAAGTTATATCTAAATTCAACGTATTTAAATTTGTACTTCAACAAACAATACACTTCTGTTAAGAACGTAAAATTATAATTTTAAAATTAACTTCAAAATAACTTTAATAACTTCAAAATAGAAAATTAATGACAAATAACGCGTTTATTGTTGTATTACACATTTTTAACTTTTATAACCAAATATTTAAAACTTTTATTTAACAGGAAAGCAAAATCTAATATATTATCCCGTAGGTATAATATTACAAAAAGTAATTATAATTATTCTGTTGTTCACATCTTTTTAACTCAATTTCAGTTGTTGTGTATATGACAATGTGTATCGGGTACATTGTTTGTGGATCTAGAGAGAACCATGAAGTCAAAAGCATCTTCATCACAATCCAAAGGGGTAAGTGTATTCACATACAAAGAAATATCATAGTTCCGTGTAGCCTGTAATATGTATACTGTATCACACACACACACACACACACACACACACACACACACACACACACACACACACACACACACACACACACACACACACACACACACACACACACACACACACACACACACACACACACACACACACACACACACACACACACACACACACACACACACACACACACACACACACACACACACACACACACACACACACACACACACACACACACACACACACACACACACACACACACACTTAGTAGATTTTTATGCTAACACATGTCCTGTGATATTATGCTAAATATATGGATTGTTTATTTTCGGAGCTAGCCATAGTAACTAACAGTAAATACTTATCCACTGCTAACCACTACATACAAAACACATAGCATATATATTCAAAATTACTGATTTCACGCATTTGCTGCATTTTACCTTATGTACTTTTTTAAGTTAGCAACGTTTGTAAAAAGAACTCCATTAATTTTAAGAATGTTAGACATTACATAATATTTGAGAGTCCATGTACATACATTATATTCATTGTGGAATAATTAGACTTCCATCAGTGTACACTGCATAAAAGCAAATTTTTTTGTAAGCAAGTACACTTGCTCTCTCTCTCTCTCTCTCTCTCTCTCTCTCTCTCTCTCTCTCATAATGTCAGAAATATTGAAATATTTACCTCAGATAATTTTTTTTAATAATTGCCAATGATTATCAAACAAAAATGATAATTAATAATCAACAAAAATGATTAATAACATTTGTTAATCAATAACAATTTTTTGTTAATTAATAACAAAAATGATTATTATTAATTTTATGATTATTAATTTTTATAATTAATAACAAAAATTATTATTAATCATGAGAATGTGAAATTATAAATATTGAAATTTATATACATTATTCCAAATAATAAACTACATAAAGGCTACACTTTGATAAATATCATATTTTGGGCTAATAGTGTCAATAACAAATAGTGTATAGTAGGTATACAGTACAGTAGTATACAGTAGTGTACAGTATGATACGAAAACCAAAAATTTTAACATTGAAAATGTTTATAAGGACGTGTCGCACATTTGCGGCCGATCGCTGGTGCGTGATCGAAAATGGAAACCGGTGAGTTTCCATAGAAACTACTTCTTTGTTGTCAGTAACGTAGTACACATATAAAACTTCGCTTATGAATGCGACTACATTTAACTTATAATCTGTACATTGGTAAATGAAGAATGAATTCATTGATTGGTGAATGAACATAAATATATATATATATTTTTTAGATTTATTGAAGCATTTTCAATGCCCTTCTCTGTGCATTGCATTTGTGCAATGCCTGTAAATTTTTGTTACCTGTTTGTGACAGATAATTTAATGATGATGTTTCTAATAGAATGGTATAGAAAACTAGTTATTTTAAAGATTATAGAGATGGTGTGATTAATTCCTGAGCTGATAGGAAGAGAACATGTAAGAGTAGCATGCAATAACATGTTTGAAAAAGCCCGCGCGCGCGGTGTGTGTGTGTGTGTGTGGTGAAAAATGTTATCCATAGTTTGTAAGTTTTTCTATTGTGTAAATTAACAAACTAGTGAAATTTATAAATATTTGTGTTTATTTTTTGTTACCATCCTTTTGTATTTCTTACTGACACCGGTACATAAAAATAATGATTTAATGATTTTATAAATAAGAGAAATAAATGGCTTTCTCCAATGACGTTTAAGAAAACAATATAAACGAATATGATAGTCGTGTGTGTCGAATTACACAAACATCTTCAGTGGTATTCGATTGCAGCAAGTATTCAACTTAATTATTAGTTGGAATAGTATACGTGTGATTAATTGACTAACGTCAGTAAACAAACATTTAAGATGCTCGTGAGACAAAGGTAGTAATTAGTGTACAAATATTTTTTGTGTTTAGTGTATCATCAAAGTATGTAAATATGTAGAAAAAACGTAATAAAATAATATACAACCATGGAGTCACTTGTTTATATAAAACGATAGTTTACGTATCCAGAAGCGTTGTGTGATATGTTGGCATTCAGTTGTAGAATACATATTCTGTTTTGAAGGTACACTCATAACGGTTTATTTTGTATAGAACCCCGTTTAAAAATGGTCCTTCATAAATTAAAAATATAATATGATTGTAGTTCGAAGTAGAGTTTGAACCCAATGTTAAACTAGGAATTGGCATTATGCTTTACGATGTCAGCGTAGACAGAAGTAACTCGGTATTTTTGAGAAATTTCTCAACATTCCATAGTTTGGTATCCGTTTTGTTTCAAAATAAACACCGCTTTGTTCCAGTGTAAAGTACAAAAAAATATAGGTCTACGGACATTGTTTATCGATTTCATGTAACTGCAGTGACTGATTTTTATTATCGTTTTGTTGATGTCTTATTACCGTTTCTAAATTGAGTCTTATTCTAAGGATGCTCATCTGTAAAAGCGTTCTTAGCTACCCAGTGTTAGGCGGTGAGCTAGTCTCAGACTATATATCTATAAACACTACAATATTATTATAACTTCGTTTTTTGTTTACATAAGGTGCACAACCACCACACAGATGGATTGCACAACATTGTCGATTACTTGTGGCATTTATGTTCACACACACACACACACACACATTTATGTACAGCATAACTGAAAAAAGTGTGTGTGTGCGCGCGCGCGTGTTCAGACAGTTACAATGAATTGTCGCAAGATGAATAAAGATCACATTCTAGACTATAAAAAGACTTTCAAGACTGTTTCCATCAGCGGAGACCTCTTAAGAAAGTGTTTTAGGCATGTAGACAGACGTACAATACTTAAATATTAAAGTTTACAGCATACAATTTAGTTTAATGCGCAATTGAAATTTGTTTATGTACGTTGAATTATAAAACTGTAAAAGGGATATTGTTATAAGGAAAGGTTGCCGGTTGTAAGGCCAGTGGTGAAAACGAAAATTATGACATGGGGATTAAATGTTAACAGTAAAACTGAAATAGTATATAACCTGTTATCATTAATATAACAAAAATTACAGAAAATAAGGCCAATAAATTGTAAAAGTTAGTTGTTCTTCCCAGTTTTTAAGAACTCTGCTGGCTTAGTTGTAATATAAGAAGGGTTAAGACGAAAGGTAGTACATGTATAATAAAATGGGCCGTGAAAAATGAAATATTCCGCAAGCCTTTGCCATAAGCGGATATACACTTTCTGAACCTTCTGCGAAAATTGCTTCCGGCGCTTTTTCTTACTCACGCATTCTCCCTTTCTTAAAATTGTAGATTATATTGACAATTTAATATAAAATTTACTAACTTTAAAATGTAGCATTGTTTAAAAAACTACACAACATGTATTGGCCTAATTAATTGAATTGGATTGGATTAATTGAATTGGATACGTCTGCATACCATATCGTGACAGTTAAATGTATAATTGGTTCCGAACTGTTTTACACACAGGTTGTAGAAATGGCATTTGCATTTTTCATTCTGTCAAGCCTGGCCCTGAGAGCTCGGCTAATTTCAAGTTTTGTAAACCGCCGATGTTTACATAAGAAATGACTATAATTTGTTGTTGTTGTGAAGCTTGTATTTTTCGAGATGTGAAATATGTGTTAGCGTAAATAATTCACTTAGTCGAAATTCTGTGTTAACTAGAACAACCTACGCAAACTGTAACAGCACGTTTGTAACCGCACTGATAAATATTTTGAAATTGTGGTTTTTGTATAACGTCAGCAATACACTAAATAATACAAACGATTGACCGTATTAATTAAGTGACAATTAATTAATCTAACGCTAGTCTCAGGTTGAATACTCAGAATGAAATTAAGATTAAACATAAATTCAGTTTTTTCATTTGTTTAAAGGTAGCTATTAAAAAATCGAACTTATGGTTTTGAACATAGGCCTAGTTTTTCAAACGTTCTCTACAAAACGATTTAAAATTGTATAAATTAAAAGTTAGTGTTTACCGTAACTGTTCTTTCAGACAATTTAAGTATTTTTTAAAATACAGTAATATTAACGTGTTAAACTTAAATATTTTAAAATACCTGCAAAATATTTTCAGGTATCCTTGTCACGTATACGGATGAAATAAAATTTCAAATTTATGTTTTGTTACTTTTTGCTTGCGTGGATTATGTTTATACTTTTCAGGACATAATGTTTTCTTCTTCGGAATTTTCGTACTTCTTTGTAAATCGGTATAACATTAAGATGCGTACGATAACTACATCTTAAGGTAATCACTGTTTTGTAAAAATTTAATGAGAAAATCCTAAATCCAAAAGATAAAATGTACTTCTCGAATCTGTGCATGGACGAAGTCGCAGGACGGCTAAATTGGAATTTTATTTAAAATGTGGTTCAGACAGATAGAAAGTGGACGGGACGTCTTGCGTCCTGGGTTGTGTGCGTTGTCCAGACCGGAGCCCGATGAACACCAGTTTCATTCGGTGAAGCGCGGTCGGTTGCTTAGTACAAGGACTTAGCTTGCGGTTCACCTATACACACGGTTTGCGTGCACCAGGGAAATTCGGATTGCCATGCCTGAGACGCAACTCCATAGCTTCTTAACGCATCGCTCGCAGGAGCTTAGAGATAAGCTGGACTGTCCGAAGGCGAGTCGGCCGTAACGATGGGTTGCCACGTTAGGGCGAATGGATCCCGCAATTAGGCACGTGCACACCTCGCAGTTCCCCGTTTCCTGGATTTCAGCCCAAGCGAGACGGCAAAGCACGTGATGGCTGTTGTTTTGCGATACCAGCGTCGGCAAGCAACCGCTTAAGGGAGTTATCTGACTGACTCCAGGGAGGATTCATGGATGTTGAGAATGGTGGGTACGCAGTTCTGAGGGGTTTTATGCGACGTATGTCTATGGGGGATCGACTAGCTCGCCCGAGGGGGTCTGACGCATTGTGGGGGCGGTGCGTTGTCCATACTGTCCAGTTGACGGAGGTGCGGGAAGGAGGATTCGCCGGCCCTTGCAAAGAAATTAGTTGTCAGGGACCAAACGAAGTCGTCCATGGTAAGAACTCGGAGACCCCAATGGAGAACGTAATTTCTGAACTAGAGGGTTCAATTTCGGAAGACTGACAGCCTGCTTATACTACTTCTACTTCTCGTCGCCCGACATTATGTTGAAGGTGCGGTCAGTCAAATACGAAGCAATTAGACAAAAGACGTCATAAATATGGTTCGTCCCCTGTGGTACGATGAAAATATGAAAACAAAATACCAGGATTTAAGTAGTTGTGCACCACATGAGTTTTAAACTTGAAATCTCTACCTTAAAGAGATAGGGTTTCAGTTTTGTTACACTAGCTGTTGTGTTTGCGTCGTATGTTGTCGGTGCGATGGGTCGACACGTAATCCATATCCTTTGCACCAACTGTGAATATTTTTAACAGTTGCAAATATTATCGTATTGGGTAAAACATTTACTATTCTGTAATTACCGGTAAATGGCCGCTTATAGTTACGGAGCTGATCCTTGGGGTGCGGTTCACTACGCAATAAAGTAGATACTACTTTATCAGCTTGTTCTCAGCTCCTATTTTCGTTGCGTTCTAGTATTGAGAAATACGCAAACACACGTGGTGTCTTGCATAACCAACGATGTATTAACAGAGAAAAAAATCTGTTTAAATCGATGTGCATAACAGAGGAAAAATTTCAAATTTGTGTGCTTGCCGTCAAATGGGTGCTATGTTTTGAAGCTAAGTCCATAACCATTACATCACTTACAAATGCTTAATTTAAGCATCTACGTACGTACATGTAAAATTACGTAATTAAATTTTATTCATTAGCGGCTACGTAATTCGACGTCTGGTTTATCCAGTAATTGCCTTTAGTTGTCTGATTATTGTTACTGTTCTTTATTTATTTTCACTATCCGAGACGAGCAACACAGTTGTCTCCGTTAATATTTTTCATTTAAGTGGCAGTATCCTAGCGTTTTAGTCATTATTTATTGACTGCCTGATGCATAATCCCTTTGTTAATCGTTTCTAGGCGTATTTTTTTACCTGTTGTTAATTAAGTGTAAATTGACTGTATTGGTTTCATTTAACTGAATTGGCACAACTTTTAATAACAATATATAATAATAATAATAACAGATGTTTTTGTAAATAACAGAGAAAATCGAGATTTCTTTGTTCGTTTTAATTCGTTGAAGTGTTATTTGTTGACGATCTCATTAAGGAATTTGGTAATACAGTATTTAAAAATGTCGATTTTCTGTAATTTCCCCGACCTATGAAATTAGTAAACTAAATAGAATATATTAAAAAACAAAAGTATTTTTGTCTCAACTTATTTGCTTGTTTTTACGAAATTGTTTATATATATATATATATATTATTAACAATCAATAGTAGGCCTACTGTTTATTAAGTAGGTGTACATATACATATATATCGTTATTTTTATATTATTTGTATTATTTTATTATTGTTATACAATATACAATATTGTACTGTACAATATATATTATAATATAATTATGTATAAAATATAATATAAATAATAGTATAATATACACATTTATATTATATTTTATTATTAATAAAAAGTACTATTGATTTTAATATAACTTAATATATATATTTGATGTGCAAAACACGCGTACACTACGACTAACGGTTTGACTCTCGTTCTCCTTAAATTTCACAGTTACTCTGTGGGCTGATGATAAATTGTCTGCAATTAATGACCATTTATGTAGCATGAGTTATAAAGTGCCAGCTTGAAACTAAAAAATGATGGAAATTTGTTTTGGATTCCGTGTACAGTTTCTTACCAGTCCGTATTATTTTTCAGCTTATTACGGCGGTAGAAAATAGTTATCCTACATTTGAACAAAAACGTAACAACTGTGTGCAGGGCGCGCGCGCGCGCATACACACACCACACTCACAAACACAAGTGTATGTTACATGTTAATTCACATTCATGAACATCTCATAAAAATATATTTTTTCCTTTGAGAATGTATTTTTCATTTGTGTATCGTAATAAATTATTAATAGCTGTTGATAGATGTTGGCTGATAATGTTTATAACATATGTTTATTCTATGCTCAATGTGAAAACCAGTGATGATATAGAAGAATAATGAAGGTCAGGATAATTATTTTAATCCAACGTGTTTCTGATATTACGTTTCACGCTAACGAATATGTCCTTCAGTACGATTCTCACAGTTTTCCTTAATAAACAAAAGTTTTTGCTCTGCACCTTAATGTTGCAGGTATGTGTGGAATGTTTGGAAAGCGACACCACCACATCCGGTTCTTCTCACGTAGTCTATAAAGCCATTTCACCCCTGTTTCTACGTGTTGTGTGTGTGTGTGACATACAGCAGAAAGACGCGCGCGCGCGTTTCAGTATGGGTACATAAAACTTTTGTATTTACGGCTTATTGCCGTCTGTTTACAAGTTTATTTACAAATTTGTCTTGTAAAGGGAACAAATAAAATTGTATTTCTAAATTGAAATCTGTAATGGGTGCTGTGACGGTTTAGGGCTGTTTGGGGTGGTAATACTGACTGTTAAGGATGTACGTAAATGATTCTTTTCTAAGCGTTTGCGAATAATTATACACAGCGAATGAACTAATCTTTTTTTCCCCACAGTAACACATCCTTGCCTTCAGAATTATTTAATTTCTTCAGTATTTTGCGTAGTTATTTCCAAGGATGAAGTGACTGCTGATTTGGGTTGGTGCTGACGAGTCAGAAGTCGAGAAACGGGTAGAAAATTGTGATGGAAATGTACACCTCATGACGACGACGGTGACGATGACGACGACGACGACGATGATGATGATGATGATGATGTTTACTTTCTGATTTCTTAGTTGTGTTTTTTAACAATTTTTTTATGGTTTTCATTTTTGTTGTTGCTTTTCGTAGTCACCCGTGTTATGTTTAATCAGTCAGGTATAATGTTAACAGCTGTGCTTGTAAGGTATGAATGTTATAGCTTTCCGTGTAGCTCTAGATTCAGATTCCCTTGATTTTGTGAATTCTCTTGTGTAGAGAGTTTATGTAACCGAATCTAATTCTGTAGTGAGCGTGGTTAATTCTTAGGAGGTTTGAATTTACGCTTATCGCTGTTGTAGTATACATACTCATCTTCATTAGACACACGTAAAGTTACTAATTAAGTGTTTTTAGAATTAATGTATCTTCTGCACTTATGAGAATATTTCACTTGTGATAACCGTTAGTGGAAAAATTAAAACCGCTTATTACTAGAAAAATTACTAACAAAGTGGATCACAGTAAATAAATTATAAATGTACATAAGTTGTGAATATAAAGTAAAATTATATAAGTTAATTTAAATTAAATTAAAATATATAACAGCATCTTAATGGATAAACCGAGTTTGGTGGACAAGATCCAAGGTGTCCCACAGTTACGATTGTTCTGAATTTTTAAAACGCATTATCAAGCACTGACACTGCGTTCTTGTGCAATCTTCTGGCTATCGGAAGATGTGATGCGGGTTAGCCATGGCAGAAATGATAAGTGCTTCTTTTATTTTGTCATCGTATGCTCAACGTTTCAACAGAAGTATTCTAAGACAGCTTAATCAACATTTCAACAATCATCTCATACACGATTATTATATTTTGGGTTAAGGTTTCACAACGCCCATTCACAATCTTTGTATGTGTGCTTACATTTACTTCTGTCTCCTACTTTTGTAGGAAAATTATTTTGTTTTTATAGAATAACGTTTCCACTTATGTGAGTTGTTCACTCTCATTACCGCGTAATATTCAGAAGGTATGAAAGGGGCTTGTAATGTGTCTAACTGATATAATACTAGCGTTTGTGTAATGTGTAACTTTGGTTGTTGAAACTGGTAGGTGCAGTTTTAGAAAAATCCATGTAATTTTGACCTCGGCAACGACAGATTCCAGTTTTTAATATTTTGATCGTGGAGTAGTTATGTTGAACTATTTTGTATTAGGTAGCTTCACACATATGTGTTTGACGTGTGGCGACGGCAACATCCTACTTCGTGTCGGCTACCGCAAAATGCCGCAACAATGGATACGGTATTTATAAAATGCTGAATGGTCACGGTTTGAACGGCAACTCCTCACGAAAAAACTATAATTATTTTACTGTTATATTTATTGCCTACACGCTTTGTTGATGGTGGTCAGAGTTTAAAATAATTGGTATCCTTTAGGTACTCGTTCTTGAATTTTTGATGTGCAAACTCAACAGATATAAAGAAAGCAGAACTTGCCTTTTTCTTAAATTTGTGTTATATCGTTTTTATAACATTAGTTGGTATAGGTGCGAAATACAATAAATAAAATGTAAGTAATGTATTTTTGAAAATAGATATTAGTTAACAGAATATATCCTTAAATTTTTAGTGACCGTCAATCAATGAAAGTTTTAGTGGATGGTTAGTGAGGATCGGTCAATAATAAAAATTTTAGCTATTTTGCGTCGACGTTTCGACAATATTTATTGTCATCTTCAGGACCTGTGTATGAAATACAATAGAAATATCAAACATAACGAAACAATTAAATATTTGGGTGAACGTGTTGGTGATGTGAGTGTGTGCGTGCGTATGTATGTATCATTTTATATGTGAAGACTTATGATAGTTTGTTTACATCTTTAAATTATTTTTAAGAAAACGAGCAAATTATAGTATGAGAGAACTTAATGTATACAGTATTACAATTTAAATTACTAAATGTAATGTTATTTTAATTAATTAAACAAACAGTAATCAACAATTGGATATTAGATTGGTACATAAATTGTTTATACCTACAACAGTCAACATATAGCAAAGTAATATATTACCTATAACTAAAACAGATTACGGGATGTTCATTCTCTCATACTATAATTTGATCGTTTTCTTAAAGATAATTTAAAGATGTAAACAAACTATCATAAGTCTTCACATATAAAATGATACATACATACGCACGCACACACTCACATCACCAACACGTTCACCCAAATATTTAATTGTTTCGTTATGTTTGATATTTCTATTGTATTTCATACACAGGTCCTGAAGATGACAATAAATATTGTCGAAACGTCGACGCAAAATAGCTAAAATTTTTATTATTGACCGATCCTCACTAACCATCCACTAAAACTAACAGAATATAATTGAAGCCATACTTTAGTCGTGAGTGTTTTATTCTTTGAAATTTTAGGGAATTCAGAAGAACGTATAAAATTTGCTGTCACTGAACGCTTATCGTGAGCATACGCAATGTACGATATTCCATTCCAGGAACACGTGAGAGCTGTCAGTCGTTAAACTGCGTCCGAATTCAGTCAATAACCTTACACATGTGCGTGGAAACAGTTATTCACAGCCTTTAATACCTGTGTGCGTCTGTTATAAATACTTGATTTTTTTTTAAATGCTACTGACTGATCATGTTTTAAAATTGTAATATTTTGGTAGTACTTAATGTTACGTACTTAGTCACTGTGTTGGAACTCTAAATGTATTTTAATGTAACAATTTTTAGTATTGTTAACCATGACCATATGTTGTTTACTACAAATCATGTTTGCCTAATATACGTTGTTTTGTTACATTACGTAGCCGTAGGGCATCAAAATTCCCACATTACGTTGTAGTATAACAGAAATTCATAACGGCAGCAGTTACAAATGTGATTTTTTGTACATCACTTGCAAGACAAAGGACGTACACTGTTGGAATATGTTCACATCGACTCCACTGCCCAGAACTGTTGCAGATGACTGTGTCAGAAGAGTGTTGTCGTTTTCGTTGTATCTTTTGAGTTCGACGGAGCGCAAGTGTACTGTTCTCATTTGTGTAAGTTATCACATAGAATTCTTGTTCAACCGACGATTGAAAATGTTCAGTCACCGTTAAAATGAGAACATTAGTCGTTAGTTATTCTGCATCAAAAAAAAAATTGTGTTAGCAGCGTATTCACAAATTGTCGGATTGCTGCACAGTTTCAGTGGCCTGTCTTGTGTTGCTGTTGCCTCTGAGTACAGGGTGGGGATTACCGCAATGGCGCGTGTGATTGTAGTCCCAGTGACGTGACGGTATCGGCTTGTCAGGGGGTACCGGCCATTCGGATGCGGCGATTCCTGTTGGTTTGTGCTGATCAGTCGTATAAATAAACTGCATCAGTGTTATGCGATGCAGTGCTCATTATTGCGCAAGTGTTTCTATTACAAGGTTATGAACATGGATTATTTGTAATGATGAATTAATTTAGTAAATCAGATTAATAATTGTGTTTGTTGTGTCGAACGAAACTACAACTGACAAAGGAAAACAACGGTTTCTACCTTCCAGGGTGTTGTTGCATATAAATAGAGTCTGCTTTAAATAAAACGCTGTTGGAAACAGTTGGTGTCTCTTCCATCCGTGTTTTGGTTGTATGTTATAAACCATTGCTTTGTTTGAAAACTTTATTGAAGTTTGACATCTTCATTTACAGACACGTTAATATTTATTTTTATGCATATGTACTTGTGCATGTCTGCACATGCACATTTGGATGGAAAATGATGATGATGATGACGACAACAACAACAGTGATAATAATGTAAGAGTTTAGTTTTCTTGCTACTATATTTATTACGAGTATAGTTTTCAGTCACAAGGCACCATTTTTTAAAATATATTTTTCTTATTTTACATTTCAAAACTAGGTTACGTTATGTACATTTTACAGCGATCTTACGTAGACGTGTAATTTTTATATTGTAAATGTGGTTAGTAAGCAGTTTATTAATGAAAACAACCTGTCATCGAAATTTACAGTAAGGAACATTACTGTATCTTCCATTCAAGGAAGTTATAACTTTTAAAATGGACACAAGAAACATAGGCTATATAAAAAAAAATTACTAGGTGTGTAATTTTGTGTTACGCTACGTACTCGTTTCCAAATTCTAGGTGTACTCGGGGGTTGAAAAACGTACTTTGATTCTGTTGCGGTAACCAGGAATTGAAGCCGAAATCTAGATTGCCAAGCGCCATTTCTACCGGTTTATTAATGTTCATTTGCGTGTGAAACATACTTCTTACTCTTTGTGTGTGTGTGTTACATCAAATAACAAGATGAACATTTCTGTCAGACAGTAGGCTACATACGTATGTCAGCGACAAGCAGTACCAAAAGCGGCTTAATAAACAAAGGAACGTTCAAACAGTTCTAATATCAACGTTACCAACAACAATGTTAAAAATTGTTGTCCTGATAATGCACACAACGGCCAATTCGGTCGGCTGGAACACGGATTATCTGTACCAGGGCGACTCACAATGGACATAATTTAAACACTTAATGCCTTGTGTATAGTTCGCAACAGACTTGTTTTTGTACCGTCGGTAAGCGTAAGCTGACAGCTTTGACACCTATTGTGTCGTTACACTACTCTTATACTACTATAGCAGGTACGCGTTTACAAAACCTGCAGGTTGTAAAACGCACCTTGATTGTATGGTGGAAACCAGAAATCGAACCTAAAATGTAGATGGCCAAGCGCCATACCTATTCGTTTATTATGAATATGTATAAACATTCCAAACAGATTACTATTTAAAGTAGTAGGCCGGTATCATCTTACCGAAATATTTGGTTCACGATAACGATCGGGCATTTTAAAAAAAATCTAAAAATAGGCAATTGTCGACAAAGTGGTAGTGGTATGTTTACAATTATTGTTAATAGTTTGTAAAAACACATTAATATAAGGAAGGAACTTAAGCGACAAACTTGCGAGGTTGGAAATCGTCTTTTGACGTAGATAAAAGAATTATCTGGAAGCCTCACATTGTTAACAAAAAGTTACAAATCAGACTTAAACAATTTTACTGGCGTGTTGGAAGAAAATCAGAATTAGGCCTATCTGTTAAAAACAAAAACTACTTCTATCCAAGACCATCATCAAACCTATTTGATCATACGGAGTCGAGATATGGGGTTGCACCCGTCCATCCAACACCAACATTATCCTACGAACTCTTCAGGGTGCGGTATGTCAGTAACAAATCCAGACATGACGACACGCAGATCCCAACTGTTGATAACGAAATCAAAAGAATAACATGCAGATAGTTCGGCAAGCTCCGCCTACATCGAAACGATCAGCCTCAGCCTACACGATCGACCGAAGCTCAAAGAAGACTGAAGAAGCAGTGGCCTTCATCAGATCTGAATACCTAATGATTTGTATTTATTTATATTATTTTCCTCCACATTAATAAGGTTTATTAACTAAGGGAGTACCTCCACTGGATGGCTTCTCCCTTCATTTATTGTACTCTCATCAGATTTTCTTATTGCCCCTTGCGAGCAGATTGTAAATAGCTAAGAAAATAAATAATATTTAACAAAAAGATTCTTGAGAATTCACATGATTATTTGTAACTTGCTCTGGCTCAAGAACTGAACGTCTGCGCTGCGCTACACACAGTGTCTGTGATTAATGTCTAATCACACCCATGTCTGTGTGTGTGAAGGCTCAGGTAATGGGACAAACAACTGAATGAATGGTACAGCCGTAAAAATTTTGCAACATTTCGTCTAGATAATGTAGGCTCAAAGTAACCGACTATATGGCGATTCGTAACACACGAAATTAAAAGAACATTCTGCCGTAGAAAAAATAGGAGTATCAAGTAGATTGAAATCGTTTTGGCCTGCCTTGTTTATCTAAGGTGTCACGTTACAGACTGGCTTGTTAGTAGCCGGTAGAGAAAATAGTATTCTGCACGATAGCGAGGACGTTAAGAACGTAAAACATTTGCACTGAAGCAAGTGATATGCGATTGCAACCTCAACCGTACAAAGAAGTGTAAAATATGTTTATGCTGTAAACGTGTCCAATTCATTAGTACCTACGTGTCTTAACTAAAAACAGCACAATCGGTGATACATTCGGTCTGTTTAGTTTTACCAAGTTAAGATGACGTAGAGTGAAGAGCATAGTATGTAATAAGTTTATAATCAGTCACGTGTTCGTCGTTAATAATTCTGTTACTTTCGTCATCACCAACACTGCCTCCGCTGTCAAGAACAAGAAGAAACAACAAATAGCGTAAATTGTAGCGTAATACTGTTATTTAAATATCAATTGACTGTAACAGGAAAAAATATTCATCGATGACCTTAGAATGCTTATTGGAGGAATGCGACAGACGCGTGTTTTGACAGGAAAGTTGGCCAACATCACGTGAGGTGCATGCGACACCTGCCATATCAGTTTGTATATATTAGAAACGCGTGTCGAAATCAAGAGTTTGTGAATGGACAACATATTTTTCTCGTGGAACCGTTGTGATTTCATGTATGCAAAACTAGCTATGATATGATATGAGATTGTAGACTTTGATTTGTAGACATGTGAGATACACTACACTCAGCCATTCTGATTTGTGAGATATTAATGTGACTGTAGAGTCACAAGTATTCTACAAGCAGAGCAAGGTAATTAACGGATGGACATCTGACAGGGTTGAAATAAAAGGGCGTTGGCGTTACAGGCTTACAGAATATCGCTTGATGACAACAATGAACTCTAGGAAATGAATGTAGATAGGAAATAATGTGCAACTACAGAGACGATCGTCAATTCGGTTTCAAAATTCATACGTGATGAAGCAGATGCGTTATAAATATCACTGTACGAGTAGAACTCACGTGTGTATCGCCCTTAGTTACATTCTAACGATAAAGCTAGTCATCTTCGTCTGACGAAACGATAAAGACGTGTTTCGTCTAGTCAGTTTCAGCCTCACGGTCCGCGGGTAAGAAATACAAACCTATTTTCAAAATTCCTACCTTCGTAAATTTATTAAACTGTATAGAATTCATTTTGCTGTAAAGTTAGTAATAAACTTCAGAGCAAGAATACGTTTCGTCTGTAAGAATGTAATGAGAATATGTGGTTATAATAACAGCGTGACAGCGTTGAGTGGATTATATGTCTTTTCCTTTTGGCAAGTAAGCGAGTTCAGAAACATTGTTGTCGCATTACAAGTCCGTTATTGTTCTAACAAGTGCAGGAATGTTCCTCAGTGTTTATAATAATAATGAGGTACACAACATGTATTTTGATTAGTACACTTAGCTGTTGTCATAAAAAACAGCAAAATGTTGTACACGATTTATCTGTACAATAGATATGTGTTATCGCGACTCTGCCCCTTATTCTAACCTGACCACCTGGAAGTGCCATTTCTTTTCCCTAATATAGACATTCCAGCCTTTTTCTGTGGCAAGACGGGATTCATCACCGCTCGAAACTGCCTTTCCTTTGAATAGAACGACGACTGGGGGTGTGCAGATGTACAGTGTCCCGAGACTCGCGCCGATCTATGGCAGCGTGCAAGATAACCCCACCGTAGGTAATCACCCCGACTTCATACGGGAGGACACGTTCACCGCCGAGACGACGGCCGTATCGAACAAGCCAATGGCCTCGTCGACGTGCTGGATAGTGTCGAGCGGTACTTGCCGGGCCAAGCGTTCCCTCTCTATTATCTACCGCTCGTAGCGAACGGTGGGGTGCTGGGTAGCCAGATGCACGCCGATGGGGCAGTGATCCGAGGACTGTTCCGAAATGACGGAGGCGTGGACCGGGCAATAGACGCCCCTGACCGCGGCTACGGCCAGTACATCAGGGCGATTGTTGGCTCTGGGTGGATAACAGGTAGGCCCAGTCGGGCCCATTACCGTTACCCGAGCCGCATCAGCGTACCTGCGTAAGCGGTCTCCGTTTTGGTTCGCCAGTCGGGGTGCTTACAGTTTAAGTCGCCCGCCAGGACTAACCTCCTCTGTGTGTGCACCGAAGACGTCCTCCAGATTGCTAGTCAGGAGCGCCGGTTGTGGAGGCTTGTAAGCGGAAACCACAGTAGACCGCCGAGAGCACCATGGAGCTCAACCGTGGTGCACTCGAGGTTTCGCTGCTGTGGGAGTACAACGCGGTGGTGGCGAACAGACGCCTTCACCGCGTTGCCCGTACCACCTCCTGCGCGATCCGGTCGGTCGGTCCCGGTCGTATTTGGGTAGCCAGAATCGACGATGCCGGGTCAGGTGCGTTTCACCCAGATGAAGTACGTCGGGCTTGTGACGGCCATCGAACTCTTTAAGAGTTCAGACTGCCAGGAGGCGAGACCGTTGGCGTTCCACGCCACGATTTCGAGGTCTCAGTTGAGGGATTGCCGTGTTTGTCCGTTGTTAATAACAGAACCGATAACACGGCAGGGTTCCACGAGTAGGAGGAACTTGTCTTGAGGAGAGGCGGTGGCCAGGCGCTCACGGATGAATCTGAAGCTTGAAGCTATTTTCTGCAAGTCGTAGCTTGCAAGAAAGTCTGTTACGGCGGTGAGGTCGTCGTCGAAATTTTAGGGTGAGTGCTTGGCTGCAGCTGCATAGCTGCGTCGGGTCGAGGCGGTGGAAGCCTTCGGGGCAGGTTCTGGGGTGGGTGGTCACTCGGGCTTTTGGAGGGCAGGCTTGGGTCCAGTGGCAGGTTTTGGCTGGCCCGTGGGTTTCGTCGAACCTTTCTTTGACTTTTTGCCTGAACGGGGAAACTTATGTTTTTGTGGCGGCGGCAGGGGGGATTGAGACCCTTGTCCTGCAGCAGAGGTACCAAATGCGCGGGCATGGGTTCGCGTCCGGTCCCGAGGGCGTGACCTCTGATTTGGCCTGCTCAATTTTGCTCAGACTCACTGCACTTGTGGCTTCGGAACCGGAGCAGATTTCGGCGTGGGTTTCCGTGCCACCGGCGCAGAGGGCTTGGCCGATGAAGTTGCAGGTGTAGGCTGCTGTCGAGACTGAGGCTGGACCGGTTTACTACGTTTGTCCAGCTGCTTTTTGTACATTGGACAACGCCTATTGTTGGCTGCATGAGAGTCACAACAGTTAATGCAGTATCTGTGGTTGTCGGGAATGGCACAGGCCTGCGTCAAGTGATCGCAACCGCATCCGCA
This sequence comes from Magicicada septendecula, assembly GCA_034769895.1. NCBI lineage: Eukaryota > Metazoa > Arthropoda > Insecta > Hemiptera > Cicadidae > Magicicada > Magicicada septendecula. The sequence continues at coordinate 982,595,316 of CM068367.1, read as the reverse complement.
TCCAACGTAGACCGGTGAGTTTCGACAGGCAAAGCTACTGTGGCCAAACCTCGGACACTGGTGGGATTGGGAAATCCAACAGGTCTGGCTGACGCTGACGCAGAGCCCGAACAGCCGCTTAAGTTCTAACAAGGCCTGGGTGGGCTCGCCCTTCTCCACAAGCAGTCTGATGACGGGCAGTGGCTTACGAGCGTCAGAGGTTGTGTAGAGCCGGAAGGACGACCTGCGGATCTGCCTGGGTGTCCAGTTCTCGTAAAACGAGGGCTGCGGGCTTTACTCTGTTGAGAGAGTAGGTATGAAACTGGAACTTTTCTTGTTCCAGCCACTGGACCACTCTGAAGTGTCCGATGCGCTGCGATAGGTCACGCGGAGGGTCTCGCTCGCTTGGAGCTTGACCGATGCGTTCTCTGCCAGCGCAACGGCCTTGCGGAGTCGGCGTGAAAAGCCGATCACGTTGCCGATATTCGTTATGAATATCGGCAGAACCCGACCTTCGGAGGTGCGACTAGGCTCAACCCCAGCGGAGGCTTGCAGTTCCGCTGAATTCGGAATTTAATTCAGTCATGTGTTTGATTGAGAACTTACCGGCTTCCCACCGTGTCCTAGGCCAGGAGATCTCCATGGCTAGGGGATCAAATTCCGTTGGAGGAATCGGGCTGACTTGCCGAGCTGCCTTGCAAGGCAGGTCGATCATCTCTACGTCTGGTTGTTGTTCAGTCTGCAGCAGCTTCTTCTTCTCCTTTCCTGCCGCCGAAATGTTGATTGCCTCTTCATAGTTGACAGTCGACGGCGAGGGTGTCGTCTTCTGCGTTGTACAACTTGATGTTACTTCTCTGAAGTCTGCGATCCTCTATCTCTTCTCTTTCTTCTGAATAGAGCATTTCTTCTTCTCTTTCCACTTCACTTTAAGTATTTGGCATAGCAGTCCTCTTCACTACTCTTCGAGTATGGAGCAAACCACTTTATTCAGGTGAGAAGCTCTTCTGCTTCCTTCATGTCCTGTACGTCTTGTCTTACAACCGACACTTTCTGTTTCATTCTTCCGGTAATTTTTCACTGCCCGTTTTCTCTGCATCGAGAACAAGGGGTGTAGTTACTGTCCGATAACGGACTTCTTCTTGATGTCAGCTTTTGTTACTGATCACTTTTCAACTGTTTCTTCTATCATCCTAACAGTCGATATTTCTGCCTCCTTCTCTCCATCTGACTACACGACCGTCACGATATCATTTGTACCCCACCTGTATGAAACGTCATTTTCTCTCATCCAGTTTTCCAACATTATCTGTAATTTTTGGTCGTCAAACATCATCTTCCCTTAACCACTTTTCAGATGTTATTGTTAAAATTATGTTTTTGAAATAAATGGTTTACCTTAAGTAGATATACGCTAGATAGAATAGATTTAATTCAGTATTTCTCTAACAGTCGGAAGTTAGATTTCTCTTATATTTTCTTGTTCATTCTGATGACCAGGACATTGACCTTTTAATCGTTGACGTATGAAACTTCAAACTCATATAGTTGGCATAGAATCTTGTACTTCAAATATTCTCACTTTTGTTTGCTCCGATCTCCACATAGTAAACATGATTCTGAACCAGTTTAATTATGTTGTACGTCCTAGCTCTTCAGTCTTAAATAATGCTCGGTGTCTTTTCTCTGGGATTTTTACTTCCATGTTCCATAAGGAAATGAAAGTATGGTGATGGCGAAAGAAATCATGTTCGAGATAAGGGCTGATTCTGATTGTGAAGAAATCACTGTCTCAAAACATGAAGAAAAGTCATTTTCCGAAAAGTGTCTGTAGAATTTTTTCTATGGCGAACGATAACTGCCGCAAATTCAAACAGAATCAAATAATTTTTCGCATATGTGCCTGAGTTGTAGAGGACTCAAGTCCTATTGATTTTGGTGAAGATCGGTTAAGGGGAAGGGGTAGTTTACCTGCAACGTTTTATGTTTTAACAAGAGTAAAGTACTTAATTTTGATAAATAAAGTATCCTGAAAAGGTCATAATTATCCACTGTAGAAAGGTAGATGAAATATCTACAAATAAAAAGGGTAGTTGAAGGGGGAGGGTATAATTTTTTGTATGTGTAATCACTTGTCACGTCGCTTGAACAAGTCTCATTTTCAGACACATATTACTCGCATGCTCGCATATTACACCATTCTGTCTCGAACTGCGTTACAGTAGCAGTGACAGTTTGCTTAGGTCTCATAATGTAGGTGACGCTGAATAATCCACAGTATTCTTTATAGACTATTTCCACACCTAATAAAGTTTGTGCTGCGTTGGTTGATGTTCTTTGGACAACGGTAGACATGCCCTTTGTACGTATAGTAATAAATTCTCTTCTGGTGATTCCTGTTCCCAGATTGCTTCCGTTGTAATATTTTTATGCTTGACATTTCGACCCCCACAATCTGGAGTCGTCTTCAGAAGATAAAAGCCAAAACAACTAACAATGAAAATATTACGATGTAAGCAGTCAATAAAGAGGGTTCGCCAGATAAAAATCACCCATCGCCAGAACGTCTCCTCCCCACAGTTCACGGAACTCCATCACACAGGGATAAAAAACTATTGGACAAATTTCGTTTTTTTCTGATTTCGCCTTCAGCGTCCCTGTGAAACATATGTGAAGACAGATTGTCTATATTAATATTGTAACTACCATATTTGGTAACGTTACATATGCCTTCCTATAAGAATTGATTAATTCTGAATTATTATACTATATTTTTCATTGAAGAATTTATCAATTGTTGTACATTCCATGTCGATTCACATGTTTTTTCCATATATCCCTTTACTTTCTTCTATTTGAATCATATTTATTTCTTCTCTATGTAATCATCTCCCTCGTTTATTTAGTTCCCTAATTCCCTAACATAAGTTTAGCTGGGGCAGTTTAGAGCGGCTCACTTTGGCTATTCAACTCTACTGGCCATACTAACTTCAATAAATATGGAGGCAAATCATCTCCTTCAATAATAATAAATGATTGCTGGCATTACTCATCAGTCAATTCATCTCAAATCATCAAAAAATAATAATAGTGGTCGTTCTTCCGACAAATAATAAATATCCTTGGGATTAATTCACGCATCTGCGGTTTATACATTGTTATTCTCTCTTTTCTTGATTCAACTTAACGATATTCTTCACATATTATAGGGATAGTTTGTTTTACATTTCCTCACTGGTATACTCTCATGATTATCTTCGTTAGTATATTACTTTTCATTCTTCTTCATCATTGATTAATCTCTTCATTTTGTATCATTTTGAACGTCCTTTCGTCATATTCTTCATTTCAGGTTTCATTCTTCTAGATATAATTCATAAGTACATTTATTTTTTCTTCTTTCTCATGGTTTTAGTGGGTATTTAAATTCCATGTGGTATTGGCTTTTCTCTAGTAAAATACACTAGAATATTGTGGTTGTGTGTGGTGGTTTGTCTACATTAATACATTTCTTTAGTTTATTCTTCCAACTTCTCATTTGCTCCTTCTTCCTTTTTCATTAGTACGGGTGAGGTGTTCTCATTACTTGTTGACGTGGCTCTTGGAAATAATTATGCCATAGTTGTAAGTTGTCTGCCTCGTATATTCATCTTTATTATAGTACGGGTAAGATGTTAAATTCACTTGTTGACGTGGCTCTTGGAATTAGTTATGCCGTAGATGTTGTTTGTCTGTCTCGTAAATATTTTTCTCTTTTTTCATTAGTACGCTATTATTCATAAATACAATGTTCTGATTCCTTTACATTAATTCTTTGGGAGCATGTTTTTCCACATTATAAAATTACAATATATATTCAATGTTCAATACATAGTTATACAGTTACTTCTCATTTAATATTAACACATAATAATTTTCATAACAATAATACATCCTTTTTCTTTAGTCAACATCTATTTTTATAATCATGTTTTCATTTTTCACTTTCTAAATAACAATAATCTTCATGGCCACATTTCATTTTTCATCTTGATATAGTCAACAGTTATATTCATAAGTATATTTTCATTTTTCACAACAAACATTTTCATCCTTTACATAATATCCATAATAAAACAATTCTTATTTATTTATTCCCTCAATAGTACTTGGGAGTTCTCGATTTTTGATAAGTACTCGATCTCCCACTTCATATTTGATAACTTTAGGTTGCAACTTTTTGTACTTGAGTCTCAGTTTATTAGCTCTTTCAACGGCATTATTATAGAATTTTGTTTTGTTAAATTTGACCTCTGCACTTATTGGAAAATTAATGATCTCTGTGATCTCCCGGGGTGGTCTTTTCTCATACATAGCCATGTAGGGTGTTTCGTCAGTCGATTGATGGTAGGCTAGGTTTAGGAAGTCTTCAGCCGGGGATAGATACTCCTCCCACTTCCTCTGCTGGCTGTGACAGTAGGTTCTTAAAATCCTTCCTACTTCTCTCAACACTCTCTCAGCAGGGTTGCTGTTGGGGTGGTACACCGATGTTTTGTATGTCTTTATTCCCAGATGGATCAGTGTTTCCCGCCACTTTCGTCCTCGGAATTGCGTTCCATGGTCTGTAATTATCGTCAAAGGTTTACCCACTTTGGGTATATACTTGTTTATGACTATCTCCAGTATTTTACTTGTCGTAGCTCGATTAAGTGGGTACAGCTTAGTATATTTGGTGTAGTGGTCAAATATTATGATGATATACTTATATTGGTGTCTTCCACCACTCCGTGGGAATGGTCCACAAATGTCCAAGAAAATTTTTTCTAACTTTGTCGTCGATGTAATTGGTATCATCACTCCTTCTCGTTTCTCATTGCTGCATTTTACCAGTTGGCAAATATTACAATTCTGGACGTATTTTTTTACTTTTCTGCTCATGTCCTTGAAATGCACATGCTCCTGCAATGCCTTTACGACCTTTACCGCGCCCATGTGACCATAGCGTATGTGATAGTCGATGGTCAATTCTTTTTCTAGGGCTTTTGGTACAACTACCTTCCATCTTTCACCATTTTTATTACATTTGGTGAACAATAATTGATTATGAGTACAGTAGTAATGTTTTATGTTTGCATCATTGTTTGCTAGTTTCTGGATAATCAGTGATACTTTGGGATCTTGTTGTTGATGAATGGTTATATCCGATAATATGTTAGTGAGTTCAGATTTACTTTTCAGTAGATGGTAGACTTTCGCAATGGTTTCACTCTCTCCTTCAAATGTTTGGGCGTTGATGTTTATTCGGGACAACACGTCTGCAGCTGTGTTGTTCCTTCCTGGTATGTACTCCCACTGTATGTTGTATTCTTGAAGTGTAAGGGTCCATCTCGTCAATCTGCCGTGCTTTAACTAGTAGTTTTTTAGGAATGAAATAGATTTGTGGTCTGTCCTTACTGTTACTGTATATCCTAAAATAAAAGTCCTAAACTTTTCGCATGCAAACACTATACTCAATAATTCCTTTTCCGTTGTATGGTAGTTACGTTCGCATTTGTTCAAAGTTCGGCTTGCGAAACTGATCACTTGATGATTCCCGTCTTGGTCTTCTTGATATAGTACAGAACCAAGGCTTAGGTCGCTAGCGTCACAATTCATGAAAAACTGCTTCTCAAAATTAAGGTGATGCAGCATAACAGTTTCAAGAAACTTTTCTTTAATTAATTCAAATGTAGAATCTTGATCTGATCCCCACTTCCATTTTTCCTTCGATGATAGCTGTGCTGAAAATCGAGCTGTCAGTTCAGAATAATTATTTTGGAATTTTCGATAATAATTGCAGATTCCGAGGAACGACTGTAACTGCTTTTTGTTCTTCGGGACGGGGAAACGTTGTATTGCCTCCATCTTTTCCTGGGATGGTGTAATTCCATACTCTGACAAGTTAAACCCCAAGAATTGCACTTCCTTTGCGATTAATTGTGATTTATCTAATTTTAGTGTAATGTGGTTGTCTTCCAATTTTTGTAATACTTGTGCCACCCGGTCACAGTGTTCTTCCCAATTGTTAGATGCGATCAAGAGGTCGTCGACATAAACTGTCGTAAACTGTAATGTGCCGTGGCCCAGTATCTCGTCCATACATTTGACGAATATTGCCACTGAGTTCACTAAGCCAAATGGTAATCTCTTAAAATGGTAATTTCGGCCTTCAAAAATAAAAGCGGTGAACTTTCTGCTGTTCGGATGCAGTTCGACCTGCCAATATCCGCATACCGTATCCCATATACTGTAAAATTTAGTACCATAAAATTTCTTTAGTATTTCATCGATTTCTCCAGGCGATGTCCTGTCATTAATTATGGTCTTGTTGAGTTCACGTGCATCTAAACAAATTCTTACTGCACCATTTTTCTTTGGTACAGCGACAATAGGGTTGGTGTATGGTGAATTGCTTACTTCAATTATATCATTTTCTATTAAACGTTGGATTTCCTCTCTTACAGCTTCTTTCAGTGAAAAGGCGATAGGGTAAGATTTTCGCTTGAACTCTGTCTGGTCCTTGAATTTTAATTCACATTGGAAATTCTTTATTTTCCCAGGCGTATCAGAAAATACGTGGCGATATTGATAGTATATGTTTATTAGCTGGTCCCGTTGTTCCCAAGTCAACTCATGGCTATTTTGGTTGGTTTTGAATTCTCGGATTTCATTGATTTTTTCCAACCATAAAGCTTCCTCTGGACTGTTGTGAAGTCCCTGGTTGATGGCGCCTTCCTGATGTTCACGGCCTTCCCTGATGTAATATATTACATGTTCCGAGGGTGCCTTCCTACATTCTGTTAAATTGGCGGTCCACTCAACTTCTTCTGTCTTCATCATCACCGTATTTGTATCCATATTAATTATTGCTGTGTATTTTCGTAATATGTCACAACCAGTGAGTAGAGTGAATGGTAGCCCACTGGCTACAAGGAATACCATCGGTATTATCTTCCCATTGCTTGATACGTCTAGTTGTACCTGTTGTCGGATAGTCTTATTCTGACGTCCGGTGGCTCCGATGAGTATTATGTTGTTAATTGGTAATGTTGGTATGGTAGCTTTATTTTCTGATTGGATTCTGTCCAATTCCATCTTGTCAATTAATGATACGTTGGCACCGGTATCTATCATTGCTGTGGCATTTGTGTTGTTGACTTTCACAGATATATACGCGATTTCACTATTGCTCGTATCGCCGATAACACTTTCTTTCTCTTCCATCAAATCCTTTCTTATGTTTTTTAGGTAATTGTTGTTGTATATTTTGCGTTGATTCGAATGTTTCGCCAAAATATCAGACCCAATAGTCCGGTTCAGTGAGGGTGTTCTTGGGATTTTCACTGCCGGTTGGTGTTTAAAGTCAGGTCACCGTTTTCGTGCCTGTCTTGTGACGTTGAAGCTATGGGTTCCTGATTTCCAGGCCCATGTCCATTGTGATAAACTTCTGTAGTTTGCGTGGCTGTTCTCTGACCTCCACTGCTGTCGCTTCCATTTGATCGATAGCCGGATTCTCTTTCTTCTCTATCACTATTACTGGAGTGGCTGTGTTGGTTTGGGAAGCTCCTTCGTCCTTGATAATAGTTTCTACGATTCCCACCTCGGCTGGCATGGGTATAGTGTACCCTTCGAAAATGATTGTTATTTTGATTACCATTGCCTTGTCGTGGTTGATGATTGGGAGATTGGTTTTGATATGGCCTGTAGTAATTATTACCTCTTTGGAAATGCGTGTCTCTCTGGTATCCACCTGGACGATGGTTATTATAGTTTCCTCTATTCACGTTGTTGCCACCTCCGTCTTGGCGTGGTATTGGTTGATTTTGGAATCTTGGTGGGTTGTTAAAATTTCTTCCTGGGCTATTCCTGTCATTGTGAATGGTGGGGTTATTGTTTCCAGGCCCTCCACGATCATATGCTTGGCTAGGTACTTGTCGGTTTCGTTGATAGTACCTTTCTCTTTCGTGGCTTTCGAGCAGGTCGCACATCCCTTGGATTGTTTTTATCTGTGAGTTCAATCTTCCCTGCGAAATACCCTGATTAAAATGGTAGGCCAGTTTTGTAACTAGGCATTCTTCTGGGATTGCAGGCTCCAGATCCTAGCCAGGCAAATTTTGCCTAAGAAGTAGGTTGTCATCGATTGCCTTCCATTCACATCGAATTTTCCGTTTGTAATGTCGTCTCTTATGATGTTTTGTGTAGCTTCCGACCAGTACTTTTGTTTAAATGCCGTTTTAAAAGTGTCATAGCTCCCAACTTCGTGACGGGTTGCTGTCCACCAGTTGTCGAATGTATTTTTAAAAGATTCATCCAACATACCCTTAATGGTAGACCATCTACTTTCTCGGTTTCTGTGTATAATCTCTTCTATCCTCTCTAAGAATTCTAGTGGATTTTTAGAATAGGTTCGGAACTCAATCTGGTCCCTGCCTTCTAAGTGACTCAATCCGGATAGGAAGTTTGGGATTGTTTGCAGACGATGCATTTCGTCTCGGAGGTCATCCAATTCTCTACGTTGACGTTCTGTTAATTGTGTTTTGTCATCATGCACTTGCTGCTTAATAGCGTCTACCTTTCCAGAGACTTCTTCGCACTTTTCTTTTAATGTCGATTGTACTGCTTTCATTTTGGTTTGCTCCTGCGCTATCACACCTAGTTGCGTACCGTGGGTTTTCTCCATATCACTAATGCGCTGGTTGATGTCCATTTCTGTCTGTACTAGTTTCAGGCTGGTATTTTCTCCCTCTTTCCGCACTTCAGATATCTCAACATTAATTTCTGTTGTTAATATGGCCATTTGTTTTTCGATTTCTTCAACATTTTCTCCCAATCTTCTTTCAATCATTTCTACCGTATCCTTAGCGGTTTCTTCCATCTTGTCATTGTTGATATTTATTTGTTGCCATATTCTTTCGTGGTCAGCTTGTATGGTCTCGACGTCTCGATTGAATCTAGCATTAATTTCATCAATCTTTTGGTTGGTCTGATCAATCTTTACTCCCAACTCTGCCGATAAATCCTCTTTCATTACGGCCATTTTCTTCTCCAACAATTCTTCGGTTTTTCTTTGCCCATCTTCCATCCTCCTGTTCGTCTCATTTATCTGGTTATTAAATTCTTCTTTTAATAACTCCATATTTTTCTGGTTCTCCCTCTGGCCTTCTTCTATTTTTTGGTTGGTGGATCGACTGGCTTCTTCTATTTTACTGTTCAATTCCTCTTTGGTGGATCGACTGGCTTCTTCTATTTTATTGTTTAATTCCTCCTTAGTGGATTTCAGGCCTTCCTCTATCTTCTTGCTTAACTCCTTGGTGGATTGACTATTTTCGTCCAGCTTGCTATTCAAGTCTGTCTTCAGTGATTCCATCATTTTTCTCATCCACTCTTGAAATGCGGGCTCTCCTAGTGGTGTTGTTTGTTCAGGCTGGCTTGTTCCCGGTAGGGCCTTTTGAGGTATCACTTCCGGTTCCTCCTCATCTGGTTGTTGAACCCCCTCCGCCGGTTCAATTGGTTTGTCCTTTACTTCCATTAAAATTTCTTCCACGTCTTCCGTCGACATAGCCTCCTTTTCTTCCCTTCTGGCCTCCTTCTCCACTTCTATTGCCCTCTTTCTCGACGTCGATCTCGACTTTGATCTCGATTTTGATCTGCTGGTATACATCTTGATATGCTGGTAATGTACCTGCTGTCTTTTCACGGATTGGGGTGATTAGGTTACTGGTTATGGTATATTTTCCCTAATCCGCGCTCAGACGTTGGGCGCCAACTTGTAAAGTTTCTTTTTATAGATATTGATACTGATAAGTAGAGTTGTAATAGATGTGTATTATTATTATAGATTCGTAGATAGTACGATAATATCTTCTTCATAGTGGATCTTCACTCACTTCTACCCTGCGATGGATCGCCAATCTATAATGTAACTTTTATAGATGTAGATATATATTTATGGTGTAGTGTGAGTGCAGACACGCACCGGTATCTACGATAATGTTGTTTTATGTAAAATGTTGTAATTGTAGCTATTATGGTTATTAGTGTGATTGTATTGTTTAATGGGTGCGTATTGATAGTCCACTTCTTTGATTTAAGATGTTTCGCGCACTTTGTTATATACCTCTCTCACTTACCACACGTGGATATTTCAGTCCTGTTCAGTGACGGTTCCGCTGAAATACATACACTTTACATACAGATAGATATTCAGGTTGAATAATCAATATAGCTGTCACACACAATACAAATGAAATAATATCTAATTAATACTCTGAATTATTAGATCTATTTAAACTCTTCCGCCACCTTTGGTAGAACTGATTAAAAATAAATGAACTGATTTAGAATTGAAATGATACTCTTTTTCACTGGTAATAAAAGTGGAGGTTTATTAACAATTCGAGATATTATAAAATCTTTGAACAATGAACAATCAAAGGCTAACAACCTTTTCGATAATAATTACAATTAAAAATTCAAAATAAGACTCTGTTCAGCCTCAGGGCTGGTAAACCTGTTAGTTGTACAATAAGTTAATTTCAAGAGGTTATGTTCTCTTGTATCAGTGAATTACCATATTCGTAAGGTTCTTTTAGGTAACATGATACCAGGTACAAGATGTAATATTAATAACGATATAAAATGAACAATAATTAATAATAAACAAATAAATATAAAAATCGAAAATTAATACCATATATCTGATAGTTATGGTACTATCGTACGCGGGAATGCGCACGCAACTTTTAGTATTCTTCTGACAATTATCAAGCTCGTTGGCTTATACAGTTAAAATGTATCACTTTATTTTAATAATTCGTTTTGAGAATTATCCATTTGCAAGAGAAAAATTTATTAAAAAACTCTTGTTATTATTTCCATCTGGTTTGGATTTTACTTGAGAACAGACCGGTAACAGTGAAACTGGCAAGTTACCGTTACGATTCTGAGGTTATGTTATAACGGGTATTGTTATAATGGTTAACTATTTCTTAATATTTATTATTTCTTAATCTAAATACAAATACATTATTCGTAATATATTGATGTGTTATTATCAGGATTACATTTATTCCTTCGTATTAAAGTTAATAATGTTTACTTTAAAACATCGAAAAGTCAAGAAAACAATTTTAGTCAATTGAGTGACTATTGTTATTACTCGTATTTAGTAATAAATGCTTCTAACATAACTTTTTAATAATGATAAATAATTAAAATATTTTTTCAATATTTTAATAATTGTGAATTAATATTTCTTTTAATTCTGATAATTCAATCATGGTTTTTTGATACTTCGCCTTTTCTGACTTGCGTAGTATCAAAATTATTTGGTTACGAAATTATTATTTCGGTTTCAATATTATTTAAATAAAAATTGTACTCCCTGTTTTTTATCTTTCACTACACTCGCAAGTACGATTGACATCATACACTAATCGTACTGGTTTAAATAAATAACTCCGCACATTTCATTCGTAAATATTGGTGTAGTGTTAAGGTTATGTATGTTGATTTACTTAATGTCACTGCCGCGCACCAATTTAAAATTAAAACTTTTTCATGTTGTCGAGTGGCGTGGCCTCTCCGTCGAAAGACTGATCGTGAACTGTGATGCTTACTCTAAGCGTCTCCTGCTCGTCTGGCTAAGGTTCATTCATTCTGTTGGTCGAAAAAATTATACTCTCTGACCCAAAAGCCTTTGTTTTCTTAAAATATTTAATTTTTTAACAAATTCGATTTTGAGGTTGAGGCTTTGTGACGTCAGCACTGGTACAAAAATTTAATTGAAAAGTTTAAAATCACTATAACTTTCTTAATCTATGTCCTATCGTTAAATGGTTGATGTCAGTGAATTGCGGACATCCTACGCTTTAATTTAAGTCTAAGAATGATTATTTTCCGTCCATCACTTCTATCACTATAACGATTTTATTAATTATTAGTGGTGTATCTTATATTCATAAGTCTATTACACCAAATTTCACTTATTTATATTAAAACACTTTTTAAATAAACACTCTGAGTCCATATCTCAATCGGTTTGATTCAAAATTTGGGAATAATTGTTCCCTAAACAATATCTCGTTATGGCGTCTTTAGGCGTCCATATTTGATTTTTTATAAATGTGCTTAAAACTAACTTTTCTTATTTAAAACAGTAATATTGCAATCTAATAATACTAGTAACGTCTATTTACATAATTTTACACTAGAATATTTGTACATGACTGTGTTTAATCTACTATTTACATTGTTTTAGTCCCCTCCTATCTCTCTTATATACAATTGTTACCTTATTTTTGGTTTTTCTATATAAATTATATTATGTACTAATTGTAATTAGTGTACACACATTGTACCTAATTCATTACACATAGTGGTTAGCTTTTGGCTAGTTCATAACCCTTCAATTCTTCAGTAATGGGTCTGTTTATGTTGTGTCATATCATAGTAGTCATTTATTTTCGTTAATACAATAACTAAGTTGTTATTGTTACACTTGGTTTGTGTTTCCAAAGTAGTATTAGACATTATTCTAACTCTTGATAATGTTTTCATTTACTTTTAAACAAGTTTACATGTTATATTTTTCATAAATAACTTGCTCCTCATAGTTTGTTTACATCTGGGTTCTTTCATTATAGTCATTTGGTTTTTAATTATTTGTATATAAAATGACTGTTTTTATGGTCATAGTCTGTTCTCAAAGTAGCATTGGGATTCCCTCTTACTACTGGTAATAACCTTAACTCTCTGTGTTCAATCTTTGATACAGTATTTTTCTTAACTAGTTAGTCATACAATGGTTCAGCTTACTTCTGGTTATATGTACATAGTTAGTTAGTTTACAATATTTTGGTTACAATACTGTCATTATTATGTTCATAATCTGTTCTCAAGGTAGTTTCAGATATTTATCTCACTACTGGTAATCTTTTATTAACATTGGTATTTGTTTTGATATTGTATTTTGTCTAACTAAATTGGCATACTTCTTCCATCTCTACTATCTCTGTGCCATCATATTTGCTTTGTTTTATTTGCATTGTGCTGCAATATAATACATTGTCTCTTAGGATTTATTATTATTTATAACAAATTCTTGATTGATATCATAGTTGATGATCAATTATTTATATTAACATGTATGATTTTCTGTTTCATAGGTGTCTTCCCTATGGGGTTATGTAACAAAGTACCACATGTTTTATTGCAGTATTTTTCTACTACTAACATGACTTCAGTATGGTATCTTACTATAATATTTTAATTATTTTGTTACACATGTTTATACAACTCCTTCTTAAACAATAACACAAATCTTTTGTATTAATTACAATATTTTTCTGGTCATTGGTTGAATTCAATTCCTGTCATTTTGTTTGATACATAACACAGGTTTTTTCTATGTTGTCAGTTCTCTATGAACAATAACATAATTGTTCTATTTTATTCTATTCTGGTGGTCTTATGATTATCTGTATTGATCACAACCTTTATTAAATTAGTCACACTCATTGTCTGTGTTTATTTGACTATTTTAATTCTTGCTGTTTCATTATGAAATTAACATATTTTCTTACACTATAAACTTCAGCACTGGGATTGTTTGTGTGGTTTATTCAGTTGAAATTAGTTAACTGTTCACAGGTTTCACATCTATGTTAAGTACTCACTGTAATTGTTTGTGGTTCCTTAAATGTTAAACACTGGTTTTCTTTTCATATTTGATAATCATCATTTCTTTTGGTCACTTATATAGTCTTTAGTACACGTGGTTTATGTTGAGTCCTTGCATGATCCATCCATCTTCTTCTCTCTTCATGGTACTCTTCCTTGTCCTTCTTTCTTCTTCTTCAATATCTTCGTTGTAGTCACTATCTTTATTTATTTCCCTCGCTGTTGGAGTGTGTTGGTCCTTATTTTTGTCGGTTCCCCTCACTGTTGGATCCTATTGGGTCTGGTTACTGATATTTTGTTTTGGCTCATGGCATTTTCCTTCTTCATTTTGTATTTGATGTTGCTATGTTAATATTATCTTCTTTATTGTTGGATTTTTATATTAATATATTTGTAGATACACACTTTTATACACTTAAGTTTATTTATCTAGACATACTTCCATGCTTTTCTCTTACTTGACGTTATATTAGCTTATATTATGTAACTACCATATTTGGTAACGTTACAATATGAAATGCTAAACTGTACGCAGTGTACACTCTGCGGATATGAAATTGTGTCCGACGTGTCTACATTTTGAAATAGGAAAAGAAATCATGTAATTAGTCATCGCACTCTGAGACAGTTGTAAATTTTATATAATTATATTAAACAACTTTGAGGTGTGAGACACTATTTTGAGAAACGTGTTTTTTGTTTCATAAACCCCCTACAACAGTATGCGTACATTGTTTTCTGTTTGGGCGTGAACTTAATTATGGATTAAATCCCCTTGTTGCGAAGGGGCACACGAAAGTCATATTAATCTTGTAAAGTTTTATGAGAAGAAAATTGTTTGTGTAAAGACTTTAATGAAGAAGGAAACTAGTTTGTAACAAATGATTACCCCACCGTCGCCCAGTGACAGGACCGAAATACGTATAGTATATGTTAAGAAAACGAATTAACTTTACAATGCTTGTTGACTACTACTGAATTTTTGTCCTCCCGTTGTTGGTATTAGATTTAGAGAGCGCTATCAAAATAATTGAAACTGTTCTTATGATAAGCCTATATGGGAAATGTCGTAAGATGTTTATGAGGTCATTAGAACTGTAAGCTTAATCAACCCGTCAGAGTCCACCGTCAGAGCTTAGAGAATGTCACTGAAACGGGCAGTGTTTACATTTGTCACGGTGGTAGGCCTACGTTGTGTGTCCATGTCACAACTGTCATCTATAAACACACACACACACACACACACACACACACACACACACACACACACACACACACACACACACACACACACACACACAGTGCGATATGTTGTATTCTAACAATCGTAAAATGTACATTAAAATAAAAACATTCTTAAGTAGATTATTTTTGTACGTTTTGTGAATGTTAAGCATATTTCTTTGAATGTTAAGAACGATGGTGTGCTAGCATAAATACATAAAATTGATTAAAATTAATGAAGCTGTTAGTACTATTGTTAATTATTGATGGAATTATCAATAAAATTATTTAATTGTAACTTAAGCAGAGTATAATTGCTGTACATTTGTTATACACGGTTTACAGTTGTTTACGTAAAGGAAATAAGGGACGCAAGAAATGGACGTAAGAAATTTTAACATCTTAAAATTACAGAATTATAGACGAGTGAGGTTTGAGAATTTTTGTGGCGCTTTATTATTTCCAAAGTAGGCCTATAAATAATGCCGAAACACGTGTTGGTAGTTGTAAAACCTTACTGTTACCTGGGTCATTTAGTTTGGGATTTTAACTGTAGGGCTGGGCTAGCCGCAGTTGTTTAATGAAATGTTACCGTAGGTGCGTAATTCCAACAGGAAACAGCTCGTATCGTCTGGTTATAAGTCCATAATAACCTTTGCTGCCTCCCATGATTCGCATTAACTTCGTTTATGAACATTTACTATCATGCCAGCGGCAACAATTCATCATTATTCCTGCATTTTGTAACTACCCAGTATAAACCAGATATTTCAGTTTCATCTTGAATAATTGTAATTGAGTAACGTACATTATTGAATAAATCTGCGTCAGCTCGTAAATAAACCTAGAACTTTATTGTGTAGAAATGTAGAGTATAATACGTTAAATTGGAACGAAGTATCATAATTATAGGTACATTTATTGTCTTAAGGATTATACAGTAACTTTTAAATGAATAACTTTTAAATGTTTTGTATGTAAATTGCATTAGTGATGCTATATATATATATATATATATTTATTTATATTTAATTATATATATGTTTTTTTGAAGATACGGAAACAAGGAAGCCGTAAGACTAAAGTTATAAGGGTAGGCATTTCTGGAATATTTGGTTATCACTTTCCTATCGGACATGAATATTTGGAAGGTCTTATAATTGAAGCAAGGCATTTTCGTTTGGTCACCAGTGTACGTTAGATGTTACGCGAAAATGGTGTAATAATGCGTTACCCTCCGTTATCGCACGTGAGTATTAACAATAAGTATGGCTTATTAATATTGGCAATATGAATTTGGTAATTACTTTTTCAAAACGTTGTAACTAATTGAGCCAGTAATGTAGTGAACTGATGGCAACTGCTTGCTTGATATTTAAAAAAGATGTCACAAGTGAGGTTTGTTGGCACAGGTAATGATATTTGTGTAAACTGTGTACCGTAGTTCAGTAAACGGTGTAATTATGAATTCGTTAGGCCGTGCGGTGGTGCGATGGGCTCCGTACGCCGGTGTATGCAAATGTGGTGGCACGTGTTTTGCTGAAGGCGATGTTATTTGCTCTGCCTTACGAACCGCAGTTAACGCTGAAGGTAATCTGTGTGCCATACGGTTGTGCTTATATGATTAATTTTCGTTACCAGTTAGGAATTAGGAATGTACGTAGTAAAGGTACGTGGCATGAGATCACAATTTTCGTGGTAGTTATAACACATTGATTGTTTAAAGCTTGGCTCCTAAAGCTCGAAGAAGTATGTGATAAATTATTTTCTAACCGGACAGCAATAAAGTCTTTTGTACGAGAATAGAAATGATGCCCATTGATGCACTCAGTAAATTACAGGAAATAAAACTAATGGTTAGTTATTTATTTTAAGATTGTTGTTGTTATTATTATTTAATAACACTGGTCAACATGATTTTCTTCGCATGAGAGCTAAACGCTGAGTCTAGTACATTTTTTCATCCTGAATTCAGATATGTAATTAGAATTTTTTCATCAGGCTGTGTGGCAGTTACTTTTTAAAATTGGATTTTAGCATTCTTTTTGACCTGACATGGGGAATCTTTAACTTGTATTTACCGGATTTAGCCAAGATGTATTTAAGGAAATGATGTTTTGTGTTATGCTGAATTACCAAAAGACAAGACTGCAGACTTATTCATGCTTTGACATGTTCAGGCCTGTTAAGAATGTAAGGAGGTAGTCAGTATTTAACGGACAGTGAGCCTGTTAGTATGATATTTTACTTCCTTTCTCCTTAGAAGTGTATTGTATATGTTGAGTAGTGTTTTATTTGTTTTAATTATGGCCAGAAGGTGTATAAATCATCCAGACAACTTCTGCTATGACGTGGTAGCGAACCTTCAAGTTTCAGAGGCGAAATTTCACGCCAATTTTAAAAACGTGTTATGCATGTTATACTTCGGCTGTCAAGTTGGTGATTTTAATAAGAACAGGGCCCCGAATATATTCTGTGTCATGTGTAAGGCTGATCTCTGTGTGGAACACATCATATGCCGTTTGCAATTCCCATGAATTGGAGGGAAACTAAGGGCCATGTAATCGAATGCTATTTTTGTGTAACTGATATTAAAGAAATCACATCTAAAACAAAATAAGCTTATACAATTGAGTATCCTAATTTTCCATCCGCAGTGAGGTTTGTCGTACACAGTGAAGAGCTTCGTATACCAGTATATCCAGAGATGATCTTAAGTGGTAACTCTGATGCTGACCTATCTCATACTGAAAATGTACCAGACGATTGTAAAAGTGATCCTAATATGAAACAAGTTGTTCATCAGAACCTTACTTTCCATTTCAACAAAATCTTAACGATCTGATTTGGGATTGTAACCTGTCTAAACTTCCAGGCTCAAAGGATGGATGAAATCTGCTCCAGAAAGATGTAAGAATATACAGTTATCTTAGTGGCGTTAGTGATTTCAATAACTATGAAGGAAAGGTGTAGTATTTTGTAACAATATTTGTTCTGTTAGGCACTCTTAGGTATCAACACAGCCAGATGAGTGGCGATTGATAGACTCATCAAAAGTTAGTTTGAAGAGCGTGCTTGTACATATTGGCAATACATTTCCATCAATACGTGTAAAGGATGCCGCTGATATGAAAGAGATATATGAAAATACAAACGAAGTGTTAGAGAAAATCCAATATGAAAAATATAGCTAGAATGTTTGTGGAGATTTGAAGGACGGTTAAATCCACAGGAAAAAGCAGCCGGACAGTCATTCAAAAATATCTGTTGCAATTTTCTTGGAAATCATAAACACAAAACTATCATGATATAGTAGCTGATTTTGTGAATTCATACAAAGCAATGGGGTGCAACATGTCTTCAAGAATCCATTTCTTGGACTCTCACATAGACTTCTTCCCAGAAAATCGTGGCGCTGTCAGAGGTGAGCAAATGAGTCGTAATATGTCGGCTGAGTAATGCTAGGCCAAGAAGAGAGATATCCCAGGTGCCAAATATGCCCAAAATTGATCATCTGCTAACCTCTGTGTAAATCAGAATGAGGTGTATACTTACCATTTCGAGATACATAGCTACTAACTTTATAAAACTTCAAACGAGTATCACAAAAGTTTCCTGCCTGATAGAAAATGTTAGAAAGTACATTAGAATTCAGCATGAAAAATACTTCTAGATTCAGTTATTTTTGTGCTTGTGAAAGAAGAACGTTCGTCTTTGTAGGCCAATGTAATAATAGAGCAAGTACGCAAATGAAATACGTTAAGGTAATTGAATACTTTAATGTAGCTTATTTTTGAGATGCATTTAAAGTGGTAAAAGGTCACTAAATTTTTGGCATTTCTTTTGATAAGTCGTATAACATTTTTACTCGTGATGATTGGTTTCAAGAAAAACAACAGATTTATCACATTCTAAGAGGCTAAAGGCTGTTGTGAATGGGCTATTTTATTGTCAGTTTCAGTATCAAACGTATTATTACAACTTTATCAGACAGTTAAAGTACTGTAGAATGTTCTCTGTATAATACGAGCAACGTTGCAAAAGTTAATTACTTTAAAATTTAAATGCACTTGTTTTAAAGCTCCCAGTTTCAGATCGTTGTGCTATGTATATCATTCAAAATCGCCATAATAAAATCGACAATGCCGGTTAGAGAGGTGTTTATAGTTATTTTGAATTTATGACATCCGTAACAAGTTATACGGTTTATTCGGTTCCTTTTACTTAAGAGCAAAACTCTTTTCATCCTAAAGATAATTGCAAAATCCTTACTTGAAACAATAAAATTGAGATTTATTGAAAATGTAAACTACTATTGAAAATAATTGAATATCGAATTTTGGAAAATGTACATTGCTAGAAACAATTTGTTGTTTCTATTGTTTTACCGTAGACCAATAATAAGTTAACAATTGTGAAATCTGTTTATAAATTAAAATTAATTTTATATAACTTCTTTTTGTGTACTTCTCGTTAACATTTATTGTGCACGCGATATTGTCATTTATTTGAATTCAGTAGAAACATTTTTACAGTGCGTACGTAAATTAGGGAACAATTTGTTTTTGATTTATGTAAATATCTGCAGGCCTAAGGATAATTAAATTATGGAACCAGTAGTCTAATCGAATGGCACTGTGACGGTAGCTGGAAGAGAATATGTCAAAAATAAAAATAAAATGTCATTCTCCCCAGCTGCAGCTGCTTACGTGCCCGGCCGACAGGTCTGACGAGCTCATCCCCCTTGCTGGGGAGATTCGTCCTGTTGTGTAACCGGTTTCGTTCTAGGCAATGTGTTATTCTGATTATTTTATCGTGAAAGGTATTGCTATCAGTGTATTACAAAACACGGAATAACAATTTAATGAACCATCTGTTACGGTAAATATAGTATATTATTATTCCGTTGCTGTCGGATCTCGTAAAAGTAATGGGGAGTACTGTATTCTCAGTTATTAACGCAACAGTGTACAGTTATGCAACGTTTGTATAGTCACCACCTGGCCTTGTATATATTTCATAATCTATACGTTTTACGTTTCAAGTGTGTAGCCAATTTCAGTTGTACAACTACCCGCTAATTAATGTTTTACCCGATTCCAATTGAACATGTTATTATAAATAATTCGCATTGTAGAACACACAAAAAATCAGTAAAATAATTTTTATTTGCCGGATAAGAGTTCACGATAGTAAAACCTCACGTAAGAAGAGTGTATTGTCATAGGCTTGAATTGTGTTCAGTCGTATTTAGTCATATAGAAAGAAGTCCTCTCGGTTTACAGAATTTATATTCTCTTTTGTCTCATGGCATACTTCTTTTTCAATCTTTGCATAAATAAATCTTTTGTAATTTTCCTCGAGAGATTCAAGGGACCGGACAAATGTGCTCGTTAAAACCGGGTGCTCGCTACAACCGAGTTGTTGACTCGCAAGCCTAAATTTTTATACCGTGATTATCGAACACACAACAACAACAAAATCTACTATAGAATAGGCTTTGCACAATAAAATTTCGACGTGTTTTACATTCTGCGCTTAAAAGTGAAATTTAGACTAAACCTTTTTTAGACGATAACATTATTTGCTGAATATTGGCGTATAATGTATTCGCGAAATATAGTAAAAGTAACTGTGTAGTATAAAAAGTTACCAAAATCTGGCAAAAAACGCAAAACTTTCCATGCCACGTGTACAATATTTATTTTTAAATTACAAGAAAGTTCTCTCTAATTTATTTGTCTTTTTGTTCTTCGTTCTAAATGGAATCGTCAAAATTCTATTTTGCACAGAGAACTTAATTAACCTTAAAAAAGTAATACATTTTTGTTTGTTTAGTAATTTTATATCTTTATATATCAATCAGTTTTGTAATTTATTTAAATATTCCACGAATTCATCACTTACATTATTAGTTTCACTAAATTGCTGTAATGATTTTAAACGGACGTTTAAAATGCTGTATTGTAAGGAACTTTTATAGACCTTAACCCATGAACAAGCCTCCGATGAAATGCTCGTTATAACCAAGTCTTTAATGAGTTCTTATTCGTTAAAAGCGAGTTTAATTATCATTCACACACTGCCACTATGCAGTATACAAAGTGAGGAAAAAATATAATTAAATATCATACAACTTATATATTATAATTATAACTCTCATTACAATTATAGGCCTATTACTTATATTTTATGTTGTAGGCATGAATATGAGATAAAATAAATCTCGAAACATCGCATAAAAACTGGATTTTTATTAGACCGAAACTCGATATTAACCACACACACACGCGCGCGCGCACACACACATTTTTTCTATATGCTTAACTCAAAGCTCCTTGCAGCAATTACACAACTTGTAGACGAAACTACATTGAATATATCTTAATATCATATGTATATAGGCACTTAGCCACAGTATACGTATGTTGATATTTGTATGTGCAGTTGTTTATAAAATATTTTCGTACTTAGATAGACAAACATCCATAGAGTATGGAGCATCGAGTTCTATAAGCTCCCACGCAGTGTTATTCTTATCCATTATCATGCTAGTATAAACTGGGCAAGTTTCTTATTCAGACTTTCTTTTGCACTTGCAATAATGCTAACGAGAATTAGATAACTCGACCTGTTACCTATAGTATAGTACCTAAATAATATTTAATAATATTTATTTATACCGGCAGATGAACAGTGCGCTCTACTAACATGTTATTAATTTGGTCGAGAGCTGTGACAAGTAATAAAAGCTAGCCAAAGCGATGCCAGCGTTGACGACTGCTAGCCGATTTGGCAGGTACACCTGCCAGTTAGCGTGGGCGATACAAGTAAAAACGCATTTCGTTATCTAGGGGTGTTATGAACAATCAACACGTTTACGGTGACCTGAAGATTACGTTAGTACGGTATCTATTTCCCGTGCACGTTACCCCTGTTACAATAGTGATTCTTCAGAACGCGGTTCTGTATGTTTAAAGCAAAAGACGTTTCTGTACGCAATATCGTGTGCACGCGTTTAAGCTAAATGCGTGTTTGAATCTGCATCTGTTTTGCAAAAGTTCTTGACGGTATGAAAGTTCTTGGTGCGTCTATTTCTACACCCACTTGGTTTTATATAGGAATAAATTAAATTTGTGACGTAAGAATTTACTACCATGAGCATAGGCGTAACTTGGGAGGGGCAAGGGGGGCACTCGCCCCCCAATGTTCCGAGCATTGTAAAATTTTGTTTTCAGTTGTTATAAATAAAAACTAACAAATAGTCAAATAGGAGACAGTTTCTATGCTTGCGAGCACAGTAAACACTATTTATTAACGTGTGTACTGGTATCAGACGACTAGTTGCCATAAATTTATTATTCTTATTTCTTTCGAAGAAACTTGTACGGGGAATGTTTGACAGATTTGAACGATGTACTTGAAAATAATATTTCTGTTCGAAAAAAACGCTAGAGACCTAATTAACTGGAATATAATGCGTGCCTTTTACACAAACAAAGACTTGTTTTGGAACACCGCAAGATGTCGATGGCTTTGTTCACGAATCTTAAAAGACGGTCGTTTGGAACTGTTATTTGTTAATGATTACTGATACAAGTGCGGTCGTGTACATAGTCCGTTAAAGTACACATCGCTTGTCTCTTTCTTAATTTGTTATAGTTGTGATTGTTTTGGTTTTTTATGTTGATAAGTGTTGGGAAATGGGAGATAAGAAACGCAGAGGAGTAACACGGCTTAATTTCTTTGAAAATTGCCTGTCTGGCAATTTGAAAATTTCTTTGTGTTGTGACTGATTCAGCTTACTGCTACTACTGCCGAGCATTTTGTGACAGTGTGCCTAAGGGAGAGGATGCGTTTACGAAAACTGGGTATTAGAATTGAAAGAACTGAAATTGTTTATGTTTATAGGTCTACAGTATATTTGTTCTAGGTAAACTTAACTTGAAGTACAACTTATGAAGAAAGGTTTGTTGATCATTAAACAATGAAATTGTTCCTCGTTTACTAACTAAGAATTATTACTAAATTTTCTATTTTTGTGTATAATATATTTTATTAATTTTATTATATAGATGGTCTCACTACACACTTGAATTTATGAAGCTTTACCCCCCCCCCCATTAAAGTTAGGCCCCAAGTTACGCCCATGACCATGAGCATCGTATATACAAGTAGAAATGTGTGGTGTCGCATTGGAACTGATTAAGGTATGTAATATTATGAATTCAGATGCATCATGTGGTAAAAAAATTAATCCTCGTTAGTCTTGTCAGGAAATTAACTTTAAACTTGTCAGTAGTATTAAATTTTTAATATTATATTCGTGTACTGCTATGTGTGATATTACACATGAAAAAGGGCATAGCCTGTATGGTCGAACAAGAGTATTATTAAGAAACTGGTAACTTTTAAAAAGGATTTGAGGTGGGACATGTTTTATAAATATAAAAGATTACTTTTAATATGTGTACTAGGTAGGCCCTACCTGCTGTTATTAATGCTGATACTAAATCGTGATACCCAACAGAGGTTATGGTCAGAGGCATATCGATAGGAAACGTGAGGTCTCCTAAATACTGTGCTACGTTTACTTAGTTGAATAATGTAGTACAGACTCTGAGGTTTGTTGTTTATGTTACTGCTAGTCTGTGGTTTGATGTTTGTTTCAAAGGCAATCCGATTATACGTACTTATGTATTAGAGCGGTTGACGTGAATACAGTGTTGAATAATGGCAATTAATAGAGATTTTGTCGCGGGAGAGTTGCGTTCCGGTATTGGTGTGGTCGATCAGGTTGTGTAATGGTTACTGTTGATTAATTACTGTATACTTATGTAGTTAGGTTGGGCACGTGTATCGCCGTTTGGTACACACCAAAACGTATTTTGATTTTTCTGCAACTATACTCATAACATGAAGTTACTTTATATGGTTCAGTACCACTTAACGTGATTAATTAACCCCAGTTAACAGTTAACATTTGTCAACATTAACTTCTTTACAACCAGATTTACCGTTCTTTATTTAGATACTACAGTTTCTGCACATTAGATATTCGATAATTTTTGTGAACCAATTTGTATGACAGAGTTTTTGCTTAGAAATTCCGCCTCTTTCTGCTGCTACGGTGCTAAAGCCCAAAATCGGGACTTGCCTCCTCTATCTTGACCGTCTACGTCACTCCATAGATAATGAAGAACTTCCATTCCCGCATCCCCACCTCCACGGCAATGTATTCCCATCTTTCCTTTGAATAGTTTTTTAGTCTTTTGCATACCATATTTCCTATGAGGACTCTTTACACATATTACCATTGTCCATTCTCACACATGGCTAGTCCATTGCAGTCTTCTACTGTTGGTTCCTTGAATTACGTTTTCGTTGTGTCGTATCCTCCACTTCCCATTTCTATATATGATGATACCTAGGAACCGCCGTTGGAGATTCCTCTCAATACGTTCTGCAAGCGTTCTGTTGCTCTTTGAGGCTCTTCTATTGCTCCAGATGACACTACCGTAGGATAGGATGGGTAGTATAATAGTTTTGTATATAGACATTTTTGTCTGCCAAACAATCTGGATATTTCATATAAATATTTTACGATTACAAATAAGTTACGCGCGCGCTTATGTAAATTGGTAAATAAACGTAATTATTTATTGGCCACGTAATTATTTAGCTAAGTAATTATACAGTAGGGCTGCGTCCGTCGGTTAAGTTCAAGTCGTGGCCATAACACTACTGTTGCGTTTAACGATTATTTACATCATCTTCATTTGTTTTAAGTACCTGACCTTGTTTTTACATTCCCGTTAAGTGTTGTAGAACAGTTAAACAATTATACGTTTTGACTGACCGTATAACTGACTTTATTGGTTTATCTGTGTTATAGTAATCAATAGGAAGACAGACATACAGAGAAAGAGAAAAGAAACAGACAAGCTCAACACGAATGTATTAATATAAAATGTTACAAATATTTAATTAACACGTTAACATTCTCTTTTAAGTAGGATTTGTTTAGAGCCTCGTTAAACACATTCACAGCCTGAGAAGTCTTAGACATGCAAGCACGGAATAGGCCTATGTGCATGACTATATTTTTTTGATCAGTGTTATTGATTTGTTTAAAGTACCCTACTTATTTATTTCCGTTCAGTTTACCGTCTCAGTGTGTGTTAACCTAGGCCAGGACGGACACATAATGCTTTGGATGTACGAAAGGAATGCTTTGACCTTGGTACCCTACGAACTACCTACAGGGAACCGACGACTGGGCTCAGTGCTACCGGCTATTAATTACTGCAAAAATGTTAGCGCTTAGCGGTGATGGGGAGTGGCAGTAGTATTATGAAGAATCTTAACGTTTTTAAGTATAAATCTGAACAAAACTTTAGTAAGTTTATTAAAGAAAGAGGAGAAAATTGAACTGGTAATAGGAAACAGTCAGTTGAAATAAGAATAAATAGAAAGGTGACCTGCATATTAAAATGTGCAATACGTATATAATAAATCGTTCCTGATGTTTGAGGTTTTTAGTTTATTCTATATATTACATTGAACTAAAATACGTAGCTTGTGTTTTCCTTGAATAGAACTCTCTGTTTTTACTCCAGAGATTTAAGCTTTCATTTTTGTTTTATAAGGCCGACGTTCTTTCTCACAGGAACAACAATCAGAGTTTGAACAGGTTGTGACAGTTAAATGATTGCCACTGTATCTGTCTCTTCTGTTTCGGAATCTAGTTTTTGAAAAGCTTTCCTAGAAAATGAGATTCTCTTTTCTGAAGTGGGAAGGGGACGTGTTTTGTGAAGTATTTATCTACTTCTTTCAGGCCACTGTGACACTGTTTTCTGATCGAAGAGTCACTCAGCGAAATGAGTTTCTTTATTATCGTTACCTATTCCCATTGATTAAGAGTGTTAAATAAGAGTTTCTTTATCAGTTAAGAATAACAAATCTTGTTCCTTAAGAATTATATAAATTAAATCTTTAATTGTAATTGTTACATTTTTATGAAAACACTATTACGTTGCAGTGTATTTTGATTAGCGAAACAAGTTCAGTTTCATTTTAATTCGTTGTGTACATAATTATGACTGCACGTCGAGGTCAGTATTTGTAAATTGACGATAACGGACCACTTTACCTTATGTACGGCAGGAGCAAGTAATTTTTACTAAAACTATGCACTGGGGTGTTGTTCAAGCAGTACAGTCCACTCATAGATTTCAGATAACTGAGTACAATATATTGGTTGCGTTCGATCGTGTTTGTTACATATCATTAAATAAGAAATATTTAAATATCAAGATTGAACAATTTATTAAAAAAAAAGGATTATTTAGTTGGTATTCTGTTGGTGTTAGTCATCTTGTCGTAAGACGTGAAACATAAAGGCGTATTTGGTAAATTTGCTCTGAACGCTGTGCAATACAGTAGCTAATTCAGAGATACACTTGTGCTTGGCTGAAAACGCATTCTGCTTCTTATTTTTTTGCATTATACTGTTATACGATTTTTATGTAAAATGTATACATTTTTTAAAGAGAAAAATTAGAGAAATCACTACATGTCAAGGGTAATGCGAAAAAATAAATCTGTGTACCGTTTTACAAATTTAGGGTAGAATTTTGCGAATCCTTACGATGATAAAAGAAAACTGTGAAAGAGTTGACGTAATTTTTGTTACGGAACACGTTTTGTGTGACCTTTAGTTGATTCTACAGTATGCAAAATGAACTTCCCAGATGGTGCAGATTTGCGGAGTGATTAGAAAATTTAATTAAATTAAGACAGTTTTTATTTGCTTGCTAAATATGAGTCGGTATGATGTATATAAAAAAAAAGAAAAAGAAAAAGAAAATTCAGACTTTTGTATGGTGAAATGTCAGAAACTTCATTTTGTTCTGAAATTGTATTTCATTCGAAAATGTAAGGAAAATCAATTATTCAGTCATTATATTACTATACTGTATAGTGGGTATATATGTTTTTACAGTGAAGAATACTAAAAGGTGAACGCGTATTCCTCCATTACAGTATTCATAGTAAGCAATCCTGCATGAAACGTATACTTATGGATGCGAACTGAGTAATACTTATGGATGGTAATGCATTTTTCGCATCAATTAATTTTACATAAATACAAAAATGTTACGTAAAATCATCAAACTGTAACCAACGTTTTCAATAATCTTTGCTGTAATGGAAATACGTACGTAACTCAAAAACCTTTAAACTTATCGCTTATTATTTTTAATACCACTTCGTTCAACAATTTCATCACGACAGCTTCGACCAACAATTTCATTTTTCTATAGTGGTGTGCAACAGTGTTATTTTTGTGTATGATTATAACCACTAACACAACTTTTTTTTTATCTGCCATCTGAGGATCACATGCCAATTTCAATTCTTTATTCCTTGTTCGTTTCTTTTTCTCCAGTATTGTTTAGAGGGATTCCAAGGTTGCTCCGACTCAAACCTTTGATTGCAGTTGTTGGGACTCCCCAGAACCCTTGGTCCCAATGCATGGGATGATGTCATGGTGGATTTCTCTTTCAAGTTACCACCTGGGGTAGTGCCATAGAGTGCAAAGTAGGAATTAAATTCCGAGATAAGATCGGATTGTTAGTCTGAAAAATTATTGTTTTTCGTGGTTTACTCCACTAGGTTATTCCGCTTTCTCTGTCGTTGGGAACTGAGATGCCTCATCCGCCTTTGAGACCGTTGACCGGGTTTCACCTGTAACCCTAGGCAGGGGCCCTTCCGGAGCCAGATGAACACAACTTTATTAATTAAACAATTTCTTGGTCGTGAGTTGAAACCTCTCCTCAATTCTTCCTAACATAAATTAAAGAGAAATCGTTATCATTAATGTTTTTTGTATCGTTCATGTATTTCATAGGAACATGTTATTACGTATATATTATAATACAGAATATATTATATTAATTGAAAACCACTTACTAAAAAACTTACTTTTTATTTTGCAGAGCGTTACATACGTTATAATTTTATGAAGCCTATCTTCTGTATATCAAAAATGTTTAATTATTCCGATACTGAGTTAGTGTGGATACGTAGAGTGCATTATGGGGAATTGATTCCACTTAATATCTGATTGAAATAAAACCTAGTATGTTCATTTTACAATTGGCGGAAATAAAATTTACTTGTTTTTAATAAATACAAATTTTTAAAAATAAAATATTTTTTACCCTCGCGTGGTACGTGTAGACCTATCTGACTGTTTCTAGGGTCAGCCCCTGTTTCATTATACTTTTGATGATATTATGCAGCAACGCACGTTAGTCGCAACAGCTTTGAAAGAAACAGGATTTGTTAAATTAGATTGAATATCCTAGTTTTCATGGATTTTTATTGACCATCTCTGTAAACCGCTAGAAATAACATACTGAGTCATTTGTATTTTTTGTTGTTGGTGAAATATTCCGCTTTATTTTGATATAAAATTTTAATTGATTTAACGTAACAGAAGTAATCTCTTTTCACGATTCTTTCCTTATTTCTGCAATCAATATTCTTCTTTTTGAACATTGTTTTTCTTTGAGTTAATTTTTTCGGTACGTTTTATAGAAACCACAAATTGCATATAGAAACCATTGTTTTATGATGTGTCTTAGGGCCAAACACGTGGTTCTCAGCGGTTTTAAGAAATCAAGACATGATAGTTGTGTTACAAAATCAAATTATAGTGATGTTTATTAATTTTGGAGAATTTGTATATCCAGCGTTTGTCGCACTGTCGCTGCTCAGTTAATTAGCGAATTGTGCGCAAGTAGTTCAGTCTTTGTCTTGTCAGCCGACATATTTACTAACAGTGATGTATACTAATTAACGGGTGCGCAATAATTAGTTCGTACAAGCTCCTTGTTATTCACACCTTGAAGGCAGCCTACGGAAACTGACGCATAGTTAACTCATCCACGACGGACCTTAGTTTTGTAAGTGAATCACTCACCTAAATATTACTCAGATAAAGGATGTGTGTGTGTGTGTGTGTGTTGGTGTGAGATGCGTTGAGGCGCACAAGTACAAAACAATTGTTACTCTGCATTACATTATATGGTAGGCCTACATCATGTATGTACTGTGATTAGTTTTTCAGTATGGTATTTGTAAAAGATCGTGGAGTGACTAGTAGTAGCCAAGGAGACCTTAGTTTGCTTTTGTAATATGCTCACGAACTACAGATATGAAAGCGAATAGACGAAATTCTGGATTTATTTTTAGTTACCGATTTACTATTGCGTGTAAAGTGACGGAATTTTGTTGTATCCTTTCATGTAAACAAATTCTGTTCTGTCCGTTCGACATGCCTAATCAAGAATGAGCTGTTTCAGTGAGCAGCTACGAACGTACAAAAATATAAATTGACAGTTGTTTGTATTTGGGTTGGTACTACTGTTTTTGTTAGCACGTTCGTCGTCGCATATTGCATAAGCAATTATCGTATCAACCATAGGCGTAGTGGGCACGTAATGTTACATTGCCCTCCACAAGGCTAGACCAGTAGTCCTACATAGGCACGCAAATTTCTCATCATTATCTGTGCATTCTTCAGTTCCTCACTGTCAAGGATACAGTAAGGTTTCGTTGTATTCGCACGCGTTTCACTGATACCCTCTTTGGGGAATTCTGTTTTTCAAACCGTTGTATTTTGTGATATACAAGTAGGCGGCTTCCAGTTTACTCCATTGGTAGATGACGGAATCTTAAAAAAAACTAATCTAATTGGAGGTCGCAGGCTGGGAGCGTGAAAGTGTTTCATGCAGGTAATAGAAATTACTTTTTACATTAAACACAACATTGTATGGAAAGTTCATCACTTTAACTTTTGGAAGTTCGTGACCTTTATATTTCTGAAATGTTTAACAAGTTGTGAGCGTACAAGAATTTTTTTTTTACTAACTTAAAGGCTTCTAAATTTCAGAAGTACAGTGCGTTATCTTTCCTACTGTCGAATCTTTTCTCACTATTTTCGTTTGCCATTGTTACTTTGGTTTATTTTGATAATATATAAATTATCTCAGCTTATGTTTCAGTTTTTTGTGTATTTGTATTGTGTATTCTTTTTATTGAATCGTTTGTTTGGGGTTTTTTTTGAATTTTTTTTTTGTATTGATTAATGTTACAGTGAATTTTCGTTGACGTTTTAATTATTTTACAGTGTTTTAAATTGAGGTTAGGTGGTGCCATAAAGGGTTTAGTTCCGAAAAGTAGCTAATTTTTCTGTTGCTTGTGACTAAAAGTTACCGATGGTACTTCTGTTTTAGGTTTAGTATTTAATCAACTATTTTCTGCTACAAAGCCTTTGTTTTCGTAAAGGTAGTGGTGTTGAAGAATTGACTAAAGATCGGGTAGCCTAGTCCGTTGTAATTATACACTTACCAACGTTTAGTGGTGAAATCTATTAATTTGACCACTAACGTAAATTGCAGCGTATACGATCAGTTGCCTTCACACTCGCCGTTTAATTTTACGTTGTAGGAGATAAAGACTCTTTGATGTCTTGACGTTTGTGTGGGTAAATTGTTTAGAATCATTCACAGTTGTAGACGTGTTTGGTTTTGTAGATGCTACCGTAGTGATACTGGGATGTAAACGAGTCTCATTTATAAATAATTTTGCGTGTCAGCTGGCCGAGAAGGCTAAATCAATGAGTGTGAGAACGTAATTATATTTGGCGCTATTGTGAATAACAACATTAGTGCGGCGATAACACGTGTAACATTCACACGTGTACATGCAATCGGCATCAGTATCCATATACAGTATTTGACTCCCACGTTCTTAGTTACATTCACTGTCATTTAGTTAAAGTCAAGATATAGATACTCCGGTTTGGAACATTCACCACACACACGATTCAGATTAATTAAGAGAAAGATTTGTTTCAGTTTTCATTATTGTTCCAAAATACAGTTGTTACAAATGTGTTTTGTTGTAATTACTTAATTCCGGCGATGATTAAATAGTGCGAATCTATTAATAAAACCATAGTAGTATGACGTTTTAATTCAAGCCAGATTCTCATTATAAAATTTTCACAATACAAAAATTATACGAACTATTCCTTACTTGATCTAATTTGGTTATGTTTTCAAAACTAAAGTTGTCGCTGGTAATTGTGATTGAGTTCGAATTTGAGATTTGAATCGTAATAAGCAAGCATAATATTATCGGGGAATCGAGTCGGTAGTAGCCTTGTTGACAGAGAAGTATTAAATACGTAAGTACATACATAAGTGGGCCTAAGTGAGACAATCATTTCAGTGTTTTATCGATTTACCGTATTATATTTGTACAGAATTATTATTTGTAATATAAACGTACGGCGCGGCGTTTTGTATATACGTTTTCCTTTTTCACCGAATAACAATTTTGAATTTGTGTTAATACTTCAAGAGTATGGTTAAAGCTTTTTAAATGTGTTTATTATTATTTTTTCATTGGTTACTGGCTATTAAAATAGTCATTTGTATTTCTTTGTTTCGTTGTGTCTTTTTTTATTAAAAATGTTTCTCAAGTTACAAGTTTTTTGAAATTCTTCTTTCACTCTCCATCTTCCTCCAGAGCTCTTCGGATAGTAATTAAGGATTCCTCAACTTCTTTTTATTTATTTATTTTCTGACTGGCTCTTCGTCGGAGCCATCTACATATTTTTATCTCCCGTACCTTGTACGTTTTGAATAAATGAATCTCGCAAAGTTTGCATCAGCGATTGTGGTTTCTGCAACAGTCAAATAGCTGTTAGATTCTACCAATGCACTGAATCGTTGTTCTTCCGGTTCTGCTGGCCTTACCCGTGCATTTAAATTTTCGTTCTTCCAGGAACGTAATAAACAACGAAAATATGTGACCATAAAAAAAACTGTTATAATTTGGAGTCGATTTTAGTAGTTGGGAGTAACAATAATAATAAAAAATAAAAAAGTAAACGTGGGTGGAAATAATAATAATAATACACAAAAATAATTTTCAATCACACATAATAGGCCTAAAACTAGCGCATAGAGTGGTACTCATATATTTGAAAATTGTATAAGAAAACGCTTAGGATTATGGGAAGGCTCGTCCCGGTCCTAGGCTGGATCTGGAACTACTCTCTGCATGTGTCTATAGACGTCGTGGTAGTGCTTGTGTCACTTCTTATGACATCTATCAGTTTTTGTGGGTTGAACAAAATCTTGGTATTATATATTGCTGAATGTCAAATTTTTTAACCAGTAGCCTATAGAAGTTTTTGATTTCGTATAATGAATTAATTACATAAAACATCGATGTAGTGAGTGTACGAGTTCTGTTTGTATTTCTTTCTTTTTCCACTGACAACTAGCAAACGTCTTCAGGCAGAGTTTCGGAGAAGCCGACTTACACACGTTAAACGTTTAGAGCATTAACAAAACGTAATTCCAAGTTAATTTGTGAAACTTCTAAACATCGACAAGAACAAAATGCAGATTTCGGTTGATCGATGTTAACCGAAAACTTATGTTGGAGCATTGTTATAGTCAAGTAACTAAAAGACACCGTGAAAAAAGTTTACTACTTTTAAACTTTTTGAACTGTCGTTACATTTGTTAATTGCTAGTCTGTACTTGGCACTTTTTCCAGTCGTTATACAATGAAGTGTTCAACAGTCGCGGAGTTTGTCGTCTGTCACTCTGAATAAAGAATATTAAGTAAAAAGGTTCCCCTATTGTCAGCGTGTCATTCTTATTACAGATTAAAATTTTGAAATGTCTCGGCATTCTCTGTTACCCGCTTTTACTTTTGTATAGAACTCCAGCAGTGCACAACTCTTATATTTTGAAAAATAATATTTGTCCTATAATTGAAATATGGTTGTGTAGCTGTCAGATATAATGGTAAAAGTAAAATAAGTAGTATTACTCTCAACAAATTCGTAGAAGATATTTCTGGTTGTAATACTAGTTGTAGTGAAATAAATGTAAGTAGTTGCCGTAACAAAAAATTGTTTATCAGCACGCTTCAGAAGCGATGTTGATAGTCAGGAGTACTACTGCAGTTACTAGTGGGACTGTCAGCTGTGGCACTGAGGTTGGGGATGAAGATTACACTTTTTGTAAATTGCAGAGTAGTTGGAAATGGTGAAAAAGAAAATGAAAACTCTCCGGGGACACATAAACATGTAATCATTCAATACAAGAAATGTTGCAATGCCCAGGTCTAGACATTGAGGGATCCTGTGTAGATTGGTGGTGATCTAACAATATTAGCCTTATAGTACGGTTATAAGGTAGTTTACAGACTGGAGAAAATATTTTATAGTTCAAAAAACATATACGAAATACGTGATAACTCATAAATTATTACCTTTGAAATGTCAACTTTGGGCTCTTGGGTTGGAGCAACCATTTCATGTATCCGTAATACTGTTTTATTTTATGTGGTTACGAAGGTAAATGTACGAAAGTAGGGAAGTCATTCGTACTTTAATAGTCAATTTCTTGTACATTGTAAATGGACGTTGGCGGTGTTTCTTCTCAGATAGTTAAGACACTTAGTATGTTTTTTTTAATATCTTCAGTAATTTTCCATCGTAGAGAATAAAAAAGACTTTCACTAATTGTGCTGACACTGTCCATTTGTTTAGTTTCCCGTTTAGATTAGCGTGGTTGTAATGTGAGTAGTTATATATAACTGGAAAGCAAAAGGTAAATAGTAAAGTTGAATAGCATTGTTGAAATTGAAGAAGAGCAAGAAATTAATTTCGAAATTTAATTTTGTTTATTTTGAACATGAAATTAAAGTTCAGTGTTAGTTGCAAAACTTCATCAGATACTGAAGTTATGTACATTTCAACAGATATGTGTACACTTATTGAACACATTATTAGTTTTGAAGGCAAAGTTCCAGATTTAACAAATAGCCCTAGTAGACTTACAATTGTCCGATAGTCATCTACAGATAAATTATACTTTGTCTCAAACAAATTTATAGCAAGGACTCAGTTTACACTAAAGAACAAACTAAAAGTAAAGTTAAGTGTTTGAACAACATGCTGAGACATAGCTTAGGGCGATCCACTAAAGAAAAAATGTCACTTTTCAAGATATCTTCAGTGTCTATAAATTAAAGAATAACCTTTACTTAAAATTATTTATATTTCTAGCTCTGCTTTTTATTTCGCTATATGATATTAAAACAAATCTTTAACTCCTTTGTTTTCAAATTACATTTAAAATTACTACAGTATAAAAACATGTGAACGTAATAGTAAGAACATTTAACAGAGTTAATTTTTCAAATTGATTACCACAGATTTTCACTAAACCCGTTGTATTGAGTTGTTTTAAAATCTAATCTTTTTACTAAAGATATTTTTAATACCAGATTACGCATACAGCTATGGTAAACATAAGCACACGTCTATGGACTGTTACCAATGTTTTGCAGTAAAAATAAGAATACGCGATTGTTTCCAGTACGTGAAGTAGGCTAACAACACTAAGATAGCTAACAGCAAGTCGGTGTGCTATCAACTAGTATGAGACAAGGTAGGCGTATAGTGTTCCTCCTCTACAAGTCTGTACAGATCACATTTTTAGTTTAGAGCGGTTGCATAGAAGCGTTCTGGCAGCTTTACCTCGTGTACTGCACAGGTTTGAACTTCAAGGCTTTCTAGTTAAGGGCTAAAGCTGTCTCGCTGAAACTGTTAGCGTCGGCTATCAAAGCCACTATAATTAGCAATCGTAATTAATTTTTTAGCTCCACCTTTGTAGTTCCGTTGGGGACACGTCTTACACTGGCAGCAGAATGACGGAGACTCGACGGGTAAAGTTGCAATTGCTGAATTCTGATTATGGCAACGGCGAGTCAACGCTGACTAAACATGTTTATATTACTTTACTATCAGGACACGCAGTAGGGGTGATCTAAGAACATATTTTTAGATCAAAGCGCTCCGAAAGTAAACCTTTTGACTGAAGCTGTCAGGCTACGTTTGCCACGTGGCAGCCCAGTTAAATTGTTGTGTTTCGCATTTATCATTTGTTGGCCATTACAGGTTTAGTCATGGAATGATACGCAGTATAACAAAGTATCCCTATGGTTAAAACATGTGGAAATGAATGTTCTGTAAAAACAATTTAGCAAATTTCGTGATTTCTTTTTCCGGTCTGCACGATTGCCCAACAGACAAAACAGTTCGCACTATAGTCCATTAATTCGAGAAAACTGGGTCTGTAAAAACGCCTGTACGTGCTTGTTCAACTGAAAACCGCGGTTCGTGAAAGTGTTGTTGAAGGGCCAAAAACGTGAATTCCACGCTGTTCGTATCACTTACTATGCAAATACCACCACATGCCGAATTTAAGACAGTATTTGGCGCTCTGTAAGTGCATAATTTTCAATTGACAACAATTTTTGCAAGAAAATAGCGGAGAAGCCCGCTTTTACGTAATGTATACGTAAACAAGCAAAAGTGTCGAATCCGAAGCAAGCTGTCGGTTCTCTCAGGTAGCTGCCAAGATCGTTCAAGTTGGCACCGTTGGATTATTTCTTGGAGGTGGGCCTACGTTATAATAAGGTATACGCTAACAATCGACAAATATCCAGGAGCTCAAATACGAGATTCGAGATTTTAGGCCTAATTCGTAACATGCTCAGATGCAAATTATGCTTGAAAACCAAATTATGCTCAGATGCCGTTTAAAATTTTGGTAAGGGGTGGCTATGGCCTCGGGGATTTGCGTACCAATACTAAATAAAGATAATAGGCCTATTACTTGAAATAAAGATATTCAAAATTTTCTACATACAACATTTTTTATTAAAAAAATTAATTAGCTCGTGTTGGAAAATTTTTTGTTTATTGTGGCCCTATATTTATGAAAATATTTTACGCAAATATAAATTTCACACTGTTATGAATTATGAGAAAATAACTTTAAGGTCTGTGAAAAATCTAATGAGATTAGAGTGATAACCGATGTGCTTGCTGTTGAGCTACTGGTACTAAAATTTAATTATACAATTAATGCTGTTTCTGATATTTCAACGTTTGTCGCGTTAATCCAATCTCCACTACTAATTTACATGAAGAAGCAATCTAATTACACCGGCTTGACTTGAAAATGGACTCGTATTCAAAATCTTTATTTTAGTTTTTTGCTTCGCAATTGCTAATGTCAGCTTTCCCCCCTATTTCGTAACCACAACTTGCATAATTCAGATGTGCTGTCTCAATATGCACTAGTCATGCAAATGATATAGAAAACCAGGAATATTGATTTCATCTGAACCGCTTCGCTTTTCCCCATTGTTTTTATTCGTTCGATAACGAATATATTTTTTAAACAGAAAATAATTGTTCGATCAGAAAAAGCTTTGTTTTTCTTGTCGACTAGAAGTAGGTACACTACTTAAAGGAATATCTCACCAATTATAAGGGACAGAAAAACAGTATATGTAATATAAAGTAATTGTTTGTAAACATTGAAAATGTAAACCGTTATATCTGGAATCGCAAAACTTATATTATATATAACACTTGTAGATATCAGAACTTCAGAAGAACATTCCTTGAACTCCATATTAAACTTAGTTTGTTTTTACTTCCATATTCCTTAAGGAATGGAAGTATGGTGATGGCAAAAAAAATCGTGTTCGAGATTATTGCAGATTCTGATTCTACTACACTCAAAACATGAAAAAAAGTCGTTTTCCGAAAAGTGTCTGTGTGTGTGTCTGTCTGTCTGTCTGTCTGTCTGTCTGTCTGTCTGTAGATTTTTTTTCTATGGCAAACGATAACTGCCGCAAATTCAAACAGAATCAAATAATTTTTTGCATGCAGCCCTGATTTGCAGAGTACTCGCGACCTATTCTTTTTGGTGAAGATCGGTTGAGGGAAAGGGGTAGTTTACCTGAAACGGTTTTTTTTTAGCAAGGGTAATTTTGTTTGTTTGGCAAACGATAACAGCCGCAAATTCAAACAGAATCAAATAATGTTTCGCATACAGCCCTGAATTGTAGAGTTCTCAAGATCTTTTGATTTTGGTGAAGATCGGTTAAGGGAAAGGGGTAGTTTACCTGTAACGTTTTATGTTTTAACAAGGGTATTTCCTATGGCAAACGATAACAGCCGGAAATTCAAACAGAATCAAAAGATTATTTGCATACAGCCCTAAATTGTAGAGTTCTCAAGACCTATTGTTTTTGGTGAAGATCGGTTAAGGGAAAGGGGTAGTTTACCTACAACGTTTTTTTAACAAGGGTATTTTCTATGGCAAACGATAACAGCCGCAAATTCAAACAGAATCAAAAGATTATTTGCATACAGCCCTAAATTGTAGAGTTCTCAAGACGTATTGTTTTTGATGAAGTTCGGTTGAGGGAAAGGGGTAGTTTACCTGCAACGTTTTTTTAACAAGGGTATTTTCTATGGCAAACGATAACAGCCGCAAATTCAAACAGAATCAAATAATGTTTTGCATACAGCCCTGATTTGTAGAGTACTCAAGACCTATTATTTTTGGTGAAGATCGGTTAAGGGAAAGGGGTAGTTTACCTGTAACATTTTATGTTTTAACAAGGGTATTTCCTATGGCAAACGATAACAGCCGCAAATTCAAACAGAATCAAAAGATTATTTGCATACAGCCCTAAATTGTAGAGTTCTCAAGACCTATTGTTTTTGGTGAAGATCGGTTGAGGGAAAGGGGTAGTTTACCTGCAACGTTTTTTTAACAAGGGTATTTTCTATGGCAAACGATAACAGCCGCAAATTCAAACAGAATCAAATAATGTTTTGCATACAGCCCTGATTTGTAGAGTACTCAAGACCTATTGTTTTTGGTGAAGATCGGTTAAGGGGAAGGGGTAGTTTACCTGCAACGTTTTTTTATCAAGCGTATTTTCTATGGCAAACGATAACAGCCGCAAATTCAAACAGAATCAAATAATGTTTTGCATACGTCCCTGAATTATAGAGGTCTCAATGACTTTCGATTTTGGTGAAGATCGGTTAAGGGGAAGGGGTAGTTTACCTGCAACCTTTTACGTTTTAACAAGAGTAAAGTACTTGAAAATTTATTTAAACTTTTTGAAACAATGGTAATTGTTAAAAATAAAATAATTTTGTTGCCAGGCAATAAAATTATAATTTTTTCATTTTAATGTAATATAATATTTTTCATTTAATACAGCAATAAAAAGGCAGGTAAGACACAGCCTGGCTGTTTGGCTGAAAATGATTTTAAATATAAATCTTAGAATATGGAAGTCATGTATGGTTCTCCATACCGATATTTTATTTTAGGTCCCTTATTTTTTTGTTTTGTTTTATTGTACATGACTTGTTTGTGTACTGTAAATGTAGCACTGATGAAGTAAAAATGTATTCTGGTTATGCTAAAATGAAATGACTGAATCTTAGTTCAGTCAGCGTAGAACTCCGTGTACGTCAGTCGGAGGTCCTCGTAAAGAATGTAGTGGCTTCATACACTTGGGCGGTTCTGCGGCAACGAACTATGCCATTCGCTAAAAGGCGTCGCATCGACCCTTCTGAAATATGTTTTTATTTACCACAGTAGTGAAAATTTTGCTCAAAGAAAATATATTTTATATTTATTTACAAAGTGTGCGATGAATTTGAATAATAGGATACGTTCATTTCTGATCTGAAAATAGGCTATACCAACCAGCGCACGAGTGTGTAGACCAACAAAATAAATATTATTGCAAAACCTCTTTTTGTGTATATTTAAATTTGTACAGTCTGCTGATATGTTACAATTGATTAATTTTTAATACTCAGTCTTCGACGTACTTATTTGGACTTCTGTTTCGCAAAGATTAGATAATAAATAAATTAATTAGAAACATTTAAACTACGCGTTATTTGTTGGAAGAAACGTGCTTATCAGTTAC
The DNA here is from genome assembly GCA_034769895.1 of Magicicada septendecula. Taxonomy (NCBI): domain Eukaryota; kingdom Metazoa; phylum Arthropoda; class Insecta; order Hemiptera; family Cicadidae; genus Magicicada; species Magicicada septendecula. The sequence continues at coordinate 982,556,493 of CM068367.1, read as the reverse complement.
GTATGTCTATAGAATAACAAATTATTATTGAATGCACACAGTATATGACTATAGTTTGCGCCAGGTTTCTGTCGTCACACTGATTAAAAAGAATTGATGTTTCATCATTCTCGATTCTCTACTTCGTTCATTTTTACTTCCATATTCCTTAAGGAATGGAAGTATGGTGATGGCAAAAAAAATCGTGTTCGAGATTATTGCAGATTCTGATTGTACTACACTCAAAACATGAAAAAAAGTCGTTTTCCGAAAAGTGTCTGTGTGTGTGTCTGTCTGTGTGTCTGTAGATTTTTTTTCTATGGCAAACGACAACTGCCGCAAATTCAAACAGAATCAAATAATTTTTTGCATACAGCCCTGATTTGTAGAGGACTCGCGACCTATTGTTTTTGGTGAAGATCGGTTGAGGGAAAGGGGTTGTTTACCTGCAACGGTTTTTTTTAATCAAGGGAAATTTTTTGTTTTTGGCAAACGATAACAGCCGCAAATTCAAACAGAATCAAATAATGTTTCGCATACAGCCCTGAATTGTAGAGTTCTCAAGACCTATTGTTTTTGGTGAAGATCGGTTAAGGGAAAGGGGTAGTTTACCTGTAACGTTTTATGTTTTAACAAGGGTATTTCCTATGGCAAACGATAACAGCCGGAAATTCAAACAGAATCAAAAGATTATTTGCATACAGCCCTAAATTGTAGAGTTCTCAAGACCTATTGTTTTTGGTGAAGATCGGTTAAGGGAAAGGGGTAGTTTACCTACAACGTTTTTTTAACAAGGGTATTTTCTATGGCAAACGATAACAGCCGCAAATTCAAACAGAATCAAATAATTTTCTGCATACAGCCCTGATTTGTAGAGTACTCAAGACCTATTGTTTTTGGTGAAGATCGGTTGAGGGGAAGGGGTAGTTTACCGGCAACGTTTTTTATCAAGCGTATTTTCTATGGCAAACGATAACTGCCGCAAATTCAAACAGAATCAAAAATTTTTTGCATACAGCCCTGATTTGTAGAGTACTCGCGACCTATTGTTTTTGGTGAAGATCGGTTGAGGGGAAAGGGGTAGTTTACCTGCAACGGTTTTTTTATCAAGGGAAATTTTTTTATTTTTTGGCAAACGATAACAGCCGCAAATTCAAACAGAATCAAATAATGTTTCGCATACAGCCCTGAATTATAGAGTTCTCAAGACCTATTGTTTTTGGTGAAGATCGGTTAAGGGAAAGGGGTAGTTTACCTTTCAACGTTTTTTTAACAAGGGTATTTTCTATGGCAAACGATAACAGCCGCAAATTCAAACAGAATCAAATAATTTTCTGCATACAGCCCTGATTTGTAGAGTACTCCAGACCTGTTGTTTTTGGTGAAGATCGGTTGAGGGGAAGGGGTAGTTTACTCCAGAATTCACTCCCACGCTTGTGAAATCATCATTTGCATCATCCAGTCCTCTTTCCGCAGTCTCCGTCTTCTCATTGGTTTCAGTCTGGCGCTCTCCTTAATTCTTTATCGATCATCTGTCTTTTTTAAGGACCTAGTTAGTAACGTCTTTGTAACAAAAGACTGTAAGCTCTCATGGGCTCTTACGTTGTGGCCCAAGATCTACTCGTATAAATCCAGATACTTCAACTGCGTCTACGACAGCTGTCATGAGTGCTAAGGAAAACGAGCCTTTCAATTCTAGCCTTATGCCGGCATGGCGTTGATATCTCGCTGCTGCATCCCTGTTGATGACTTGCGGGCACAGCCAAAACGTCTGGATTCTTACGAGGAGACCTTGGTCCACGGCCTAGAAGCCCGGACAGGCAAGCAGGCGTACGCACGATTGCATTTAGTTATACAATCGCTTTGTTTAAAAAAGATAATGAATTTGTCTACCCTATCACGTTAACATGATAAAATTTATATTATTTATGTAACTAAATTATTTTGGCATTATATGTTTCACACACACACACACACACACACACACACACACACACACACACACACACACACACACACACACACACACACACACACACACACACACACACACACACACACACACACACACACACACACACACACACACACACACACACACACACACACACACACACACACACACACACACACACACACACACACACACACACACACACACACACACACACACACACACACACACACACACACACACGCACACACGCACGCACGCACGCACGCACACGCGCACGCACGCGCACGCACGCGCACACACACACACACACACACACACACACACACACACACACACACACAACGCATTCATACAATTTTACCAATATTTTACAATGTTTGAAGTAGGCCGTTTCTTTCAGTTTTATTTTATTCTTACACATTGTTCTATATTGTTAGGTCCAATAAACATCAGTTGAAACGTCGGAGTAGTGTTAAGAGTTAAACATGACATCAGTTTACTGTCTGATACTGACAATAAATTGAGCTGTAGACGCACAGAATCCAAGAATGAATATCAATAAAGTAGTACTGGAAATTAATTTGGTTGAAGCATGTGATTGAGTTGGTTTAGATTTCGCCAGTTTTTTTCACATAATATTTTCACGCACACCTTTTCTTCAGTTTATTTGCCATTCGAAAAGTTATACAATCGCTTTGTTTAAAAAAGATAATGAATTTGTCTACCCTATCACGTTAACATGATAAAATTTATATTATTTATGTAACTAAATTATTTTGGCATTATATGTTTAACACATGAATCCGCTTGCAAAGTCAAGCATTACGTGCATGAATTCACAAAACCTGGAAAGACGACCATAAGGGCCCACGATTGTCGGAGACTTATACACTCGTAAGGATAATGAATACGTTCTCTGTACACGCATGTATGTGTCATTAAATAAACAACCGGTTTTCAGAATAAATAACGAACCTACGTTTATAAATGGACATTCTGTCAGTTTCTTTTGCATATTTCCTCAATGAGAAGTAATTCCTTCAGTAGTTAATGGATTTCAAGGTCGGTTGTGTTGAAAAACTGAACGCGTTTCCTTAGCCCTGCAGGTTTATAGTTTTCATTGCTTTGTATAACCTTGATAAAATTATCTCATGTAAATAAATATCATATTACAACAGACGCTTGGCTTGGACTGTTGTTTTAAACAAAATCTAAAACTGATAGTTCATAGGTACAGGGTATAAATTCCTTAGTGGAAAATTACGTAGTCAGTCAGTTGACGTGATGCCCCGTCAGATGCGTACGTGATGTGCTCACCACACGAACACTTCAGTCTGCCTATCTCTTTCTAATGCGTTTTTATTTATTTACTTTTCTATTTATCTGGGCGTTTAACTATGTGCATACGTGTTTGTGTATGGACTTCGAGTCTGAATTATACTGTCGTACCAATAACAAAATAATCTTCATAACCAACTAATGATATCTTTCTAACCTTCGTATTTCACAACGTAACCATATTTTATTTACGTGTACTTTTTATTACGGCTTATCGCGTACTCGTGAATAGGAATAGTGGCTACCAAATTAAGAATGGCAAGCTTTCAGCAGTTTATAGTAAAAAAATTCTGTAAACGGGTATAATAACACTTCTTGTAATAATTTTTTTTAATTGATAATAAATATCCATTTTAAAAAACAGGTCTGTGGCCTCTCATAAAAAATGGAATCAGAGTTATCCGTGGCGATGTTCTTACTATTAAACACATTTACAAAGTGCAAGTGATTTAGTTTAAACTAAATTGGATGTTGCAATCAATTGGTGTCATTACAGATAGGCAGGGTCGTATTTGTGACAGTTTTGCGCCACTATGTCCACTATGCGCCATTTAGGAATCCAGGTTGATAAAATAAAACTGACAACAATACTCTGATATTCTTATTGGTCATTTGAATGTGGCGTGTACTGACGGTGAACTTCACTTACCTTAACGTTTACTCTAAATTTGTATAAATGATAACGTTTACACATCATATAGGTACTGTTTTTTTTTACCTCTAAAATCTACAATATTTGTGTACTTATTTTCTAGCATTATTAATTTGATAAAAGTCATTTTGTGTGTGTGTGTGTGTGTGTGTGTGTGTGTGTGTGTGTGTGAAACAATTTTTGCAATACAAAAAAAATTATAATACATTGAAATGGAAGAAATAAAGCTCGGTCTGTGCACGAACTGCAAGAAAGATCTAGGAGTGTCGTAAATTAGACTGATTGAAAAATGTAATATTGTTAGTGCCTTAAATGGGACTGTGCACAAATGGAAATTAGTACAACTGTATAGGCCTATAACTAGTTTATTATGTGTCTGCTTCTTCTAGTGTGTGCGCGCATGGGTGGCTCATACAGTGTGTGATATAGGTTTAACTAGGGCTACCATGTTTTTCAGACGCAAATCGAGGAACCTTGATAAAGTTTGAGGTGTTGACTGGCCGGGGGGAGGGGGGGATTATCCGTTTATGTTCTAATTAAAACCACTATTTATGTCATTTCACAGTTTATTAATAATTATAAAACATTACTTATAAAATGTACAATAACATATATTAACTAGCTGTAACTAGCTGAAGTACCCGTTCTACGCCCGGGTGGCGAGCATTTTTATTGGCACATGTTGATAAAGCCACGGCTGGCTATGAAGTTTAATTATTGGGCGAAAACTTCTTTGTAGACCACATTTTTGGTGTAAACTCTGTGGTCTTTCTTTAAGTTGCCTTGTTGGTCAGTTCCTAAGACTTTTACCTTGACTTGCTGAAAGGACTTTGTTCTTCAAAATGCAACATAAAGTTGTCCATGACTGAATACTGGAGATGGGAAATAAATACCAACTGAATACAGTGTTTGTCCTTGGCTTTTGTTGATGGTCATAGCAAAAGCAAGTCTAAATGGAAACTGTTTTCGTCTTAATGTAAAGGGAAGGTCAGGGTCACTGGGTGCAAGAATAACTCTTGGAATAAATACCCAGGTACCTTTAAAAGATCCGGTCAGGATTTCACAGTCAATGACTTTTGACATCATTTGCTTGACGACCATTCTGGTGCCATTGCAAAGACCTATTGTTGAGTCAAGGTTTCGTAGCAACATTACTACTGCACCAACTTTCAAGTTAAGTCTATGAGGAGGCATACTTCCAGGTGTTAAGCTGTTCAAAAACTCCATTGGATAGTTTGCTGCCTCCTCGGCATTTGCACTGTCTTGCTGAATAGAATCTATGCTGGTATAGCATTTCAATTCAGATTGAATTCGTCTAAGGACATTTTCATCAAGTTCAAGTGACTCGTGGTTTTTTGGAGTCAGGATTGCACGATTAGCAACGCTGTCATCTCCTGATTGGATGACCTCAGGAAAGACAGCATCAACAATACATTCATTTTCAATGCAGACTGGAGGAATTTCGAAGATGCCTTCCTCTAATCCAGGCTCTTGGAGTTTTCCATTCCCAAGTTTTAAAAGCCAATCGGAAAAGCCTCGGTGTTCTGATGGGACATTGTCCTCATTGGCACGCATGTTTTGGTCTAACTTTAGGACCTGAATATTTTTCCAACACTTTCTATTCTTCATGCATGAAGAAAGTATTTCGGTTCTGCTGCCATGTGGAACAACAGGGAGAATTTGTCTAAACTCTCCACCGAAAAGAAAGACCGCACCTCCAAATGGTTTTTTTTAGAAGGAACTCTTGGATCTTCAGCTAAGAGTTCTTTATACAGTGTGACGACTGCATTTCCTCCATGTGCTGGGGCCATTGAAGCTTCATCCCAGATTATCACTTTGGCCTTTTTCAGTTCATTTGCCGTATTAGTCCCATGTCGAACATTACAGGTTGATGTTTCATTTATTGGAACAGGCAGCTTGAAACGACTGTGGGAAGTTCTGCCTCCCTCAAGCAAAGTTGCTGCTATGCCTGTAAATGCACATGGCAAGACTAATTAATTTTTGCTACGCACATAGTGCATGATTGTGTTGTAAAGGAAGGTTTTACCACTTCCGCCAGGTCCATCAATAAAGAATAGACGTTTGGGTAAGTTAGGGTTTTCAATTGCTTCCCTGATTTTGTCGAAAGCCCTTCTTTGCCCTGGGTTGAGCATTTGAAACTTTTCTTCGAACATGGTTTTTCGGCAATTGGAACGTAATATTTTCCAGAATGGATTGGCTCGTCATAGCTGCCGACTGGAAGTTCTAGGCCAAAATCTGCCAATGACTTTCCATGTGTTCGAAGGACAGATTCAATTTCTTTAAGTGTCAAATAGAGAGCTTTTTCTCCGTCAGGAAAGCGTATCTTATAGTCTTCCATAAGATTGTCCTTATGTCTGTCGAATAATGCTGCTGCATCCGACGCTCACACATGATACAAACAAATGCAAACAACTGCCTAAGTTGTACTGGCATTTGATGGGTTGCAGCTTCTGTTAGGGAAGTATCCCATTCTGAGTCATCATCAGTTAATCCCCTTGCAATGCATGCTTCTTGGAAAGTTGCAAAGGGGATAGGATTTCCTTCGACCGTTCTTAGGTCCTCGAAAGATGTTGCTCCTCTAACATTGAGAAGGAGAATTCGGAGGAACCATTTTTCTCTATTCGTGGGACTTACGGCAAACATTCTGCCAATTGTAGTTTCATGTCCTCTAAGAGATGGTTTCCATTTAGAATTTTTGTCATCCCAGGTATAGTGTTCGGGAATTTCAATATATAAATACTCTCGGGTATTAGGGTCTTCCTGATTAAGTTTAAATCAAGCCAGAAGTTTGGACTTAGTGGCTTTTTGCTGTACAGCTTCAGCTTCCTTGCCTGGTATAAAACATATTGTATGCTTGTCCTGAAGGTGAACATTTAATCTTTCCACGTGATCAGTTTGGTGGTGCATTTTGTATTCCCCGAGCCTCCAGCATGCTTAAGGTGCACTTACATATCGGGTCTCCAAGTAATTTTTTACTTCGTCCCATTCAATAGTAGCTTCCTGTTCTGTGGGAACAGTAACGAATTGAATATTTGCACAGTCATGCCCCTTGTAAATGTATTTGAACAGGTATTTAACGCTTTGAATTGCGCTACAAATCTCTACGTTAATGTGGGCGTTGTATTTCAGCGACAGGTATGGGTTGTATGGCACCACCCATCTGTTATCCACTTTGTTTCCCCCAAGTTCAACAAAGTTACCATCATCTCGGCGTTGATATTTTGGGTAACCATTGATATTGGTGTTGGTCTCGGCACAGAAATCTTTTGGGAATTGTTTTGTGCATTTGCCGTTTTCCATACACGGTGCGTTTGGATTTAATGGACCACGTGGCCCGTGTATCATACAGGATTTTACAATTTCATGTAGCTTCAGGTGGGCATCTTTATCAGGGAGTTCTGCACAGACAATTTTGTCAATTCTTTCATTCTCCCAGGCTTTGTCTTCCGGGGCCATGAATAGCAATATGTGCCCATGTGGTAGACCACGTGTTTGGAACTCAATCACGTGGAGCATAGCCCTAACACGTCCAAATCTATGGTGTTTGGTTAAGTCTTCAAGTAGCAATTTCAGTTTCAACTCAAACACTTGCTACTAAATCAGGCCGGTCGCATGGTTGCTGACCGGGAAGTAAGTTTTCCCTGATTTCCCTCCATTTAGGATTCCACGTGAATGTTACAAATAAGTCAGGTTTGCCATATTTCCTGACCATGGCCATAGCATCTTGGGTAATTTTGAGCCATATTTCTTGGACTCCCTTGGAAGGTTGAAGGCAATATAACTTTCTTTCCAGGCAATATGTTAACGTCCTCAAAATTGTGGTTGTTCACAAATCGGTGAAGGACATCATAGTCTTCAGCTCTTATTGTGTTTTGATTTTTTCGAAACCAATTCAAACGGTTTGCCTCGGTCTTGCAATAGGCATCAACCATGAATTGGTGAGTCAGCTTTCCTGCGTTGAGGAACTGGTTAAAGTTTCCATCACGAATGGCAAAATGGTATGAATACCATTGAAGCTGGGACACATTTCCTTGACCAACAGCTTTTTTCAGATCTGTGGTCCACCCTAAATCCCCATATGGGAAAAGCAAAGGTTAGCACATTGGGTCACAGAGTCTACTCAGGATGGATATATTTTGTAAAATTCCGCATTTCGGATGAATTGTAATATCCCGATTTTCTGGGGGTGCACCATCTGCACTGTGAAAAACGGCAGAAATTTCTCCTCTGGGAGTGGGAGTGTTGGTTCTGCCGGGGTGCACATTATTTACTCTTTCTCTCAAGAAAGTCATGCTATATTCAATTGGCGTTCGGTTTTCCCGATTTGCCTTTAGCATTTCGTCATGTTCAAATTTGAGCATGTTCTTGTATTCTCTAGAGAACGGATTGACATCTCCAAGAAGTTTTTGGAGGTTTTCCATTACGACACGAATGCATCCATTGTTTGCTTGATTGTTCATTCTTTCTGTCAAGGCTTGGGCCGAATCCAAAATGTACAGTTGGGCAAACTTTGGTGATTCACCTTGATTTGGGTGTAATGCAGATGTAGCGTGATAAATTTGCCCATGGATTCTGTAACAAAAAGGATCTGAACGTCTGGTCACTGATTGGTCAACTTGTGCTCCAATTGAGGCAAAGGCCATTGCACTGTTGTAGGATCATATGTTTTCCATGAAATTTTTGGAATTTGGATCAGATCCATGCATGTAATTTTTAATGAAGGGATGCATTCGTATTTCTTCTAATGCAATGGTCCCTTTATGGCAGTAATTTGATATTAATTCATTTTTGAAATGCTTGGCATTGCAAAATGGACATTTAGCGCCCATTGTGCCAAGATAACTTTCTTCAATTTCGTCTTCATTGAAGTTTTCGGGAAGCAAAGCGGTGTTGCGGGATCGGACATATCTACTCAGACGTCCTCTTTGATGTTGGCGTGCAACCCTTTGTCTTTCAGCGTTTGCCTCGCGCTCTTGTTGAAGTTGATTTTGTGCATGTTTTCTCTGCGTTGCCGTTGACTTACAGCATTAGCTTCACATTCTGCTTGAAGCTGCTCTCCTGACATGGCCGGTCTACGGCGTCTTTGAGCTTCAGCATTACGTGCTTTTTTTGCTGCAATTTCTTCAGCAGTTGGTGGTTGCTGGCGTTTAGGAGGCATATTTGATCGTTTTTATGCTCAATACCACTGTCTTTATGCTCAAAAGCTTTATTCTGTGCCCAATGGCAGGATCTTATGGCTCAAGGCTTCCAGCTTGAACCGGAGGCTGAGATTCGCCGTGCGCCACCTACACACAGAAAGTGAAATCAGAGATCTGCCTCGCCATATGAGATCAACTCTCCCCTGACTCCACGGGGCATACTGGCGTTGCCCTCCATCAGCGCGCCCCACCACCTCATCACTCTCTCACCGTCGCTCTTCCCCCTCCATCCCCCCCTGCAACTCCCTATACCGATGACTGACACTACTGTACCTACCGCGTTATAGATATTTCATTACTTATTCATTGGATCATTAGAAATACGTATAAACATAAATTTTACAATTAAAACATATACAGAAATATAGGACAATTACAAAATATATAGACGTATCTGTATACAAAATTACAAAACATATATCAATAAAATCGCTTAGTAAAAACATTACAAACTATAGGAATGGATAAAGGTATACATTCGATGCCGGTAAATATCATTTGTTTATTTACTTGTTACTATGGTAATGAATTCTGGTCTCCTATTACACCGATGACTGACACACTACCTACCGCGTTATAGCCTATTACAGAAATACGTATAACAATAAATTTTACAATTAAAACATATACAGAAATATAGGACAATTACAAAATATATAGACGTATCTGTATACAAAATTACAAAACGTATATCAATACAATAGTATAGTAAAAACATTAAAAACTATAGGAACGGATAAAGGTATACATTCGATGCCGGTAAATATCATTTGTTTATTTACTTGTTACTATGGTAATGAATTCTGGTCTCCTATACCGATGATTGACACACTACCTACCGCGTTATAGCCTATTACAGAAATACGTATAACAATAAATTTTACAATTAAAACATACAGAAATATAGGACAATTACAAAATATATAGACGTATCTGTATACAAAATTACAAAACGTATATCAATACAATCGTATAGTAAAAACATTAAAAACTATAGGAACGGATAAAGGTATACATTCGATGCCGGTAAATATCATTTGTTTATTTACTTGTTACTATGGTAATGAATTCTGGTCTCCTATACCGATGATTGACACACTACCTACCGCGTTATATTATAGACTAGCTGAAGTACCTGTTCTAAGCCCGGGTGGCGAGCATTTTTATTGGTACATATTGATAAAGCCACGGCTGGCTATGAAGTTTAATTATTGGGCATAAACTTCTTTGTAGACCACATTTTTGGTGTAAACTCTGTGGTCTTTCTTTAAGTTGCCTTGTTGGTCAGTTCCTAAGACTTTTACCTTGACTTGCTGAAAGGACTTTGTTATTGAAATGCAACATAAAGTTGTCTATGACTGAATATTGGAGATGGCAAATAAATACCAACTGAATCCAGTGTTTGTCCTTAGCTTTTGTTGATGGTCATAGCAAAAGCAAGTCTAAATGGAAACTGTTTTCGTCTTAATGTAAAGGGAAAGTCAGGGTCACTGGGTGCAAGAATAACTCTTGGAATAAATACTTACTTTGAACAAATTCATTACTTATTCATTGGATCATCAGAAATACGTATAAACATAAATTTTACATTTAAAACATATACAGAAATATAGGACAATTACAAAATATATAGACGTATCTGTATATAAAATTACCAAACATATGAATACAATCGCATAATAAAAACATTAAAAACTATAGGAACGGATAAAGGTATACATTCGATGCCGGTAAATATCTTTGTTTATTTACTTGTTACTATGGTAACTTATACCGATGACTGACACACTACCTAGCGCGTTATATTATAGATTATAGATATAATTATTAATTAAAGTAAAATATTATAAACATTGTTAATAAACTTAATTTGTTTAGGCCTAACATGTATGTAATTATAAAACATTATTATATTCTACATTACAGTTTAATTATTGATTAATTAACTTTGGCCTATTTAATATGCCTGACTGGAAGGTCCTGCACGATGTATTTTCTATTTCTCACTCGATGCATCTATACCTATTAATAATATTCACATTGTTTTTAATACGCGTAATTTTGTAACATTTACTGCAGCTGTACTCTAATTATATTTGACCTTAAGTAAAGAGTTGGGTGGTCCTGTAACCATACTTCCTCTTTCCGAACGCTACCCATTCTTGATTAAAGAAAATACCCTTCTACAGCTGCTGAAGTTCCAGGTAAACAAAAAATAAACTCAATCAATTGAGCAAGTTGATAGTTTTCTTCCACAGAATTAAAATGTTTGAATATTTCCATCCATATCTGTGATATCTCCTTATCTTTAGTATTTTATTTTCAGTACCTGTTTATAAATGTAAAAATTTACTAACTTTGGAAACTTCAGGAAGAAAGTTATCAATATTAATTGCACTGTACTGTTGATAAATGCAGCTGAATTTGCAACATCAGTTCACACTAATTTGTTATTCAATAACCCAACCTTTTTCAATTTAGTTACATTATTAAATGTATTTTGTTGATATGCCTTTTTAAGTAATAAGTTCCTCTATATTTGGTTACCCTTTATGATGCACTGAAAATTACGATCGGCAAATTGAACCTCTAACTTTTATCATATGAACCACTAATCTGCATAGTAAAAAAATATTGTTCTTTTAAACGCTGACCGAATGCACATTTTTGTTTCGGCATTATTAAATAGTTATTAAAAATTAAATAATTAACTGAAATTAAAATCGACGCCTTTTTCACTCAACTGAAATGACAAGAATACCATAAGCCAAAATTCAATGTGCTAACATAACCACGCAGTATTTTGTGAGACATACATAGGCTATAGCCAATATTTACTATTACTCTATATCAAAATCGTGTACCGATCGTACATGATGATTTTTATCATGTGTACATAGATTTCTTCCGCTACTTACATCGATGAATTAAAGCAAATAATTTTCAATAATCGATTAATTAGGAATTGAAATTAACTGTGGCATAAACGAGGACAAAGTCGCGTTTTGACCGAACTGCACCCGAACGCCCGGACAAAAAACCCAAAATCGAGGACGGTCCGGGGAATTTAATTTATTAATCTCCCCCCCCCCCGGGTCCCAGTTAATGGTAGCCCTAGTTTAACCGATTTTGATCGGTTAGATAGACGGGTTCACTTGGTAGGATTGTGGCCCAGTAGATAATTTACAAGTAAATAAACTGTTGAAACGAATCCGTGCCGTTGCCGTACCTCCGTAGTTGTTCATGTGGTTTAGTAAAGTAAAAATGCATTTACTCGTAACTCATTAATTCAGAAACGTTTTTGTTCAACTTGATTTGTAAAGTAGCGGGATAAAAATATAAAGGGAATTGATCTGTTACGCTGGTCACCGTGTTTGTTTATTCAGGTCAAACGTAACAACCAATTTGGTAGGATGGCCGGTGAATGTGATTTTGTGGCGATAAGATATTTTAGTCCAAAATTGCAGTCAATGTTGCCCAATGTATCTAAATGCAATAATTTCAATTGGTGTGATGACTTTCTTTCTGACTATATTTGTCACCCATAAATAAGTGAAAGAGTTAGTTACGTTTACGGTATCTTTAACGTTGATATCTATTGGACTTTTTACGTTACGGACTTTTACATAAGGGGAGATCCGCACTTTTTTTGTCCATTGCATTTTAAATGGGTGATCAGGGATTTAGTTAGGAACCATTAATTAATGATTTATTGAAGTGTTTGAAATTTCTGCCATACCTTAACACATACATTTGAAACGTAATGTACTAGTTTGAATCAATTTAAGAAAAATATACCACTATAAAAAATAATTATTTTAATAAATTTTTTGAAAATTTTTTTTTAATTAAGAATTCTTAACAAAGTTAATTTTTTAAAGGAAGAGATTAATTTTAATACATTTTAATTGTTACATTGTACTGTTCAACTACAAAAAATTGAACTCAATAGCACTTATAATTTTTGAGAAAAGTATACCTAATTGTTGAAATCGATGGTTACGCAAAAACACGGGAAAAATTTGAACAATCGGAGACGGAAAACAATGTATAAGTTTTATTTTTTTGATGACCGATGTTGTTTGTTGTCAAATTTTCGGCAAAAACCATCGATTCTGATAATTGAATGTCCTTATTTCCGACAGACAAACGTGCGCGCAACTCTATCCGAACGGAACACACGCGGGCGGCCTGAGTATCGGGCAAAAACTAGCTAGTTACACAGGTGCAATTGTGTTCTCTATTATAGTTTTTTTGGCTGACCTCTCAAGAAGTAATCCTTAATCTACATTTGCTACAGATAGCGAATTTATCGCACTGCCAGAAACAACAACAAAACGTGATCTTAATATTTTGACGAGGACATTTTATACTTATGTTCCATGAAAGAACTATAGCCACTGGTAGGAGAGCTCGTCAGATACTGTATTCTGCAGGCGATGATTCCTTTTTTTAATGCTCTGCTCATTTTTTTAGCACAGATCAGTATGAGCTTGTATTCTGTTTAACTTTCCTTCGTTTCTTCCGTTTTTGTTTCCAATCTTAACATTTTTCTCTCTCTAGCACTGCTCCCATCCTCCGTATATGTACCATAACTTTGTGCTTCCTTCTTACCCGTGGTTTGACCCTTCTCCGCACTCGTAGAGATGTTTTTTTTAGGCTCCTCCCTCGCGTTTCTTCTGTACACGTCCAAAGCACTTTAACTTCTTCGTGTTAATAATTCTTAACACCTTGTCCTCGTTTAATACGTGGATATATATTTTTTTAATCTCCGAGAACTCTTGGGGTAAGACCACTTGTGGTACCATAATGGAGTTAGGTAGCGTATGCACAGTGGACGTTCTTCCCCCCACATGCCACTAGGTAAACTTCTTCCGGTCAGTCATTGTTGAGTAGCCAACAGGTGAACATGTCGAGTAAAATCGAAGCGCTCGCCTGCGAGTTGTAATTCTTGCTTTCTTCTTGCTGAAGGACATGTTACAGCCGAAATACATCATTGGGTGAGTAACGTTTACAGCAACAATTTTATTAGTGAGATCTGTGTGCGAGAATGGTGCAGAAAGTTTAAAGAAGGACGAAATGATGTCCATGATGATGGCGATCAAGCGAAGAATTCTGTAGGAACGGAAGACATTGTTAAAAAAGCTAATGGAGTGGTTAGTGAAAGGCGCAGATTCACGATTTCTGAGCTGCCTGCTGACTTCCCGCTAATTTCAAGGTCTCTTCTTTATGAGATTGTAACCGTAATATTGGCTGCAACAGAATTGTGCAGAATGAGTGCCGAAATTGCTTGCTGACAATCTTAAGTCTCAGAGAATGGGCGTAGTCTTGAATTTTTGCAATGCCACCACGAGGCAGGGTTGGAGTTACAGGACAATATTCTGACGGAAGATGAGACATAGGTGCTGTACCAAAATGTCGAAACAATAGGGTAGTTCAATCAGTGGACGCACAGAATCTCCGGTGAAGTTCAAGCGAATATCTTGTGGCTAGGGACAGAAGAGAATTTTGTTGACCGAATTCTATGATCGTTGGACAATCGCCACTCTAGCTTCATACTGTGACACACTTCACCGTCTATGAAGGCAGTACAGATCAAGAGAAGAGCATTGTTGTCATTGGATATTATCCTTCATAACGTTCGCCCTCGGACTGCAGCACGTTCATCCTGTAGGATCGCCTTCAGTAGTTCAAATCGAAGCTGTTTAAACATCCGCCTTACGGTCCGGATTCACACCAAGCGATTTCTATATCTTCAGCCACAATGGTTAATAGAACAGTGGTTTGCGAACAGCAGCCTCCTTTGAAAAATGGAAACTCAAAGTGTTTCAAAATCATTTTTACTTTCATGTTCCATAAGGAAATGGAAATATGGTGATCGCGAAAAAAATAACTGTGTTCGAGATAAGGGCTGATTCTGATTGTACTACCCTCAAAACATGAAGAAAAGTCATTTTCCGAAAAGTGTCTGTGTGTAGAATTCTTCCTACGGTGAACGATAACAGCCGCAAATTCAAACAGAATCAAAATTTTTGCATTTGTGCCCAAGTTGTAGAGGACTCAAGGCCTGTTGATTTTGGTGAAGATCGGTTAAGGGGAAGGGGTAGTTTACCTGCAACCTTTTACGTTTTAACAGAAGTAAAGTACTTAAATATCCTGAAAAGAAGGTCATAATAATCCACTGTAGAAAAGTAGATGAAATATCTATAAATGAAATGGGTAGTTGAATGGGAAGGGGGTAATTTTCTTTAAATGAAAATGATAGTTGAAGGGGGAGGGGATAATTTTTATGTGTGTACTACGTTATCGGCAACAAAGAAGTAGTTTCTCTGGAAATATTTCATTTTAATTTGTCAAACATAAAAGTCGATTTACAAGGTGGGGGATATTTTGTTAGAAATTATCGAACCGAATTCAAGTAAATGATTTTAAATATAAATCTTAGAACATGGAAGTCATGTATGGTTCTCCACACCGATTTTTATTTTTTATTATCACTGTAAACGTAGGCTGAATAACCCTCGTATTTTCTCTGTTAATCTTCGCCTCTTCGCCGTCTTTCCTTCGACTAAATTGTTCGTATTATTTTCCTTGCGAAATCTTTCAGCTCTTTTTTCTTGCAGAGGAGGCACACTTTTAATTGCGTACATTACTACTCCCTTTGTTTCACCTTTGCAAATTTTTGTCTTACTTTGCTGTAAATCTTATTTAAGTAGATGCCATAAGAAGTATAATAAAAAGCAAAAGCCAAGTGGTAGTAGTGTTCCATTCGTTAACTCACAGCGATCGGTCACAAATTACCAACTCTTCACAGATTTTTTGGTATCAGATCGGTTAAAGACATTTCAGTTTCCCTTAACTAAAATTGTACCATTTGAAATCTGGAATACGACGATTGTAATTGAAGAGTCAGTATTGTTAAAAGAAAGGATGCTGTATAATATCTAATTTGTGGGTAAGACGGATGAGTTTTTCGTTCATGGATAGCTCGCTGTTAGAAGAAAATTAGATTTGCATGTATAATGCATTTGTTACTTTATTGCAGATTTCTTTTTCAGTATAACCATACGAATTCTAGGGGGATTACTAAAAATGAAAATTAATAGAAACATCACTTTATTGTAGAAGAATAAAACACTAAAACATGTGATTCTGATGTGGAAATTAGCTCTTCGACTTTTCTCGACAAATTGGCAATAAAATCATAAACTGACGTTATCAGAATTTTAAGATATAAAATGTGACTGGAATATTTGAAACCGTATTCCTATTCATACTATAAAGTAAAAATTAAGTTGACGTTAAACTTCAACCGTCTAACTGGTTTGTAACATGGGATTCCTATAAAAATGATTTAGACTGGTTCAAGGAGAGAATGAATCAGTGATTAAAATACTGTCTTACACAGTCCAGTACATTAACGAAGTACACTCTGAGGTTTATGTTTTTGTGTGCTTATAAACAGGTGTACTCATTTTATAGTGTACTTTATGTGCATGCGTCCTTTATTTTATAGTGTTGTAAACGTTAAATTGGCTTCACAGCTGGACTACTCACATCATTTCGTTTGTCTAGTTCAGCGTGTGTTTAAAATTATCACCCCTTCAAGTTAATTGACTAGGGCAACAAATTTCCAATACTTCATAGATTACAGAGCTCTCCAATTTATTTTATACTACCATCAGAGATTGGAGACATGAATTCTTATGGAATACATGTGTAGTTTATGCTTGCTTCACTCCGCGTTGGATATTACGTTAATTTAGTTTATAGGGTTTTCTATGCATTTAAAAATGCCGAAGTGAAGTACATACACCCCTCCTCCCCACACAGACGCACACCAGGGATAAGACCTTGAATTCGACTTATCATCACACAAAAACTCGTTTTTCACACGACTAAACTGCCGTCACACATTGCTATACTACAGCAGGCCTGTATGTACTGTATTGTAGCCTACGCTGTGCGTTACTTTTGTAGCTACAATCGTTTAAGTTTAATTTCCTGGGGTTATAACTGTTTTTATTCAAATTACGTATACTAGGGTACATGCTGGTTTTGCGGTCTATTCTAAAACTGTGTTTTTGTAGCCTATGGTAATCGAAAAATTGTTTCTGTGTATACAAAGCGCTCAATTTTCTTTTAACGCAGAATGGTAAAGCGGCTTTGTGAAGTTCCATTACCGTCGAATATAATTAAAAATTTGTTTGGAAAGTTCATAAGTTTCAGTTAATACCGTAGGCTATCATTATAAAGACTAAAGTATAAACTTTAGTAATTTCAGTACAACGGAAATGGTAAGTTTTTTTAATTACTGTTTTGTATTTGAAGTTAACTTGTAACTTGTATTTTGTTAAACACATTCACCACATTTTACTAGAATGAAATCGGTGTATTCGAGCGGGACAAAGTATAATTCGAGTTCGTAGTGTAGGCTATTTGGCATTTAAAATATTTCAGTGGGGTAAACTAATTTTCATGTCTGGTATAGCAATTCTGTAAATTCACTTGCTTGTAGGCAAATCGAAGTTGTTCAAGATGCAGTTGAACCTCCGAATTAGGTTCAGACTATAAACATGTAGAGCGTGTAGTCTGTAATGAAAGGTGATATATTGGTCTGAGCATACGTCCAGCACTCTACTGACCTGTAAACCCGACAAGATATTTATAGTGAGCAAGTATACTGTATGCAATGTGTAGTCTTCAGAAAAGTGAAGATCTGAGGCTCCACGCTCTCATACATCTTACTTGCAGAGAAACAAGGTACTGTCATCAGTGTAGGCCTATATAACTTCGGGTGATATTGTTTTCACGTTAATGAAATCAGTAACGTTCGGTTAACTAAGAAAATGTATTTGAAATAAAAAGGAGAACGAAGTTTGCAGACTCATGTTGAAAAGGGAGTGTCTGGAATATCAGTTTAGTTCTATTTGAAATCTGTACCACAAAATGCGAGGTTATAGGTATTATAAAGAGGACAATATTCTAGAATAAAATAAAATTAACCAAGAGGTAAGAATTAGTTTCATTCAACATTTACTTTACTTATATATGAACATAAAGCGTTATTTGAGAGTGGACGAAAGGCACCAACAAGGAATATAGTCCAGTCGCCAGAGATTTTGACTTGATAAAAAATTGGGGCAAAGCAATATTTGGTGCACGTGTTAAATAAACGTTAATAATTAATATAAAAAAATCTTTGCATGTTTACCTTTCTAGGGTTTTCTGAAAATGGTCTGGAAAAATCGTAAAGACAGATTTTCTTAAAGCACTCCGTAAATATGTACAGTTGGAAGAAATAAAAAGGTGTATATTGAAGAGCAAACAATTTCCTTCAGAAAGTCTCCTTACATATTTTTACGTTTATGGAACTGTTTTCCTGAAAATTGGTAATGATGAGCGCTGCGTTTTAAAAAGAGCGTTTGCCCCCGATCTTGCGTAATTCGCTAAATTAGCCAGGCGCGTCTATTCAAAAATATCATAACTTTCTTTAATCTAAGCATAGCCAGTTAAATAAAGGCTAGTTTTGAAGGGGAACAGTATAGCTTTCAAAGTTTGTTGATATTTACATAAATATTTTATTTAAACATAAAGAATATAGTGTATAAATATTTACTGTAGATACAAAAAGAAGTGAAACCACAAAATTACAAGTACTATACAATAAAATTTAAAAAAATAGTAGTTCTTTACTAATTTACCTTTAAAAGAGATAAACTTTTTATTTTATAATAATGAAAACTACTTTTGAAGTTGTTATTTAAAAAAAAAACACCTTTTCAAAAGTGAGTATTTCGACTTATTTTAAATTTACTCGAAAATTCAGAGTTTATCTGCCTTTATTAATCTTAAAAATAGAGATATCGAAATACAAAAAATTGTATTTGAAAGCTGCAAGTGTTCTGCATCAAAAACTGTACTCATGAAAATTAAAATCATTTTCGAAATTAAAAAAAATAAATAAAAATTGTGTATACTAAAAAAAGGTGCCTCCTTTGCGTTACATACATGTATCTTTTAAGTGGGTTTATTTGAGTACTTGAAATTAACGTTACAGATACTACAATGCTAAATCTATCTATTCATGTTATTTCTCTTACCTGATTATACCTATACTCTAAAAACAGGACCCTAGAAAACAGGTAAAATTTTTAAACGGCGCGGCGTTCTATTCCCCTCGAGTGTGCAACTGTAAATGTAGCTGCGCGCGCAAGACCCATTGTTGTGGTGTGCCATACAAACATCTGCTATACAAGAACGGAGCAGTAACGCAGTTGATATTTCTTCAAAGGTTATAATCAAAACATTACAAATATTTTTGTTTTTGTCATATAAAACAGGTAAAAAAATTGCACTTTAAAGTTTTTATTTACACTTTTTATACATGCTAATATTTATTTATTTGTGAGCACGTGTAGTGGAGTCAAAATAAAAATCAAATGTGAATTGTTTTGGGAGTCGATTTTTTGTGTGCTAAATTGGTTAATGGGATCAAGTTGAGCTAATAGTTAAGTTCTGTGTAAAAACAACCCGTTTATTTTCTTATTAACAATTTAAGTTGCAAAATAGCGTTTTTATAAATATCTTTGGACCTAACAAGCCGATTTTAATGTGAATTTTTTTCAGTATTCTATAATAAATTAAGAACATTTCTAGCCTTAATACGGAAGTCGATGTTATTATTATTGTTAATAAATAAATAAAGTGGCGATGGCGTTTATAAACAAATTGCTGTTGTTTTAACACAAATTAATGAAAGTTGATAAAACTTGAGGGAAAGGTAACCTTTGTGGAGTACTATAAACCCCACAAATTTCATATTGAAATGTTAAATATTACCTAAAAAAAATCGCAATTCACAAAAAAACTTTGAGTGCTCATAAAGTATGGCAAGATTGTGGCACAAAGGTGTACGACGGCTTAAATTAAAGCTTATTAAAAATACTTTCGGGTGGTTAATTAACAACATTTTTTGGCCTTTCTGACACCATTTTTTGACCATTTAAAAAATTAAACGTAAAGAACTGCATTTTTTCTAACAAAAAAAAAATTATTTGTACTGATCATTTTTTACATACATTAAAAGTTTATAAAAGGCACACATTTAAAAAAACAAGTTTGGTAAAAACGATGGATTTAAAATTGAAAATAACAAAATTTTCAAAAGAGATATTTTGACTTCACTAGTGGTGAAGTTTTAAAGAATACTTTTACTGAACATAAGTGCTACATAAGGTTTTTTTATTTTTAGGTATTAAATATGGACCAGTGTGATACTGAAATATGTTTTATTTGTAATGCTGATCTTTGTATTGAAGATACAGAAAAAGTGACTCGAGGACTACCGAATTTAATAAGAGTTAGCTCTGAGAGAAACGATGGAAAATATGAAATGTTAAAAAAAGTTGATTCAATTTTAGTACACAGGAAATGTCGAGAAAAATATACGTTAAAAAGGTTAGGTGTTATAAGGATTTAGGCACTTTGTCGAAAAAAAGTAAATATAGCCCAGTCAAGAGTAAAGTCAGAAAGAGTAAAGAATTTTAATTTCAAAAAACTTTGTATAATTTGTGGATTAGATGCCGATAAAAGTAATACGAGATTAAGTATTAATCAACGCAAAAATATTTCCATAATTGAAAGTCCTACTTTTAAAGAAAATTATTAGAAATGATTGCAGAACATAATGACGAATTAGGAAAAGCAATTCTACGACGAATTTCTTGTGATGATTTGGTAGCTGTACAAGCGAGATATCACCGCAGTTGTCACAAAAACGTTTTAAACAGTTACACTCGTGACACAAGTGATGCTAAAGGTCGACCCAAGGATGTAAAAATCTCACGTCAAATGGAATTGATTTTTGATTATTTAAGTGACAGTGATGATACCCAGTTTACGCTCACAGAATTAATTGCATTATTAGGTAAATATATTGCTTAATTATAATTATACTATTTTTTAAATTAAATTTTCATGTTTATTTTATTTAATATCTAATTTTCTTAAACAGGACATGATGCTTGTCATCCAAATACCATTATTGCTAAATTAAAAGAAAATTATGGCGATTGTATAAGAATTATATCCAGAAAAGGTGGCTCAACCCTCATATGTCTTGTAGATCGTGAATACAATCTCATGCGTCAAGCATGGATAGCCTCAAAAAAGATGAAAATGAAGAAAAAAGAAAAATCTTAAAATCTGCAGCAGCAATTATTCGAAACGATGTTAATCTGAAGAAAAGTAATACAGAATTTTATCCTCCAAGTGATAATATATTCCAAAATATTAATGAGAATATCCCAGAATCCCTTCAGTTTCTGATAGAAGAAATAATTTTAAAAAATAAAAAAGGTGATATTAGTTCATATGAAACAAAATGCACAGCAATTACTCATTCAATTATGAGTGCATAAGACCTAGAACCTTTCTATCACCATTGCAAGTTGGTCTGTCTGTAATGTTGCACAGGAAATTTGCTTCAAAACGAATTATAGATATATTGTCGCATCTGGGAGTGTGTTCATCATACAGAGAAGCAACACTTTATGAGGATAGTGTATTGCTTAGTCCACGTTCTCCATTTAGATCTGGTTGTTTTGCACAATTGGCATTTGACAATTCAGATATTAACATCAATACTATAGACGGGAAAAATACTTTTCATAGTGTGGGAGGTATTATGATTGTAAGTCCCAGAGATTGTTATTATAACAAAGTTCCCTTAAAACGATTGACAGTTAAGCCTACTGCAAAAGAAATCAGCAAAATTGACAAAATACTATTCCAAATTTTTGAAAATATTAATACACATGCACTCCAAAACATTGTTTTTGAAAAAGTAGATAACCCGAGTTTTAATAATAGAGATTTTTCTAATGCTGACTTGCTTTGGATTTATGGAGTGACCAAACCAGGCATTACTGGCTGGAATGCCTTTATGTCCAAGCTTTTGGAAAATATGACTTATACATTATCTAGAATTGTTTGCTTGCCTTTTGTACGCTCTCCTCCAACTGACAAAAATACAATATACACCGTTTTAAAATACGCTGTAAAACTAGTGAAAACTTAAATCTATTTAATTGTTTTGTTACTTTCGATCAATCTTTGTATCAGAAAGCGTTAAAATGGTCCAATCCTCACCTGATGATGATATACATAATGTAATTGTTCGACTTGGAGGATTTCATCTGCTTATGTCTTTTCTTGGTTCAATCGGTTATGTGATGGCAGGAAGCGGTTTAAAAGAAGCATTAAGCTGTTACTATGCGCCAGGAACTGTAGATAAGATGTTAGATGGCCAGGCTTATGCTAGAGCAGTACGAGGCCACACATTAATTTGGATAGTTTTGTGTAAAAAGATTATTGAGGAAATGAATCTTTCAGAAGTTGAATATTCAAATATGAAATCTTTACTACAAGAATTTTTAGATGACAATCTTACTTACAAAGAAGTACAAGATCATAATTTTTTTAACATCTTAAATGGTAAATTTCTAGAAAAAATGATTGAAATTGAGGAACGCGGTAAAACTGCAAAATTATGGATACAATACATACGAATGATCTCTATTGCAAAAGCATTTGCGCGCTCTGAAAAAAAAGGTAATCTAAAAATTCAATTACAAGTTATTCAGCAAATGTTGCCATAGTTTTATGCAACTGGACATTTTAATTATACGAAATCAGCCTTAATATATGTAAAATATATGAATCAATTTATAAAAGAATCTGAAAAACTTTTCACCTCAATGCAAAACCAAAATGTAATTCCAGAAACTACCGCTTTAAAAATTAAAGAACTTAAAAATTTTATAAATAACGGATTTTGTACTGTAAGACGAACTGAGAAATTCTGGTCAGGAACTCATACTGATATGACAATCGAACAGGACTTAATGAGAGTCATGAAAGTTGATGGTGGTATGATTGGACGGGGAGTAACTACCAGTACTCCAAATAAATGGATTTTAGCGATGCCATATACACATGATATCTGCGAAGAAGTAGAAAATTTTTGTGGTATACAATTTTCTACTTCCGATCAGCATGTAGATGCTAGAGATTCTCGAATAAAACGAGATACTGAAGATATTCTCAAAATAAAATCCTGGTTTGATTGTCACGAGACATTTCCTTATCAAGATTCAATAATGTCTATATCTACTGGAGTTACTGGCGGTAATAATATTAACTCTCATAATGCTTTTGAGGTTGGAAAAGCAGGGTTAGAAGAAATTGCTGGTACAAACTTCCATAAAGTTTCGTTTAAACGAAAAAATAGAGTACTGTCATTAAAAACTGTTAATAGTAGTCTGAAAATTCAAGAGGAAATTGTCCCTATAGATCCAATGTTTATATTTCAACGCATTTGTGTAGCAAGAAAAAGTGAGGAAGAATTAAAAGATTACATGCGTTATGAACTTGCACCGTACCCAACATCTATGTTTTACGAAGGTGTATTTCGGAAAACAGATAAGTCTAAACTATATGATATGTTTGAAGTGGACCGCACTGAGATTAACCTTGAAGATTGCATTTACGTCATTGATGGTGGTATGTTACTGCATAGAGTAGTATGGTCAAAAAATGACAAGTTCAAATGTATTTTTCAAAGATACGTAAATTATGTCAAGAGACACTTTGGATCAAAAGTTACTGTAGTTTTTGATGGCTATACAAACAATTCTAACAGCATCAAAGCTATGGAGCGTTATCGCCGTACCAATCAAAATTCCTCTTTAGATATTTTATTCTATGAAGATATGTGTGTCACAGTGACCCAAGAACAATTTCTTTCGAACTAATAAAACTCGATTTATTGAAATTCTAACGAGATATTTGGAAGAAGAAAGCTAACGTTAAACAAGCTGACGATGATGCAGACTTATTAATTGTGAAAACAGCCTTAGAATTATATGATAAATTATATGCAGGTCAAATTGTTACTTGAAATTCCCTTTAATTTGATACCCCACGTGCGGTATTTTCATATTTTCCATTTTTGACATCACTCCTCCTCCAATTCCGCCAATTTATTGAGCCAAAAATTTTTAAAAACCAAAATTTTTAATAGTGCGTATATGCATGTCACATATGATATTTCATATTTTCCATTTTTGACACCCCTCCATTACAACCCATTTATTGAGCCCCAGGGCCCAAATATATTCAATAGTACGTATATGCATGTAAAATTGTTACTTGCATTGAAATTCCCTTTAATTTGATACCCCACAGTATTTTCATATTTCATATTTTTCATTTTTGACATCCCCCCGGGCCCAAAACACCTATCTTATGTTGGTTCTCCCGTTGCGTAAAAAATTTGTGCCAAGTTTGGTGGAAATCGGTCCAGTTTCATATTTTCCATTTTTGACCTCCCCCAAAACCAACCATTTATTAAGCCCCAGGGCCCAAGAATTTTCAATAGTGCTTATATGCATGAAAAATTGTTACTTGCATTGAAATCCCCTTTAATTTGATACCCTACATGCGGTATTTTCATATTTTCCATTTTTGACATCCCCCAGGGCCCAAAACACCTATCTTATGTTGGTTCTCCCGTTGCATAAAATATTTGTGCTAAGTTTTGTTGAAATCGGTCCAGTGGTTTAGTAGGAGGTGTGGAATATAAATACACACAATGACTTTTATGTATATTAAGATACACATATTTAATAATATTATTCAACAGAGGAAGATTTGTTAAAATTGACCATTGCGTCTATCGATTTAATACTCCTAACGATGAAATAATAACAAAATCGTTATTTTGATTTTATTACTATTAAAATTTGAACTATTTTAAACAAACGAATGAAGACTTTATCATGATCCAATGGTTTATTTAGTAGTAAGGAAAGAAATTCACGGTATGTAAACGTTTTTATCGATTTTACCGCTTGCTGCCCTTAAATAAGGTTTTTTTTTAAAGCCTGACCTTATAAACATGCAAAGATGATTTTAAACCGATATTTAGACCTTTTTCAATAACTATACCAAATATCACTTTGCCTCAATTTTTTACGAAATTTTACCGTTATTTTTACTCTGGCGACTGGACTAATAATTACTTTTTTGTCAGTGCTAAATACATTTTCATTTTCGGAAACTCAGGTTACTATTCAAGTACAAATAGGAGTGTATAAGTCCATGTATTGAATCTTGAGTGTAACTAGAAAGATTCTCAGAAAAACGAAGTCATTCCCAGTTGAAATACTTGTAGCTATTTGGTGAACTTTTTTAAAAATAGTGTATCAGAAAATGTATCAGACTGTATGAATGAAAAGATTATCTTTCCTTATTTTCTGTTTCATGGATCACATAAGAGTTAATATACTTACCGCAGCTTGAGTCCATGGATTTTACTTTCAACCTCTGTAAACGTTTTTCTTATAATTACACAGATTACGTTAAATTTTTAACATTTATTTTCTATATCGTTCAAAATCAGATAGAGTTATTTGCGTCTCAAGAAATAAAAAATTACATGTTTGGAAATAGCATTGTACATTTAAATTTTTGTTCTAGTGAATAGTCACTAATAGACAACGTTGTTCTAATTTTATATTTGGAAATATTACATGTACTTTTACGTGATGCTATAATTTAGAGATTCTTATAAGCTCTTCAGTGTAGTTGTTATTTAATGTCTCTACCTTGAAATAACAGTCGGCGTAATAAGTGATGTGTTTTTTGTAGTTCTAGGCTTCACTTTATGGTACGTAGTTTTTTGTTAGAATTCTTGTGCGTACAAACTATTCGAAAAACGCGTAGATTACGTCTACAACTGATGACACGTTTTGTGAATACGTTTTTTTCTTATGTGACATCTGCTGCTGTATAGAAATTCTGATTGGCTTTCAAGTAACGAAAGAGAAATTATACACTATTCTAAATTATTCTCACGTGTGGCACTTTACAGTCTGGGCCAGGCAATTATACTGAAACTTGCCGTTGTACGTAGCTGGCCCCCCAAAAATATATATTTTATTACGCCATCTACTTTATCGTTTGTTGATGGACTGCTAGCTGCTAGCAGTGTCGTTTTGTACTCGATAACGAGATACCTCGTCCAGTACGACGCAGCAGCTATCAGTCCAGCAATAAACGACAAAGTTGGAGTAATGAAGACTGCTAACGAAAAACCTGACTTGAGTATATCCTTTGGCTACCCTGGATAATACTGTTCAGTTACTAGTAACTTTATAGTTTTTTTGGTAGTATTTATTATGCATTTAATATTCAATATGAAGACGTTTAAATATTTTGTATATTTTTCCGTTTAAATCCAAATTTATCCAATTTTTGTATAAGGTGTGTGGAATTTACTCTTGTTCCCCCTTAGAGTACATTGGAAATTTTTTTAAATACATTGTTATTGTTATTTTTGGCAACTGCAATAAAGGGATACGCATCTGTCTTGAATGTAGGCAGAAGCTATACGGTTTTTGTGTTAACAGTTAGTCCTGGGATCCGCCATTTTAAAAACATTTTATTTTAATAATAACTTCTGCTCTACACTGTTAGCTGTTTTCAAGCGTGAATGGATTCGTTTTCTCAAGTTGTTTCTATAACATAGTGACGGAATATTTTAATTGAACCGCAGTGTTCTCCGTTCACAGTTGTGTGTGGGTGTGCGCGCGCATGCGCTTGCGCTTACGAGGGTTTTATCAATTCATTACGCAGACACTCGGCAAATCTACGTGGCTTACACACACGGATAGAGATCAACTTTTGTGAAACTTTCAAAAAATAGTGTAAGAAATGTTAATTGCTTAAAAACAATGGAGATGAAGATGTCTTATGTGTGTAATATTTATTCCTTGTGGTACTAAAATTGTGTATTTATACATAATACACTGCCTGTATGTTTAGAGATTTAGTCAAAAGCGGGAGGTTGCTTGGATAAAGTAAGTTTCTATCAATCTCACAGAATTATTGAAGTACAGTCGTATTTGATACGCATTGTGGGTATGATTCGTCGTCAGACTGTGGGTGTCTTTGCTATTGATTAGCTAATGTATATAGCTATTAAATTAGTCTAACTTAGGAGTGAAAGTGTAAATGCATTTCTTTGTAGTGGGGAATTCGGTGGAATATGAGCACTTAGGTTTTGAAGCTAATTAAAAATTTATTTAATCATTAATTTTAGAAAGTAATATGATGAATGTATCTGTTGATATGTTGTTTATTGATGTAAAAATATTTTTGAGTTTTAATAATGTAACCAGTTTATTTGTATAGGGTTACTTCTAATTGAAATGTAGCCTCACTTCGGGTTCGTCAACTTGTAACGATAAGAATATTTCGTTACGTACAATGTTATTAGTAATAGGTTACTTGTATATATGTCGTGTGCACTTGAATTACACCGCCCGTTGGAAGTGTCAACTTGTAATATAGATAAATAATGTAGCGACAAACTCGCACTGGAGTCGTCGATGTGTAATTATAAATGTGTTATGTTGAACGGCGAATGGTTTTGTAAATTGCCGCTTGTTCCCACTATACCGCACGTTTCCGTGACGTCACTCAACGATGCCAACTGTCGTGTCCGCTGCAATCTGTGAATTTTATTTCCTAAATGTAACAGCAATAATAACGACACACAAATACCATCAAACATATATCCTTGTGGAATCCTTTATTCGGAAAAAACACTGGTTAACTGTTTTAATAAATTTAAACAGGATAATCACAATTGTAGCGCAAACTATAAGTCTTCTTTTACCAGTTGGCAGCAGTAGCTGTTCAGTATTTCTACGAGACCAAAACAATGCTTCGTTAACGTTTTTAAATAAAATATCAATTATCTCAGGGCGTATATGGTTCGGGGATTATAATTATACAAAATATTACACTATTAATCAAAATACAAGTTTTACAATTACAGGATATTACAATGTTAGAGTGTAACGTGCACACAGGAGTTGTATAGTGGTTATCAGTTTTAAAAGGTTATGTCCAGCTTAGGCTTTAATAATTATTAAGTAAATTAAAAGTTCTTGTTGTGTTTGAAAAGGTGTTAATCTTATATAGTGTTATTAGTGATTGTTCTTAGTGTTTGTGTTATATGGTGTCTGTAGTTTAGTTGATTATTACTTAAAAGTCGTGTATGCAAATGTGGGTGTTGAAGTACAATATAATAATATGTCAAAATCACCAAATCCTCTTCTTGTATTCTTCCTGGTTGAAGATAGGGCCCACGTACACGTCAGATCTTCTTCCTCGGCCTACGTCCACTTCAGATCTTCTTCCTGGTTCTTGTATCTTCTATTCCATGTAATGGGTATTCTTCTGTTATTGCAAAAAGTTCGTGTAGTGTACCTCTAACTGTATTTATATGTTTGTTTCGTTTTTTCACAATTTATATTATATAATGCAGGACGTTTTAAAAACGCGTCTATCCGCTAAGATCGTTGTCAAAGAAGTCTCATTTTATTTATCCGAAATTTCTGGTTGCTAAGGGTAAACTTGGAATCTGGTTGGCTAATTCGGATATACATTGTCATATACTTTCATTATTCCAAAGTCTAAATTTTGTTCAAAATCTTTAAATTAACATAACTTTTCTATACTGAATGGGAATTTAAAACCATTATCAGCATTATTTTGATCTTCACATTTGTTATATTTAGACACTAAACATGCCTACTTTTACTTAAGAACTATAGATGTTACAATTTTGTTATTTGAAATTTTCTTAAATAACTTGATATGTGTTATTTTGTTTCTATATTCCTTGTATACATTATTACTTATAAATACATCTACCCTTTCACATTTGTTTTACAAAATTTCTAACATTATTATTCAAAATTTACTAAAGTTGGTTTCACCTGGCCTATGTACTGGTATTATTTTCATCACCATGTTTTAAAATCTTTAACAATTAAATTAACTTTTAACACTCATCAAAATTGTTTAACATATAACGTTATTTTAACAACACAAAAGATATATTATTCTAATAGTTAAATTCATGCCCACATGGCTGTGATTTTACCAAATCCTTGCACAAATAACTGTTTTCTACTCAAACTGTATAAGTGTTTGACACTTAACAAAACATCTTTATATAGTCCATTCTGCTTTGTCAATCAATTTACCATGGTTTAACATCAGTTCTAAGGTTATATTTGTTAACACAACATAAAAAAAATGGAATTAATATCATTAAATTGACATTCCTTTAAACTAACTGTATCACCTGCTACATACAAAAAACACAACACAAATACTATGATATAAAACAATGTGCTTAAACATAATAACATGCACATTTATAAAACAAATTCTACACTAATCAGTTAGTCCTTTGTCAGTTAATTTATTAATTACTCTGACACTGTCTATGTTATATTTACTGTTTATATGGGTTTCAACATCTGTATACTTACTGATGTTTGACTTACAAAAATTACAATAAAGTGAACACTGTTGCTCCACCTCACCACACAGTTCTAATAATCTTGTTACATTTATTGTTTATATGGGTTTCACTCTTGTTATAAATGTTATTGTGACCAAGTTATTCCTTGTTGTTTACTGAACAATCTTATGAACGCTATATGTGACAATTATTTGTATGGTTCAAGTATCTATCATCAGGTGTATTTATATTTTCGTTACATCAATTAACTTAATTATTTACTAATATTTCTTTTACATAATGTTACATGTTTGGGCCTATTATCCCTCAATTTGTATTTTGATTATCTAGATATTATGATACATTAAATGAAACCATTTGTTTCTTTATAGTACTGGTTCATAAGCCGTCTGTCTTTATAATTCTTTATTTGGTCAATACTGATAATTCATGTCATAATTGGGGTTGAAGGTATTTTGCATCACTTAGCCTAAATCATTAATTTGGGTACGGTCAGTTGTCTTACTAGTCAGTCTAAAATTGTTAGTCGTTCCTCTTCACTATCATCTTGGAAGATATTGTTCTCCTTGTTAGCTTCTTAACCAAAGTCTTCATTAAATCAGGTACGATATTATGTTGTTCCAAATGTAATGTTACAATAACAAATATGAAAAAAAATTAGGAAAGTATAATTTTGACAATATCTGCTCATATTCCCCTTGTATGTGGGTAATGTGGGCAGGTTATGTGAGGAATAAGAGCAACTTAAAGTAAGTTAGTGAAACAACAATTTGTTAAAAACTTATGTTTTTATTGACAAATACTGTAACGTGACAGATATATGCATAATATTGAATGGCATATGATCATTAGAATAATAAAATTATAACATTTAAATCTGGAAGAAAGCATTAAGTTTAATATAAAAAAATTAATTCATAGCAACTGTGGAAAGCAATCATTATTTAAAAAAAAAATACAAGTTCAAATAAAATGAGTTACTAGTGATGAGTCATCCAAAACCAGTCTAATAACCAAAGGTTTTCAAATTATAACCCAGGAAGGTAAAAAGTAAATAATAAAGCAACACAGAATATGACCAAACCTACAACGAGGAAATATAAATGGAAAAGAAACCCTGAATAAGCCAAGATCAACCAATACAGGTGATGTATTTCTAAAATGACGAAAAAGATGAAGAAATCCCAAGAAACCCGAAGAAGATGAAGAAATCCCAAGAAACCCGATGGCATCAAGAAGAAGATGGAGAAGATACCAGTCCCAGAAGACAGAAGAAAAGAAGACAGAAGAAAGAAGAAGAAGGCAGCATCCTGAGGAAGATGTCATGCTCTTATAAAAGACACCCAAATCCCCATATCCCCAAAATAAATAGTAACCAATAAAAGTATAACGAAATAGTAACAACATGTACATAAAATTAAGAGAGAGAAGTGTGTAAAGTAAGAGTTGCCAGTGAACCAAGATGAAACAATAATATAGTACCCAAGGAACAAATCTCCATTGTAAAACACTAACCAATTTATTATGTTAATAAGACTACACGACCATTTAGAAATAACATAAAATAAAAGTGTAAAGTGAACCAGTGATAGTTTTGGGTATTATAGAAAATAAACCTTGTGTTTCATTCTTGGCAATCACAAACATTGAATACAATGAAATATGCAACTTTCAGTGACTTAAAAGGTGTACTATGTAAATATGTTACTTACAAGATATAAATTTGTTTAAAGTAACATTTTGTTTTATATAATGAGAAAAAAAAACAGATTTAATTATACTAATGACAGGGTACAATTCCCCAAAGACAATATTTAAAAGACGGTGTAAAAACTGTATAATCCTACTTACCATAGTAGTTAGCAAATAAGAATATAGATATAAGGTTTTTGTAAATATAGGATAAGGATGTTAAAAATGTATTAGATATAAGGTCATTTATTTAAATTACAACAACTAACATCAGAACTGTAAACGTAATTATTACTTGTGAATAGTAAGAAGTAATTAAGATGTTAGTTGGTAAAAAACCTTTTCTGTGAACAATATTTCAATGTTCGAAATAAGTATTTAATTGTAAAATGTCTGAATGTTGAAGACAACCATTTATTTGAAAATATTCCTTATTTGTTTAACTGTTCTTTGTATTGTAACCAATACTAATTATTATTGTGTAATTTGAAAAAATGTTTAGTTTATAATACCATATTTAAAAGTCAGAGAGGGTATCACACATCATATATTGTTTGTAAAAATATTTTGTAAGGAAAAATTGTTGAATAATCTAGGCCAAAGAATGAAAACCAAACTTCATCAAAACAGAGAAATTACTCATTTAAATGCAATTAAACAAAAGGGATTTAGATAAAATAAACCTGAGATGAAGCCATATAATTGCACATACCATTTAGAAAGATTTTAGAAAATTATATTCAGAATAATAAATAAAAATGAAAATGACTAAACTCAGAAACTTGAAGAGGGGAGTCATATATTCCAAAATAATATTTTAGAATTTAACCAATTCAATTAATTACAAGAAAATAAGGGAATATAAACCTTTTAATACAATATAAGATTATTAATAATAAATATAACTGAAAAAATGGCTGAATTTGCATAATGACAGGAAGTTCATTTTTAATTTTTCATTGAATACAAAATGAAAGTAAAATTACTAATTTTGGACAGAAAACATTATAAAACGGCATTATTCAATCTTAAAATACGCCGAATGAACTGAAGGATTAATTTAAATAACATCTAGTAAATAAAATTGATAAATAACCAAAGTTTAGGCAATTATATAGTGTATTTTTAAACATGCACAGGATGCAAAATTATATTTGAACAATGTTAAGAATAATATTATATTGGCTAAGAGTTTAGTCGAAACTGGAGGAAATAATATAGTTGATTATTGGTAATTGTACGGTGAACTTGACAAGCGTTTTATAACCAATCTAACCTAACAAAAAACGGTAGTGAACGGTACGTTTTTGTGAAATCGCGAGTGACGTATAAAATCATTCTGAAACGTCCACATAGTGACAAAATCAATCAAGAAAGACTAAATAACACTGGACAGTACATAACTACCCCGAAAAACACTACAAAACACAAGAAAACTGTATATCACATAACCATACATTAACGCCTGAATCATAAAAAGTGAATGAACTTATAAATACACAGATACACAAAATACAACCCGGAATCTTCACTTAAGACACTACACAACATCTAAAAGGAGATTTGCAGACACCAGGACGTGAATACTGCCAGAAAATATCTTATTTGGAACATCGCAGAAACGAATGACATTTTGACCAACTTGACGGCAGCCATTTTCCTTCGTCGATCTCAACGCCTCCTTGTCCACGTCAGCTGTTGGTGACAACAAATTATATTTTTTCAAATTTATTATTCAATGTGTGTATCTAGTATTAGTAATTAACTTGTTGTAACGTTATACTTTTTAAATGTTGGCCCGATTTCTCTGACTTTGATAATAATTAGCTGTTTAAAGAACCCTGTTGAATTTTATATACCATACCTTGTAACTGTTTCGATACCCTGAGAGTCGATATTATAATCGAAAAGAGTCTATATTTCAATTATATAATAAAACATTAATACTTTTCACCACAAAATAGTTCTTCCTTTCATTAATATTACAAATTACCATTAATATAATTTTAAATAATAAACTACCAGGACTTTACCACATACAAGGGAAGATAACCTACAAAACGAAAAGGTAAACAGTATCGATTGTCCTGGAGACAATCTTATGAGTGGTTGTAGTTTATTTGAAAAATACAAGAACATCAATAAAATTTCTTAGAGGAGTGATACACATTTTAAAACTTCACAGCACCCTATTAATTAATTGATTTTAATTAATTAATTAATAAAAAGAAATTTTTTTTTTATTTTAAAATATAAAATTTTGTTTTAAAACATAATTTTTTTTTTAATTTTCTTCAACAACCAACAATTTTTGTTTTTAAAACATTTTGGTGAAACTATAAATTTATCTCTTCAACTGCATAACTCTATTTGACAATATTTGCTACATTTGGGACTCGATCAACTGGGAAACTTAAGGAAGTGTTTCAGGCCAGTAAGACTTCGAGAGCCACACCAATTAAACACACAGAAGCTATTATTTTATTACAATATTCTAAAAAGTATCAAAAACAGAAACAATCATTATTTTATGTAAAAATTAAGTATTAAACAAAACATTCTATAATACAAAGAGGAGTAAAGATTTAACAAGAGTTCGAAGAACACTAAAACAATATTCAAAAAATTACAATAATTTGAAACAATTAAGTTTTTTATTTTAATTTATGATAAATATACACAATAATCACATACAAAGCAACCAAAAACATAATCAACTCACAGATCGTTGAATCAATGTTTTTACTCTGGACATTTCACCACTTTTCCCCACTGTTATCTTCATTGAATTGACTGTTGCGAACAGGGCATGTGCCATCCTTATCCGCTTTAATTTATTTTCTTCATTCAGAAAATTGTTCCAAAATTTTCCTCCTTCTTTTGTCTTTCTATTAAGTTCCTTAATCGAATCGGCTGATGCGAGTTCTTTAGTTGTTCCTCGCTTTCTTCCCTGTGCATTGGCTACTCACTTAACTGTTGGTAGTGGAGAAATTTTTCTGAAGGCAGAATTCGGACTAAACGTTGCTACATTCTTTAACAGTTTGGTTTTTTCAGTTTCATTGTGTTTATCAGAGGTAGTTGAAGTTTCTGGGACTTTGGATTGTTTTTGATGAGTATTAATTTTTAATGAACTGCTCCACTGGACTTTTTGTGATGACGCATTCATTGGATTTTTGGATGCGGAATTTTTAACATCGTTTCTGGGAATACAACTGGTCTGAAAGAGTTTAGTTTTGTAATTCCTCTAGAGCTGCTTGGGTTTCATCAGCAATGTGAACATAAGGTGGGATTGCCAGATACCTGTTAAACGGAAAGAACTAGTCGCTAGCCCAACAGATGCATACTTCTCCCATGCTTCGTTTAAGAGATTGGCAACTCAATCTTTGTGAAAGCTCTTCCATGCAGTCTCAAGAACCTACTATATGTATCATAATTGGATTTTTAAACCTTGGCCGTTTTATTTTCAGCAGCCTGGCTCCATTCCAGACTGCAACAATAACTCTTACCGTATTCTCCATTTTCCAATTCCTACAGGTCCCCTTGGAACCATAAACACAGGGCATCTCAAAGAAAATATAATTTTTGTGATAATTTTAATTACTATTGAAGCATAACGTTTTTTAATGAAAAATTGTTAATCTGATTGCATAAGATTTTCTTAGCCCTGTCCTTCTTGGGCATAAAGTACATTGAGTATTCTGTAAATTATCTAAATTCTTTAGTACATTGCACCCAGCGCAATTAAAGAAAATAACATTTTATGAGTAAAACAGTTTTCTTGGATAATGTATAAGGTTTTCTGGGTACATAATTTATAGAATTAAAAACATAATTTTCAACAATTTAATTTTTTTGTAATACACTTAGTTTCGTTATTAAACTTACCGTACTATTTTCTTTATGTTTGAGAACAATATATGAAGAAACATCAATAACGTTTCTATTTTTTTAAAATCATAAAATCTTCTTTTCTATAAAAATAGCAAATAGTTTTTGAAATTATCCCGCTCATTGTCTATATTCCATAAATGAAATAAGATGCTCATATTCCCCTCGCGTGTAGAGCCATAATAAAACTTAAGACATAAGCATATCAAATACACTGTACTCACCGTCTATGGCTTTTTTCCTTGATGTTTTTTCCAGTTTACATGTTTCAAGGCGCTTGCCTCATCATCAGAACTTATAAAATCAATCTATGTCATAAATAATGACGTACGGCGCGTGTTGTCTTGCAAGGCACACCGAACATTTTTAAAGCGAATTTATGTACATAGTTTAATTGCCGTATTGTGTTTTTAATATTTTGACAATTGTCATTATTTATGACATAGATTGATTTTATAAGTTCTGATGATGAGGCAAGCGCCTTGAAACATGTAAACTGGAAAAAACATCAAGGAAAAAAGCCATAGACGGTGAGTACAGTGTATTTGGTTAACAAACACGTGGCTTGGGACTACAATAGGATTTATTCCATTTAAATCAATATACATAAGCATATATAACCTGTACTGCTCTCGGCCAAAGATAGGTCGGCCACTTTCTTTTAAATAGTATTTACGGCAGAATATTAATTATTTACTACAACGATAATATATTGGTAATTAAATATCAATTATGTAGACACTTGATTAACTATAGAGACAATTTCGTAATGAGTTTACATGAACACTTGGCTTAAAATACGGGGACAAAGCACAGATCTAGATAAGATCTAGCAGTGGCGCCACTTTCAGCACTGAACAATAACAATCCAACAGCGTGACTAAAACAAACCTAGGAGGAAATAACTTTCCCTCTTTGACAAATATGGTTGTCTTAACTCTGCTCATAATTATTTCCCACATTGCTCATATTATCCTGAATTCTCGTATGCCTACAGTTGAAATTCGATTGGATGCATAAATTGAAAAGCAAGTTGATTTTCCAGTAATGGACACAGTTAAGCTTTGGTATTATTTGAATATTGTGTTCTGTGTTCTGTATGTTAAAAATATGAATTGAAAAGAAGTACAGGCCTCAGTTTTGTTTCATAGTTCGGCGAATTCTTTACCTGCTATATAGGCTACAAGTGACCGTCCAGCAGCAAATTTGACAGTAGTGCAGCCAATTTTACTGACAACACTGTGGTAGGCCTATTAAAGTCAGTAGCAACAACGAAGAACCTCTGCAGAAGTTACTAACAGAATTAATTAAATTCAAAATTGAACAAGAATTGGCGAATTAAACGTAGTTTAAACAAAATATGTTTAAATCAGTTTTACTAACAGACGTTTTGTATGTGTGTTGGGAACCATACATACATATATATATTGCAATGAGGCAAGCATTCACGCTATGTGAATATATGGGGACATATTTACAATAAGCCTTAGATGGCGTCCTGTGCAAAGGGGTGTGACTGTTATAAAGACAGTATTGTTATTAGGACAAGTACTGCATGTTAACGTAGTTTAAGACGATAATAAACAATAAAAACAGCAGTGCAGTGTAGTGTGAAGTGAATATCTGTTGTGCGTGTAACGAATTGTGTGAAGATGATAAACAGTAAGCCAATTAACAGACACACTATAAGTCAGTTATATTAGTGTGCAAATTGGAATAATAATTAATAACTAATTATTATAATATTAAATAAATTTTAATACCATTTATTCAGCCGACAGAATAATCAGTTATGTAATCACATGCAATTGAAAACACGTGGTTTGGAAAGGTCTAAAAACCGGAAGTTCATGTTCAGCGGCACGTGGTCGTTTTTCTCGTACAATCTAGAACGTTTTAACATGTAGAAATGTCGTCATCTATAAAAGGACGGATGAGCCGTGAGTTATGGAGTCTCTAATAAGGAGTCTCTCGAAGTCTCTGGGAATTCGGAGTGGTTCGTTTACGACTTAGACTACGAAGTCAGGCACGGCGTTCGAGATCTTCAGCGACCGGTGGCTGTCAAGGTGGACTAAATCAGGAGCAACATGGACGGACACAACGCCCACGATGAAACCCTGAGATCAACATATCAGCTTAAGAGGACCGTGTATATATTGTCTGGCCACGACTGGATCGAGGCTGCTCTCTCCCACCACGCGGCCGCTTGTAAGCAAGGTTGGATGAAATATGTGTACTAGCCGTTTGGTTTACCCCCACTTAGCCTACCGTAGTACCCGGCAATGCTTCTCCCACCTTACACAATGCTCAATCATCGAATCGCGGCCAGACAGTATATATATTGCAACGTTACAAGTTTTTCAAAAAATTACACAAATAAATTACCATGTACTCAACGCAACTATGAAGTGTATTACACCGTCCAGGTCGCAGGATTTTTTTATTCTCATTGGGTCAAGTATATGTAGTTGCACAATAATAAAATAATTTTCGAAGGGGAGTGAGATGTTGATGACATGAAATAATTAATTAAAACTGTTTCAAAATAATCATTCTATGATTTATTAATATTAATGGAAAATGTGTAAATATTAAAATTTCGAATTATAAAAATAATAAAATATTCTCTTTTGTAAGTTTACAAAAATACAATATAACCTTCTATGCTGTTCATGACATATAAAAAAATAAACAACCATATAATCTTACTAGCTAAACAGACATGTTAAACAAATTATCTAAACACTTTTTATTTCAGTGTGTCTGACTTTGACTCAAATTCTAAATAATAATAGCAACTCATTTACAAATAAAAATAATATTAAATCTCAAGAATAAAACTAATTGTTGCTATAAACAATACAAAAATGTAACATTTACTTCCAACCTATTATTTATTTCTACTGACACACCCAAATTTTAACATATAACAGAAGATTAGTATTTTTTAAATTTTCTTGTTAAATTAAATTATTTTCTTTAACTACCATTTAAATTTATGTACAATGATTATATTTAAAAATTTTAAGTCTTTACTGTTCATATATAAGTTTCTTTTTAAAAGTTCTTTCCACAAACAAAAATATAATTGTTATTCATCACCTGCGTACTGTCGACGTTACCGTTGCGTGTGTGTGTGTGTGTGTGTGTGTGTGTGTGTGTGTGTGTGTGTCCTGAATCCTGAGAATTTGATGATGATGTTATGCTGATGCTGTGTTCTCTGTCTACGGTTTGTTGGTTGTGATGGTCCAGAGTTCCTCCATCAGTCTTGGTGTGTGTGTGTGTGTCGTAAAGATGTCCGATCGGCAGACCAGCAGCGTGACGTGTGAAGATATTTTCAGTCTGAGACCGCCCCAAAATTGCCGGTCATATTTATACTGGACGGCGATCTGACAAGTCCAGGACTGTTTTCGACCTGTTAGATATTGTCACTTCGTGCAAAGCGTCCTTTAAATTACAAATCACTTTTTGGTTCATTTTCGCGATTTTGTAAACATAGGCCTACTCGTAGCACGAGCGATATCTTCGTTTGCGTAATTTTTTTCTGGTCACTCACATATAACACACTTATTAATTACTACTTAATTACACTAGTAATTAACATTAAATTACTTAGCGTCTTTATTATTGCACTTTCTGCAATAATTTTTTTATCACCATATTCGTTAAAAATTCCTTAATGTAATGGTGTTTTTATAATTGGGGTAAGTCTTTGTTCACAGGTTTAAACGTATTAATTAGTTTATTTTTATCCGGTTAAAACCTGATTACCGACAACCCAATAATTCGTACGCATCACCCCATCGTTGCCTGTCGTAGCTTGCGTTCACACACACGAGCGCTGTATTCACTCGCGGGGCAGGTGTACGCTTTCTGACAATTCTTAGCCTGCATAATATTGTTAAAAACTGTTCATCATATATTTTATATGCTAAATATTTACAAACATACCGCCCTGGGCCAATATGCAAATATATGTATTGTTGCAATATAGTATGTATAGAATTCCATTAAATGAAAAAGAAAGAGATAGTATCAAATAGCAATAGATAGTGGCTACAAAGTCAAAACTATTAATAAATTAGAAAATAAAATAAAGGATAAACTCACTAAACAAAATATAACTCGTAAACTATTTAAAGATATAAATTTAAAAATATCTTATAACATAGATAATATTGTTTTTAATCAAATAAAACCTAAAACTAAATTCAATATTCACAATAAATGTAAGGTGAAAATACAATAATAAATTTTACCTGCAGAAGTAGTTAATATTTGAAGAATTATCATAATATAGTAAACCTGCAAGAAATATGGAAGAGTGACGTACAAAATAAAGATATATTTATGTATAAATACGGATTATTACGTATGATTACGGATTCATAAATAATACGGCGTTAAACTGTACGTCTCATATATCTGTGAGAGACTCCGTAACACATGCACCACGGGTATATGGGGGGAGGGTACAAACCAGTCGAAAGACTGAAAGACCCAATAGAATAGAATGTATAAATAAATAAGTGTGTGTGTGTGTGTGTGTGTGTGTGTGTGTGTGTGAAAGACGGATTCTAAGAACAGTATTTAGAGAAGTACATGAAAATGGAATGTGGCGCAGGCGCTGTAATGATGAACTATACCATCTTTACAAAGAGCCGAACAGTATCAGGATAATCAAAATTTACAGGCTAAGGTGGGTTGGACATATAGAGAGAATGGAGGAAGGACAGCCTACAGAACATATCTTCTACCAGAAACCAATGGGTAGTAGAGCAAGGGGAAGATACCGAAGTAGATTCAAAGATCACATAGAAGGAGGACTTCAGAAAGCTGAACATAAGAAACTGGAACGCCAGGGCACGCAATAGAGAAGAATAGAATCAACTCTTGGAGCAGGCCAAGACATAAAGCCGTACTAATAAGAGAATCTTAAATGTAAGTTAAATATTAGGTCTGATTTCATATTTATTTTTTGACATTTGATTTGTGAGTAGATTTATTTTATTTGTTTTCCTAGTATTGTTGTGACAAATACTATGAATTTAGTGTTCTTCATAATTACAGCAAAATAAATTTAATTTTGTTATCCTTCGAAAGTTACATTAAACCAGCCGAGTAAGTCATGAAATGGTCTCGTAGTGTAAGATATAATTCGTACATTATTAAAGAAATAAAGTCGATGGCAACGTCATAGTAAGCGGCCAACTGGTTTAGGTGTTTTCGACACATAATATCTAGCGAAACCGTTCAAGTAGCCTACGTATTGGCGTTACACTACACGTGCCTATCGCCAGTTCACAGTGCTACTGTAATCTTTAGAAGCGACAACCCCTGTGGACCAGGGCATGCCCGTCGCCCGCTCGTATACTACGTCCCGAGCTTCAGATGGAGCTCCTGCCGCAGGGCCTATTGATAGGGTGTGGCCTGCTACCGGCCGTGGGTTTTCAATTAATTAATTAATTGAGGGTGAATGTGCGCCGAGGCCGGGTCCAAGATTCTCCTGGCACAGATTGGTAGCGACCGAGGGCGCTAATCAGGTGGTTGCCCTGAAATCGGTCGGTGAGGCGATAAAATTTTCGGGACAGTGTCCGTGTGTCCGTATAATGGCGTCCAGGGAACGGACAGCAGGGAGTCACGGATCGTTTTGTTTGATGTCAGGTAGTGGGCTTTACACGCCCAGCGCAATCCTCGGTCAAGGAGAGATTGAAGCTTTCGCTTATGGGTCTTGGCCAAGTAGCCCCAAACGTGTATCGCGTAGGTAACCATCGGCACCACATAGGTGGAGACGATAAGCTTTCCTAGGCGGCGGGTCCTGGCGTTGCTGCATAACACGGGACGGAGTTGATATAGACGATTGGCGGTCTTACGGGCTACTTGTGCAGAGTGTGTCCGCCAGGTGAGACGTCGGTCGAGGTGAACCCCGAGGTACTTGACCTCTCGAGACCAGGGCAACAGAGTATCGCCTACGTAGAGTCTGTCTGGGAGCCTGAAGCGTCTGGAGAAGACTACCGCTGTGCTCTTGGCCGCGTTGATGGCAACCCTCCATTTCTCTGCCCACTCAACGTACTCGACAACCCTTATACAATCAGTGGAATTAAGGGGTTGCCGGCCAGTCTGTATTGTGATATTTAAAGTTTCATATAGAAAAACATGATTTAGGTGTTTCAGTTTTGTTTACTGTGTGCAAGTTTTCCGTGTTATTGTGTTCAGTTATTATACATAAATTGACATGTGTGTGTGTAAGTAATTGTGTTGTTGGCGTGCATTGATTTATAATTTATTGTTTAATAACAAACAAATTGTTTGAATCACGTTGTAGGTATTTCGTTGTAATGGTGAAACGTGCGTAGACAGTCAATGCGCAAATAGAACACGAAGGCGCGTAAGTAGGTCGCCAGGGTTTCTGTTTAACCAAGGTTCATGTGCACTTTTTCTGTGGGTTGGTCTCAAGCGTCTTGCGAGTATAAGAATGTCGATAGCTGTACATATTGGCGTAACTACAGTGGGAGGGATCAGAAAGACCTATTTCCCCAGAACTATTGAAAAATTTTAGCGAAATTACGTAAGTCAGCCATTTGGATTGAAATAAGCCTTATAAATAAAGGTAGTTTTCTTAATAATGACAGTCACTCAACAGTTGGTAAGTAACGTACGTATTTGCAGCCTTAAGAAAACAATTACGCACTCACCAGAAACGGAAGCAAAGCCTTTTAATTTACCTTTATCTTTTTCCCAGACACACTCCTCCCGTACAGGGTTGTGTGTGGGATGATTCTTCTAGTCTAATGTCTCCATAGTTTGAGCTATTGTATTTGCACAAGTAAACTAGCGATTTTTTAACTTCAATTCGAAAAAATGATAAGATTTTACTGCTTGCTTTTACATAAATATAACGTACTTTAACGCGAACTATAGGTTGCTTAAAACAACCTTGGGACAACATTCTTAATGTACGAATGTTTAATAAAACCGAGGTTTTCAAAATATCTCCCGAAAGACTCATTTTCATAAGGTTTGTAGATTTAAAATTAAAGTGATTCATAACAACAGGAGATTTGTTACTTTTAATTTGAGTAACACTAATCAAGATTTTGAAATTTTTGAAATCAGCGCTTTCCCTAGTTTTTCAATCCTTATACTTCACGTTGGTTTATTAAAAAACTTTGAGACGCAACGAATTTATAAAATTATATGCGAAGAATTCTGAATTTCTCATTTGTCCTGAGAAAAATGGTGGTGCTAGTGTCAACCCCCCCCCCCCCCCCACAGGAGATTGCAGTATTTAGTGGCCTCATCCGTGCAAGATTATAGTAACAGAATGCCGTACATATTCGTATGTGTTTTGCCGGACGTTCCTCTGTACTACGTCTCACTGGGGGGCGTATGCGGTCTGCACCCGTATCCGTACCGTCTGTAAGGGATGGTATTTTATCGGTAACATACTGATACTACTAATTAAATCAGCATTTCGTAGGGCAGTGTACTGATGTTTCTAGCGATAAATAAGAATGGTAGTTACAATAATAGTTACCACGCTTCATGCGTTGTGATGCCCATGATTTACAGACTGTGCACGAGCACGTCTGAGCTGTGACATTAAAAAGCGTTACTAAAAACAGTAGCTGTTCTTAACGCCTCTTAAACATCAAGCTGTTATAACTGAAATTTTATAGTTCATTGGTTACTTGCGGCAGGTGCGTTCAAAATAAAGTGAGCGTTGGTGTTAAGCTTGGTAGTACGTACTGTGTGCTTTATATAGGCTTACAAAATCACGTTTTTTTAAGCCACAAACATCAGTTATGATTAAAGCGATTTCACTTTGCACTAGAGTTTTATACATCTTGTGTAAGTAGTGACGGGTATTATTACAAGTTACGTTATCTTGTTTTCTTTATACATCGTCATCTTCTTTTCGTTACATTTTTAGTTTCGTCTATTGTAAAGTTATAATGGTCCGTACTTCGATCGTTTTCGTTGAATGTAATTATGTTTGTCAGTGTGAAGCAGTTGTTGAAGTCGATTAAAATTATGTTGCGTATTATGTTATCAAAGGATAAAATTGCGATTAAAATTAAAATTATGTTTTGTACTATGTTATCGAAGTGTATATTAGTTACACAAAAATCATTAGTTATGTGTAAAACGCTCATATATGCTGTTACATGACTCTTAGTGGTTTAAACAAAAGTTTATTTCAAAACTCTCCGATTATCTTGATTGTTGTTTTGTTA
This sequence comes from Magicicada septendecula, assembly GCA_034769895.1. Taxonomy (NCBI): domain Eukaryota; kingdom Metazoa; phylum Arthropoda; class Insecta; order Hemiptera; family Cicadidae; genus Magicicada; species Magicicada septendecula. The sequence goes on along the minus strand of CM068367.1, from coordinate 982,513,124 downwards.
TGTTGGTTGCTACTGTTTTATCACTATTACCACTATTGCTACAGCTATTATCACATTTATGTATCTGGAGGACATATATGTTACCACCTGCAAGTCTATTTTAATCGACATGTATGTGTTTCACTGTAAAAGAGGTAACAGATTTGTTTGAAACGGGTCTCGTTAAATTACTGGAGACGGCATTTACATTGGGCGCTCGGAGAGTGCAGTCTAGTCTTTACACACCGGACAGACTCTCATTAAGCTGCCAGCACACGTACGTAATAAGCATTTGGTGCCATACAAGAATACACTTTAGAGATCACTTTCTGAAAACTCACACCATTTGTATTGTAAAGAAGTAATCAGTGAATGGTTGTGTTTTCAGATAAGGGTAGATTTACACATTATTGAAATGTTTAATCACAGGTATTTAAAGAAAAGAAGCTAGGTGTGTTTTAATTTGTATTTAATCACGACTACTTTTCTTCATCTCTGTTTTAATATAGAAACGTTTTTATTCCATTGAAGATTATTTCATATACCTCTGCAATCGTCAGGATAGTCGATTTAAGGAAGAATATATCAGTTTATAAATGAATAGTTTTAACCGAGAATTTTTTCCTTAAACGAGAAGACTAGTGCTGATTGAAGCGTTAACGTCTCACTGTCGGTCTGAAACATCGCATTATCTCTTTACGACTAAAATGTTGCATTACCGAACGTGAACGTCTTCAGTACAACTGCAAACAAAGGCCTTGAATTGATAAAACACTACAGTACACTAACGAACCTTATCGCACTGATTAAAGCTGAGCGCCAGAATATTGTTAGACATTCACGTTGTTCTAGTAGAAGTAATGGTGAATAGGAACAGAACGTTTACGTGCATATATTTTTGATATTTCATTAATTTCTACTGTTAAAAGATAAACCAATAAACACTTGCACCCTTCCCTTGTGGATATAAAGTACGTTTGACTGCCCTAAAATGTTCTTATCTTTATAAACAAGTCGTGACTTTTTTAACACCTGAAATTAATGAACGATTTTCTGTTAAAATGCAAAGTATTTGTTGGTGTTGTACTGAAGCTTTTAAAAGTTACTACTTACGATGAATTTAGATAAGTAGGCTACTGCTTTTGTAATATAAGGTCATATTCTATAACAGAAATACAATATATTCAATTTTAACACAAAGGTGTGTTTTATTTAGTAAAAAAGCGGAAACAGTTTATATAGAGATCGGTCACGTTGGCATAAAATCAGGTACTAATTTTGCGACTAGAACCTGTGTGTATATTTTTTTTTTGAAAATTTGATAGAAAAATCATTGTTGTGGTTCCTTTGATGCCGCCGTAAATATTTACGAAGACGAAGATTCCAACGCACCTTTTCTGGTACCGCATTCCTTTCTGTCACATTCTCAGACTTAATTACAGTACTAACAATATTACTAATTAATATCACTTGATTCGTAAGAGACTTAATAACCTAACGTTATCAATCCTTTTACTGTCTGGCCGCGATTCGATGATTGAGCATTGTGTAAGGTGGGGGAGAAGCATGGCCGGGTACTACGGTAGGTTAAGTGGGGATAAACCAAACGGCTAGTACACATATTTCACCCTACCTCGCATACAAGCGGCCGCGTGGTGGGGGAGAGCAGCCTCGATCATCCAGTCGTGGCCAGACAGTACCTGACATAACTTAATCCAGTGCCTCCTAACTTAAATAATTTAGCTCTAATGACTTGATATAAATTCTGTAACCGTATTTGTACCGTACATTACAGCGTATACAAACTCATTCCAACAAAGAACACAAAAATTCGGGGAACTGTCAAAAACACAACAAATCTTCCTCTTTTCACTTGTCAGCTTTCGTGGTTTTCATTATTAATAACAACGCCCTTTCTTGAAGATTTGACGCGTAGTTAGTTTTATTAACATCAAAGTTGATAAAAACTTGATGGGCTGCAATCCGCTGATCGTAAACGCCCTCATGCTCTAGAATGATAGATATAGGTATATTTTAAATTATAATAATTTTAAATATCTAAAGATACTTTTATTTTGGTGCGTTTTTAAAAACTATAAAACTTATATGAGCGTCCTCTGTGCTCGGCATATTTCGTTTTCTCACACGGACTGTATTCGGTAATATTAACGTAAAAAAGGTGTAATAATCTGGTTAGACATAACAACTTTGCTCCGTTCGGAAACAGTTTATATAAAACGTTCAACGTGCTCTTCTTTTTCTTTGGCTATGTTCTTCCTTTATTTGCAGTCAAAAGATTTTATTCATCGTAATCCGTGTCTTTCACTACGTTTTTTATGTATTATGGTTTTATGTATAAGAGTATATATCGATGTCTATTATTAATTGTATATTAACGTATTACGTATTACAGTGTTTAATGATTTGATGTATTAGTACTTTCATTGGTGAGTTGTGTGGGGGGAGGAGTGGACTCAATTAGAGGAGGTTGTTAGGCAAAGATTTCCATTATAATAACATAATTTAGTAAATATGAAATGATCGACAAGATGAAAAGTGACATTAGAAAGACTAACGATTGGTGGAGTGTAGCTCTATATAAGGTATATGCCTAAAGTAAAGACAAAGAGAGATAGAAGGAGGAAGAGTGCGTGCGCTTGTGATTTAAGATTGATGTTATGTGTAGATATAAAAGATTGGCGTTTTCGTACTGAAACTACCAAAACTTTAGTGATATTGGTTTACGTGGTTGTCAGTGATGTAATTTTGAAAAGTACGTGTACATTTATATAGGCTTGATTTTAAACATTCTTTAAAATAATAGCTTTTCGTCCTTTACGTTTAACATTGAGAATTTTGCGTTAGTACTTTTTCTTTACTTTGAAATACTTTGGTAAACTAAAGTTTACCCAATAAAAAATTGGGATTAAAAAGTTATTGACTAATGCTGTTTATACAGTGACGGTATTTTGTTTTGAATTTTGATGATGTTTCAGGGAACTTCGTAAATTTTTTGTAGACTGGATGCCGCACACCAAGAAGTTGAAACGTTTTAAAATAATAAACGAGTTATCTTTCCTTTCGATAACGCGTCAGGCCGAGCTAACTCTAATGTGTTTATTTTCCACTGCTTTTTAAATGTGATTGGTGGCTCTCACAGCGAAATAAATTCTGTTATTTTTAAAATGGGTGCCATTGTCTACTGTGCGTAGATACTCTGTTGTTTAAAACGTACGAGTAAATAAACATTTTTTGCATCGTGATATTTTATTGAGTTTAATTTGTTTTATATTGACAGTGTTTACTGTTTTACTTTTCCTTATTTAAGTATTTTTATGTGTGTTTTTTTCGATTGTAGTGATTTGTTCCGACTGCACTGATTGTCCGTATTAACTGCTGAGGCCTTCAACACAAGCTCTTCTATTTAAGTTAACAGTGTCATATGAACTTACATTGCGAAATGAAGATTTCATTAGTTGACAGCTGAAAAGTACTGCCTCATGAAGGAATTATTTACGATTGCCTAGTAACATTCCCTAATAAAATTAACAATTTTTAAAGAACGAATATACCCTTTATCCTTTATTTTACTCTGATGACTATCTGTCAAGTGGTTATTAGAATTCCAGAAATTTGTTGGTAAGGCGTTGCTCAGGGTGCTGTTGATATATTCGGATCATTGCAATATAGAGAACTTAAAGCGAGTAAGCATGTCAGCTGTAGTTATTAATTTTATCATTGTACGTTCAAGGTTATGAAATGGCGTCAGTAGGTACTGTGTTGCGTTAAGTTAGAAAGTTAATTAATTCTCTGAAGTGTTTAACGAAATATACCAACTTGAAACTAAAACGGGGAGATTTTTCATTTGGTCGGAGGGCTTTATTTTAATAAAATAATGCATGTCGCCTTTAAAGTGTATTCGAATTAATACTTTTTCGATGGACATCAAAATATAGTAAGCATTACTTATTGGCCTAATACCATAATTTATAATAGCTTGCATAATTATAACGGCTAATTATAAATATAACCTTATAGTATTATTGGCTTTGTCATTGTTACACTAGTCATATTCTTTAGAAAGTAAAGACCGTTGTGTCGTATATGAGACTCTCAGTTAGGCACTCGCGCCCGCGTACACCACATTATTTATACACATTCAGTGTGTGTGTGTGAGTGCGCGCGTGCGTGTTAATACTTATTCAGTATGACACTAACCATCAAAATAAAACTTACCAATTTGGGGGAAAGATCTCATTTAGTTATAACACCAATTGCTTTGTTTGTGAAGTTAAATAATAAACACTTTTTCTGAATAATAAGGTTTTAGGGACTCGGAACGCGATAGTCTCATAGTACATTGGATTGTAGTTAGTATGTACACAGTGGTTACGACAATACATAAGTTACTAGGTAAATGATAATATATGTAAACGTGTATCAGAGAAACGTGGACTCATATTTGTTAACAGAATTACGCAACATAGTTTTATGGCTGTAATAAATTACAGGACAATGAGAATATTTGCGTTGAGTGCAGTTATAACAGTACCAGTCGCTAAATACCCTCCGTGCGTGTTCAGTAACACTGCACAAAATCAGTTGTTCGATTTCATTATCCCTACGCTACGTTCAGTACACAACTCGCTAAAAATTAAAACTGATAATTTGTTGTTTTTGTTTGCTCGATGTGCAGAAATGTTAATAATCACTATAGTTTTCTGGTGTAGAAGGTCCTAGTTTTAGGAATAAATTCCTAAATTACACACGGTGTTTGAAATAAAAATTAAATAATTATAGTGTTGTTTATATCTGTAGTGTCCTCCATTATGCATTTCATATCTTTTTCCATTTTTCTTTATTTTACAGTACAAACGACCTCTCTTGTGTGAACATCAATTTGTAAGCAATTGTGAAGAAACAGTTTTGCTATACATTTAATTGTACAGTTATTGATAGATGCTTTCGTGTACAAAGTTATATGTAGTTTGCTGTAAAGTTATTATGATTCGTTTATTAAAACGTTTTATTGTCGTGACTATTGACAGTTATTAATTTTTTTCTGGTGAAATATATAACCCTTGTAACGGTTAGGGTTCAAGAAATGTTTTTTTGTACCATAATTAAGACAAAATGGTATAAATGTCGTTTAGGATGCTAAAATTGAAGAAATATTCAATACTTGCCGTAGTAATATTAATTACTAGGTATAATTAAAATGTTCTTTGCTAACAGTATTAGGCCTATATCACTCTTCGCGGGAACGACAGTCATTTCAAAGGAGACCGTTTGTTTCTCGCATCAAAGCAGGTCTTTAACAGGTGATACAAAAACACATGTTTAATTTATTTTAGTTTCATTTTACTCCAAGTTACACTAACACCAGTAATAGTAAAGCGTATACTAAAATGCTTATTTACTAACTTTTTAGATGTTTATTACGTTTTTTAACGTAACTAATAAAATCGTTAGTGATAAAAATTATTATGTAAATGAAGCTCATCACTTTTTCTTGGTCATATTAATTTTAACAAAAAACTCACCTTGATTTTTCACGACTTTACATAACAGCACGTCTTTTTACTTGTATTAAGGTATTCATTAAACGCGATTTAATATTGTTTTTATCAAAGGAACGTATTCAAACAGTAATATGAGCGTCAACATATCCCTAAACGTACACGCGCTCCATACCAGTTTTCTTTACAAATTGACAGCGCCACCAATTATGGTGATTGACAGTCGCCAACAAATAATCACTTAATATAGAGTCCCTCAGAAACAATAAATACCTTCACCAACACTGCAACACACCTGACTGGTACCATAATGATGTTGCATAATGAAGATGTTATATTCTTGAAGTATAAATAAGCAGTAGTTAATCTAGGCGTTACTGGAGTTTTTAGTCGTAATCTACGGTCATTTTTGTGTACATGTCCAATAAGTGTGACCAGATATTTTGATCAGATACGGCAGTACAGTTCTGCTTGTAGAATAATTCATCATCTATCCCACAAAGGAAGGCTAGTGAAGGGAATAAAGTTTTTTTTTCAAGTAGGCCTACATTCTGCTTTAATTCGATTTTACAGCGATACAACTCTGTTATATCTAAATGAAATGTAAAATCTTAAACTTATATTGCCATTTACTATGTGTTCTATGGATTACGACAATTTCCATGACTACTTTGTTTCTCATTGCAAACCTTTAATTTCGAACACCTTCTGCAACATATCTTTGTAGGCTTCATTTTCTGTCCTCCGCTAAATAAATTTTATCAAGAATTTCAACGCACTCTGTAGCTAAGAGAGCGGTCAACCCACACTCCCTTACCCACAACCAGACCGTCACTACTAGACGAGATTAAGGAAAAGTGTATAAAAATAATTGAAACGAACATTTGAAAAAACAGATGTTCACTATTGTTGATAAAGCAGCGCTTCTGCTACAACAGAATCGATATTATCTTCAGGCTGAATACTCAATTTCTTAAATGATAGGGTGTTACGTAAATAAAATGCCGTAGAAAAAAAAACGGAATACAGTGTATGCCACTAGAGAAGTGCGGCTAAATACATAACGCCAGTTTGATGACCGGTAGTGGTCCACCGCTTAAGATGTTGTGAATAACGCTCCGTACGGTTCGAAAACAGGAGGTAAGGAAATAGAAACGTCGTTTCATAAGTCGGTGTCAAACGTTTTTCCCTTCCTTGTGAATTATTTTTTTTTTTATTATTCCATAACGTTTTGCGTGTAAATCCCACATGAGCTTGACTGTCATAGAACGTTAAGTGGAACCCCCTTTGAACAATAAGCAATCTTATACAAAATCACATGATCACATGGACTCGTACAGGTCCGCGCGTTTCGTCCACATTTTCTAATTGACATACACACGGGATATTATAGTTTAATAGTTTAGAAAGCTGATCGTGAAAAACGATGAAAAACTCGTTTTCGTTAGATTTTGGTGCATTGAAAGATGCAAAGAAAAAAAAAATAAAGAAAAATTGTACACTGAAGTAAATAAATTTATGGAGTCCAAGGCTCGTCTTAAGTTATTATTTGTCTTGTCTGAAATGTGAAATAAACCTTTTGGCGTTCTTAGAGTGAACATAATATAAAAACGGCTAATGTTCGGGTTGTGCAACAGCTACGCGTACATGTATTCAAAAGACGTTTACTTGGTCATGTGTAGAACGTGACTAGCATTTTGTTCGTGCCACGTTATGTGACAATCACATGAAATATAGCTTTTTGTCTTATTTAAAACACAGATTAACCAAATTTATCGTAACATAAAATGTATGTAAATGGTGTTACCTAACGTTTCTGCTGTGGACAGTCGATAAAGAAATACCAACTTGTTTATAGGCGATAACATAACCTTGTGTTTCGCTAATTGTCAGTTATTGTTAAACTTTTTGATAAACCAATCAGTTTCGTTTAAGACTTCTTTCACGTACGCTTTATGAATTCCAACCGTTAATTCTTTTTTGCGTAATATTTTACTTAAAACCCATGTTTTAACTTTTAGATATTTATCTTTATCCTTCCCTAAGTAAAAAACCAATATAAATACTAGGATGGGGCGATTTACGGAAAACGATGCTACTTATGGAAATAGAAGTCTTCGATACAACAAGTTGCTTAAATGTTGGCCTCATTAAATGTTGATCATATTCCTTGTTGCCCTGTATTAAAAATTATTTCATGCTTTTTTTTGTTAAGTGTTATTTCCACGTAGAAACATCTCTTCACTACTTCACAAAGATAAGTCTCAGTGGAAGCTGTTGTTCTGATGCTAACGGATCATGAGCTGTGACATGAAACGATGTGCCACTGTCATTGCGAAGACCGCGGTCGCAGCTGCAATAAAGTATTTTTACGACTGGAGTAAAATGGCACACTGACTTTCACGCGAATGTTTGCTGTGGAAATAGGGATTTCACTCTTTCACGCGTTTTATTAAAGCAACTGATTACACGTGGCACTTCAATCGGATCGTGACAGTGGGGAATTAGAATTTTACTAAATTTACTTGGAAGCATCCATGCCCCAAGAAAAATTATGTTATGTTAAACATAACCTCTCTGTGATCTCAGCTTGTCCGTATTTCTATGTTTGCGTTCTACTGTTAATCCATTATCCTTATGTGATTTGTTCTAGCTTGGTATTCTTAAAGGCTCTGATTCCTCCCGCGAACGTAAATCCCCGCTCCTGGAGATTTGTGTTGTAGACCTTGTCGCATTTCCTTTGATACTCTGCCGTCAAGATGTCGGCAAGATGGGCAACACATACAGCATTTTCAAATACAGTGCGAAACGCGAAACGTGGTTGTCTTTCTGAGGATGTTTATTCGGAATATAGCGGTCATCTTCTTTCTGTAAGCCCCAATATTTAGAACGTCCAACCAGAATACTGCACCTTATAGTAATTCAGGTAACATTAGCAAGTCCTGTCGGATTGAGTTAAAGGCATTCCGAATAATGCAATATTCTTTTCACCAGCTTTGTCACTACGTATTGACAAAGTTTGGCGTTAAGATGGCTGCTAATAAAATTAACAAAACTGGCAATATTCTTTTGTCGTTCCTTATTACCTCGTTATCGGATATTGTCTCTCTTGATGAATATAATTGTAATCTTCATCAAGATTCAATGCCTTAAGTGTTGAACGACCCTCTCTGAAGTCGCGCTCGTATTCTGAAAGTTACCATGCCTTCATGCAAGCTGTATATAATTTCTAAGTGATCATACCGTCGGTGTCCAATATGTGTAGTGGATGATACGGTGACGGTTGTTCAGGAGGCTTCTTACCCATATGAATATAAGAACCAGTATCTGACTCTTTCATGGTTCATGGAAGACTCGTTTACTCTTGCCTGCATAGTGCTTATCGTAAACATGTAGGGATAGTGCAATTTTGAAGATGGGATCTCTAGAGTCTGTTTTCATTTTCAGATTCCAGTTGGCCATGTATAACATTGTGATGACTTTCCATTAATGATAAGACTGGTCGGTAATAGACTGGGAAGGCCTTTTAGTGTTATCATCATTATTTTTATGTGGCCTTCCGTATGTTGTACCCAGTCAGTCTTGCTCGAGCATGCCTGTTTGTCCATCTTAATAACTTATTTTAATTGAAAGCATATCGAGCGTCCGCGCATGTGTATACTATTGATTATATTAATTGTAAACAACAAATTACCTTGTTTTTGTTTGGTTACTTTTCAAACCCGTATGCTGGCGTCGCCTGAGGTGGATCTGGTTTATTGATTTGTTTGTTTGGGAATTTTTATTTTTTTCCTTTTATTATAATATTGTTGTACTTTTTTGACTACTTTTATTTTCCGGGATGTATTCATTCACATAATATTTAAATACTTTGTCTTATTTTTTGTTTGTGTTAGTTAATAATTTTAAACGTTTCCAAATAAAAATCAGCTTCTGTAGATTGAATTAACATTATATTGTTAATAATGGAAAGAGATGGATGACGTTTAAGGGTTGTATTCGAAAATTTCAACACAGTACCTTTAGGTAATACTCAGATAAATAGTGGGTTATATTAATATATTAACCATAAATTCAATACAGTCTAAATCTTATTCGCATGGAGCCTGAACAGTGGTTAAAAATAAAAGCAATATAGCAAACGCGAAATTCAAATACAAATATTCAGTTTAGTGAAAAATAGTGGAATTTTGAATGCGAATCTGAGAACTGTAATAAACGATATAGCTTTTGCACAAATGGAAAATCGTTACACAAAAGTAGAACGAACATTTTGAGTTAAAGAAAAAAAACATTAAACAAATTTTAAAAACTAACAATCAATATAAAGTTAAGACTGCGATGGCACACGGTAGGTCTTGGCACTCACTGTGTTTGGTATGTTGTTATCGAAACTTAGATGAAAAATTTTAAAGGTGTAGATGGAAAGGAAGAAATAGAGTAAAGAAGCAGAAAGGGGTAGAGAGGGAAAGGTAGAGAGAGCGAGAGAGTGAGGGGATAGAGGGAGAGAGAAAGAGGAGTGTAGAAATCGTAATTAATTATTACGATTGTCTTTGTACGTGGAACGTCTAGTTTGGTAACGCGCGCGCGCACACGTGCTCTCGAGCACGCTTCCTCCCTCTCTCTCTCTGTGTGTGTGTGTGTGTGTGTGTGTGATATTTTATGTAAAATGTGAATAAGTGCATTAACAGTGAAATTAAATAACAGTTTTTTAAGTTAATAGTCGACAGAGAACAATTTATAAGGTGTAATAATAAACGGAAGTGCTTGTTTGATATATTTCATATTGTAGATCTTATTGTTCTAATTAGAAGAAGTAGATTTAAACTACTTGATACTGGCTGACAGTTTCCTTAAAATCCATTGATGCCAAAATTATTTTAACACTAAAGCGACCAACATGATATGATGAGAGCATTACGGTGTATGTATCTGCCTGTTATTGCCGAAACAATCAGCTTTTGATACGAAGTAAATAGACTATTTGCTGTTAATCAACTATTTTGTGAACTCCTTAAGAAATTGTCATGTCGTGTACACGTATGTGACCTAAACGCTGGCGGAGAGTCCTTCGTCTAAGCGTACTTTACACGATAGTTTTATCAGCGTAAATTTACACGGACGCTGTCAAGTGTTAGAATATAGTTTAAAGTCTGTTGACATTTTCAGTAGTGTAGTTGTTATGTCTCCCATAATTGTATCTTCATGCAGACAAACAAGTTGGTTACTGTCGTTAATTTGTAAATCTAACAGCTAACGTGGGTAGTGTGGAAATTTGTATAAACGTGCTACCCACTCTTTGTAGCCGTGGGATAGCCCAAGTCGGTCCCATGAAGTGGAGTTAACGGATTAAAATTACTTTTCGTGTAAGAACGCCGTGTAATCTAACGTGTTATAGGTAGGTTTATGTAAACTGTAACCCGTGTTCGAAAGTATGCGAGTTGATCCTTTTTATGGTCATTGTCATGAATTTTGTGTATGATTGGTAGGCGTTGAATACCTTGAAATGAACCCAGTTGAACGAATATTCGCGCTACGGTATAATACTTTACCGTACGGTTCAAGTACTTTACTAGCGAAGAAATATTGATACTGTTTACATCGTGTGACTGCCATGTTTCTTAACTGTGAATTTTCTGTTACATAGCGAAAGAACATCTTGGGTAAAAGATACAGACGAAAGCGAAAGATAAAGACGATCATTTGTGTTGACTTAAGGATGGCAAAATTATATGTTTGCATCGTGTTACTTTTGCATAATGTCTGTGTAGTCTGGATGTGCAGCAAGTACTTATTCGTCTGTTCGTATGCACTGAACAGAACCGAGCTGAACTAGACTCACCTATATGATTACAAATTGTGTGTCATGATTTTTTAGAAACGATATTTTTCTATCCCTCCAAAAAATATTTATGCATACTTGGTAAAAACGTTATTTTCATGTGGTTATAAATAAATATCGTTATCAAATTACGCAATGTGCAGGTTAATTAGTATTGTTGAAAACAAACGCCGTTTAGTCTGTAAATTTTCGCCTTCGATTTGGTTTTGCATGTCGGAAGCAATGTGATTCTACTAAACATTCAACTTATTATAAACTTAGAACGTTCTTATAATGTAACTATTTATTTTGTTTCATTTACTCAAAATTGAGTAATCAACGGTTATTGTTTGCTTACGCTTTCTCGTAACCACTTCGTAATCCGCAGGAGCGTTTAAACATTTTTGCTTTCCACAGCTTTACTAACGAACAGTTGAACTGGAATCATTGAGCACTGTGAGTTGGAAAGCTGAAAGCGCTCTTCACAGCTAAAGAAGTGTTAGGTATCGAGTAAAATATAAATAAATGAAGATCAGGAATATTGAATACTAACATAAGAAATATGATATTAGTCACTAATAAAATACCGTAATTATTATCTTCATTTTTCCAGATTTAAAACTATCATTAACTTATCGTTTGTGACCCATCATCATTAAACTATCATTTGTTATTGCAGATTTAATAAATGTATTATTTAACTGAAAATATGAAATGCAATTGGGACTATCTCGTAAACGTTATTGCGTCGCACAACTGCCCTATGTGCTATATAAGCATATAACATAGGCGCCGCTGCCGCCTGTGATTAGACAGTTTATTAGTAGAAGTGACAGATGCTAAGTGTTAGTTACTGTGTTGAGACTGTTATATGTTGTTGTTGAGAACGTATAACATTATTTGTAGTAGGGCCAAGTTCAAGTTCCCAACGTTTGGTGGAAGCACTATTTGAGTCATGTATGTCGGCCAATTTGAAGCTGTTGCTCGCTTAAACAAATCGTAAGAATAAAAGCTTTCACTCATTCTTGGTTTAAAAGCACACCATCGCAGAGTTGTTACAGAAAGTACCATCTGATAGCCGTATGGCGAAGTAAAAACGTTTTTGAACGCTATGGGACCTTTCTGCGGGGTGCACAGCGTTTCGGACAGCTGTAGGAATCTGAAACATGTAATGACGGTTTGCTACTTTGCCTGTCCTGAACCGTATAGGAATTTCCGACTGTGGATTGCTCTCCTTACATTTATTGATGGTGTCAGAGGTAGTAAATTACAATAAATATTACGAATAGCACGGCACCACAATAGCTCAGACGCTATAGCTTTTGGTCATCCCCTCCATTCGAAGCTGTCACGTCGGCGAACAGATACATCAACATAATTACATCAGATTGGAGGCAGAAAAATTAGCGTAATTTTTACTTTACAGTGGAGACAATTAAAAAATAATAATTCAAGAAAAACAGTCTAAAGGGTCAAGAGCAGTACAACGATTTGAACTACGAGAGAAAGATACAAATCTGTCAAACGTGACCATCTTCAACAGATTGTTCGGATGACCGCACCAATTGGAGGAGTAAAGTTCCTGAACAACACACACTTTCTATTCTTCAGAATAGCGGAAAATTGATTGTTAAATGATTGAGAAAAGATATTTATAGTTGTGACGGGCGTTACAGTATCTATCGCGTGTTCTTTTACCATACGGGCTGTAACTGAAAGCCTTTTCAAAGTGTTAGGAAAGGTAGACGTACACTTATACTTGGCTCTAAGTGGGTCTAAGAAGTAACTTTGAAGAGCTGACCAACCGAAGTTGAAGTTTGGCATGGTTGAAATCGTAGCTACAGCGCTACAGCCAAGTATTTGATTAAGCAGATGATGCCCGAAGAAAAAGTCAACAGGTTTTGAGAAGAGGAACCTTTGTGTCGCGTGCGGAAACCAAGCTGTGTTAAGACAACTGAAAAGGCGACTGAAGATTCAGCTCGGTCATCACGGAGACGCCCTCCGTTCTCGAAGTCTGTCACGGAGACATGCTCGTTCCTGTTAAAGTAAGCGCCCGTGACAGAAGCCGCTGGAGAGAAAGAATTGGCTGTAAGCAATTTAAATGTAGGAGCAGAAAGAAAAGACATGCCTGAAACATTTTGTGTTCAGTGAAGGATTATTAAAGTTGACATCGAGTTGTCTAGCGTTTAATAATTTATTCCACCGTTCCTTGCGATCGTCATAACAGTATGTCATCTCAGCACAGTCAGATCTCTAGGAAAGTCAAATCATTGTTGGTAAGCTAATAAATAAATTAATAAACCTCCGCTCCACAGTCCGTTAAGGACCAAGGCGTACCGCGTAGCTTTTTGTGTTAGTGTGACGGTGTATGGCTAGTACTACGCGCCACCAGCCGCTAGTTGCGGTATTCACGGCCAGGAGGCGGCGTATTGTATCGCACGTTTGTAGACGCGACAATACGTTTAATGGAATGTAAGGTATTTTTTTAGAGATACTGGCATAATTACTATGCATTGTAAATAAATTATGTTTTTAGCTGTATGAAATTTAATACGTTGATGCAAATAATATATAATCTAGAACAAATTGTGTACTGTATTCTAGAAGTAATTGACTGAATAGTTATGGTTAGATTTTTCCATTTTTCCAGCTCACGCAAAAGATCTAAACATTTGTGTAAACTATAAATTAAAAATGGTTTGAAAGTTTATGGTGGGTAAGTGTATGGATTGCTGTAGCCAAGGTGTAGTGCTGACTGTAACAGCGTCTCTGGGTGCATGTGTGAACGAGCACCTTGATATGTACACCGTCTTTGACGCTGGAAGTCAGTTCATTAGCTTGTATTGTGATGGTGATTTTCAGACGTATTTGCCGAGTCGCGTAATTTCGTGTCAAGACGACGTTCTGCGAAATCCACTTAATTTACTGTTTGTAAACTACCATATCTTTATAGTATTACAGTGCTCTAATTCTGAAATATTAATTATTCAGTGGTACGTGAACTAACGTGTAGGCTTCTCATCGTCTCTTCTATAAACGGGCGATTTACATTGCCTCTTGTTTATAATTTAATTTTCATGATTGAAAGTTTTGTTACATATGTGTCAGTACTTCGATAAATTAAGTTGAAATTTCAGTGACAGCTTATTTGTTGCGTGTATTAATTAAGTTAAAATGATGTTTAATTTATTGCAAAAGCTAATTTTATATGAGTAGCAAAATCGTTTGATACCCTGTCGTGTTTGGCGTCATCTACGGTAAGTGTATGTGTTCGTTTGTCACAACGAAGTACTGTATTTACATTACTGGAGCGTGCGTTGACGACTGAAGCGCGTAACGGGATCGTTAACTGTTCGTACGTAAATACTATAATTACCTGCATTGTAATTAGGCAGTGTTCATTTCAATGCATACTTCTGAGGAAAGTTAATTGTATCCTGAGGGTGAACGACCGTTTGGATTCTGTGTATCGTCATACACATCGCGCTAGAAGGCTGACATAGGCAAACATAGCTGCTCTCAATTATGTCATGGTTAGTGGGCTTTTCCGTGGCCTACTTCCGCGCGTGTAACATCATAGTGTTTCCACTACTATCCACGGTGATATGGTATATCTGTATACTACTCATTAAAAATACCTTTGTTTCACTGTTTATAGAAATTGTATTACTTTCTTCTTCCCCTCCGAGTTGTGTCTGTGCATGCAGTTCCTCATAGATCTTCGTAATATTGAGGGAATATCACACACACACACACACACACACACACACACACACACACACACACACACACACACACACACACACACACACACACACACACACACACACACACACACACACACACACACACACACACACACACACACACACACACACACACACACACACACACACACACACACACACACACACACACACACACACACACACACACACACACACACACACACACACACACACCCACACACACACACACACACACACACACACACACACACACACACACACACACACACACACAGTAGCTTCAGTGAACTTTTGAAGTACAATTTTGATTACGTAAAACATCAATTATTTTGCGAACTGTGTTTACATAAAATTCGAAGATTAGTGGGGTTTGCAAGTTTGTTATATAGTGGATGGCAACAAATGATTTGATGTTAGTTGTAAATTTCCACTTTTAATTATTTCTGTTTTATCTCTTTGATGTTCATACGCTGTACAGGCGGGACAGTTTTAGTATACATAAATTATGATCAGAATTAGTGGCGGCTCGTCCATGAGGTTCACTGGCTCAGTGAACCCCTCTAAATAATTTAAATATGTTTAAGGGTTTGTTGAGATAATGGTTTCATATTTAAATAACAAGATTTGCGAGATTGATCTTGTTGACTGAACAGTAATGGATTCGCGTTATAGGCGAATTGTTCCCTACTATTGCTTGAGGTGAAAAACAGCTTTCAGCACCTCCTAGACTGTGTAGACAGCTTTGGAGGGGGAAATTACATTCAACACGCAATTTGGTGTTGAATACGCAAAATTACATCCAACAGTCGCTAATCAATCCCGAGTATTAGCGACAGAGACGAATAGTTCCGACGAGGGGCGAACCGTTCCGACCGGGACTTTTAACATTTTCATAATACTGCCATTTACCATTATTATGATTTTTACCACTTGATTTGTCCGTTTACCTTCAGTTTTGTGTCAGATTTCTCTATTTCATTTAGAATTTAATGAAAATGTGTGCAGTAAAGTCTTAAAATCAAATAAAGTAGTGAAGTAATTGTATTCCGAAAATAAAGTGTGTTCAATGTAGTCATTAAATAATTATAGTAATGTTAAGCTGACCGAAGCGTGTATAACCTTCAAAGTGTTTGCTGGTATTTTTGGGTGTAAAGTGTTGAAGTATTTCTTATTTTTGTGTTCAGTTCATTGATTTGGTAAAATGAATAGTGTTCAATGTATTTTAAAAACAAATTTTTCTTCTCTATCTATTAAAGATAAATGCACAATTAAGGAGCTCGATTAAATAAAATATTAAACAGAAATATTTAACTATCCTATTATTTAAACTGTATATTTTTAGAATAATTTACAAATAGCATAAACACAACTTAATATTAGGCCTACTAAAAGTTGTCAATAGTTATGTCTTCATGTTGCGACCTACCCCGTGTGTTATTTGGAATGGGATAAATGCTCATATCTTAGTAGAAACATTCAGACTCTGAACCCTAACTGTCAGAATCACGAGCCGCCACTGATCAGAATTTACATTTTTCACCAACGAGCGTGGATTTTGTCAGTTTACCAACCACAAACGTTAAAAACCATCGAACAGTCGTGTACAGCGAGGATAAAGAGATAATCCGTAGAAGGAGGTATGGCTGGAAAACAGTAGTGCATTTAAAAAAGAAAAACGTGATGTACAAAATAAACCATGAATTGGCTAATAGTTAATATTATTAAATTGTAATAGATTATACCATACTGAAAATGAAGAGACCAATGGTATTCTACAAAGCAGAAACGCTACAGGAGCAGTAGGTAAAATTCAACTTATAAAAGAAAGAATGAGCGTTTATCAGTAACACGACTTGTATCAGGTTAGAAAATGCTGAAGAAAGGAAAACTAAGTGGACAACCTGGCTCATAACCCCCTCTCTCTACATACACACTCACTAGTGACGTTTTATATGACTTCTGTCTCGGTGTACCGGAACATCTGTCGTTGTTATAAACAAAAACGTAAAATAAACGCTTTGTAGTGGGTCGAAATAACCTCTTTGTAAAAACGCCATTTGAGATGAAATACGCTGTTTGAGCAAAGAAAATAATATATTATTGTTAAAGACAAGCCAGGATTAAAACTAAGCCAGCGGTAATTCACTTGTTATTATGTGTTACAAAGTTTTTGTAAAAGAGTAAACAGCTTAATTTGTAATAACAATTGTCAGTCGACTACGATCGTATAGGAAATATTTATGTGAGATTTAAAGAACATCTGAATACAAACAAAACCTTATTCAAGTTTCAAGAAGTAAGGCACTTAAAAATAATCAACCAGATTATATTACACCACCTCTCCGAGGTGCCCCGCAGTTGATAAAAACTGTGTTGAAATAAAAAATGCACTGAAGGTGAGCTTTCATTGCAAATGTGTATAGTAATGTACTAGTTGAGAGGTGGTGAAATGTTCAGAAAATAATTTAAAATAAATTAAACAGCTATTTAACTTCATTTTGTTTTAATTGTCTCCAAGTCACGTTACTAATATTTAGAATTAATATTAGGTAATTACCTGTATTAACTTCCGTCTTGTGAGAACGTTCTCACAAGACGGAAGTTAATACAGGTAATTACCTAATATTAATTCTAGCTATTTAACATTTAGGCCTACTGATGAATACTTTCAACAGGTCTAGGTTCGAAGATAGTGTTGCTTGAATAAGGATTTTATTGCAGATTTATCTGATTTAAATTAAAACAAATGTACATTTTTGAAGAAAATATTTTATAAAATAGGTTTCTTGTGCCTATATGGACATCACTGCACTGTTAAAAAAGTGATAAATGACACATGTGCTGAATAAATAGTTTTATTCTGAAAATATTTAACGTGTGATTTAAAATTTTCATTTGAGACTGAAAAGGAGAATAAAATAAATTTCGTTTTCCTTGACTTGAGAAATATGGAAGCTTATAGTGTTTACTAGAAGTTCTCAGGAATTAAACAAACGATTCTTATGACTTATCATTCTCCGACGTAAGATAATGGATTGGGCAATATATTTTTACATCTGTAGTTACCTGTGCATTATATAATTGGGATGGATCAGTGTATCTCAATTTATTACTTTCATCACATAATTTAACGCATAGCCACTTCTAATGGCAACTTCCAATTCTCTTTACAAAATTAGAAGATACAATAAATAAATGTAAATGTAATTTATACTTGTGGAGCCCCACTTTCTTTGGGAGCCATTAATACAGTGTGCAATTAATTAAATTGTGAATTAATTGAATAATTACTTTAATTATTTATAGATTAACAAATGATATCCTTCATAAGCCTCGCGATTGGTATCGGCATTTACATTGATATCAGTTAACAATTAATATTGTGAATTCAATTAAATCACTTAGCAAAAAGACTCTTAGAAAATTAATTTGTGTTCTCAATATTACTTCAACCAGTGGGTTTTCTAGAATAATGAACGCATGTGTAAAATCAATTTAAATAGCTAATTTATTATTCATTCATAAAATTATAATCATACATATAAAAACGTCGTTGCACCTGTAAATACATACATATTTCAAAAAAACAAGTTCTAGTTTATATATTCGCTGAAAAAGACATACATACATAAATCATAGAATACAACAATTCAAATACTAATTATTGATGAGTTCATTAATCCCAGATAGTCTTTGTTAACACATTCGTTATTTATAACTTTTAACTCTAATTGTATTCATTACATTTATTTATAACTTCCCAGGGTAGGAATTCTTTGAAAGAATCAGGTCAGTAGTATTAACGTGTGATATCACGTGTGACCAGTATCATGGTCGTGATTTTAATATTTTAGTTTATTAATTATGTATCTGAGGATGGGACTTAGTCCCGAAACGCGTCATCAGTGACGAAACTGTGTATCACTAAAGTGGATATTAAGGTAATTATATATCAGTAGTAGTTGCTTAAAGTAATAAATTAATAATGGTTACTTGAGATTTTAGAATATCCATTTAGTGTCCAGCGATGTCCGGTCCTTGTGGTGATGAAGACAGAAAGACACATCTTGTTGACTGACGTCGATAGCACGAACACTTGTATACACCCACGATAACTCGCGTCGAAATAGAGTTGTGTAAATAAGTAATGGATTTTGTGTTAGTTTGAATAATTCATTCTAAAATAAGTGTTGTATGTTCATTTTGCAACATTAATGTTTATGTCCGTTCGTCACTTATTTCACTTTCTATCAATGTATATATGATTAGATTAGTTCGTTCAAATATTTCATGTTCTATTATGTTTAATGTGATTTAGTAGCACTGACTAATTGTAAGTTCGTCTATTTTGTACAATACACTAGTAATGATATTTGTACGTGTCGAGATTGTATTGTTCACTTTGATTGATTAATACATGAGTCCGTTAAATCGCACTTTGAATTCCACTATTAGAAAATCACTAAGTCCGAATATTATGACATGACGATGTCACTAAGTCCGTTAATTTATATGAAACTGAACACAGTAATACCGCGTCGAAATAAATGTTCACAAATTGTAATCAAACTCATACTGATATTAGACTTGATACTAAGACTGAGAAATACCGATTGGTACAAAATGTACTGAACATAAAATTTACTGAGATATACTGGCTTGAAAATTGAGATATATTAGTCTCTAAAGTTTAAGATATATTAGCTTCCACAAATTAAAATATACTAGCTTGAAAATTTAGATATACTGGCCGCGTCTCTGTGTTACACACATAGTTTTATCAGCTTGTCCCTACTCAAAATTTTGTCTTCTGGTCTGTCCACGCGTTTTCTTACTTGTGATAGGTCAGCTCATAGTTTTCTCGGAATATTTTGTCCCACTACACCAAGGTTTTTTTGGTTTCTATCTCCTGATACGCTTTGGCTTTTGGTTGCTATAGAAACTGTCCTCTCCACCGGTGTTCTTCGCAAGAGTTGTACTCTGATAGGTTGTCAGACATCCCCAGATTTGTCCTGTTCGAACGTTGACCTATTTCGCAGAATTTCTAGCTATTAAGCGCCTGTCGATCACTCTTTTGTGTGGGATATACGCTGTGTTTTTCTAAGTTGCCCTCATCTGTTCTTGGGTCCTTCTGAAGCATTGTTCTCTCTTACACCCCTTTTTTGTAACTATTAATAATTCTTGACATATGTTGGCTGGTGAAGTCACCCTGACTTTCTAATCGTAAATTGCGTCTGTCACTTAAACGTTACCTCCAGCTGTGTAGCTTGGCTAGAGTCCTGTCAATTATCCACTTCATACATTGTCTCTTAAAGTGCTGTACGTACACTCCTTTGTAAACATCTTGTCCCCTTTTTTGCAGTACCTCGTATTCTGACATAACCTGACTGAACGTATGCCTTAATTCTCAGTACCCGTGTGAGTGTCCTCGCCTGCTTTGTGTCGACTGTTGTGGGTAATAATTTTTAGCTAAACTTCCCCTGTCATCTCGTACATCCAATTTCTATAGTTGAGTAGAACTTAACGTCTTCCTATTGTCTTGTTAGCGACGCTGTTCTGACATCTTCACATTAAGTTTTATTTATTGCATCGACTAGAAGTCGTTGACACAACTTCGTGTGAACAAAATCCGTCGAGGAGAAAATTTGAAATTTTTAAATTTTTGCTCGTTATAGCATCCTCAATTTTGATTTGATGATGTGACCTTAGGGAACAATTCAAATCCAAATTCTGCGCCCTGTACGTCGCCTCACCATGTTCATCTTCCTCCGGGAAGGATATAACATGTAAACCTACTTTTCATGACTTGTATTACAATTGGTGTACCCCCTTTTAGTTTTAATTGCATCTACGAATTTATTGCTATCTGGAATGGTTGAACGCATTTAACATCATCGTATTTACATATTGATTACGTATAATTACCTTATCTCTAATCACAAAAGAAATCATAAATTCAGTGGATGGTATGTACATTAATTAACCAAATAATTCATTTACCTTCTAGAATACTATCCATGCAATATAATATCAAACAAATCAATATTAAATTCAATAGATTTAATGTAACGCTTTACATATAATTAAAGAAAATCTCCTACAATATATATCTTATGCAGTATAAATAATCCTACCAATAATTTGTTCTTGAAAATTTTAATTATAATTAGATTGATGACTAACATATCCGTTACGTTAGTTTTATCTATATTCATATTGTTTGATCATCTATATACATACACATAATTTTTTTTGATAACGAGTTATTTACTTCGTTCTAACATCAATTCAAATTCCTAACCTATCAATGATGTACATTCACTTTAACAAGATTTATTTGCACTATAGTTTATTAATTCAATATCACTTATTTACTTTTAAGTGTCCTTTTTTTTTACTTTGTTTCAATAATTTATTGCTATTCAAACAAGTTGTCGTAACTAAAATGTTCTTTGTATTCACTACAATAATTCATAAAGAATGTCAATCAAAATATTGACTCACACTTATTATCTAACATATCATCAGTGATCCAATAACTAAGAAGGTTCTTAAGTTACAATTGACATTTAGATTACATATTTTTCTTTTGATTAAGCCAGCTTGAATGAGATAAGCGCGTCATTAACCCTAACGTAGATGACTTATCTCCCTCAGCTAACTCATTGAGACATGTTCTACCACTTTCTCCTTTTTTCATATCACATTCTGTTCTCTGGCTCGTAATACTTCTTCATTTGCCTCACATTGAATTTCCCTCGGATCTTGCTTTCGTCATCGCAGTCGACGAGCTGGTATGTAGCATCCCCAAGAACTCCATGTACCTTGTATGGCCCACAGTATAGTTCACAAAATTTATCAATCCTTTTCTGGATCGCGTCTGACTGATAATAGGTCCTTATTAAAACCTTTTCACCAATCTGGAACTTAGTAATGATTTTGGATTCATTACACAACTTAGCTTGCTTTTCCCTCTTCTCTTTCATCTTTACAAATATTTGGTTGTGGTCATCTCCTTTAACTTGAAGTATGTCTTTGTCTAGGTATTTTTCCCAAACTCTTGTCGGTTTTTTGCCGAGATGTGCCTCATAGGGTGTTACCTTTATAGTCTCGTGGTACGTCTCGTTAATGCAACTTTCGATTATAGATACATAACGCGACCACTTAGTATGTTGGTCACACACGAAGATCCTGAATAAATTTCCGAGCTGTCTATTAATCCTTTCAGCCAGATTCGCACATGGGTTTCTAATTGCGGTGTATCTTGGCTGAATGTTTAACTCATTTAAGCCGTTCACCCATTTTTTCGATGTGAACTGTGTCCCACTGTCAGTGAGAATCATTTTGGGACTCCCAAACTCTTCACAATACTGGTGTACCCTCCTTAACGTGGCAGCGGTCGTTGCCCTCCTAAGTGTAAACAGTCGTACGTATTTTGTGAAATTGTCTACAGTAACGAACAAATATCTTACCCCAGCGGACGAGACGGGTAGCGGTCCAAAGTAGTCCGCGCTCACTAGGTCACCCCTACCTACCGGGACAATAGCTTTTGTTCCGCCGAACAAGACCTTGTTACCTGCGTCTTTGCATTTTTGACACACATCGCACGTCCTTACGTAATTCTTCACTTTCTTCAATATTCTGTCTATGGTAAAATGTTCTTGTAACATTTTTGTACATTTCTTCGATCCCAGGTGCCCATACATCCTGTGTATTTCGGCAATTACTTCTCCGGATACACTGTTCGGTATGTACAGTTTCCATTCCCTCTTACGTAGTCTATATATAATTTCTCGTTAACATATCTATAAAATTTACCTACTTCCTTATCTAAACATTCTTCATTTATCTTATCTATAATAGTCCTAAGTTTAGTATCTTCAAGTTGATATTTTCCAATATCCATAATTATTTTGCTTACTTTTCTATCCATCTTGATTATTATTTGATTAATTAAATATTCGCACGTATTATCGTTAATTTCTTCTAACGTGGCGTCTCCTGGGTTTCTGCTTAGAAGATCGGCAACAATGTTGTCTTTGCCCTTGCAATGGACGATATCGAACTTGTACTCTTGGATACTTAAAATCCAGCGTGTTATTCGTGAATTATTTAAATGGCATTTGTTCATAAAGGTCAATGCCTTATTATCCGTGATAACGGTTAAAGGTTGCCCTAATATATATATGCGGAATTTTTCGAGACATCTCACAGTACTCAAGAGCTCCTTTTCAGTGGTGTAGTAATTTCTTTCTGCACCCTTGAATGTTTTGCTAGTAAATGCTATAACTCCGATTTTTCCTTCCTCGTCCAGATGATATAGCTGCCCGCCATATGCAAAGTTGCTGGCGTCGCACTGCATGTAGTATTGTTGGTTTATTCGAGGAAACTTCAAGATCACTGTTTCTACAAATAGTTCTTTAACTTGTTGGAAACATTTGATTAGTTCCGATGTCCATGTGAATCTATGTCCTTTTCTTAATAATTCAAGTAACGGTCTGGTTGTTTCGGCGTATGTATCCGTAAAGCGGTTATAAAAATTTGTTAGGCCCAAGAAACCCTTTAGTTGCTTTTGGTTTCGAGGTGTTGGAAACTTCATAATTGCGTCAATCTTCTCATCCGTCGCCTGGATTCCTTGTGTAGTTAGACGATATCCAAGGTATGTAATTTCTTGCCTAAAAAATTGCGACTTATCTAAATTGATGGTCAAATTCGCTTTTCTTAAGTTAGTCAACAATGAATCCAAATGTGATAAATGTGTTTCTAGATCTCCGGAATAACATAAGCAATCGTCTACGTAAATGATGGTGTTTTTCTTAACTTCTTCCTCCAATACTGTGTCCAATCCCCTGGTTAGTGCAGCAGAACTGGTACTCAGTCCAAACGGCGTAACTGTGAAGCGATAACATTTGCCTTCATACATAAAAGCGGTGAAATTCCGGCACTCTGGCTTCAGTGGTACTTGCCAGAAACTACTTGTTAAGTCTACGGTGGATAAATACTTCATTTCACTACATCTAGCTAAAATATCGTTTATCGGTGAGGCTCCCTCATAGTCTGGAATCGTCACGCCGTTCACCTTCCTCGCATCCAGACATAATCGTACTCTTCCATCTTTCTTAATAACAGTAACGAGTGGGTTGATATAGGCGCTGTTGCATCGCTCAATGACCCCATACCGTAACATTCGACTTATCTCATCATCCACCTTCCCTTTATATGCTAATGGGACAGGCCATCCTCTCTGGAAGTACGGTGTCCGGTCTGTGACTTGGAACTCGTGAACGTATCCTTCGATCCTTCCGGGGCACTCCCTGAATAAACTTTTATTCCTTACCAGAATTTCTCTTAACCTTATCAATATTCTTTTATCTCCGCAGTCAATGCTCTCCACCTTCTTATCGATGTTTCGCATGATATCTTCGTCTTCTTCTATGTCCACCACCTCCATATGCATAATTGGCACTGTGCACGCTGCTTCGTCAGCCTTTCATTTTAATTCGATGACCCCTTTTCCCATGTCAATGAGACATCCTGCTTCCTGGAGAAAACTAATTCCTAAAATACATGGTTTTATCAGGTCTGGTATAATGAGGAACACACATTCATTCTTACTCCCATCGATATCTATGTCACATAATATCTGCTTCCTTATTAATTTTGATTTATTGCCTACCGCACTAATTAAAGTATTGGTCATAGGTAAAATTTCATAAGGTGCTATGTTTTTCTTATTTTGATTGAACCAAGATTCCGATAATCCATTGATAACGCTTCCCGTGTCAAGCAGAGCTTGTACCGTAATATTATTGTTAAATTTTATAGTTATTTCTGGACATTTTATTATTCGCTGGACAATCTCCTCGTCATCATCGCATAACAATTCGTTTCTTAAGTCAGGTAGTATTACATTAGTTTGATAACCATCCGTATTGTTGGCTATCTCCTTTACTGTACAAATGAATTTTTTTTTTCTTCTTGGCGAGCCGCTTTGGGTTCATTGCTCGAAGTCGAAGCGCCTTTATTGACAAACTCTATTGTATTCACGGGTCGCCTCACCCCAGTGCGGTGCTGTTGTGCGTTTGTGGGCGGTCTCTCACCCCAAGCCTTCTTCTGCGTTCCAGTCGTTTTGTTTGTAAAACTTTCACTCTCCTTGTATGAATTTCTCTCCTCGTTCGTTGTTACATAACTCGACTCTCTGTTATTTCTTGGATGAATTTGTGTATATTTTATAATTAAAGACTCAAAGTTTGGAATTGTTGTAATTCCTCTCGTGATAACAGCGAGCTGGATCTCACGCCCAAAATGACGCGCGATCTTCCGGATCAACTGTCTGTCTGTCAGAGTAGGTGATAATTGTCTACTTTCCAATAATATGCGCTCTATATATTGGATCGTATTAATTGGACCACGCCAATCAAATCTCCCATATTCAAGATGATCCCGTATGCTGTCTTGCCGTTCTTGTCCCCAGTATTTTTGCGAGAACGTTTCTTTAAATTCTTCAAAATTGGATATTTGGCTTCGTATAACTCTCCACCAAATTCCGGCGTCTAACTCTAAATGTCTACCTATCCACTTAATATTATCAGTGGGGTAGTATAGTTCCTGTACCTCGGACAGCTCCTTAAGAAATTCCATGGGGAATCTGTCAGTACCGTTATATTTGAGGTCGTTGTGGTTAGGTCCATTAATTCGGTTCATCGTCCCACACTCACCGTCCATTAATTGTCTCTGTAGTCTCTCCTGGTTCTCCTTTACTTTTGTTAAATGGCATTTCAATTCTATTCGCGTCGTCTTTTCCTTTGTGGTTTCGTCCAACTTCTGTTCCGTTGAACGCTGTCTCCCGTCGACTTCTTCCAATTTCTGCATCATGTTGTTGTTTGTTTCACCTTGTTCTTGTTGTTTCTGCCGTATGGTATCATGTATTTCGGCCTTTAACTCTTCATGCTTCTTATTGGCGTCTTTGACGTGAGCATCAAATTTATTATGAATCTTTTTAACAGTTGTTTGGGTATTGTGGATCGCTACCATCAATTCTTGGCGATCGGTTTCTCGTGCTTCCTGTATCTCTTCGTATTTCTTGTTCGCATCTTCTCTCAACTCTCTTACTATATCATCTTGTTTCTTTTGTAATTCCTTGATCTTCCCTTCCCAGGCCTGCTGGTATTCTCGTATCTCGGACCGTATCTGCGTAAGCTGTTCCGTTACCTGTTGTTTCATCTCTTCCTTATGCTGGTCGAGCTTTTCAGTTTGTTTTTCTATCTTCTCACTAATTGACCTGCTATTTTCTTCTTGTTTCTCTAACTTCTCGCTAATTAATCTAATATTTTCTTCTTGTTTCTCGCTAATTACTCTAATATTTTCTTCTTGTTTCTCGCTAATTACTCTACTATTTTCTTCTTGTTTCTCACTAATTAATCTAATATTTTCTTCTTGCTTCTCGCTCTGTTGTTGGATGAACTCCATCAACATTTGTAGACTCACGTCTTCTGGTTTTGACGTTTGTCCTCGCGCCCTTTCCTCTTGACTCCCTACAGCGCTATTTGGGTCGCTAGGTGTGGTGTTATCTTCAGTGTTTACCATACCTAACTGGTTATTAATGTCGAACTCTACGCTATCGGAATTGCTTGCCATCTTTGCTTTCCTACGCGTAATCATTCAAACTGACTTATGACACTAATACTTATTTTTATTTCTTATTTTATAATGCTAAATTGTCTACTTCTGCCACTGCCTGATCTTTGCCAAACTTGTACGTATCAATTACTTTTATTACTACGTATCATGCCGTGCGGTTGGGCGCCATTTATACAATAAATAAATGTAAATGTAATTTATACTTGTGGAGCCCCACGTTCTTTGGGAGCCATTAATACAGTGTGCAATTAATTAAATTGTGAATTAATTGAATAATTACTTTAATTATTTATAGATTAACAAATGATATCCTTCATAAGCCTCGCGATTGGTATCGGCATTTACATTGATATCAGTTAACAATTAATATTGTGAATTCAGTTAAATCACTTAGCAAAAAGACTCTTAGAAAATTAATTTGTGTTCTCAATATTACTTCAACCAGTGGGTTTTCTAGAATAATGAACGCATGTGTAAAATCAATTTAAATAGCTAATTTATTATTCATTCATAAAATTATAATCATACATATAAAAACGTCGTTGCACCTGTAAATACATACATATTTCAAAAAAACAAGTTCTAGTTTATATATTCGCTGAAAAAGACATACATACATAAATCATAGAATACAACAATTCAAATACTAATTATTGATGCGTTCATTAATCCCAGATAGTCTTTGTTAACACATTCGTTATTTATAACTTTTAACTCTAATTGTATTCATTACATTTATTTATAACTTCCCAGGGTAGGAATTCTTTGAAAGAGTCAGGTCAGTAGTAGTTGCTTAAAGTAATAAATTAATAATGATTACTTGAGATTTTAGAATATCCATTTAGTGTCCAGCGATGTCCGGTCCTTGTGGTGATGAAGACAGAAAGACACATCTTGTTGACTGACGTCGATAGCACGAACACTTGTATACACCCACGATAACTCGCGTCGAAATAGAGTTGTGTAAATAAGTAATGGATTTTGTGTTAGTTTGAATAATTCATTCTAAAATAAGTGTTGTATGTTCATTTTGCAACATTAATGTTTATGTCCGTTCGTCACTTATTTCACTTTCTATCAATGTATATGTGATTAGATTAGTTCGTTCAAATATTTCATGTTCTATTATGTTTAATGTGATTTAGTAGCACTGACTAATTGTAAGTTCGTCTATTTTGTACAATACACTAGTAATGATATTTGTACGTGTCGAGATTGTATTGTTCACTTTGATTGATTAATACATGAGTCCGTTAAATCGCACTTTGAATTCCACTATTAGAAAATCACTAAGTCCGAATATTATGACATGACGATGTCACTAAGTCCGTTAATTTATATGAAACTGAACACAGTAATACCGCGTCGAAATAAATGTTCACAAATTGTAATCAAACTCATACTGATATTAGACTTGATACTAAGACTGAGAAATACCGATTGGTACAAAATGTACTGAACATAAAATTTACTGAGATATACTGGCTTGAAAATTGAGATATATTAGTCTCTAAAGTTTAAGATATATTAGCTTCCACAAATTAAAATATACTAGCTTGAAAATTTAGATATACTGGCCGCGTCTCTGTGTTAGACACATAGTTTTATCAGCTTGTCCCTACTCAAAATTTTGTCTTCTGGTCTGTCCACGCGTTTTCTTACTTGTGATAGGTCAGCTCATAGTTTTCTCGGAATATTTTGTCCCACTACACCAAGGTTTTTTTGGTTTCTATCTCCTGATACGCTTTGGCTTTTGGTTGCTATAGAAACTGTCCTCTCCACCGGTGTTCTTCGCAAGAGTTGTACTCTGATAGGTTGTCAGACATCCCCAGATTTGTCCTGTTCGAACGTTGACCTATTTCGCAGAATTTCTAGCTATTAAGCGCCTGTCGATCACTCTTTTGTGTGGGATATACGCTGTGTTTTTCTAAGTTGCCTTCATCTGTTCTTGGGTCCTTCTGAAGCATTGTTCTCTCTTACACCCCTTTTTTGTAACTATTAATAATTCTTGACATATGTTGGCTGGTGAAGTCACCCTGACTTTCTAATCGTAAATTGCGTCTGTCACTTAAACGTTACCTCCAGCTGTGTAGCTTGGCTAGAGTCCTGTCAATTATCCACTTCATACATTGTCTCTTAAAGTGCTGTACGTACACTCCTTTGTAAACATCTTGTCCCCTTTTTTGCAGTACCTCGTATTCTGACGTAACCTGACTGAACGTATGCCTTAATTCTCAGTACCCGTGTGAGTGTCCTCGCCTACTTTGTGTCGACTGTTGTGGGTAATAATTTTTAGCTAAACTTCCCCTGTCATCTCGTACATCCAATTTCTATAGTTGAGTAGAACTTAACGTCTTCCTATTGTCTTGTTAGCGACGCTGTTCTGACATCTTCACATTAAGTTTTATTTATTGCATCGACTAGAAGTCGTTGACACAACTTCGTGTGAACAAAATCCGTCGAGGAGAAAATTTGAAATTTTTAAATTTTTGCTCGTTATAAAGATTTTCTGAAAAATCCACCTCTAAACTCAGAAATATACATGAATAGAATACTGATGTAAGCTGTATTTAATCTTTTAGAAGAATATTCTTTTAAAAGCACATTAAAGACGACTAAAACTAGCTGTAGGTTACATAACGTCCCGACGTTACTCATGACATAGAGTACGTAAGAAAGCATGGACGATTCTGTCACACTTGTGGTGGATGTCGAACAGAGTTACGCATCATCGTCGTCACCATCATCATCGTACAGTCTGCCGTACAGGGGCGAATTTTAGTGAGGGGGGCGAACGGGACCGGATCCCTCCAGAGGATCCAAAAAAGTTGACGAATTTTGTTAATCTCTTAATTGTTAGGCTATTTTACTATTTTTCCAGCTGTGTACGCTAATAATGTAGTAACTGTTTTTAAAATATACAGGCAGGTTTATTACACAGCATGTGCGTATACTTTTGAAATATGAAACATACGAAAATCACTTCAGTAAATAAATATCTTCTAAACAATTTTTCAATAACGCGTATTTTTATTGTGTTATTATCGTTTACTTTAATGGGATTGATTTCATTATGTTATCATCATACGTTTTTCAACCACTTTAAAGATAGTAATGTTGATTAGTTGTACTTGTTTTTCACCCTCCCCAGGACAAATTCTAAATACGCGACAGCTGTTTATTGTTTTCGTTCAGGATCCGAATGGTTTCTCTAGCAATGTAGGTATTCAGTAACATAAAACGTAAAACTTAAATTACGCTGTACAGAACAAAGTACATCTGCCGGAGGTTTTAGCAAGTACAGTAAGTGTTTTGTAAACAGTGCGCGGTTGAGAACAAACGCGTGCATGTGAAGTGTACACTTCCGATCGTATACTTAGGTTATGTGTAGTAAATAACTGGTTAATGATAACCTCGTTAAATTATTATCTTCCGTGACCATGCATTGAGATAACGCTTATCAGCAGACGACATTAATAAACACGCATGGTATTCTTAGTTTAATAAGGAAATTTATTTAGCAGTATTAATTTCCAGTTACTACAGCTTTTATGATTACCTGGCCATTTGTTAACCTCTCGTGTATGAAGCGGGTATAAGTAAATTTAATTAATATTGATTGTTAAAACTTGTTTCCGTTTGACACTTGGTATTGAAAGTTTTAAGCTTTATTGCGTACTGGGATTACATATTTGAACATTTAAATTCCGTCATGTGATTTCTCGTTGTAGAATGTTTGTTGGTCGGCTATGGAAATATACCGTCTTCCATTTATACTATTTACTGTTTAATTTATACGTGTACTGTTTTTAGACTAACAATAAACAGATTAGCACTAAACTGATTTATATTTATCTTTACATTTGTTGTGATTGTTGTAACGAATGAAACATGTTATTTACATATGTTTGTGTGCGCGTGTTTTCACACAACTGCCTACGTGAAGAAACAGACTTGAACTATTTTATTAGAATACGAACTATTTTATTAGAATACTACAGTCAGATCTGTTCAAGCGAGATCTGAATGAGCGGAATACGTCCATTAATGAAACCAATTTTGGTATACCGTAATTTTTGCTTCAAACACCCTCTATGAATAGAATGTCATGTTTGTAGCCTCTTCGTGTGGAATAATTATATCCCACAGCCGCCGCCTAGCATTTGACGGGTAGAGGTGATCTCCTTCCTACGACCTCTTTCCATGTTTCAGTCAGTCAGTTTTTATTGAGCACTCAAGTGCTTTTATGTTCCCCAATTGTTACAGTGTCCAAGCGGAAACTTCATCTTTTGTCAGTGAGTGATAAGAATGAAAGCTTGTGACAGAATCCGGGGTGAAAAATCACGCGAAGAACTTAGTGAGGAGTTTATCAAGCCTCAATCGACTCTCTGCCGTATTTTAAATGGGAAGTTGAAGAGTGGAGGCTGCGTGCACCCGAATTTCCGGAACTAATAAAAATGTGTTGTAGCCTGGAAGAAAACACTTTACCAAGAAACTGAAAATCAATCAATCTGCTTCTAGCAGTGGCTGGTTTAGAAGGATTTAAAAAAGAAATGATTTCTTTTTTTTTTAATTCTGGTGAAAGTAAATCAGTGGATGATACCGTGTGTAAATCTGTGGATTCAAGAACTTCCGTCTCTCATGAATGGCTGTTCCGGAGATAATTGTTTTAATCCCGATGATACAGTTTCATATATCCAAATGGACCAAAAGGAAGAAAACAATGAAGGAATTGAGGAAGAGAAATAGAATAAATTTTTTGCGGGAAACGACAATGTTCATATTTTTGAAGAGAACATAAGAGTAGATGAAGAATTTTGATAACTGGTGAACAAACCGAAAAGTAGGCCTACATCGTCAATGATTGTGTCCTACCTTCGTGTGAATACGAACCTGAAGAAGAAGAATCATGCTCAGAAAAAAATCGAAATACGTGTAATGCCTGTGACAAAACGTGAAGCTAAGAATGCATTAGAGGCATTGCACAAACGTTCTGAATTGTCTAGTGATGGTGGAAAAATTCTGTTCGACAAAATCTATGAACTCACAAAAATGTTATAAAGCTTAACACTGAAAAACAGAATAAGATGACAATTTTTCTAAAATTAATCCTGCAGGTTTTAAACATTTTCTTCAAGAGGTTTTATTTTTTCTCCCATTTAACTATATAATTTGTTATTGTGAATTAAATTGTACTTATTTTCATAAAGCTTACAGTAATTATATAAATATTACATTTTTCATCTAAAAATTAATTATTGTGAATTAATATGAAACAATGTTTTTTTCTAATGTGCATAATATGTACAGTATGCTTGCCTGAAAGCTCCATAAGTGGGACAAGTAGTAGTTCAAACTGGGTAACTGAAATAACTGGATAACTAGAATACCTCTATAAGTGGAACGAATCTTTGTGTCCCCGGGCATTCTGGTTAACCCGTCGGACTGTATTTTACTGAATACAGAATTGTGTGTCAGAATCGGAACATACAAACGCCCTTGCTGGTGTTCGTGGTGCTACTGGTCGTGTGCGACAAGCAGGATCAGTACACCACTGAAGCCGATTATTGCAATTGTGATCTAATCGTCTGGAGGACGTAACGTACAACTTTGGCTTTTCAGCCGGAAATATGAAAAACGAATAGGCGGATTTCACAGAACATAGAGGAGTATGCTGTATAGCCGTATACTTTTTCCGTACGGAGAATCTCAGGTTACCGAATATGGTAACTAAATGTGTCTAATGTTGTGTTTAAGAATAATTTTAAATCCCAGGAAAGGGTAATTTTAACGACTAACCGAGAAGGGATAAATATGAAATTCCAGTTGTTGCAATTGAAAGAATGATGAACTTTTAAATGATTATAATTTTATGAAATTATATATTAGTAATTAAATATTCTGAAACTTGGATCTTGAATAATAAAAATTTGAAGGGAGCATCGGAATTAAAAGTCGCAACGTTATTGGTGTGTTTGACTGATTGGTTGTGTGTTTGAAACTTGGAGTGTCACTGTTACCCTCGTTACTGATACGGCCAGTACTTGCCAAACCATGTAGCCCTGACACCTCACTACACGAAACATTTCTAGTAGTGTTTCAAGATAAATTCGTTGTATTCGTCGAAAAATGTTCCACTCAGTAAACCAGGATATTGAAATTGAAACCAGGATTTTCTCAGGATTTTCTGAAACATTTGTTTGAGTACTACAGGCGTATGAACAAAACAGTACTTTGAATTTTGATTAAGTATTGTTATATACATTCGTTATCTAAAGACTTTATAACAGCCATGGAATTACTGAGCAAATCTGTGTGATTGGTGTGATGTTGCGCAGTGAACAGTTATTTTAACGTTCCGTCAGGGTAGGTAGAATGCATGGCGTGTTGCATGTGTCACGTGCCACATGTTTGTTGCATAAGATCGGCTTGCATGTACACTGCAACAGTTTTGTCAATCTGTACGACAGATTTCACTTGTTTTGGCCGTGGCCTAGCTGAGGCTTACTGAAAAGGCACCGCCTGACTTCGCAACGTGACTATTTAATAACAATTAATTGAGGAAATCGAGGCCGTACTTAGTGCACGTCGGAGTTGATATGATCAATAGAACCACAAGGCCGGCATTGTTCATTGAGAAATTTATTGTAGCCTACGCCGCAATGATGAGAGGTGTTCGCGCCGCTTGGTAGTGCTAGAAAGTTAATTACGAAGAGCTGCGTCTGTTTCCTTAATAAATTTATGTTTGATCATTTTACATTTTCACTAACAAACACGTAAGCATTTTTTGGGGAGGATGGTTAATTTGAATTGGTGGATATTCGATTTGCTTGTATATTATAAGCTAGTACGAAAGTTGTGTAGTTATCGGAAAAATTCACTGTTTCAATAGCCTATGGGTGTTATTTGGTTTATATTGGTGAGGGGGGGTAAGCGAACTAAAGGGGTAAGCGAATTTTATTATGCTCAATTAAAAACAAAAAAATTGAGAAATTTGGGTTCGCCTGTTACTAAGCTATCCTCTCAAATTACTTTTTTTTAATTGAAATTATTACGCCTACAAATCCTAATGAGGTTTTCTACTTAAGAGGTTTCTGTATGTGTAGGCCTATACAGGTTAAACGTCGTGTATTTCCAGAGATATAAGTTTCGAACCTGTGACTTACACGTTATATTTCATATAATACAATATAATTTCATATTTTGTAAAATTTTATTAGTAGCGTATGGAATCAGTGTTTTATTGTATCAGCTCACAAATTTTGTATCCGGTGCGCTTACTACCTATATTTGGATAGTTATCTGCGCATTTTTTTAATCGAGTCCTATCCGTAATCGATAAACTAAAGGAAAGTCGGGACTGTACAATATATCAACAAAACTGTTACATTCATGTTCTTTCGTATTATATCACTTCAGAAACTGGTCCAAGTTTTAAATTAATTTTTATCTGAATTGCGTGACTGAATTTCATTATGAAGTGTATTGTTTATGCGGGTAGATATATAGATACATAGTGAAAAGCAGTATGACAATGTCTTGAAGATTTTTTATTGTATATTTGATAGAAATCACTGAAATCGAAAATTTCACGAAGTGACATATCGAAAAGAAATGAAATTATACAGCCTGCACTTAAATAAGTGATTATAGTAAAAGGAGCATACCTGACATGCTCATGTTTATTATGTCTAAAGTAAGATAGACGAAATTTGTACTGCATAGGCCTACGAAATATTAATATTTATATTTATATAGAATCTCTCACACACACACACACACACACACACACACACACACACACACACCACTGAATTATATTACATACACATGCTTACTTTCACTTGTAATAAACATAATTAGGCTAAAACGTTATTGTGAAGAAACGAATTTAATTCGAGCTTCGAGCTTTTTGGAACGCGGACATTTGTGAATTTTCCAGTGGCAGTCATTCCACACGATTTCTGTTTTAAGTTGAAACTACTTCATCATACTAAAGAGTTAAGACGTCGTGTCTAAAGTTTTGTGTATAATCTATTCGTGTATTTACCTGGCACTTGGGATCCTGTGTGTGCACATAACTTAAGAAATTTCAGGGAAGTCTTTTAATAAATTATAGAATAAGAATGTTAACATTTACACTTAGAATATGTTAATATAACTTCTTTGGTTACCACTTGTTCTCAGTACCGAAGGGGTAGGTTTAGACGTGGCACACCGTATATTTTGACAACAGTTTGTAGCGAATGTATACATTTCTGACGACCTCTCCACATTTTACTCAATAGGCAGTCCCATTTATCTATGATAATAGGACAAATACGATTTACGTGGGCTAGAATGTATACGTACTTTGCAGTTCTAAGGTACAGTTAATGGTGATGTTCTATAACTCTGTTTTAGTACAACAGGAATAATTGTTTGAAATTTTGGCAAGTCATAGGTTCAGCGAAGTTGATAACACAACTACCGAAAATACGATAGTTTTTGTAGATAATGATAATGGCAGTAGTAGCTTGTGTGAACGTTGGGAACGTGCTTTGTCTGCAGCAGACATCATAACAGTTTCACGTTTAAATGTATCATTATATGTATATAAACGTAGATACTGTGTATGTTATCAGCGATTATAAGAATACGTATGTAAAATTATGTTAAGGAGTTATAAACATGTTCGCTAAAATAAACCCTATTGTTCTTTAACATTAGTACAAGTAATCTTTGTGGCAGCACAAGACAAGTTGTATTGAAACAGGTGATGTACAATATGTGTTTTTCTGTTCTGTTGCAATTGTATAGATTTTGTTCTAGCGTGTACTATACGATGGAGATGTGTACGTAAGCACATTATTATATTCTCTCCCCTCTCCCGCTCCACACTCTCGGGCGCTATCTCTTTCCACACGTGCGCACCGGGTTATGCACGCATGCTCAAAGCAGTGATGGAATTTGTTACATATTTACCGGTACTATACTATAAGTTTGACCAATTAAACGCGGACTGTGTATTTAATAGATTCGTAGTCGAAATGATTTAATGCGCAACTGACCCAATTTATACCAGTAAGTAATGTACACCAAATAATGTAAATTTGGTTATATACACAGTAATTGTTGTAAATATTAGATATCAGGATGTGTAGTTGTGGTGTGTCAGATGTCTCCTTAAACGTTACTATGTCATACACGCGAAGTACAATTTACGAAAACATTAATAAATTCTAGGTATTACCTGAAGAAAAAAACGTTTTTCAGGAGCCATTATATTGTGTACTAGGAAACTGTATTTATTTAATACGATACTTATAACAGAGACAGAATTCAGGTGTTTGTTTACTTACAAGAGAAGA
Organism: Magicicada septendecula; assembly: GCA_034769895.1. Classification (NCBI taxonomy): domain Eukaryota; kingdom Metazoa; phylum Arthropoda; class Insecta; order Hemiptera; family Cicadidae; genus Magicicada; species Magicicada septendecula. Next base: position 982,477,066 of record CM068367.1, on the reverse strand, counting down.
TTCTATGACAAAACTGAAGTAACGAAATAACTGTCAGGTATTTAAAGTGTTTAGACACCCATGGAAACCGACCTATGAAAGTTTCAGTCTTCGTGGTTATTATTGAAATAAGAGACAGTATACTAATAAAGCATAAAAGAGAAAGAAAGAAATAATTACTGATTAAGAGAGAACGATACAACTCTTACAATTGTCAGTAGCACGTGAAAGTGAGGCAGGCGATACGTATTTCTGAATTTTAGATCCGTTTCAGAACAGTGAGATTTTCGACTGTAATTGTAAGTAAATTGGGGGGTGTCAGAATGGACAATCTGTTGTGGTAAAACGATTCTACACGTGCATTGAACGTGTAACTCCCTATGAAGCCATGGCATAGGACTACAGTTTCTGTGTTATTTACTGCGAAAAATAAATTATTGTTTGTGTTTTTTGTGTTCATTATATTTTGATTATAAAAAGTACATGAAAAATAAAGTTGAAGTTTCACAAAGTTTTTGTATTTGTTGTTTTAAAGAAAGCTGAAATAGTTCGGGTATTTAAAAGTTTGTCGATTTGGTTGTCCCTTACCATAAGTACTGTTTGGGTCTTTAGCGGACCGCTTTGTCAGAGAATATTAAAAACAAAAAAAGTAAATATGGAACAATTATTTTCTTATGAATTGTTTTCCAGGATCCATTAGGCGCTTCACCTTGTCAATAAATATTGAAGGATATATTTACGCCCTTGCCAAAGTATTCATACCAATTTTGTGAATATTGTACAATAATGTAGAAGAACCATAATTTTACTTAGGACAAAGTCATGTCAACACAAAAAATGTTCCTCAATGCCTTATGTTTCTGCGATTTCATAATAGAGGAGGTTTCATTAGATAAATATCTCGACAACAAATATCCGAGATCTGACGAAACCATATTTGATATACGTTAGGCTACGTTTCTTTGCCCAGTGACAAATTATAATATTGTAGATTTTCTTTTCAGTTATAACAGAAAATGTAAATTACGCTATACTTGCATTACTTGAGTTGCAAGGCTGTCCAGGAAGTACGGTACAGGTATGTTTAATATACTTTTATAAGTTATACTTGTACGTGTAATCACAGACGAGAAAAACTAAATAAGAAAGATACAACAGCGTACACATGCCTGTTTAGGCGACGTGCCGACCTGAGTCTACGTATGCGCGTGTGAATTTGTTTTCAAGTTTATGACGTTGGAATTCGTTTAAGTAAGTGTGTGCTGTTCTCGTAAGACAGTGGGAGTATGTGAGTGTCACACTAAATCTGCAAACTGCAAACATGTCAACACATGACTAGTGGAAACCAATTTGTGTAATTTCATAATAGGTGACTTGCTTGCTTCTTTCGATAATGTTACAGTAAAAATAACACTTAAAATAGGAGAGTATAGCTTGTTAGCTTGTTCGAAAGCCTCATAAAGTTAAAAGCCACGAGTACAAAAGCCTATAAAATATGTATGGCAGATGCGGTATAAGTTAACCATATAATTTTACGAGGATAGCAAAGCGCATATGGGGTAGCGAGGGGTGGCAATGTAGGTACCAGGGGAAACAGGTCCTATGGCTTATGTATCCTTTGTAAGCAGTGTTCCCATAAAATCTCTTGTCGATGGTTATCAGATTCATTGGACTTGGTAACTTGTTAGTCCCACGTAAAAGTATTTGATTATTCAGTTTCCAGAAACGTGTGTGCTAGTGAATGTGGAACATTACACAAGCAAAGTTTTCTGAATGTGTAGTAAGAAGAGACACAGTACCTGTCGTTAAAGCATCTGTATTAAATTTTAACTTGATTTACTCCTAGCAGTGTTATGTAAGTCATAAATAAAATGTACTGTTGTTACAGTAAGTAATATAACTGAACTATTCGCCTCTAACATTTATTAACAGGACAGTTACCCTGAGATTTTTATAAGCTTATTCACATTTATAGTCTATTTTTATGACGTATTTTTAGTTGATGTAAAATGTTTTCACCTTAGAGAATGTGTCTACTATAATACTGCTTGACAAAGACTTTTTTAAATTGATGAGTGCGGCTAATTTTTATGTACTTTATTGACTCTAAATTTGACTATGACTCAACATTTCGTTTAAATGTTCCCTCATTTTGTAATCGACAGATGTATTTAAAAAAAAAAATTCTAAAACCCACGATTGAGCTTTTAACTCGATTAGTTTTAGTCCTTTTGCATGAATGAGCAACCAATATAAAATGCACTATTCGTAGTTGTGATCTATTTTCTAAAATTAAATAATTTATAAAACCGAAATTTCCATGAAAAGACAGTAATACACGTATGTTTTCCACTAGAACCATCACAAATTTCAACACTCATTGTTGTGTACACGTGAAACAAGTTAAAAATACATTTTTCTTTATAATTGAAATGATACACCGTCAGTTACTACCGCTTACGCAGCACAGGGAAGTCGTCAAATGACGATATTAAATTTTGATTGATATTGGTACAGTATTACTTGTAGTCATTGCACACATGTATGGATGTGAATGTAATAACTCTTGTGATGTGACGTCATCTTGGATATTCAAAGTTTTGTGAGTGTGATAGGAGAGACGAAAAAACAATTTGATCGAAAACAGTGGACAGTCAGACAAACTTAATATCTGAGGGAAAAATTTATTAACCAGTAACACTGGTTACTATTACTAGTGAACACTAGTAAAATGTGAGCCTACTTTCAATTATTGCACGCAAAATTTGCTTTTTTTAGGGGCTGGTCATAATATAGAGGTTTCCTGTAGTCGAGGAACAAGATTCCTAATATTAAGAGGAAACTTAATATTAGCCGGGTACCTTATATTAACAGGAATTAAAGGTTTTAAAAACATGAATTGCAAACGGGGAATTTATACAAAAGGAGGAGGAATCACAGGATCGGAGCACAGATTAAATACCTTGTGAATGATTCACATTATGAGAGAAGTGGTAGATAAGTGTGAGAGGATGGCTTGGGTACAATTTCATTACGTTGAAGGTACTCCTGCGAAACTGGAAGACTGAGGAGTACGTGGTGGATATTTATGAAATCTATATGGAACTCGGATGCATCATTCCAGTCTAAACATGCACTTTTGGACTTAATTCCAGCAAATCTTGTGAACATACGTAGATGACGGACATTCTCTCTTTCTCTCTCGTTTTTCTTTTCGCGCGTCCTCCCCCCCCCACACACACACACAGTAGGACACTTAGACTGCACATAGCAGGAAGTCAGCTTCCTTAAATACATATTAGGTTAGTAACTGAACATTACTATATAAAAACGGCAAATAAAAAAAGAGATTGCACGCTACACTACTACACGCTACTCTGAAACCGTGACTTATTCAGAGATTTTTTTCCAAGCGATTTGAGGTCAGCGCAGAAATGCTACATCAAATACCATATCAAAGACTTTAACACAAATCTTAATATATTTTGCTGACAGTGTGATTATTAATAACTCTGTCAACATATATACATACCAGAATCCAAAATACCAACAATTTATTTTGAAAATTAACAATGTTAAGTTTTTGCAGACGACGGTCTGGTTTAACTTGAAAATTAAGAACTGATTTTCAATTAACATTTATAAATAAATCCAGTTTTTTTTTTAATGGAGTGCACTGCGGACACTGAATCATTGATTATCATATTGTCTTTCGTTCGATTTGAAAGATTAGCTTGATTGTTTAAGGCACAATGGCAATATTTAGCTCACGGGTGGCAGAATTGCAGTTTAGAAGGTATTAACGTTATTGCTGACAGTGTTGTATATCTACACTGTCATATTAATTAATATTTTTGTAGATACATAAATATAATTACACCTGAGTGTATTAAAGCAGAATTAGAAAGTAGAAAGAGTAATCGTATTGATGAATTATTAATTGAAAACGTAATCATTTTATCGAAAACTACGAACAATATTTTAACTACGTGTACAGCGCCTGCAAAAGTTAGTCAACACATTCAACTGTGCGGTGTTTGTGATGCCTATCTTGGTATAACAGCGAAACTTCTGACTCATTAAAACAATCATAATTTAGACTTAAATACTCAAGCATTTGTCTACTGCAGTTAAGCCAAAACCGTGCGTTAGTATTTCGCCTGTGTTATGAAGTGTTATAACACATTCGTTGTTGAGAATATGGCGGTTGTGTGGTGCTGTATTTTTCGCGCCGTTCAAGTGCTACAAACTGTGGTTTTTCATTTCACTCATTTGGCAACTTTAACGTTTACAGGATTGGTTTCACATTGTACAGTAAACGTGTAATTATGCATGCATACATAGATGTACATAGAAGCATTCTGTTAATTGCAGTATTATATTTTTACTATTATTACATTACTATTACACTATTATTACATTATTACTTATTACGGAACGACTAAAGGTACGAGTGTCTGGGCGATAGCTTGTATTTTTCTTCAGATACTTCATACGTAAACGTAGAGTGAATTATATTCAGTGTAATACGAATTTAACTTGTGAAAGTATTGTATACTGGTATTCATAAGAAAAAGTTTTAACATGTTTTACGTGACTCAGGGCTTATTATGAAGCCACTTGTTAACGATATAACAGAACAGATACGTATGCAATTCGATTATATGAGATATTTGATGAAATTCAGAATACCTATGATGTCAAGGGGCGATAGAATCCTTGAGTTGTGTGCTTCACATAACCGATTTTGATTAGGAATATAAGGGACCAACTCACGTTATCTGTATATGGCTGGTCGGGGAATCAAAATCTTATTGTGTTTTGTTGTGTAGGCTGCTGAAAGGGAAAACGTATTCCGTATTCTGTATTATTGTATTTATTTGATGCTGAAATAAAAGTTTGGGCAGTGAACGACATTTATTTATTGTGTTCATCAAGTTACTTTACGAATAAATGAAATACGATGTTTATTAATAAATAATGTGTATTTTATTATGTAAATAAATAAAATATAATATAGTAAATACATTGTGAGTAAATATTGGTAGTAGTGTCTTAAGGGTATATTTATATTTAGATTAGATAAGCAACCTAAATGAAAGGTGAATCCACTGGTGTTACAATTTTCGGGTTTTGTAATCGTATTAGAAGCTGGTTACATGTACTGGTTGAATTAATTACTTAATATTGTTATATTGTATCATTATTTTAGTTGTGTACAACTAACGTTTAGTTGGTTAAACACTAACGTATAACCAGTTTATATAATGGATAAAATGTGATTACTGGTGAATTCAAATTATCACATTAAATGTTTATGGTATTTTAAAACACGCAGAGAAAAATTATATAAGTTAATAAATAGACTAAAGAGCAGAACAAAGGTTAGTGTCAGTCAGTGTCCACATTAAACATGTGAAGTGACATTAAAATTATCCCTTAATATTAACATTAAAATTATTATAAACACGAACGTTAGTTGTTAGAAGTGGTCGAAGAAGTTTAATTTGGTTATATTCTGATATAAACTTTTTCTAATTCAATGTGTGGACGGTACAGTATCGTGTTTTCGAGCCGGAATTCAGAAACGGATGAATTTCATTTCTGCTTTGTTTGACTGCCATTGATACTACCGTTTAACTTATTGATTAATAAAAAGAGAAGAGATAAGGTAGGCCTACTAAGAGAGAGATCAGGTCACGCCCTACGTGTTATAGGGTGATTGTACAATTTTGTACTGTAATGAGTATAATAATAGTGTTTTCATTAACTCACTACACTACATAGTCTTTCCGCCTACGGCTTTATAGAGGCAGTGCCTGATTCTACTCTACACTTGAAAACTTGGTTTTCTTTAGCTTAAGTACTGTTAGCGGGGACAGAGTTGCTATTGTGGGCAGGAATGATCAAAGTTGAAATTATCTCAGACGTTTAGAATACAAACTAAAAGGTCCAGTATATACACTTTAAATCACGGAAAATATATTCCAAATTATGCTATTGGGCAGAGTGAGATTTAAAAAAAAAATGATGTAGTAATAACTGTGTAAAATACGGGAGACTAGGGATACTAACGACAGAGTAATGCTAAAGAAATTTTTAACAGCGAGTCAGACATTCAGGTCACACTGAAGAAAATACAGCTGTAGAATTTATCTCGGTCTTGTAAACGATATAACTTCAGTCAGCTCGGAAACAACAAATTATGCTCGTTACTGACACGGCACAAAGTAGTTGTGAGCAACTTGCAATACACGGCGTTAGTTGAAGATGTGAAACTGTAAGAGACATACTGAAACAAGTACTGTACAAGTAACGTTTGTTAATGTACGTTAGGAGGGAAGTAACGTGAAAAATTATCACTATATTGCTGGTTCGAAACAATAAAATACACTGTGAAAGAAAGTGTATCAGCTTAATTTACACGTAGATTATAATATAAATACTGTGACTAAATTTGTGTATCCACTCGCTTACTTCCGTGAGTTTTATTATTTGGTTGTTAAATATAGGTGAAGGAAGTTACGTTGTAAACGCTAAGTGTCAGTGTCCAAATAATAGATAATAATTTATTTCTATATTGAACTGAAATAATTGAATTATGAAACACGGAATTCTAGTATTTTACATCAAAATTAATTTCATTGCATTTTTCATCATTGACACCTTTAGTAAACCGTAAAAAGAGGAGAACAGTACTATGAGAAATTTCCTATTTGCAGAAGAACCGGAAAGATTAATTGTACACGCACGGTTTGAATTTGTGCTATACACCTCAAGTTTATTATAGAAACCTGTTAAAGTCCTAATTCCCTGAGCTCATTAATTGCGTGAAATATTCATGAATTCGACTATAGGCCAGTTGAACAGACGCAATCTGTTCTAGCGTGGATGGGGATTCTAGTGCGTCTGCGAACATTCTTAATTGATAGAAATTAAGAAAATCTTAAGTAATTGGATACAAGTAATAGGCCTAAGCAAGATAATATGCTTATTATCTTGTGAATATATTTTGAACGTATCGCATGGGCCTCGCGTTGTATTAAAGTATGTAATTATATTTTAAATTGTCGCTGTCGGATTAATACTGTGTAAAATATTAAAAAATGTGTATCATACATTTTATGTTACAGTGTGTAAGTAAAGTGTAATGACAACAGTATTTGAGGGCGAGTAGTTACTTTCAGCTGTCCTTACATACGAAGAGGTCATTCCACAGCGTTCTGTTTGTCGATTACGTTACATAGTATGTACGTTATTTGACAAACTGTTCAACCTGTATTGTTTACCAAAGGGGATGTACTAAACCTGTTCAAAAAACACATAACATGTCACAGAGAACCACTGTGACCGCGTTAACACTAAATCAGTTACAAAAGTCGCACACAGTCCATTCCCCTAATATGTCGCGCTAATGGCGCTAGCTCGTTGTTACATGATATATTACGTTGTGTGTAATGAGCGGCATGTGTAATACTACTGTTACTGTTTTAATTTCACAAAAAACTTGAGCCGTCATAAGTATAGGAATCATGAGCTATTTATTACTGTGTCGGCGCGTGGTTGTTTAGACAGCATATTAATTAGTTGTAGGCTAACAATGAGGTTGTGGTTTAGATAGACTGGCTGCTATTAATGCAGCTGTGGACGAAGGCTTGTGACGTTGTGGCTCATTGTCACTGGTTAATGGAGTCGCGGCCTCTGTTGACCTCTTTGATTAATGTGAACTTTTTTTGATGGCTTCGGTTATTTAAAGTTTAACGTAGAAATAGATTCAATGATGTATTCACGGAGCAGATGTTCCCAGGACAAAAATTTGAACTTTGAAACCGAAAACGGCTAATTAGTGTTTAAGGCGGTCGGGCTTTATGACGTTGGTATTGGTACTTGTAAGGTCATAACTCTCAAAAAGCAGTTTAATGAAAATACGAGTAGTTTTATTATTTTCATTCAGTATCGCTAGGGACGTACAGACGAAATGGTTTAGACTACCTTTGTCGCATTGTGGATAGCTGTTTTTTTTTTTTTTGTATTTCTACGTGGTAGCTGTAGTAAGTATATTATAAAGCCCATTTTTAAAGCAGTGTGGCTTAAACAGGCGACTACACGTTTCTAAATTATAAATACGTCTACAGTTACAGTTATTTCATCTTTACAACTCCTATATTTTCTAATTCAGTAAAAAAAACATTTTCACCTACTTAATTTTTAAGTAGGAGAGTAGAACTACCGGTGTGTGAAACGGTATGTTGGTATGAGTAACATACGTGAACAAGGAACACTCTTAAATTATAGTCTGTAAAGTATAGTATGAACAGTAATTATTATAATATGGGGATCAATGACGTAATTATGAGGGAGTTCAGGAGGACCAATCCCCAGAGCTACTAAAAATTTCATCGAAATTTCATAGTCACTGGCCAATTCTAAGCCAGTTGCGTGTTAAAATTAGGCTTGTAAAAAATTGTAGAAATAAAATGAATTATAGTATTTATAAATTAATAAAGTAAAGTTGGAGTTTTCTTAATATTGACAATCACTCAACGTCTGATAAATAACGTAGGCCTACATATTCGCAACGTACTTCACGTCGGTTTACTTTGAACTTATAAACTCTATTTATAAAATTATATGGAAAGAATCGTGAATTTTCCATTTGTCCTGAGAAAAATAGGAATTCTAACCTTCAAGGTAGTCTTATTTTAGGGAATTATTTTAGGGAATTCTAACCCTCCACTAGTAACAACTTCTAGTTCGCCGCTGATGAGGATAATAACAGAAATAATGTTTGTAATTATTTTGATAATTATATATTCCTTATCCACATATTCGTTACTGTATATAAATAAAACTTCTGCACGATAAAATAAAGAATCTTCAGCAAGCTGTTTCTCTGAACCATTCCTGCGCTAAAAATGCTTAAAAGTAATTGAAAAAGTTGTACAGGCAGATAAGTAAATGTATTGTACGCCAACGACAGTCTCTTCTGTATGCAAAACGATACGGCATTTAAACTGTTGTTCCTTTAATTGTTATTAAGGTCAGTACGTGTAAACAAAGAGTAAATTCCCGTTGAAATCCGCAGTCACCGTTTTCATGTTCCACCACTAATTGTTTACTCACGTCGTATTTACTTTTGGTGTTAGCTGAACAGGTGTGACTGCGCGTTTCCAAAGCACTACGTTCAAGCTGTGTCTGTTCACTGTCTGCTGCTGCTAGGCGTTACAGCTTCTGGAGAATCATCTGCCGTGACAATTTTTTGGTATAGACAAGTGACTTGTTGATAGACGACCTGTACGTAGATAGTGAAGGTTTTGTAGTTGAGTAAAGTGTACTTTTCCCGTGAAAATTCAGTGTAAATAAATAAACTACTTAAATGTTAAAAGATTTAAAACTGTTTAAATGTTAAAAGATTTAAAACTGCAGCGTTTTTTGGAAAAATAGAATGTAGGTTTATCATAGAGTATATCAGTCTCCCTCGTAAGCGTTCGTGGTTTTCATTGTTAATAACACTTTCTTCGCTTTAACACGTATCGTTTTATTTTTCTATAAATGACAGAACATTTCACTCATACTAGGACGAGCTGTAGAGAGAGGTTCCGTATACTAGAGCCCAAGAAACAAATTAGCGGTATACTATTTTTTGTTATTGTACTTGTTACGTTGCAATGTAGTAAAGTTTGTAGCCTTGTGTAGATCTTATGAGGGCCCAATAAACTTGTTTAATTAGGCCTACGTGGTATCTTATTTCTGTAAATAATGGCTGACAAATCGTTAGGTCAATATTCAGATGCCCACAAGCACGAGTAGAAGTGAAGACTGTTCCATTCAGCAAGTACGCGCTATCCATATTTCCACAGCAAACCCCCAGTGAGAGACTTCTTTTTATTCATAGGGTTGCACAGGATACTGACGCACCAAACTCACAAGAAGTGGCAGAAACTGATTATTTTATTATACACATCTTTTGAGCTGTGTGTGCCGACTGTGTACTAGTATTATTCCAAACATTGTTTGACAGTAGACAAAAATGTGACTTAAGTGCGTTGTGGCAGCTGTATATGTCCACATAATAATACGGAATGGTGATAGTTAAAAATAAAGTGCAGAATTAGAGCCAGTTTCGTAAACTATAACTCAGACCTGCAGAATGTAAGTTCGTAAAAACACTGTTAAAATTTTATTTGATTCTATAATGCTTTGCGGAAACAAATATATCTCATGTTTTTCTGCATTACATAGCAGTTTTCTCACTATCTGCATGATCATTTTTAGGTAAGATTATAATTATTGATTAGCTTAAATTAATAGAAAATCAAAGTCAAATAAACATTTTTTTGAAATATAAATACATAACATCACTTTTCATTACAGTAAATGTAATTTACACATACATACACATGAATTGTAAATGAAGTCGTAATTAAAACCTCTTACTTCAGTACATTACGTATTTGAACATAACTCACCGGCCGGGAATATTTTATCATTAATCTACGAAGCGGCATTTGATGGTGTTCCTTTTGAGTGACATATACCAACTTTCACGATGTGACCGGCAGCAATAATCCCCATCCACTTTAGCGTTCCATCGACAGTGGTGTTCTGCACTGGCTGCTCAAAATATTTCTATGAAACAGTCCAAGCGCGCATAAAAAATGTATTTTCTGCATCCTAAATCTTCGAATTTTTCCGCATTTCGGTCAATCTAGTTCCTTTCTTAGACAACTAATACGCATGAAAATAATGAAATTCCATTTATTTTATACATTGCAACAGTACACAGGATATGAAGTTCATTTAAGTGGAATGCTAATGCTATATAACATTTTCTGATGGCCATAGACATGTTTTAAATTGATTTTGTTCTTTCTTTGTAAAGTAGTCGTACGTTTTGAACCAAACTATGTTAAAAAAGTATGTTATGTCAAAATTTTCACAATTCTATTCTCTTTTATGTCATATGAAATATTTGTGTGTAAGTGCGCGGGTGCGCGTGTGATTTATATTGTAACGATACGTTTCTTTTGCGTGTCTTTAAAGCCACACGTTGTTGCGTCAATTTGTAACGATACGCTTTGTATGTGCTCTGTAAAAGTGTATGGTTCGTGTGTTCGCCTCACACGTTGTAGTCGTTACTTTAAGTTTACGCTGACGATGTCCGTAGCGATCTCACGATTACCAGTACACGCGAGTGGGAACCTTACCTGTTCTTTAGTATGTGTTCGTAAATCCCGGGTGGCGCCAAATTGTTTAATCTGAAAACAATTAAAAAATAGGACTATCGAGCGTTTGTTCTATGACGGTATGGTGAATTCAAATTACTCCCGCCACGTGCAGGTTGATTAATATAGTTCGCAGAGTTTCCGACGTCTAGCGCTTACCGCCACTATCGCTCGTCGCTAATGTACACAAATCATATAATACAATTTCCTATGAAATAAAGGACAGTGGTTACAACTCTGTACTAGTTTATTAACTTGTGATTAGTTGTTATTTAATATTATACAAAATTATAATATTGATTTTAAACAAATCTGCTCCGGCAGTAAAAGACAATTATATCCCAAGGTAGGCGAAGTCGATTCTGAACGAATTATTCAGACATGGCGTCTACTGAATGTTTATTCTTAATTTCGTTCATGAATCTGGATTCTTGTGGTTTACGAAAAAATATCAATTTGATTACAATAAAGTACACTACCTTACATTACTGGTACTTATATACTATAAGGTGTAATTACAATTTGTTCCTGAAGTGTTAAAAAGTGTATGTCAAAAGTTCGTATTTTTTATACAGGTTATTTTCTAGTTTCATATAAGTTTAGTGTTTAATTTTTAATTAATCCTTGAAAGAAATTAGATCATCAGTTCATAGTGAGAGTTAAGTGTTGTGAGAAAAAATTGGAAAGAATTTATTCCATAAAATCGGGTAACTCAGCAATACTTATCAAATCTGTTGACTTAGGGTGAAGCGTTATTGAGTTGAATTAGGTTGGGTTCTCTTCAGTCATCAATCTTCCTTCATGTATGAATTTAATTACGCCTGGCGTCTTTTTCGTATAAGTTGGTCGAAATTATTTATTTTGAATTTAATAAATTGGTCTTTGGACTCAGTAGGATGGACTAGTTCTTCATCATCTTCTTACTTGTTCAGGTTATTAAATTTGGATTACTTTTTATTGTTTTATATTAAAATTTGAGTCATTTACGGCTTGGCGTCTATTCATCTTGAGCTTCAATAATGGGCTAACTGTTTCTAACGGAATAATAATAAATAACGTTTGGTTGTTATGGTAACGGTCTGTCTCTCATTGGCTATACTCATCTTAAGCCCATTGTTATGATTTTTGAATTTTTATTCCATATCACTAAATATCTTCTGATTGCTATTATTCTTCGGTCTTCTTCTCTATGTATGAGATATTATCACAACTGTTCGTATTTTCTTTCAAAGATCATTTTGACATCCCTCAAAGCTGGGTTTGCTTATGTATTAATGTTTTGACATTAATGTTAATATTGTGTAATTACATTTCTTTCTTATTTTGTGTTCTTAATTTAACTTTTACATTTCAATATGATTCACTAATTATCATTAACTAGTTACTTGCCTTGGATTTGCTAATATAGTAGTTAATTTCTTACAATTTGTTGTTATTGGTTTTATACAGTTAGGCATTTCATAGGCCTAGGTAGTAATTGGCTATATTTTCTTATTTTATACAAATTAAATATTATTTTACCCTTGTACATGTTTTGTTTTGTGTTACAAATGATTTGTTTACTTTTTGAATTGATTTGGGTCTGTTTTATAGTAATTGTATGTTTTCATTATTTTACTAAATCATGGTTTGTCTATTACCTTCTAACTGGCTTGTCCAGTAGTATTAAGTTCGTAAGAATTTATTTCTTTACTTTATGACTTGTCTATTATTTACTATTATTTATTAAAACATAACACAACATATAGGCTTATGGTCTGTATACTTCCTTCAGCCATATTCCTACTCATAAACTTAATCGAACAAATCTTTTAACAGTTACTATGCTAATCTTGTTTATTCTTATTTATTTTTTGGTGACAAACATCATCACACCATTTACTTTATCTACCTACTTATCCCTTTGAACATAGGATGTTTACTGATTTTGCATTTATATTCTTTACCACATTTTTTCTTTTCTAAACTTTACTATCTAACCATGGTAACACTATTACTTTCACTCTTCATGGAATTTTTTCCCTGAATACCATTGTATTCCTAATCTACAATTACTCTTAATCCTAATAATAACAATATTCTTATTTACTACCACTTTTCACCATTAACCTTTAGTGTTTATCACTGGTTTTTAGGCGTCTATACCTATCAATAGGGTTTCTATTTATTTTGGGGATTTACACTGGCACTTTGCATTTTTTTATGGTATTTATGTGTTACTAGTGGGTATTCCCTAACATTAAATTCTCTTTCTCACTTTATCATGTTCACTATCTATCTATCTATCTCTCACTTCATAATGGTTAGTTATACTGTTAACAAGTTTCATATCATTATAGAGTTATTTATAACATTTAATCTCTATTTCCTTGGTTAATGTACTTCAGTTTGTCATTGCTTTATTTGATTTTAATAATTATCATTTACATTTATTATTTATTTGATTCTTTTTCATTACTTATTTGAGTGTAACATTCCTCCTTTTCTGTTCTATATTATTCGTTTGTGTCTTTTTATTTCTTCTCATTTGATTTCATTTACATTTTGTTTGTTTCCTTTTCATTTACCTTCTCATTTGATTTCATTTTATTTGGTCAATCACTTGGGTTGGATCATAGTCATCGTCTTAGTCATTTTATTTTCATTAGTTATTTAAACATTTAATATAGTTGATTCATAGTTTTTTCCCTGGTATTGGGGTGGCTTGTTTGTGTTGTAACAATATTTTACTTAATAACTTCGAGGAAAATTAACATTTCGTTCTGAAACTTGGACAGAGTGTTCTAATGGTTATAAGCTATATTTTCCATATACTCAATTCTCCACAACTATAATCTTTATATGGTTTTTTTTATGAATTCAATCTTCTTTTATTCTTGTTATCTCCTAGAAAGTAATAAAATTTGTAGATTAAATCTAGACAGGCCTTTGCAGAATCGGACAGAGCTTAAGCCTGATGTCAGTCTATCTGTGTTCTCATCTTTGACGTTGCTAAAGTTTCAACCAAAAAAAAGAAGGTCTAAAAATTATTTGAGTTGGTCCTCTGTCGACAACACATCGCGCAGTTTCTTCTAAGGGCTAGTTATAGAAAGACGTACTCGCTGCCACGAGTTTTTCGTGATAAGACAGGTCGTTTTCCTGTAGACTAGAGAACTCAAAAAAAAAAAAAAAATAGATAATTCTAGTGCTTTTCGCTTATAGTGGAAGATATCCGCTAGGGACAAAATATCTGCCGAGATATTTTGATAGTTACGCGAGAACACTTCAAGAAACCGGAGTTTGTGTAAGATAAGTACACGATCTATTTTACCCAGTTAAAATCCCTGAGATTAAGTAAAGTTAAATTATAAACAATAACAGATCATATCGCAGTGTGCGTGGGTGCAAAGACATAAATTGTCAGCGTTAGTGATCTTCGAACGGTCGACGTGCAGTTGCAGCGGTCCAGTCGAACTGCGTGCGCGGAGCGTCGAATGGCTACGCAAACAGTGGAATTCAATGCAACAAGTAACACAGTTGTAAAGCAAGCCCATAGACTCAATTTTGAAAGACGAATTTTTAAATAAACAATTTTATATTATAAATTAATAAGACAGTAGTAAATTTTAATGTTTTAATTTAATAAATTTTCCTACCTCCAGATATAGACTCTGTTGTAATAATTTCTATATTACCTATCTATGCAGTTTTAAATTGTATCGTTGCACTATATATATATTTTTTTATTAAAGAAGTGTTTCCGAATAAGGTTGCGAGTATAAAATTTATTCATTTTTCGATACGATAAACAGTTGGCACAATATTTTAGTTTTCCAGCGTCTTTTAGTACCGGTATTGTAAAGAGATTTATTATACAACAGAACGTGGCTAGTTAATTTACGTTTTATTGCTCTTGAAAGCACAGACTCAATATAATGATTATTCCACCGAATACATTCAATGAAAAGTTCATTTAAGAGGGAGAAGACCCCCACTTAGATGATATTGAACGTATGATTGCGGCAGCCGTCTACTTACTTTACGCTATATTAATATCTCGAACTTCACTTGGAAAGGCAAATTGTGAGTGAGGTTTTTAACAACCTCTTGGATTCTTATTTGGCCGAATGTGTTATTTTTATGTTTTGTATTTTGGTACGCCTGTTGTCATTTTCCTTGGTAATAAGGAAACATTTGGATAATTTCAGAACGGTGACGTGTTTTAAATAAGAAAAAATGTAAATAAGAATAATATTAAGTATTGAGTGGGCCAAGTTGTACCAAACGTGAACAGAAGAGTATGTATACAACCATGCAACTTTTTTCTTTAACAGTACAGAGATATCTAGCTGTTTACTTGTTTAATAAATTGAAGCTTTTGATTTCTTCCGTGGTCGAGCAGTTTACGTAGCAGGAAATCAAACTATGTAGATAGGAAAGTTAAACACACTATTTAACTTCCTTAGATTTCACATACTATTCGTCTTGGGCATATGATTTGGGAGGGAGCGCATTACTGGTTACAAAAAACGTATGCGTTTTAGGCATTATGAAAGTACGTCTCTCTGTCACCTACTGCGTTTTAGAATAATGTTAAGTAAACGATGCACATTCGGAATACTAATATGTAGGCCTAGAACCGAAATATTGTGGCCATAAAGTGATTAGAATACAATTCCTCCCTTCCCCCTCAATAAGTATATTTCACTATTTAATTTTCCCTTTCACAGTAGATATGACAAATCGATTTGGCTTCCTCACAAATGGTAATTTTTTCATAGATTCGTTCTTAAAGATAAAACGCTACACATGAATAGATATCATGAATAACTTACATATCATAAATAGACTGTGCACATCCATTACATACGATCTAATTATCTTCAACAGTACGAGAAAAATTTATTGTAGTTTTAATTTGTCGAATTCAATAGCAACAGATGTCAGAGTTTTAGTTCCTCAGAAATAGGTCGTTAGGGATTTGTTTGCCTGTCAGCGCTAAGCTCTATGCTTTGTTCACTGTTTATTGTTGTACATTTGTTGTCTCTTAGTCTTACTTATCTCGTTTACGTAGACAAGTAGGTTTTATGATTACACTATTTTAGAAAGTAATGAAAGTAATGTTACTAAAATATATTAGTCATAACTTTAGTTGTAGCTGTAGAGCTCATCACATTATACTGTTTGCGTTTATTGTTCAGTTTATACACAATTCTCTGCAGACCGTCCTCTTCACCAGCTATAAGAACTGCGTCAACTTGTGTATAGTTAATTCTATGACGTTTATAACCTTCATCTGTAGCATTTTTGTCTATGCAAACAGTTTTTTTAAGGAGTACTTCTTTTAGACCATGGCAATGACTCTGCGAGACGGTTGGCAAGTTCTATGTTTGCGATGGAGTAATTATTCTCAGCGTCTATTGAGTTTGTACCATTAGCAAAGGAAACGTAGTTCTTTACGAACGAGAAATGGAATGAACGTGTTGTTCGATCTGTGTACATTATTAGTGAAGCTGTGACCATCTGTACGTGGTTGTGGAAATCGCTTTACTGTATTTCGTACAGAAAGTAAACGTTTACGTCCAAGAGGTGACTACGACTACTGACTGTGTATTGTTGGAGTATTATGGAACTACTTGAGTCTGGTCAGCGAATCGATTTATGATTGGTAGGCCCACATATGAAAGTTGATTAATTAGTCATTCGGATAATAGCAGTTCGTGCCTGTGTAAATTGTGTTTTGTCGAGTCAGCTTTAGCGGCTGTTTTATAGTTAGGATAACTGAAAGCAAGGCGTACTAGTAAAAATTAATTTAGGCCTATCTCGTATGTCTTAGCTGAAGCGTACTTATTGTCAACTCAGTTTGCCCATGTTCATGTGTATTCAGTATGGCATTTGTCCCGTGGGTTATCACGAGATCCTCGTTTTCCTTTGCCCCATTTCATTTTCATAACTGTTTACTGCACCGTCTCGTGGCACAAATGTCTGATATTGCTATGAAGCAACCACTGCTGACTCTTTATGGAAACATACAACGTCTAGAAATGAATCACAAGGGAAAACATCTCTGCAGTTAAACTCCGTTTATTAGCCTACTACTCGTTTCATGAAATCTATTGTCGACGCTGAGATGTGGTATTTTTCCATGGGGAAATAAAAACGCGCGACATTAATATATAACATATAAGCCTGTTGATGCCATTTTCAGTTTTATGTGAATGTTGTTTTAACGTTCAAGCAATTAACGTTTGGTGATGGCGAGCACCGCCGAAACAGCTGTACGAAACAATAGATACGGTTGCACTAATCGCGCGCGCGTGCGATAAATTAGTGGCGTGACAACTTCTTATGCATTTTATTTTTACTTTTATATTTACATACAGTGTGCACAGTACTCTGTAATGTGGAACAGTATGGTAACAATGCTTGGTCCACTTTGGTATGCCTCGGGCATTCTCCGCTTACATAGGGAAATATATAATTTGTTAGTTAAAGTGCAACTGTTTTTTAATAAAAATAAGCGTAATAACGATTTGGAGAGTACTGTATACGAATTTCATTATTGGCGAGCACTATTGATGAGAAAATAACTCGCCTTCTGTTGCGGTTGGAACTTAGAGCAGATAATAACTTTACCATTATACAACATACAGAAGTTATTGGTTTTGCGGTGCTTTAAATTCATCACATTGTGCATTACGTTTACTGGGTAAAATAAGAAGAACTGTTTTTACTGTGAAACGGACCGAGAATGAAACTACATTGAATAGTGTCTAAACCAGTGGTTTCCATCTTTAATGTACCCGAGGGCCACAATTAAAACTCAAGAACCCATCGGCGGGCCGCATCATTAGCGATCAGTTTTCGACAAGTAACATAAATAATAAAAAATGTAGTACATTGGAACTCCGAGAACTCGAATGTCAGGGGAAATGGGAAAAATCCGATTTATCAAGAATAGGATTACTGAAATTCGAATTAAGAGGCTTATACTGTATAATGTCAGCAGTTCTCGCTCAACTAGTTTGACGGCACGCAAATAATTAAGGACGGGACTGAACAATACGTGCTATTATTGTGAAATACAAATAAACTATTTATTGTGATAAACTAAACTGAATACGTGTTACAAATATGCGTATTTTACTTTCACAATTTGTGATAATGAACAAAAAGTACAAGGTCCATTGAAAAAATGCTAAATATAGTAAAATGCATATTATGTAATTTTATGGACTTATGTTGGGTTGGTGGGGGTTTCAAGTTTCAACAGGAAAGTGAATCATCTTTTCTACTGTAGGAACCTATTATATTCTGCTTTAGAGGTTTACATGGCTAAACTTCAAGTTATAGGCTAGAGGTTCAGTGACATGGCCACAAAGTGACAAAAATTCGAGCTGTTAAGGTGTCTTTTAAAATTCGAGTTACAAATGTAAATTGACATCGACTTGTATAGAGAAAATGAAGGAAAATGAAAAAAATTCTATGTATCAAGGAATTCGAATTATCAACTGCCTAGTTATCGAGGTTTCACTGTATTTAAGCATAAATAAGTAAAAAAAGATGTTTTACACATTTAACTTATCTTACTTCACACATTTGACATTCCTTGAACGGTACAATCTTTATCATGTCTGTATAATAATGAATATAGTGAAAGATATTAAACATTGTATATTAACTTAAAATTATCAACGTGAAAATGAAGTTGATCTGCTGAGGAATGGCGACATCGAGCTGAGTTGTTGCTAATGTCAGTAGGTGAAGCAGGCAAGAATCTCTGAAGCGACTTTTGTTGTGGTTTGAAAATCGTTCTACAGATAGGAGCTTACAAAAATCCAACCCCTTTTCTTGCCTGGTCTGCAGGAAGCGATCGGGTTGTAAGTCGATTCTGTTTGCGGGTTCTCCTGCAAGACCATCTTCAATTAAAATAATATTTTGTTATTCGGTTACGTATTGAAGTAAACGGAGTAATTATTAAATTGGTTTTCTAAGATAAGGTCACAGGCCTTATAAAAAGGTGTAGGGGGTCGCCAGTTGGAAGTCGTTGGTGTAGACGAAACATGAAACACACGCAGTTGAATACTTGTGAACATTGTACGCGTGTCTGTACATTAAAATCTCTCGTACACAATAAAACATCCTTTGTAACTAATCATTCATTATGGTTGAAAGAAGTTTTTTGTTTGTAAGACATAATTTAATTATAGTAGGCCTACTGTATAATGAATAACGTTGTAGTCCTGTCGCATTCATGTTACTGAAGCATTGTACGCAACGAAAGCGTCTGTATGTTAGAAAGGTTTCAAAAAGAATATTGACATTTTTGAAGAGTAAATACATTTTTCTGAATTACCGATTACTTCTTAGTTAAATAATTTGGTTCTCAATTACAGTTGTCTTACTTTGAATAAATTTCAGTTTCGGTGACCTTTATGTTGTGTGTGTGTCAAATTATTAGTCTACTGTTGGCTAACGAATCGTGAATTCATGAGCTGAGTTCTGAGGATGTTATTCTGAGCTGAATTCTGAGGCTTATTCAGGACTTTCAGTCGATAAACGTCGTTTTACTTACTGGAATATTCTTATCGCTTTTAATTGTAACACAACTCGTTACATTTTGTAATTTGTAACTATCTTCACCTTTCTTTGTATTTTTTATACGGGTATCTTAGACTTCAAGGGACATAATACGTAAAATAGTATAATGAGCGTTTTACTGTAAAAATACGTACTATTAATTAAATACAACATATCACTTTATGTATGTATATGTTTCAGGTGAGTACTACACTGTGTCAGCGCGTGTAAGCAGCTAGTTCATCGGCGCATTACCATCACCTTAGTCGGTAATCAAATTACAGCCATTTTTCACAATTTCTCGTATTGGACCTTGAAAATAATAGGATTTAATTAGTAGCTGAAGCATACAACAGATCTTCAACCGAAGATTTCTGAACGTGAGTATAGTTATAAGAAATATTGATATGCAAGAATTTTTAGCAACGTTTAGACGTGAGAAAAATAACTTACAAGTGTTCTTCCGTCGTTCGAAATTGACGCACACAGGTGATGTAAGTTGACTTATTAATAGGATGCCTCAAGTTTGTCCAAGTTTCACCCTCTTTAGTTTTAATTGTAAATTTAGGAGAAACTGAAAATGGAAAACATGAAATGAATAGTAAATCAGGTCGGGTAGTAAAATGATGCATTGTGTAGTTAATTGTCATAAATAAATTCATATAACAAATATATATATATAAGTACTACAGAGTACATATATATTAGTTACAAAGTGTACTAATAATACACTTAACTGGACTAGTGTATTAGTTACACATTTAAACTAATATATATACGCATTAATACAGATAGTAAAATCTGTAGTCGATTTTCATTTCTTTTTGAATTTTTAATAATCTACGATCTGATAGTGAAGCCAAACGCAAAACGTTACTGTGTAAACTATTAATTCAAAGTGTTTAGTTAGAATTGATAGTTTATTGTTTGCATATTAGGTACAGGACTACAGATTTTAAGATGAATTTCATTAAAAGTTAAGCGATAGATCTTGAGACAAGTTACATTGTATTTCAGGTGATATCAGGCGAAAATAATTTGAGGATCCTTGATTTTGACATCGACGTGCTCGACTAATAATACAGTTCCTTTGTAAAAAATTCGTTTGTTCACACTAATTAATGCCATACAAATTTATACTACCTGGAAGACTTCTTTAAAACGGCGAGTAATGAGAAATTATTAAATTCGTGAGCTTATGGAGCGAATTCACACTCCTAACGTAAAGCCTACTGTTTAATAATAATCTGTCCTCATATATCCAGTGGAAACTATTGCATCCTGAAGAAGTAAAGATGTTAACTAAGGCTGCTTAAGTATTTGCTTGAGTGATAAGGAAGTTTTAACTAGGAACTGAGTATAGTCATCGTGATTTGATTTCAATAATGAAACAATGAGGTCAGTGTTAAGTGCTAGTTAATAGCACCTACAAAGTAAGTGACTTAAATGTAGAGTAAACGGCAGCTGAGAAGGTGAGCGGTAGGGAGGCGCACTACTTCCCTTTTGCGTACGTCGCGTCGGCGTCATTCCAAAAATCAGTTCTAGAAACATTTATAGTCCAAACCGCTGTTTCAGCTGTTATTATAATGTATCTCGTGGCGTAAATATGAGCCACTATTGCAGCTGTATTATTCTTCTTTTAAACGTAGGATATCGGATACGTTGCATGTAGGTTTATAATTCAAGACGTGAGGCATACGAAACGAGTGCGCAGTGTTTCCAGGCAAGGTTAATGCACAGAAAACAGACTCGCCTTCTAAACCGTCGCTCGTTTAGTCTTGCAGGATGAGTTATTATGAGACCGGTTTTAGCAGTCAGCGCAACCGGTATTGGCAATAATTTATTAAATAGTGGCAATTGTTATATTAATTATTCATTATATTATAGTAATAATGACGTAATAGTTTTTATATTACGTAGTTATATAAAGAATGAAGAGAAACGATGAGAGCTGTAGGCCTATATAATTACGTGTAAGTAATTGTGCTCATGGCCTCCGTTCTTCAAAACCGCATACATAAGTAAATTTTAAGGTCACATTTACTTTATATACGTAGTCTTAATGTAAATTACGTATAGAATTAATGGGCTACTTGTTGATTTTTGAATTGTTCATTTCGTAGTGGAAAATTTTCGTTTCACGCTTTTTTGTTCAACAGTTTGGAATTTCACGCCTTTGCTGGCTTTTTACACACATGCGCCAGCGGATACACTCAGACGCATGTCAGAAGTAAAACTTTTGGCAGTTTATTTTCCCGTTACCCTCTGTTTAAGTGTGTGTGTCGCACCTCCCTTCACTCTCCGTCTTGTATCCACCTTTGTGCCTCTGCAAGTTTTTTCATAACAAAAGTTGATCGTTGACAGCATTCTTGGTTCTGATGACTCGTGGTGTGCACTGTAGGCTTACAGTTTACGCGTACCTTTGCCCTTTATGTCATGATCATATCTTGTATTCTATTTTTATTTTACTGTGGTAAGTTTATTAGTGGAAATATGCATTTTTGTCTCTGCTGGACTAACTTAGTTTATTCTAATGTTTTAGACATAAACAGAACTTATATTTATGAGTACTTATGGTGACTCGTATTCAGTTTGCACCCCTCTGCCTAGCGGTACTCACTCGTTTTAATTTTGATGGGCGTGGGTTCAGAATTGTTGTTTCAGTCCATCGTCCACCACTGTATATTTTCATTCGTTCCTCTGTGTGAGATGTATGTAGTGTGTTAGTTTATGTTTGTTCAGATTCAAAGCGACATGGCGCCGGTGTCTCTGGAGACTGCTAACAGTAACGGTACGTCTGGTCCACTTTGCGGTATGGCCTGTTCCCTTTGCTGTTCTGACCTCATTGAACAAATACGAAACTTAAGCCGTAGATAAAAAACATTAAAGGAAACAAGTAAAGATTTCTGTGTAGTACACATGTTTTCCCTATTGGGTAAGTCTTTTTCAAGGGAATATTCATTTATTCGTCTGTAGTCAGTAGATGGCCGTTGTTTGTTCTGTGTGTGTTGCCGATGTGTGTTCAATTTATTGTTACTATGTAGGTGTTGGTATTGTCAGGTAATATTACGTTCTTTTATAACTTTACATTCTCAATTATTTATAATTTAAGACGACTTTATAACGGTAAAAACGAGAGAAATAGTATCTGTCGTGAGGAGAGACCGAATCCTCTGTCTTATTGGAAGAAGAAAAGTATCTGTTGTTGTTGAAAGAATTGCGTTTATAGAGTAAAATGGCTTCACTTATATAGATTTTTAGTTTGTTTAGTTAGTTTGTCGTTTTGCCTAAGACAAAAGTGTGAATAAGATCTTACTGTTATATCCTGTGAGACCAAGAAGCAGTTCTAAAACAGTTAGAATAGTTATTATAAACAAGGGTTTTTTTCAAACAATGTCTGGAAATGAAAGTTTTAACCCTTTTGTCTTGACGAAAATAAGGAACACGACTAGGTTTGATGCTGTTTTTATGTTCAGCATAAAGGAAAAATTTAGCTTACAAGTAACATGCAAACACGGGTACTTGTAGAACTATGATGGTGTTTTCTGGGGTCTTTGTCCTTCCTCTATACAACTTACGAGTAAGACATATCATCTAAAGACTGAATACTCAACGCAAGTGAGAAGAAGAACGACGTGGGACTTGGTACGCTACCTAAGCCCCCTGTCTAGTACGCTTTCCATCTTGCATGTGTGTGCATTACACGACAGATTGACGCTTGGTTACCATCTGGGCGGGAGGTACTCAGTGAATCGATGATCAAGGCGATACCGAGGCACTTAACTTCTTTGTTCCCAAAATGCCAAACGTTTAAGATTGAATTGATGTAGTGTTAGCCAGTTACTTTAGTAATGTACACTAGTTATGTGCACCCCGGGTGTTTTCACGTTTATCGATTCACGTTACTGGGTCCGGATTCCATTAACAGGTGCAAACACTGCTGCCAGCTATTTCGTTTATGAAATTCAGTTTTTTGGCATTTGTGACTCATTGTCTCATACGTGATACTTTTTCCTGACAGTATATTTAACATTAAACTTTCTATAAGCGTTGGGCCCTTATATCTCTTAATTGTTTTGGCATATTTGTATGTAAATGAAAAACATCTCTGAGTACACAAATTTAAATATTCGTAATAACTGCCATTAAAAAGTAGTTTCATACGCATTATGATTATACCTAATGTAATTTCACTTTAAATAAATTGTTAATAGTTCTGTTTAAACTTGTAGATGGAGAGAGATAGTGGATATTTAGTGAATTGGTTTGTTTGCTGTACCGTGTGTAATCGCATCTGTATTTCAACGGTAGAGTTGTCCAGCGTTTTATTAAAAACCTGTGAATGTTCAGTTTTATTAAGTGCAGGCAATACAAAGTAGGGGAAGTCAAGGGTGTAACTCGTATTTTTGTAAACTGCGTATATAAGCTATACGTTTTCAATACAAAACGGTTAATGTTATCGGATTCATTGTTCTACGGGTGTAGTGTGGTGTCATACTGTCTATCCAATAATTGTTATCACGTCCCCCAGATGTTTTAAAAACGTTCTTCGTTTTTGTATACTTCTAATACATTAATAGTTCCCAGACCGTGTGCTGCGTGACGTGAAACTGGAGATAGCGTGAAATTACGAAGGCGTGCCGGAAAATTTTAGAGTTGCATTATTAAAAATGGAAAATTTATAAGCGAAATACGTCCGTGAGATAAATTTTTGTAACACGTAAAGTGCAGAGTGAATATAATTTTTATACACGACAATGACATCTTACAATTTACGGTTCTCAGACGAAGAATAAAGTAAAAGAAACGTTGGTGAATTATTTTTCTTTTTATATAAAAGTATTATATATTTCTAGAATAGACTGTGGCAAAGGCAGTGACTTGTCCTACCCCCGCTCTTAATTAGTCACATCAATCACATCATATAAATTGTTGTTGACGATATTTAAGGTCTTCAAACGGTGTCGGTATCCAAGATAATCTGAGAATCGCTGCATTAGACAGATATAGCTACGTTAAACTCAAACGGTTCCCCCGTACTGGTGGTAGTCATAAATCCTCTTTAACCATCTGTTGCCTGTACGCTGTTCTTGTGCGCTAGGTGTGATTCACTTTGGTCACGTTAGTGTGATTCTCTGTCCACACCATTATATAAATCGCACCTGTGTGGGTCGTTGCCGTTTGGTAATTTCCACTTGCAATCTGTGCGACAAGTGGCGAGTTTTGGCAATAGAGCTGTATTTAAATTTGTTGTTTACCTATCGTAACGTATTGAAATCTCAAAGGAAAAACATGATTCTGTCACTCTGGAAACCAACTGTGAAATTAACATTTAAATTAATTTATGTAAAGTACTGCTACGTCTGATCTGAAAGGCTTAGAGCGGGATAGAATTTGCATAAGATTAATTTCCATTTGTTTTACATATGAAGGAAACAAGTGACTTATCTTTAGTTTGGTCCGTTCGACTGTGCGGTGAGCTTTTCAGGCCTCTTTGTGACTGCCGACACAAAAGATTTTCGTGCTCAGTACTAGGAGAGTTGAAAACTTCTTATTATGAATAATGTATTATAAAATTTCTGTTATGTTTGTTCGCTTGTTTCCGTACAACAATTACATTCTTGATTCAACAAAGCTAACCATGATAAGAACTGGAGTTAAGAAAGACGGTTGTGAGGTACAATTTCATTTATACTACGTTATTGAATTAGACTTTATACTATTTCATAAAATGTGTACATATTCAATCTTCCATTAATAACACATACATTAACAGGTCTGTCACAATTAATGTATATTGTCGTTTAGCATACAGCTTAACATAGTGGTGTGTTAACCGTACACGAACGTTATTTTGATTCGTTGTAATTGAGTTGTTCATGCGTATGTGTGTTATATAAAATGGTGGTCTGTAAGCGTTAGATTGTACCTATTGTTATAGAACAGTCTACAATATCTCTAATGTAGAAAGATCTGTATTTTTTATAAATAGGCTATTATGTAACATTGTATACTGAAAAAAAATTAAACTAACGTTTTAACTATCAAAGTAAGTAATGTTTTTTAGGAACGTCACATGATAATAGGCCTACGGGTCAGGCGAAGCACGTCTGCGAGCACTATGAACTTGAAGGTGGAAAGCTTTTCTCTGCATAGGACTGTGGGTGTTGGGGAAACGCTGAGACGTGTTTTACGTTCCCGCTAACCCAGTGCATACAAAATTAAAATTTAATTTATGTTTTTATTTTTTCATCTTCTTCTCTACTTTTTTTTTATTAAAAATTCACGAGAGCTTTATTTATGCTTCAGCCTAGATCGCAATCTTTCGGGACCGTGGTCAATTCTTATTTTCAGCCAGAGCTTATACTCGTATCTTACGTTTTGATCTTGTTACTGGAGGTGACTTCTGAAGATTTTGTCAGAACGTCTGGCAGAAACTAAGAATCGATCCTAACAGCCGGAAATCGACCCCAACTGCGGGTGTGGAAAACTAAAAATTAATATACAATTTGCGACATAAGCCCTGTGAACGAGATATGCGATAGTACATACGCGTATAGCCAGATTCTGTATGTGTTCCTTCGATGTGTTCCGTTTAATTTTAGTAACTTGTCAGTTTACAGTGTATTTATATGATGTGATTGCAATAACAAATTAATTATAGACAAATTATATTAATAAGGACAGTTCTGTTTGTTTTCGTCCGTCGTGTTGTAGCATTAAAATCTGGGATCACGCAATATTATTCTTCAATTTATTCTGTGTCGAGTGTTTACTGGTACTGTAATCCCTTCACTAAAAAATCACATTGTCTGCCTAATCTGCCTAAATTTTCAGAAATTATCAGACCTTATATTTGGATCGTATGTTTAATGTGTAACGAGTAATGAGTAAAAGAGTAAATAACGTTGGCAACGAATACATAGCGAGTAGTACTGAGTTTACGATCAAGGAAGACACAGGTAGTCTGTTTACGATCCATTTCTCGAGTACGTAGTCTGTAAAATGCAAACGATTTCGACTTGAATTTCAACGTTAAAAGTCACTCTTTTTGGTGCAGTGATGTCCACTCACAGTCGGTGAAAAAGTCCCACATAACTGACACATGAAAGGATCTATACGTATATACTTCAGGTATATAGACTCCTCGAATCCACTTTGTCTCTCATAATTATGTCACTGTATTTTACTTGGTGGTTTCCAAGACAGGAGTGTCTACAACATTTGTGTAGATTTAAGCAACATTTAGAAATGGAATAAGCCGTGTAACTGCAAACAGTTCGTGTTCAGTTAAATCTGTCGCAGTGACTTGTTCCCTCTTATTCTCAGGATCTTATATTTTGTGTATTCTTGCTTTGCCGTGTTGCTCAAATTCTGTGGATGATATGAATGTATTGTCGCATTTCGGAAAAAATTAAGTCTCGATAGTTATGAAAAAATAACCTCAAATGATAGTGGGGTGTTCTTGTCGTGTAATAAACGGTTACGCAAGTGTGCCCAGGTTTTGAAGTGAACTGATATTTTCGCTTCAACAACAATCGGTTTTCTACGGAAAATATAAGGCCATTTTTCTCACCCGCACATGCATTACCTTAATACCGACTGTTCGTAAACAAATTATAGAGTAGTAAACAGTGGAAGTTTTTTCGACATGGAGGTCTAGGTGTAGACCTGCGATCTGTAATAACATCAGAAACATTTTTTATAACTTGAACGTAGATAATTGTAAAACTTAACATAATTTGTTAAACAGTAAAGTGATAAAGAAACACGGTTGTCCACGTGAGACTAATGCTATCATATATAATCTGACAGGGCTTATGACCATTGCAAGAGATGTTACATAATTTCATTGTGGACTAATACGGTGTGGCATTGTGGCATTAGCATAGTTCAATGTACTGTGTGTAAACTGCGTTTTACTTCCCCAGCTGATGAGGCTAGTTTGGATAGAAACAGTACGTTTGATGTGATCAAAGATTCACTGATATTTCTGTGCGGGACTTTGTCACATTTTAATTTTTGTTTTATGTTAGTTAATATTTTTTCATTGTCTTGCATTTCAGATTATATTTTTTTACCTACTGTTTTTACGTTTAATTGTAAATTCTTTTTTCTCACAGAATTATGGAAATTATTATACCTATGATTGCCGGTTTCAGAAACATTGGGTTTAATTGCAATACATGTGCAGCATGTGTATTGTACGTATTTATTACATAATTATACTTTATTAGACGATCCTGCTACTACAGACAAAGAAGAGTTGAAGGTTAACAGCGTTACTGCAATCAGCACCAAGAATCTTTTAACAAGCCATGATTACAAGAGATTACTATGAAGGTGTGGCCTGAAAGAGCTCGCAACGTATTTCCATGTGATTGTAACTTCAGTTACCATCCAATATGTTACGTAGTTATGAGCTTAAGTGTAGTAGAATCATATCAAGTTCGTTTGAAAATCTACATCTATTGATGTATTTTGCTAAATAATTGATTATTTACCAAGTTAAATAATTTTCTAATAACAGCTATTGTCTCAAGCATGAAATTTATTTTTCGTTTTTAAACTGCAGTGTGTCGTGATTCTAATTTTTGTGAGATGTCTACAAAACCGTTTAGCTGAAGGTTGTACGTGGCGCATGTCCCATTCTGTCGAGCATTATTTGTTTATGTTGTATCACTTTTTTAACATGTAGGCCTAATTTATATGGTTTCTATTCTCACGTCGTCTCAAAGGTGTTCGTCATGTGGAACTAATTGTTTCCGTTTCATTTATGAGCGCAGTGAGAGTAAACTATAGTATGAAACAGTGTCAGTATATCACAATGTTTATGTCGATTTTTCTCTCTTCAACTAGGTATTCTGTTTGTTTTTGTTTTAAATCTCTAGGGGTAGTAGCTGAGGACCAGTCACATGAACTGTTTGTGTTTTTTTGTCATGTCGATGTAATCTACAATGTATGGGCTTCTAGTGATTGTGTGTTTACCTTACCTGTAACAAAAACTACTTGTTTGAATACAGATGGAATAATACACGGCTTACAGACATCAGACGGCTGATATGTAAAACATTGTGTCTGCTTATCTCACTGACATATCTGCCATAAGTTTATTTTACTAAGAAATACTATTTATTGCTCTTTTATTTTAGTAAATTTGAAAGTTGAGTTACATATGGATTTTTAGTCCTTTCGATTATGTATAGTTCTCTATGTCTAATGGAGTTATTATGTCACGAAAATTATTTTAATTAATTTAGCCAACTATTTGTATTTCTTTTAAAACGTGCCTAAATATTTGTGTGTATAATTCTTAATAGTGAGCAGCGATGTTTTGTTGATATCAGTGGCGTTTGTCGTCACCGATTTGCGATTATGAAGGCTTCATCACGTACTGACACATAACCTGTAGGCCTACAATGTGCAGTAAGAAACTCCAGTAACTTTCTTATCTAATTTTACGTACATTGTAACCTTATAAACTAGTTTGGTCGTCTGTAACCTTGTTATATGTTCAGTGGCAACATTCCGTCAGTATGATAAATTGTTCGTACTTTATCATACGCATAAAGTACGTTTGAACTTTGAACACTTAAACTTAAAGTGCTTTAAAGCACACTGAACTGTAGTGCGTGTACTGATAAGAATGCACGATTTTCGCGTCAAACCTGATTTTATTGTTCAACGTAAAAATGACGAAGGTACTTATTACACAAATGTCAATAAATGATATAACTAAGTTTCTTGTGAAGATTTAACAGCTTTCTTTTTACTACCGAAATGTTTTTTACAGAATTTGAAAAGAGTTTGTTAAAATATAAAAACATATTTAAAACAATTTAAAGCAGTATAAATGTTTTAATTGCTTATGTTAATTATAAAATAAGTTTTGGCGAGTCATATTGTAATCATTAAATTAAGTGCATGTTACAGTGGCTGGCCGGTCGGTAAACTCTGTTAATTACAAATTTATTTGTATGCATCTCAAATAATTACAAGACCCAGGGAGTGTATTATTGTAATTTAGATTTAAATTGAGCCTCATTTAATTTTCTTGTATAAAATTATTTGTTAATATTTCTTTTTTCTTTTTTAGTGTATTGTTTGTTTGTAAAACATGTTAGATTGCATAAAAATAATTTAACATCTTATTTATTTAAATAAATTACGCATTCAGGTCTAGGAGCAGGTTATATTTAATAAAACTTTACAGTAAATTTCTTATGTTTATAAGTGCATAAAACGTTTCCTATATTTAATTTAATCATTCCTACGATTAGAGCAGTAGAAAACTGTGTTATCGTTAGTTTAGTTAGTCTGAAGACGTTTTCCGCATATTGTCTGAGCATTATTAAGTGACAGTCTTCATACTATTATCTCAGTAATATATGTTATTTCTGTGCATACTTCGTGGTAACATAATACCCTGTTGCGTATTATTATGTTGTATTGTCGTTTACAAAGGAAAATACTCTGAAAAGGAAAATCTCTTCATATTTTGTATTAGCTGAAAAAATTGGTTTCTGTAAGCGCTTTAAATGTTCGCCAATATAATCATACATTTAGTTCTAGGTAACGAGGTTGTTTATCCTGCAGGATGTATCGGGCATGACTGTTGAGTCATTTTTAGTGACCAAATAAGAAGGCGGTTCAAGGAGAATGTTTCAGAAGTATCCTCATTTTAAAATTTTCCCATCTACATAATATACAGTATTACAGTACTGTTAACTCGAGTTTAGGACGAATTGCAGTTTTTTAGTGGAATCATAACGTGGACTCGTAATGTATTGTTATAGAAATATGTATAATTTGTTACTTACTTGAAGGAAACGTAAAAAAGTAGTGAAGAATAAGTAAAACAATTCTTAAATTGTAAGTACTAACGTAAAAGGTACTAGACCAGCCTAGCACTCTAGATTAGATCAGCCTTATTTAATCCAGTGTAATAAATGTGAAATAAGATAACACACCACATACACAACTTGATGTGTGACTGACAGTAAATAAGCACCGAGACTCTAGCACGGGGCTCCTGCCATTGGGTCGGTATTAGTATTATTTATTTTTTTTTTTTTTTTGGTGATGAGGTCAAGCAGTCGACAATTGATCGCAGAGACCGGCAGTTAATGGGTTAGTGTGTGTCTTCTTGATGAGTATGCATTCGTTTTGTGTTGTTACAGGTCTCTGGTGCGTGTTATAATCGAGGCTCGTTACTTTTTAACACTTTCATATTCATGTTTAATCTGGTATCCAAGTCACTTGATCGAATTAATAAATTATTTTACCTTCAATTATCCGCCTTGTGACTTCTTGTAAATCTCGTCTATGACGCGTTTCGGAGACTGCTCCATCATCAGATATTAAAATAAAAAATAAAACTATATCACTCTTTCGAGATCGTTACATAATAAAAATGTCAAATTTGCATATGAACTGTACGCGAATTTGGGTGCGCACCTGTTCAAGTTCAATCTGCTACTGAGCGGTTGTTACTTTATCGTAGTCTTAGCGAGCAGACTCAAGGCGGTATCGTACAAGCGGTTGGATCCAAAGTTCAGTTGGTCATTTAACATGAAATCGCGACTGTTTAGGTTTGCGTATGCACTATAAATTTCAAACTCCTCCAAGGCATTCATGAAACGGCCCTTCTTACAACGGTTCATGCAACGGTATTAAGTTGGAATTAAAGTCTGTGTAATTATGGTTGTGTGAAGTCAGGTGTGGGTGTAACTAGATTTGATGCTGTTATCATTTCTTATTTTCTTGGGTATATGTTCCCGAAAACGTTTGAGGAAACCTCTCCCCGTCTGTCCAATATAGAAGCAATTGCAATAATTGCATATTAACTTATATATACCCGTTTTTTCTTCTGGAAGTGTGTGTTTTTTCGGTCTGAGAATGCTTAGTAACTTATTATTAGTTCTGAATGAAATAGTAAAACTATTATTATTCAATACAGAGGACAAAATCTTAGGCATAAAGCTTGTATAATTAGTGGATATAAAAATTGTTGTGTGTTACTGTTTATTCGGGGTTTAAGCTTGCTTCTTTCGTGTTTTTTCAGTAGTTTGTCAATGGTCAAACTATTGTAACCATTGGCAACCGCGATGTATTTTATGGTATTCAGCTCATCACGAAAGTTATTGTCATCCAGGGGGATTGTCAGTAATCTGTGAATAAAACTATTGTATGCCGCCATTTTTTGTGAATAAGGATGATGGGAGTCCGCGTGTATTGTGGTGTCAGTGGTTGTTGGTTTCCTATAAATGTTGAATTTTAGTTTGTTCACCTGTCAAGTGATGGTTAAATCTAGAAAGTTTATCGTGCTGTCAACCTCTGTTTCGAGAGTAAACTGGATGTTTCTATTTACTTTATTTAAACAGTTTTTAAATAACTCGATTTATCTTAGCGTACCATCAAAAATGAAAACGTATTGTCCACATAACGTGCATAAAATATTATTTTATTTGCGTATATATTATTGTTTAACAAGTGAGTATTCTCGTAAAAATTCAAATAGATATCGGCCAGTAGGCCAGAGAGGTGTGAGCCCATAGCCATCTTGAATGTAAAACAAGCCATTAGACGTGAAATAGTTTTGTTTTAAAATAACCTCGAGTAAGTTAATTAACTCATTTATCATCTGTGTGTGTTCATGCAACTATTATCAGATAAATTGTTTCTCAAAATCTGTAATGTATCTATGACTGGGATATTCGTGTGTAAATTAGTTATGTCGAATGATGCCAATTTGTGGTTGGGTTGTAGTTCAACGGATTTAATTTTATTAATAAAATTAGTGTTGTTTATAATACTATGATTATTTCGTAACTGTAAATTATCTTTAATCAAACGAACGAGTGCTTTTGCAGTTTTGAAGCCAGGAGCGGTGGTAAAGTTCACGAGCGGTCTGATAGGTATGTTATGTTTATGAATTTTGGGTAGTCCTGTGAATATCGGGGCTTTTGCGTTGATGGGCTTTAAGTAACGCCGTGTGTTTTAACTAAATAAATTGACACATTTGTTAATACAATTGTCAAGTTCCCTGACATATATTTCAGTGGGATCAGAGTTTAATAGTTTAATGTTGTTGTTAGAAATAAAATCATGAACTTTAGCGTTGTATGAATCAGTGTCCATGATAACTAGCGTATTTCAACAACAACAACAACAACATTAAACTATTTCTTAATGTTATTGAGGTTATTTTAAAACAAAACTATTTCACGTTTAATGGCTTGTTTTACATTCAAGATGGCTATGGGCTCACACCTCTCTGGCCTACTGGACGATATCTATTTGAATTTTTACGAGAATACTCACTTGTTAAACAATAATATATACGCAAATAAAATAATATTTTATGCACGTTATGTGGACGATACGTTTTCATTTTTGATGGTACTCTAAGATAAATCGAGTTATTTAAAAACTGTTTAAATAAAGTAAATAGAAACATCCAGGTTACTCTCGAAACAGAGGTTGACAACACGATAAACTTTCTAGATTTAACCATCACTCGACAGATGAACAAACTAAAATTCAACATTTATAGGAAACCAACAACCACTGACACCACAATACACGCGGACTCCCATCATCCTTATTCACAAAAAATGGCGGCATACAATAGTTTTATTCACAGGTTATTGACAATCCCCCTGGATGACAATGACTTTCGTGATGAGCTGAATACCATAAAATACATCGCGGTTGCCAATGGTTACAATAGTTTGACCATTGACAAACTACTGAAAAAACACGAAAGAAGCAAGCTTAAACCCCGAATAAACAGTAACACACAACAAATTTTTATATCCACTAATTATACAAGCTTTATGCCTAAGATTTTGTCCTCTGTATTGAATAATAATAGTTTTACTATTTCATTCAGAACTAATAATAAGTTACTAAGCATTCTCAGACCGAAAAAACACACACCTCCAGAAGAAAAAACGGGTATATATAAGTTAATATGCAATTATTGCAATTGCTTCTATATTGGACAGACGGGGAGAGGTTTCCTCAAACGTTTTCGGGAACATATACCCAAGAAAATAAGAAATGATAACAGCATCAAATCTAGTTACACCCACACCTGACTTCACACAACCATAATTACACAGACTTTAATTCCAACTTAATACCGTTGCATGAACCGTTGTAAGAAGGGCCGTTTCATGAATGCCTTGGAGGAGTTTGAAATTTATAGTGCATACGCAAACCTAAACAGTCGCGATTTCATGTTAAATGACCAACTGAACTTTGGATCCAACCGCTTGTACGATACCGCCTTGAGTCTGCTCGCTAAGACTACGATAAAGTAACAACCGCTCAGTAGCAGATTGAACTTGAACAGGTGCGCACCCAAATTCGCGTACAGTTCATATGCAAATTTGACATTTTTATTATGTAACGATCTCGAAAGAGTGATATAGTTTTATTTTTTATTTTAATATCTGATGATGGAGCATAGTCTCCGAAACGCGTCATAGACGAGATTTACAAGAAGTCACAAGGCGGATAATTGAAGGTAAAATAATTTATTAATTTTTAACACTGTTGTATTGACAGTCATTCTCTGAAATAATTCACTTATTCGATTTCAACGTTTTAACATTAGGGACAATACAATCTGCCCTGCAATATAACTATGTTATTGGTTGCTGAGCCTTATCAATGTAAATAAATTTAGTCAGTCGTACCCAGTCATGTAGACTAAAGACTACAGAAAAAGTGGGTTTGAAAAACGTGAAATTGTATGTAAAATTGTATGTCAAAAGTCTAAGAAGCATTGAGAGAACCATTGTACTGTACACTGTACGCTGTACTGAACCACAGTAAAGCTCTGTACACTGTAGGCTACGCTGTACTGAACCACATGCTAACATGTGGTGCTGTTGTACGTATGTGGGCGTACCGAACGCATTTTCCACATTACGTTGATGTTATTGTAGGCTTCTCTGTTGTCTAGTTGCCCATCGATCAGTGTATTAGAGACGGTGACTATAGAATACGTACTCGTTTTGGTGTGTTTGAATCCAGTGTTGTGGATGTCCTGTCTGAGCATTGTATGTGGAACATTTGTACTGTGAAACGATGACACGAGCTATAGAAATAGTTGTTCTAATGTCCCTGCAAACGACGAAATACTAGAAATTAATTTTTGCGAGACTGAACACAGGAAATTTATCGTGATACTGTTGGCGAATAAGTAACGAAATCGTAATTACGCTACCGTAATGGCGTGTTGTGATAGCCTTAGCTCTGGAATAATAATACCGTATTGGCCCGTGTACCTGCAAAAGTATACCGTATTTTGTATAATTCGCCTGCTGCACAGGCTTGCCACGTGTGTCGCGTGAAGAAACGTTTAAGAGTGCCAGTGCATCAAGAAAAGCATTCAGTGTACCTAAAACTGGAAAATTTAATGATTTTGATAGACTTGTTACCGAATACATTTATGAGAAACGAAACCAAGGATACCCAGTATACCGAGAAGTTATTAGTTGTAAAACTCCAATAACTGTAGTTAAGGCAAGCTTGGGCTGGTGTAAATGCATTTGCATGACGCGGCGTTCGGGTCTGTATTTACGTCACACTACCCTTGCCCAACGCCCACCTAGAGATTCTTTTTCTTTAATTAACAATCATCAAATTGCTGTGTACCAGTTCTCCACTCCGATCTTCTCTGTGCTTTCCGTTTCATCTCCTCATACGAATTACAACTTGCATCACCAATAATGTGATTCATATATTGGAGTCTCGGTCTTCCTCTTCCTCTTTTCCCGTCAACGTAACCTTCTATTATTGTTTTTATCAAATTCTCGTGACGCAGAATATGGCCATATAGTTCAACACTTCGCTTCACAATATTTTGCCAAAAATGTCTTTTTCCTCCAACTCTAGTCTGAATCTCATCATTACTAACCTTGTCGATTCCTCTTACACTTGCAGATTATGCTCATAAATTGATCGTCTGTCAGCGGTGTATTATAAAACTGAGAAAAGCCCACAATTACCTGTTTGGCCAGATGGCGAATGCTGACTAAACACCAGTGTTTTACGATACCCGTTAAGTATTAGCCTACTGTGGACAAGAAAGGTGCACAATCGGTCATACTTAGATCTACAGCCAATGAACAGTCACGCATTACTGTGATGCTAGGAGTAACTCTCGATTTTATAAAACTTCCACTATACGTTATTTTGAAAAGAAAAATTCTTCGCAAGAACAGTTAACTTAAACAGTTACCAGCTGGGATTGATTTTAGAGCACAGGAAAGGAGTGATGACTGAAGAATTTACGGCAGCGTGACCTCTAAGCTTCAAGTTTTAGATGCGGTTGTTAATAAACCATTTAAGGACCACTTACAGAAAAATTATAGTGACTGGTTAATTAATGCATTCACTCCGACAGGCAAGTTCTAGAAACCAAGCTACAGCTACTGGCCTCAGTGATGATCACAGCTGAGGAAAAATCAAATGTGAAAGCATCGTAAGGGGGGTTATAAAATATGTTTTTAATAACATGGATGGGAGTGAGGATGACATTTTGTGGATTCTAGTTTTGAATCTGATTGTAGTAGCCTACCAGTACTGAAGGTGAACTTGGAGGAGGAGGAGGAGGAGGAGGGGGAGGGGGAGGAGGAGGAGGAGGAGGAGGAGGAGGAGGAGGAGGAGAAGAAGAAGAAGAAACCGACGATGATGACTGGGACTAAAAATAATAAGGTACTTTTATCACTTATAATTTCACCTTTAATGTAAAATAACCATATATATTTAGTTAGACCTCAAGCCATGGTCTTTTGGCCATTCAGTTATCTTTCTCATAGAACTAAAAAAAATTAGGGTCGTCTTATGTGCAGACTCTTTTTTTCCTGTAATCGCCGTCAAAAACGTACGGTCGTCTTATATGTGAGGCCGTCTTAAATTCGGACCAGTACGGTAATATACGAGAGTATTCTTTTTTGTACCACCGGAAATGAAACGGGAGAGGAAAGGTCGAACTTGACAGCTTCTTCCTATGGTATACATGAATGACAGTGTGGCCAGAAACACTCTTATTATTATTGCCACTGTCTGTTATTATTCTGTGTACTCGTATTCACAACTCGATGAGCTGAAAAGTACCTCGATATCCTTGCACTACTGGCGACTTTAGTAACCCACTGATCTATTTACTCTTTAATAAACTTTATCTCAGCATGCTGATACCGAACCATTAAATTTCAACGTTTTGTTAAAATGTTAATAATCTTATAAAATTTTTACGCGTTTTTTAAATACAAAATAAATACAATATTTTCTAAAATACTGTAAACATTTTATTTCTGGTGTAAAGCCATGATGTGTTGAGAGTCGAGGTGTTTATGTATTATAAAATTACTGTAGACCATACATACCAATACAACCTGATGCTGATGTAGCAGGTCAATATAATCTCAATTGTACACTTTAATTTTATATTAGCATCGTAATCTGACCCTGTTTATTGTTGCGACCCCTGTCTTCTGTCACAGGCCTCTATAAAACCTTGAAGGTTATTTTCTTTGCGCAAAAGAAGACAATTACTTGCACATTGGTTTCTGGCGTATAAATAATTCCGACGTGGACAAACAAGGCAAAGCAATCAGAGTTTATTTGGTTATTTAAATTGGTGATATCACTGAGTTTTACTTTCTGTTTATTCTGATAATTTGAAAATAAGTTATAATTATTTACTTGGACTTTAAGATATTATAAGATAGATGTTTTGCATCAGTTTTCATACAACATGCTTCACTGTATACTTTTGAAAATTACACTTTGATATTTGTGTAATTTTCACCGTTCGTTGGTTGTTGTTATGGTTTCAGAAAAACTGTATACATAATAAGAATATTGGTTTATTTTCTATAATACTTCCGGAGCTTCATGTTGTTCACTTTCTCTCTGTGCAGTTGTATACTCTATTATAAAAGAATTATTACGAACAATACTGATGTATATAGCCAAATAATTATCGAAAACTATTTGTTAGGATAATTGTGTCGTGGCTGAGTTGTCTTATACTAATTGATATCTGTCAGAAACGTGCTAATAGAATTTGTGTTAACGTACTAAATGTTTGCATTGCGTTTATGTGCTAAAACGTATGCTACGTAGTTGGCAGGGGGTTTCCCCAGCGAGTGTGCGTCGTTACGGATGCAGAACGCGTATTTCGTGCGCGCCAACAACTCTTGTCACATCGCATGGTTACAGCCCAATAACTCTCCTCTGTACGACTCTACGGCTGTTACAGACCAAAATAAAGTATGTTGTGTTACTGTATAATATAAGAGGGTTGGTTTACATCACGGTACAACCAGGTAACAGCGCTCGTAAGGCGAACTCAGCAAGTGAAAAAGTATTTTTCTGCTGTGCTGTCAGAGCAGTCAATCCAGGTAGATTTTTTCAGAACCCTTTAAGTGCAAGGTGTACAGTGATGCCTTGTTCAATAATTCATAAGGGCGTTTCAAGTTAAGTCAATGAAACGAACTGACGTGGGTGTTACGTAAAGAGTTGAGTGTAGCAGTTTCGACATTAGTTGTAAGAAAATTTTATAGAACTACTCACGTAAAGTTGTCATTCATTTGTGAATATTTTCCTGTTATTTAAGAGAAATTTAAGAGAACAATTATTTAAACATTTTGTAACAATTGTAGGTGTAATTTATAAGTAGATGCGACTAAAATCATACAGAATGTTAGTAATAAATCCAGATATATTAGTCTTTCGCACTATCTCGTCTTTCCGTTTTCAGGCGACTTGGATACAGTTCCCCACTGCCCCTTCCAGTTATTAAACTCTACCGCTTCAGCACTTCCTTTTGAGATAACCTATTCAGTATTACTCTGTTCCACATGTCCCGTGGTTTCACCGTGTGGCCGGTTCTGTTTATCCTACCATTAATACCCTATCCACTGGATCAACTCTTGTTTTTGTTTTCCTAATGGTAATGGGAATATATTCTGTTTGTTTATCGTATTAAGCGCGAATCGTTTCGAGATACTATCGCCAGGTATCAGGCCACGATTCCTATTTACTGATCACCACGTGTAATATCTAGTTACTTGTGCAAAATTATGTTTAATCCTGCCTGCTATGATTTTGACGTGAGGATATTGATATCTTAAGTTTCATTTATGGATACGTTTTGTATCGTCCGACAATCGACGGCAATTTAACGTTCATTTTTTGATGTCTATGCACTGCGGTCGGTGGTGCAGTACTGCTACCTCGGACATTCGCTTCCTGTACCTTGCTGCATCTAGTAGTATAGTATTTAGCCTGTAAAGTTGTTAAGAAAAGGGGAAACGGCGGAGGAGGTAGTCTGTTCGCCCTATGATCAGATTCCATAAGGTGTTACATATTGAAATTAAGTTCCGTAATCTGTACGGAAAATTAAGAGAGGTTTTCTAAATTAAGAGAGTTTTATAAATTCCTTTAGAATGTCATATGACAGAATTGAGAGTTATGTTAGGAAAATAATGGAATAAGATAACACATTGATACAGGAATTGCCTTTTGTACCTGAGGAGTATTAGCAATGACTGTCAAATAATACACACGTGGTTACTACGGACTGAGTAAACAGACTGTGATAACGGCGAGGGAGGACAGGGTTACCGTCGTCATGTTACATCATCGATGTATAATATATATTATATTATTAATTTCCATTCTTTTGGGTACGACGATCACCCTTCACACCGCAACGACATATTTATCGAACGATATTGTATATATGAAACTATTATATTCATTGCGGTAGAGAACGGACGATATATTATTATCGACAATAAATGCGTGCCTAAATGAGGGTTTACACGGTCAAGCATTCACCATAAATTATAACACAACTATGATTTGCACAGACGTATTCAGAACTGTTGGCTGTTTCCACTCTCGTTTCCAAAAAATTCTTCGTGTTCTTGACACTATAGAGGTATGTGTGTGTGTTGCAGATATTGTGTTTCCAAAACCTGTAAGAAGTTCAGCTACTGTTTCTAAAACATTCGTTTGCTTGTGCACATAGGACTCTCTTTTTTCCAAATATTCAAAGGGTTAATTGTATGTGTTAATAGTTTATTGTGTTCTAAGCATTTTTCAACAAGTAGTTTGATTATTTGTGCCATAAGGTTTCTTAAACCCTACTTATTCACGAACTTGTTAAATTCTAAGCACAGTGTTTGATAGGTTTGTCAATATTGTCAATCCCGTTATTGAGGTGAGGCGATAATTACACGGGTTTGTAGAGTTACTTTTTTATACTGAAAAATTATGATGCCAGTGTTCCACTTCGATGGTGTTATAAACTGTATCGATTGACAGTGTTCTGAGGACCGTTGTTGTAGTGACCAAGCTGTTTACGACGTCTGTTATGACAGTAACTGTCTCAGGTGCTTGTCCATTTTTCATTTCACGTAACGCCTCTGCGCTTTGTCACTTAATTTTTATGCTATTTTAACGTTTGATATTGCTGCTTTAGCTTTTGAGCTTTTGAAGTTATTAAAGCTTTTGAAGTTTTGGTAAAATTGTTCTTTATTTATCACTTTCCTTCACAGTTTTTTACCGTATGAGTAATTTGCGGTGCACTTTTGTACCTTGTCTGCCTTATTATTTTTTTTTTTACCTTCCATTATTCCTTTCAATGTTTATTCGTTTCTCCATCCACGTTTTACTGAGCTAGGATTTCAATTTTTTGTTGGTTCTTGTATTAATTTTTTCGTATCATTACTTAATTTTTCGTGATTTAATTTCCTATTATGCATAATTCATCTACTGCCTCTCTCAGTTCGTTCAAAACTAAATTACACTTATACTGTAGGCATTGTTTTACTGTAGGCCTTCAGTGCTCATCTCCATTTCATTCGTGCCCACTGTTCATTTCCCTTTCGTTCGTGTGTTTTACCAATAGCGTTTTCGCATTTTCATTTTCTATACTACATTCTATGGCCCTCACTATTTGTCTCGTTCTGAATATGTTTTTCGTCTTCACGTCCCAAATTATTGGCTTCGTGTTTGTTAACGTCAGGTTGACCTCACTATCTACTTTTCTGTCCCTCCTGTGTACTTTGTCATTTCAGGTATCTTTTCCCGAAGGTTCTTGGTAAAAAACCCCACTCTGAACGAAATTTTCTCAACACTCTTATTTTGACATTTTTTTCTTTAACACCGTCGTAACCAATCCATATTTCAGACTTATGGTCGTAAAAACCAACTTTTCTCTTGAAACTCCCTGGAAGGTGTACTACAGGTACATCATCCATGACAACAGTCCATGATTCGAATTCTAAGACGAAGTGAACGAATCAAAAAGTAGTCTGTGGAGTACTAGACAACCGCAGTGAATTTAAGTAGATTACCTAGGACACAGAACTGCGAAATATGGAAAATGGTTGTGAGAGGCATATTACTTAGTAAGAAATAATAGTATGGATACTAATTTTTCATATTGTTTGTAATTCCTGGATTTGAGGTAGTCTAATACGAACGGGGTTGATAAATGTTCACTTGAGGAATGAAACAAAAGTAACGAACATCCATAGAGAATTAGAGTACGAATGACTGGAATATAATATGGTAATACTGAAAAAAGTTAGAGTTTAATTAGAGCATTTCGGTTACCTTCGAAACTCAAAGAAAGCGATATTCCGACTTGACAGCTCTGTGTGTGTGTGTGTGTGTGTGTGTGTGTGTGTGTGTGTGTGTGTGTGTGTGTGTGTGTGTGTGTGTGTGTGTGTGTGTGTGTCGGTGGGCGCACACGTGGGTAAACATGGAGGGATGACAACTGTCGAAAAACAAATTGAAAGTTGCAAAGCATGTTTATAAGGGTGTAAAAAACCATTAATTTTTCTGGTGGTCGATTAATACTTGCAGAGGTATTTTCGAAACCTAATCTTGATTGTTTTTATTAGCGGGAAGAACTGTAAAACTCTAAAGAGTGATTTGAAGCTTAGAAGAATTATTTTTCTTTATGAGGGTTAAGAAGCGTCCTGAAGGATATGGCTTCATCTTTTGTTGATTCATCTAAACGGTTTATTTCATATCATCACGCCAGGTCTTCGACTTGTATGTGTGTGTCACACAGCATGCGTTCTTCAAATACATTTTACGCTAAACTGTACATGATCCATACCTCAGTGTACGGATACAGTTTAATGCTAATATGGAACACAAAATAAAGTACCAGCAGCACTATCGACCCAGTGATCGGTTTAGTTATCGACCCATGAATTCGTTTATTTAATAAATGCTATTAATTTAAATGTGAATTTAAACTCAATATAATTTTATTCCACAACATGTAAATCTCCAATCCAGTTATCCATTATTTGTTGACAATAAGCGGGCATGAGTTATTAGAACCACGACCCCGACGGAATTATCCTGATGATTTCTTAACCGATCAGAAAAGTTATTTTGCCTATTAATTAAATAGGCTATCGAGTAAATTTAAATGTAGGCATCATATAGTTCATGTAATATTTTCTTCTCTCGAAAACTGAGACGAAGGAGATGAATTAATTTTGATATAATGTCGTGTGTGATAACGGAGTGTTTATGTACAGTTAAAATATGGTTTGTATCCAGTCAAAGAGGAGGTTTCTGTAGCGTGTCAAATCTCATGCGTCCGTTTTGATACGGAAATGCAGTGCAGGAAGTGTATGCGGGCGTTACACCACGTGGGCACTTACACCTACGTTTGTTTGTTTATAGGATCGGTTATTGCAATAAATGTGTTCAGTGTCTAGTGGCTGGATTGTATTATACTAAGTGTATCACTGGAAACATGAAAATGTACGCGTGAAACATTTGAGGACTGATATTGGCGTTGTTTGTTTCACCGAACACTCGACCGTGTGGGCTATTAATGATGTGTATCCCCTACCATTGAATACAGGACGCAGTTGATAGTTTGCTGTAATATGAACTGTCACTGCGTTGCTAACCGAAAGCTGCCGTATACTGA
Organism: Magicicada septendecula; assembly: GCA_034769895.1. Classification (NCBI taxonomy): domain Eukaryota; kingdom Metazoa; phylum Arthropoda; class Insecta; order Hemiptera; family Cicadidae; genus Magicicada; species Magicicada septendecula. The sequence continues at coordinate 982,434,307 of CM068367.1, read as the reverse complement.
TGTAAAAAACTGATTTTGCTGTAAAAACTTATAGAGTAAATAATCTTGTCTGTTCTGTGCTCTGTGTGAGTGAATTGTATTCGAAGTGGTAGGCCTATATAGACTGTGCCAGTATAGAGAATTAATTGCTCGTGAATTTGCGCTTGTTTGAAATCAAAAAACGTAAAAGCGTTCGTAAAAGTTATCTATTACTTTTGTTTTAATTTAGGGATGTAATAACTCTGAAATCCGTGAATTTTAAATATTTGTCCACACACGCGCGCCCGCGCGCACACACACACACACGGGGTGGTATGGAAAAGATCCCTGTACAGAGAATTACGAATATTGCCGTGTATACTGTGGAGCGGCAACGAGTACTGACAGTATTGCAGGGACAAAATAACTTGTACTGTAACCTCACTTCACTGACTATGCAACGTACATACGTACAGTATTTTGTTCTGATAATCTATGTGCATGCTGCAAATGGAAGCCGATATTTGACATTTGCCTTTCAACATGGTAACATTTTTGTAAACGCGATTTCATGACAGAAAGAGATAAGAAAGTTTGATGTTAACATGCTAACTCATTACGTGTTTCATGCACATAAACGTGCAGCCGTAGTTACGAAAACACTGTTCAAACCAAGTACAACGTTATTCAGTCGTAATGAACTCAAATTACTCTTAATACAAACGAAAATTGTATAACATTTAAGAAAGAAACGTTGACATTTACACTGAAATTTTGGGAAATTGCAACAGGTGAAAAGTGAGTTTATTTTTAAATATCTCTTTCGAAGTATGCGTTGTAGATTTCGTTGGTAAATCGAGTGGCTTAAGAAACACATTGAAAGTGTTCACAAACGCTCTCTCTCTCTCTCTCTCCTCCCCACACACGCGCGCACGCGCACACTCAAATGTGCGCGTCTATAGCATGAGGATGTAAGTGTACGTTCAAGATATTATTATAAATTCGAGGCAAATAAATTGAATCGTAAAGAGTGTATATCTTCTTGGTTGTAATAGGGTACATTCAACATACCATATACAGAGTGTAGTTTGTTCTGTATGTCTGAGATATTATTTATGGAAGACATACGTATTGACAGCGGGACATGCTGAACATTTATCGTTAAGAGTTTGAGGTTTTTGTTGGACGGTCGGTGTTAGACCGTGGTCCAAAGTCTTCATGGGGTAGGGGTACACCAGGTATTTCCAGTGGAGCGGAGTCAAAGATCTTAGCGCTGTCCGCGTAGGGAAGCCTTTCCACTTAGTCTATGCGAACAGTTGAGATCTCGGTACCAAGTGAGAATGGCTGTCGTAGGTACAGCGAAACGTCTAGTATCCCACACCCCACACTGTGACCCTGCACCACGTCTAGTATCCCACACCCCACACGGTGACCCTGCACCACGTCTAGTATCCCACACCCCACACGGTGACCCTGCACCACGTCTAGTATCCCACACCCCACACGGTGACCCTGCACCACGTCTAGTATCCCACACCCCACACGGTGACCCTGCACCACGTCTAGTATCCCACACCCCACACGGTGACCCTGCACCACGTCTAGTATCCCACACCCACACGGTGACCCTGCACCACGTCTAACAGCCGGCAACTTTTATTTATTTTGTTGGACGTTGAGGGTATCTAAAGTTCGTGTTATTTTTCACTAGAAACTTTTTATAAAAAAACGATCATCTGTGCATTCTGTACTTGATTTTTTATCTCGTGTTTTGTCTCGTTTCCAGGAAGTGTAAGTCAGTAGGATAAGCAGTACGGTATCGGTTCATATTCTCTAGCGCATTGAGTTCGTATTAATAGTTCATACGGGACGCGTCTTTAGAAGCACGGAAGCAGCTTTCTTCCGCAAAGCTTATTATGTCTACATTATCCCTGTAATTTTAATGCAGTATATTCGTTCCGCTGCCGCCGTAGTGTACATTTCAGAATATCTACGTATCAGACAGATTGGTTTGCCTTCTTCACAACAAAATTTTAACTACGTGTCGTAGTTTTTGTATTTATGTTTATTTTAGTAATAATAACCTCGTACACTAGAATGCGTACGACTTTTGTATGCCAGAATGCACTTTCCTTAATTTGGCAGCTCCTTAGTGTGCAACGCTAGGTGGACATCGAATAGGCCCTTCCAAAGTGACTTGAGGTCTTGCCCAATATCACCGAAGAGCACGTGTTGACCACGGAAAATGTAATGTTGCTTTAAAGTTATGGAGCGTAACTGTGTAATTCGGTTTAGCTCGTATTCGTACAAGGAGAGACAGGAACAGGCCAATTGGAGACTATCCCGTGGACTGTATATGATGATGATAACTGAATTATTTAATGGATTTGACTCTGTTCTGTGTATTTTTACACAATATTATAGAACTAGTATTCTATTATATGTAGATTATCAAGTACATTCTACTCAGTAAAGAAAGGAAAACAGACATTTAACTCTAACGGTTATTTATGTTCTGGAATTTGATGTTCTCTTGGAAATTGCTAATTGACAGTTCTCAGAATAACACACAACAAACGGCCACAACATTCTTACTCCCACGCTCGAATCCTCCAGCGGCAACAACCCCAAGGGAACTCGTATGTACAACGCGCTTCGTAGCTAAGTCGAGATCATTACGTCTTCAAAATGTTCCGGATTTAAGGAACGACACGTCGGCACGTTGAAAATGTCATACATGGATGTAGGGGTGTCGTGAGACACATGATAGAAGTGAGAACTGCTTTAACGAGTAAAAGGTTGTTCGTATAGACTATATTTAGAGTAAGAGAAATTTTGCTATAATGAATTTAGATTAAAATAAGAGAGAACGGGTAATTAAATGGGACGGTTTATATGCATTATATTTTAAGAAATCGATATTTACATTATTTACAATACATAGAATCACATCACACGTATTATTTTCAATATACATATATATATATATATATATATATATACACAAACAGTATGTAACAAATCATTTTTTTCATATAGGCCTACAACATGATTTACCCAGTATTTAGTTAAAAAGTAGAGCATGATATGCGCAGTATAGTAATTCAGTTTTTACAAAAAAATAATAAAATGATTATTGTATTAATTAAGTTAACTGTATAATCACCAAATGTTCTTTGGTGTTGCCTTCTCGTGGCGGACCTGAAGTTAACGCTAATGTAACGTGGTACACTATGATGAAAGAAATGGCCGTAGTGCCACGTTCTGCTGGCGTTCCTGAAATAATCAGATGTGATCAACCGCCAAACAGATTAATTAAAGGATACAATTATTTTTAATGTTTAGGTTATTCTTGTAATTGTATTTAAACGTTTAGAATATGATCACATTCTTTAAAATATTACCCTTTGGTTAAAGCACACATATTAATTTGTGGCAGTGGGGACGTTTTGCGTATCTATGTGAGAAAAAAGAGGTTGGTTGGTGCTTTTTCGTTTCAGCTATTTTGTGACGCGTTGAATCAGTTTACTGCCCTAACAGAGCGAGGTGTACTTGAGTGAGTCTGGCACTATAGTGCCGTATATGAAGTTCTCACTTCAGAAATCTGTTTAAACTCTGAATACTACGCTTAACGTTGCTGTGGTATAAACAGTTCTGGTGTTACTTGATGGTCTTTAGCTTTTGTGTGATGTGTTTTGCTCACCTCAGAATCAAATGATTGAAAGGTAATTTGCTCTAGGAGATGCTATTTGCATTGTAGATCCCCAAATCCAACGCTTGTAGGGCTTAATTTAGGGGTAGTGAAATTGATTGTATAAAAATATTGAAAACAATTATGTGTTAATAGGTCTTTCTGTCTCACAGAAAGGAAGATGTTAAAGCAGGCCATTGTAAAGGAGACTCTTCTATTTATAGTTATTACTACGTCGCCGACAGTTAGGCCTATACTGAAAGACTGTTGTTAACCTTATCTTGTTTGCATCTTTGCTTCTTACTATAAAATAAAAACAAATTGCAGCGCCCTAATGTTGTAAACTACTGGTAACGTTTACGTGTATTAGCATAAACTCTCTCTCTCTCTCTCTCTCTCTCTCTCTCTCTCTCTCTCTCTCTCTCTCTCTCTCTCTCTCTCTCTCTCTCCCTCCCCTCCCTCTTCCCCCCTCTTCTATCCCCCATAAGTACTGAATTTCGTACGTGACGCATACGCGCATATGTAAGTGCTCAACACAAAAGTAAAGTAACTTGTGAAGCATATTTAAATATGTTACAAGTTTATATCACATACTTTAAAGTTGTAACATTTTGAAACGTTCTCTTCCTTGCATACAAAGTAGACTGCTACTATCAGCTTACGTTTTGAAAATGTTAAATTACTGGCTGCAGCAACGTGCGATAACTTCAAGCCCAGTTCATGAGTTCGTGCCGATGAGATTAACCTAAGAAATCGTTAAACACGTACACGCTTGTGCTAAGAATAAACAGTTACAAGTTTGCCGATTGTACAATGCAATATTCCCCAATTGTTTACGTGATGAGATGTCCCGTTTGGATTATGTGTATTTTTCTTGACTATAGGCTACAGTCGTACGAAATCGCGTACTACTAATGTGCAATGAAACTTAATGTTTGTGCTACAAACGCATTCGTGCGTTGTGTGTGATGACTACAATTGTGTAATAATTTTAAATTATTGTTTTTAACATGATAATGTTTTTAGACTGGGGGTCATTCCACAAAATGCGTGATGCAAAATGTGTAACGTCATCGAAAAATGTAACGCTCCAGGTGATGTTAACACTATATTTTTTCCACACTTTCGATTCCCCACAGTCTAGAAATCTTCGGTCTCTGTCGTTTTAACATGATAATGTTTGTTATATAGTAAATATATTTGTTATATAGTAAATATTTGTTATATAGTTATATAGAAAACATGATAATGTTTCCACAAAATGCGTGATGCAAAATGTGTAACGTCTAAAAACATTATCATGCTTCGATGTTTCGGTTTCGTCGAAATTCTTTTGTCTTTTTTTTTGTATCACCATAGTATTTGGAACCACAGCCGTCTAATGTGATTGATGACAGGGCAGTTAATAATGTTATAATATTAACATAATATGTAGTGGCAGACTTGGTGTAATTTGAGCATCCAGACAGTGCTGAACAGTGTGTGCGGAGTCTCACGTTGACCGTGTCAAGTTACTTTCATGCGAGACGTATTCACATGTTGACAGGTCTGAAAGGGGCAATGCATTTTCGTGTCCGTTAGCGAATGTTTGTACTGTCCACCAAAATACGCTTGGGAGTTCAGAAGAAAACTTAAATCACAGCGAAAGTTCTCTATAACGGACACCCACCGGGTCGGAAAAATTGTCCATTATCCCTGTATTGTACAGGGACGTACAGGTCATATAACAGTGTGAAAATTGTACAAGACAATTCAGTTATAGTAACTTAAAACACTTTGCTACGGTTTTTCAATACCAAATGAGAAAGTAGACGATTGTGTGGTTAAAAACGCATTGTACCGGGAATTTAAAAATAACAAACCAATTGAAACTACAAATTAAAAAGTAGCAGTGATTTTAATAAGTACTGTACCACTGTAATAATGAAATAAAATACCCCCTTACTTCAGGATTTGTTAACTACTACAGAATACCGAAAGTAGTTAAAATGAAACTATAAAATATTATAGAGTGCAGTTGTAAAAAATGAAACCGTTGGAAAGGCCAACGATAATTTTTCGAACGGATGAACACTCAGTGTTGTGTCTTAAATACTTATGTAATAAGTACTTATTATATAATAGGTACTTGTTATATAATAAACGCATCTATAATCGATGAACACTACTGTTACATAAGTGATTATTATTTGTAAAAATTAATCGGTCCTCTCAACGACGTGTACGGTGGCAATTGCTATAGCACGACAGTTTTGTAACGAACCTCAGGACAGACCTTTTAGGGGATGTATACTTTCTCACCCATAGTGATTGTGCCCAAGTGCAAGGGAGGGTGCGTAATTTGAAAGTGATCCACCGCTTTCATACGATGCTACTGGGCAAAGGGATTTCGATCACAGCAGGAAGACAGCTTTCAGCCGGCTAATTTCTATCAATATCAAAACTTCTACGACTCCCCCCACCCATCCTCCGTAATGTGCTGGCCGTAAGCTAGATCATAGATCATCATTAGATCATATTGTGTGTGCAGTAGTAGAAAAATACAATTTATTTCATATACGGTTACTCAGTTGCCCTAATAATGCCCTTGTATGAGATATATACAGTTTTGAAGTTTGCCGGTACGTGATCCGGCACTCAATCCAAGGGACCAAATTTAGGCTTATAAGGTATGCACATGGATAGGACTTGACGTATGCAGGCAATGATTTCTGTTAGGTCTTAACTCTAGTGTAGTGAAATGAATTACTTGTGACGTAAGTGTTGTGTGCTTAGCATTGCATGTGACAACAATAACGTGTATCGTGTGGCCAGCATTCATGTCTTCTCTGTATTTCTGTGAACAGTGTATACCGCAGTCGACATCGATTGTGGTTTTACATCACGTCCATCGATTATCCTAGTAATGGCGTACAGCCACAAATGGTAGACGTGTGTGTAAGCGGTGTCTATATTATGTCCTCTACGGTGGAAACCTGATATACGCTCTCGTCCATTATAACATACATCTTTCTTTTATAGCATACACTGAGTGAAGTAAATTTATTGTCAGAATACTTTGTAACACAGAAATAATAAAAATGGAGAAGTGAATGGAAGAATAATCGACATAACTGGTCCCTCCCTCATCTTCTCTCCTCACGCTGTCATTCTTTTTTTTCACGTACCGACTTCGTACTCACTAATATTAGTAGGCCAACGATATCTTGATTTAATAGGCTAACGAGACGCGCGCCTTCAAGCACGCGCACGCACACACACGCACATACACACACAGTCTTCGCCCCGTGCAATCCAGTATAACTGGCAAGTTCGGCGGCGTAGTGTGTGAGCATGGTGTGCGCACGTGTACGTGTATCAGCGCGCTTGTGAGCGAATTTTGCCTCCTTCTTTATTAAAACTAAACTGGATGCTTGTTCCATTACCGCAAGCATTTCTTGGTATTCAAGAAATCGTTCGTTATGTACTTGACTTAATGTCTGATGTCATCAACGCGAAACGTCATTGATGTACGTACGTAACCGCGTTTCTGTATGTAAGTTGAAGTGTTATTGAAACGTTATGGTTTGAATTGTTCTTTGGTTATACATCACACGTTACAATACCACTTACAAATGCCATAGATGTATTCATAATTCTTTCTTTTTCAAGTGTCCTATACAAATTGCTTTGAAACAGAAGATACATTTTCAGGCTTTTGTCTGAAGGAGATGTTTTACATTGTGCTGTTAAAATGAGACGCATTTCGCACAAATTTTCTTCTTTATTTTTGTTTTGTTATAACGGTCTTCCATTTCTACAAACTTGGGAACTAATGGTAGAGTTAGTTCTTTTCGAGCTTAGTAAGGTAGTAATTTTATAGCTTTATAAAAGATTGGCGTATTCAACTCACACTAGCAACAAATAGGTTATCTAACTGTAGTGAATAATCATAGCTAATACGGCGCCCGCCCGCACAGGCGTGCGCGCACACACACACACACACACACACCTTAATATACATAAGAAAACTCACATTTGTTGTTTACATTTATTTACCGTATTTGTAAACATTATTGACGATCTTTGTAACGCAACAACTACTTTGTAAAATAACTTTATGTAAATTATTAGGCGTTTTACTCATATTAGAAAATATGTTAATTAGTATTTGCATGTAACAGTAGTAATATATAAAAACATGTTCGCTAAGTTGTGTTGAAGTGTCACTATTTAGTGTAGAAGTCGTTATTGTTGTACTAGCTGACGCAGTGTGATAGGCAATGTAAAGCACCAGTTACAACCTGCGCTGTATTGTATCTGTTATTAACCTCGTTTAAGTCAGTGAGTATTATTTTGGAATACGTTACTATCCTTATACGGGTTTAGTACTAGAAACGAAGGAACTGATGCATTTACTGGAAAGTCTAAAATCGTTTTCTACTTTATCCGGATTAGTTTTAGAGAAAGTGTTGCCGTGCGATACCTTTGCGGGAAAAGTAGTAATAAAGTCTAGATATTTGTGTGCGCATGTCTTTGCTTATTTACACAACCAAAATTTCAGAATAGTCAACGAAGACCTGCTAACTTGACATTTAATTTCTTTTGGAATATTATGAGGATGTGCAAAATTTCAATTGACACTGTTTATAGTTCAACCTGGCAGACATACGGTTGAGATTTCCAAAATGTTCGTAACACTTGTTGACAATATTTTGTGTTACAACCATAATTTTGTAAACATTGTTTCCTTATGAATGTCGTGTTTTATAAAGTTACTGAAAAATTAATATTAACAATACAATTTAATTTTTAAGCTAGTAAATGACCCTTCCAGACAGTGGCGGCTCGTCGTTATGAACATGGGAGGGGCTCTTTCATAAGGTCGAAACTATCTCTACACAAACACACACGCACGCGAACGCGCACACACAGATACACACACTCATTCACTTTCTTGTATGTATTTTTATAAATTTATAAAATTGTCAAAATTAGTCTACTCATAACATTTGATTTTACTGTAAGTATTTTATTTTTAAGATATGTGAATAATAAGAGTGGAAATTCAAAATATTTTATAGAACAGAAGTACATAGCTATATACCACAGGGCAAATGTGAAAGCTATATTTTTAAAATTATACCACGCATCAGAATTCAGGAGGAAGTTGTATTAAGTAACAAGGTATTAATCTTCTACCACTTTAAATATACTTAGTCACATTTAATATCAAAAATAAATTAATCTACGACTGAAAATTCATACCTTTAGTTATATTGTTTGTAGCAGAAGTCCATCCTTCTCTCCTTCTGTGCAGCGAAGTGGTTGATCACACGTTCATTGAAATTGGGGGTAGATAATAATTTCTTTTCAATTGAACACATGGCGAGTGCACTGAGTCTACCTTCTTTCATTGTGCTCCTGGTAAAAGTCTTTATTCGCTTTAAAGTTGAAAAACATCTTTCACTTTCTGCAGTGGTCATTGGGATTGTGCAGATGATCTGAAGTAATTTCACTGATTCGGGGAGCACATCTCTCAGATTATTATCATAAATAAAATTAAGCAACCGTAATGAGCCTGTTGCCTCAGGAAAATCACTTCTACTGTATATTACTACCAGCTCTTGTTTCAGTTCTATTTTATTCAACTGGAATAAATTTACACCAATTTCTAATTCATTTTCAGGAAATTTATTTTTGAACTCGGGAAACAAACTTGGCTGAAATAACTTGGCTACCGACAAATGATCTAAGAAATTAAAGCGATTGTCAATTCCAGTCATGACAACATCACACACTTCTTTTGCCACAATGTGTCTTCTATCATCAAATCGGCCTCGTTTTCTACTGGGGCCTGAACAAGATAAATCATTTTCAGTTCCATCAAGTTCGCTAGAACTGGGCTGGTCAACCTCAGGCAAGTTTCTTATTTTTTGGATTATAGACTTAAATTCGCCTATATATTTTAAGGCCTTGATGCAGTCGAGTGTCTTGTTCTGAAGCTCGTTGTACAAAATATCACAATGGAGCATTATTTTATTAAAAAATGTTACCCAGAAAATGAAATCGTTGTCTTTAAGAAGGTTGCTTAAACCAACTGCTTTGTTTACAGTTGTATAATCATTGCTGTCGTCGTCTAATATTTTATTTAAGCATTCTTCTATTTCATTTTTATACTTAAATAATGTGCTGACAATTCTAGACTTGAAGTTCCAACGAGTGCCAGAGCTCTTTGGTATTCGTTTTTTCATAATGTCGTCAAGTACTGCTGTTCTTTTAGTCGATTGTGAAAAAAAGGATGAAAATGCTTCAACATTACTAAAAAATATTTGTATCTGTTTATTTTGTGTTGCGCAGCGTTCAATGATCAAATTTAGTTGATGCGCGTAGCAGTGAACGAAATGTGCATTTTTGTACACAGCTTTGACTCTTGCCTGCACACCTGTGTGCTGGCCACTCATGACAGAAGTGCCATCGTAGCTTTGAGCAATCACTCTTTCAGGTGTTTTGTCAATTTTTATATTTTCCAGCTCGTTAAAAATTGCTTCACTAACAGATGCTGCGTCATGACCTTTGGGTACTACAAAACTAACAAATCTTTCATTTACAACCCCATTTAACTCGTATCTGACAACAAACACTAGCTGAGACAATGTAGCACAGTCAGTTGTCTCATCGGCTTCAATAGCAATATATTTAGTTTGAGTAATTTCGTCGCATATAATTTCCAAGCACACGGCATATATGGAATAAAGTAAATCATTTTGGATGGTTTTGGAAAGCCTTAAAAATACTCGGTTATTGCTTTTTTCAATATGTTGTTTTAATGTAGAGTCTAACTCTGCCATTAGGTTGACAAGACCACGAAATATGCCAGGGTTGTTAGATGTGTCAGTGCCACTTTCGTCATGCCCCCTTAATGCAAGTTCAAAAGCTCCACAAAACTTCACAGCATCAATCAACTTACTTAAAATGTACCGATTTTTTGATACTTCCTCATTTAACTTTTGAATTCTTAATCTATATGCACTGTCTAACTGAGATCCAATGTCAACCTTCCCAAGTACTGCATACTCGATACACGCATTTATATGTTTTTCACTTAATTTATTTTTTTTAAGTTTTTCACTCAAATGCTTAATATCCGAGACACCATCTACAGTCCAGGTGGGATCCTGTACGCCCATTACTATGCACGGGTAACAGAAAAATGAGTTTTTTTATTCCACACCCACACAACCAATCAGCATAATTATACAACTGAATACTAAATTTCCGATTGTAGCTATTCCTACTCTTAGTGGATTTTTGTACTTGATTAATCACCATATTAGGCCTAGGAGGCCCTAATCTTTTAAGTTCAACCCTGTGCTCTAAGTTCTTTATCCCTTGGCTAATAATTTTACTTACATCATTCTTAAGTACAAAGTTAGAATCCGTGTTATTCATTATGACACACATTACCCCACTAAACACAATAAGTCTGTTTGCAAACAAGGAGTGCCAATAACTGCTACACTGCTGGCCGCTGGCGCTGGCTGAGATGATTTGCGCATGCGTGGCCAAGGATGGAGTCCCAGCATGTCCGTAAGAACACAGCTGATTGACGTCACCGCACGGTTAGAGCTGTATGCTGTATTTTCCATTTACACTGCACACAGTAGCTTTGGGCTCTATGGCCAACGCCCGCAACTCAACTCCGGACTTTAAACGTCAAATGTTTTCCGTTGTATTATTGTTTTGATGCGTATAGGAACTTTTTTAATTGATTTGGTGAAAAATTAATAATTAATTATTACTTTTTATTTTATTGGGAGGGCTGCGCCCGAGAGCCCTTATGGGCAAGCCGCCACTGCTTCCAGATTTTTTCTGTCAGGATCGTAACTAGTTATAAAAACCGTGAGTTTGCATAATGATTTATGTAGATTAATAAAGTGTGTATGAGATTATTGAAATAAATCCAGTCACTAAAATATATAAATAAATTAAATTGTTTTATTTATAAATTATTAAATACAACTAAAATAAATTGTTTTATACTAAAATTAAATTTTATTTTAGACGTGTCTGTATGTTCGTTTACTTATTTGTTTATTTTTTTTACGTTTAGTATTTTCTTTGATATAGTAACGATCAAGTTGTTGTTCGATTGAATATATGGTTCTTCTTTGTCGACCAGTGAGCTCACACTGTGCCAAAGAAAGCTGACACTAGTGTTTACAGTAATTATTGTATGTAGTTTTGACATAAATTTTGTCTTCCTAAAATTCTCGATCTCGTTCCTTCCACTCGAATTATATGGAAGTAGCAAGTAGCCATATGTACTAGTACTATGTGTAATATTACTATATGTAATACTACTAATATTATATGTAATGATCAATATGGAAAACATTAATTTTGTTCGTGTTGGTATCCAAGTCACTTTACAATTATAGTAAAATATTACCTTATGTTCGGTCTTCAAAGTTCAATTGTTCATTCAAAACAAACTCGCGACTGCTATCATTACTATATGCATTATAAATTTCAAGCTCTTCCAAGGCATTCATAAATCGGCCCTTGTTGCATATGTGCAATGGCATCAGATTAGACTTAAAGTCTGTATAATTGTGATTGTGTTGGGTCAGATGTCGAGTGTAATTAGATTTTATATAATTGTAATTATATGTCTTTTTTGGTTAGTGTTCACGGAAGCGTTTATAAAAACCTCTTCCGGTCTGACCTATATAGAAACTGTTGCAATCATTACAGACCAGTTTATAAATGCCTGTTTTTTTCTTCTATGGGTAAGGGCATTTTAGGTCTAAAATGATAGTTATTTAGTAATATTAGTTAATACAGGTAATATTAGTAATATATAATATAATAAATTTTAGGTCTATTGGATCGAATGGATAACAATAGAGTGGTATGGTACTTACCGTAAGTTCTGTGGTTACAACAGTAAATCTGAACAACAGAGTTTTCATATTACACATAATAATATTTTTATTTGACACATGCTTCACACTGTATTATATGGTCAAGGTTTACTTCATTTTGTGTAGAATTATGGGTAGCTTATTTAAATGAACTTTTAAACATTTATGACTGTGATTATTAAAGTAAAATTAATAATAAAATTGCTAAAAACTTGTTTCGTTGTTTGCGAAACATTAGGGGATTATTATAGTTGTATTAGTACAAGAAAGAAGTAAACAGTTGTAACGGAGGCACTAAATTGTTGTATTCGAGTATGTGGCAATTAAATCATTTAACGTTTAATTGAACAACGTAACCGGTGTCGTGTCCACAACACAACGGTAGCCTTGCCTGTAATACTACAGTATATCCCTGTCCGCTCGACAGCACGTCACCAGTATTTACATGCGTATGTGTTTATTACCTACTACTTTCATTAGGGTATATAGGTACTGCATTCACATTTGATGGCTGTAAAATTAATTTACTGTTTAATTAAGGTTTGTTATTTATCATATTACTTATGTGAGAATGATTAACATGGTAAATAACAAACATTAAGAGATGTTTCTGAGTACATTAAATAATGCTCCATTGTTATGAGTACGGTATGTACGAGGGCTATCCAAATAGTAAGTTTTCCTTATCAAGGAAAAATTAAAAATTGAATTTAAAAGGTGCAAAAAAATATTTATTTGACTTTCTACACAAGTACTTATTGTTCTATATAATTTACATTCCTTTCCAAGCATTTCTGGTACCTAGGTAACAGTTTCTTTATTTCAGCTTCATACCAATCTGCCGCCAAATTCTGAAACCAGTTATCCACCTCCTTTATCACTTCATCGTCATTGGCGAAGCGCCGACAGCCGAGATGATGTTTGAGCTTCAGAACAGATGGAAGCCACTTGGAGCAAGGTCTGGAGAATTCGAAGGATGCTCAAAAATCTGCCATCGGAAGTTGGCGAGAAGCTCGCCTGTTGCACGAGCAGCATGTGGTCGGGCGTTGTCCTGAAGAAGCACAACTTTGCGTGACAAAAGCCCCCGCCGTTTGTTCTGAATAGGGCGACGAAGTGTGGTCAGCACGTCACAGTACCGCGCTGCATTTATTGTCGTTCCACGTGGCAGATAATCAATCAGCCCCAAAAAACCATGCAGCCATGCTCCATGGCAGTCCCAAAAAACTGGCCATCACCTTTGCTCCCGACTCAATCACTTTGGCTTTTTGGGGAGCTGTCTCACTTTTTTTTTTTGCCACACCATACTCTGGCGATTCCTTTCGGGAGTTGAATGGTGAATCCATGTTTCGTTACCAGTGACTATTCTTGTAAACAGGGCTTCACCCTTGTCTTTAAACAATTCAAGAAAGATTGTGCAGCTGTAAAGCGACGCTGCTTATGGGCATCAGACAATAAGTGCGACACCCATCTTGCACACGCTTTTGAAACTTGAAGGTCTTCAACCAATATGTTGTGAAGAGAGGATCGGCTAATTTCAGTATTTGGTAGCAGTAGAGTCATGATTTCGTCAAGCGTGAGGCGCTTGTCGGAGTCAGTGACGTCACGCACAGCAGCAATGGCGTCGGCTTTTCGCGAAGTTGCTGGTCGGCCGCTGCGCTCATCATCGTGAACATTTTCTCTGCCATCAATAAACATTGTTTGCTAACGACGAACTATTTGTACAGACATGACATCTTCACACCATAAACACTGCATAACTGACGATGAATTTCCACGGCCGATTCATTTTTTTTTTTTCAGTCAAAAAACGAATAACACTACGTATTTCACAACTGGTGGCAAAACAATACGAAATCTCTATGACGCTCAGCTCGCTACTGACGCTTGAGCAATTTACGGCCACCACACCGGCTGCGAGCGCTGCCACTACACCCAAACTAAAATTCCCTGTGCGCGGGACATACTTGGATATAAGAATTAGGGAAACTTATTTTTTGGATACCCCTCGTACATAACTTCAACGGTGACGAGGCTTAATTTGAGGTTCGAATATGGCCTATACGGTCTTAAGTATTCCATTCTTTCTGCTAATTGCGTATTCTCGCCATTACACATTTACGGATGTACTCATATTGAGTTTTATTGTATAAACAACTGCGTCAGTTTAGTAAGAATTATGAGAGAATATTTTTGTTTCAATAATTTCTTTACTGCTGTGGCTGGCCGAGTCACAGGAGTTGAAACCAGTTTACATGAATCAGTTGCTAACTTGATTAAGTGAATGTTTCAGATTATCCACTAGTTTCGTGTTGCCAGATTTTAAAAATTAAAATGGAGTCGTATTCTGTCTTTTCTTACACGAGTAGTCATTACGAACCCTGAGAAGCTTTTCTAATTCCAGTTGGCTTCTTATAAAGATTCTCAGCCATTCCTACGGGAGCTCTAATCAGGTTATAGAGTTCTGACTCGTACCGTCTATTGGAGGATACAGTTTTATCTTGATTGGATCCGATCAGTTAATTTGAGCATCTGGCGTATCGATTGCAGTCTCAGTGTAATTGGTATTCCGATAAATAAATGTAAGGAGAATATTAATCACCGTTAACTCATCTTTATGTACCGTCTCACAGGTTATGTACATCTTTGTATGTTTGTGTGATCGTTGCTGCGTGTAGAGGAATAAGTTTGAACGCTTCTGTGTTGTTTCGTGTCTGTTGTCGGACGTGAAGGCCAAAATACTGTTTTCAAAATCGGACAAGCGATAGTATTATCACATCGAACTGTTGTACGGCTAACATTTTGAGTGATCATTCGAAGTTAGTGTAGCTGGTTTATCTCGTAGTTAGCGACTAGTGTGTGGTAGTTTCCGGAGTTTGTCTGTAGTAGCTGACAGCTGTAATGACTGTAATGTCAGAACATTGTTGTTCACATTTGTTAACATCTAGTCTACCCTTTACACCCCACAGTGTTTACGCATCGTAGAGAATTAATAGTGACATATGCAACCGTTCACCCAGTGCAAAAACATGTCAAGCAGCAAAAATGAAATTTTACAGGAGAGAGAGAGAGACACAACTGAATATTATGAAAACTAAAAGAAATGCCCGCTTAAGGACTTTGTAAAATAGCCCATACAAACTAATATTATTACTTATCATTTAAATAAATATAACCAATAACTAAAAAGATATTGCAATTTAAAATTTTTACGAATGACATGTGTTTGCACAGTTTAAAATTTATTTCAAATAATATTGTAAATTATTTTGATAAATAATAACAAAAATTATCGTATATTATATTATTTTATTGATTATTTCAACTCAGATTTTAGTGTAAAAATATTTCAGTTTTCAATCCATAAAACTCTGTTACTCAACATCAAAATCGTCTTCATCAACATAATAGTCATCTTCATCATCGCAGTTTAACTCTACACTATCTACATCAGTCCTTTCCATTGAGCGAGTTGGCTTGGAGAATGTATGTCCGTTGATCAGTTCTAAGTAGAGTGGCCTATAAGCTTCTGGAATATATTGCAAACATTTTCTTATATCTGCTATTTTTTAAACCAAAATAGGAACTTTATCATGGTAAGCAAGGTTAACATTGTTTAAGGTAGGCTGCACATCAATATTATTTCGTAAAGAAAAGTATTCAGGCGCATTATCGATAAACTTTCGAACATTTATCTAAACTTTTCCATGGAATTTTGTTGAGTATTCAAAGTGACCAAATTTAGATATTTGAAACTGGAGCTTGAAATTTTTGTGTACATTTTTTCCATATGAATTGTCAGAAAGACATGTTTTATTGTAATGTTTTTTCCACCACCCAGTGTAGTTTAGATGTCATTTGTCTGAATTTATTTTACTGAGAACTTTTCTGGTGATTCACTTCTAATCATAACCTCCCCTACTTGCTCAACCGTATATACTCTGTCAGACTTATTTAATAACTTTTTTATTTATCCGAAGTCTCTATCACAAAGTAAGATGGAATGTCCCCGTTGAGGGTAATAATGATTAATTGTTTCAAATCTTTTTGTTTCTGTTAGATTGAGAAGAAATCGTACTAATGAATGGTTGCGGTTCTGTGCCGCGCATCCGTCACTAAAAATATGTAGGTTCTTTACATTTGAAGACACACGTTTCGTTATATAATCAAGAAGGAATGTTATAACTTCATATGGAGACTTTTTTGCTGAACCTTCATGGTAAACATATAGCGATGATTTTCTTGAAGCAGCATCATGGATACAAAATACTGAAACACTGAGTTGACGGAAGTAAAAAATATCCTACACCGGGATACGCGGAAGCTGTATGTTTTGCATAAAGTCAAAGCATATTATAGCATTTTCTGCCTTAAAGTCATCATTTTCCATTGGCTTAGAAAGGGATTTTAATTTTAAATAAAACTTCTGTGCACGGCGTTTGTTGAATGTTTTCTCAGCTACCGCTGCCTTCATAGCATTATCGTTCAATAAATGATCAGATATTTTAACTGACAGAGACTCGCTTGTAATACAAACGTCAATTTGAGGACGACCAAATGAGTAGTTTAAGTTTGGCCTATAATATGTCCGGAAGAATTCATATTTCACATTCAGTTCAGGATATTTTTAAAAAAACATTTCGTGTAAAATTCTTATGTTCAAATCAGAACTTAAATAACATTTAGGAACACCTGTGCAATTTTTTAATAATCATATGTGTAATTTTATAACATCATATATTTTAACGCAAGTGTCATCTGGTATGGCATTCCCACTGCGACTCCTACCTCTTTTATCAACAGGATTTTGATCATGTAAAAGTAGATGTCGTAAAAGTTCTACTCGGCCACGTGTAATTCCATGCATTGAAATAAATGCATTCTAACAAACAGTAATCATCCTACCGCCACTAAGTTTTACATGATAATTAAAAGAATGTTGTTTTACCTTTTGTTTCAAAGCTGTGTTACCTTCTTTTTCATCTTGGTTTTTCTTATGCGACTTTATATCAACACGCTCAATCAGTGATTGCATGTAGGTATGTTGACAATTTTTGTCATCAGACTTGTTAACAAATATTATTAAATTATATAAATCAGAGGACACTACTTTTTCAAAACATTTTCGAGGACATTTGCACCGAGATCCAGTTTTTCTTTCACTTATCACTTTTCCACTGTAATTTTTGTAGGATTCACCTTTTAATTTCTTAATCTTTATCCAATTTCTTTTCCAGTTTTCTGGATTCTGACGTTTTTTACTTTGGTCTCTGCTTTCACTATCACTTGAACTTTCTGATGATTCCATAATGATAATACTAACTATTGGCAAATACTAACATTTAACTATTGGCAAAACTAATACTGTTTAGTGATTATTACTACTACTGTACTGTAATGATAAACTATGATAAAATAATACATTAAGTTTTCTGAAATTAAACTGTACTAAAGTCTTTAACAATAACACAAGTCATTCAAAGCATTCAGTCTAACCATAACCAACAAAGTAGGTTATTTGAAGTGAACAGCTGATTCAATAAAATCAGCTATACTGGGCAAAAACATGTTATTCGCTGCACTTGACTTGTTTATGCGCTGTATGTTAGAATTCAACAGGCTTTTATTATTGAACAGTTAGTTGCACATGACTAGTTCTTGCTCTATGTATGAAATGCTACACTGTCTATCATATTTCATCAAAAGCTCCTTTTTGAAAAAAATGATGATTTTGCAATGGGTGATTCAGTTGTATTGTTTTAAAAATCAGTAACCCGCTGACACTTTTGTATGGTGAAAGCCTCATGACCACACTTGCGAATCCGTGCATACGTGGGCGAATACAAAAGCTGCATGGAACACCTCACTGTGGTTGTGTGGCAGAGGGGTCCTTGATACTCTTAAGGATAGGCAGAGGATAAAGATTAGTAAAAATTAAGAATTAGTAAACGGTTTGAAAATTTCATGATGTAAGTGCTGGTAGTCCTTGTAGGCCTATTTTATTATTACGAAAGAGCTGTCCTTCGGAATTTACTTCATGAGTGCATTAATTCACGACAGGAATAATTCTCTGTAATGATGTAGACTGTAATGTATACAGAAGGCCGTACAGTTAACAAGTTGGAACGTTGCTTTTGCAGGTTACAACAGTCTTATTTCACAAGCGCGCACTTTCTTGTTAGCATTCTCTGTGTTCTCTCGTGCGGCGAATGTTTACGCGCACCTTGTGCTTACACGATGTAGTGCAGTTGTTTTTACATCTTCTGTTCCATATTCATGCAGGAAATGTCATTGCTGTACTATTTTTCCTTCTGTCTGTGTGTAGTGCTGTAGATAATTAAAACAGTGCTTCGAAGGAGTCTGTAGTCCCTAGAGGTAGATTCCCACGTAGTGTCTCCTGAACGTAATTCCCTCTCCACAACGTCTGGACGATGGTTAGAAGAAAAACGAAAATGTTAGTTCGTCTTCCGTAAATCAACAGACTAGACATATTCCTCTGCGTAATAGGAGGAATTTACATTTCAACAGTCGATGATGAGTTTTGAAGAATCGAGATTTATCGAAAGAATTACAGTATTGGGCGGGTGTGCGACGACCTACACGGCTAAGAAAAGAGAGTACAATAATTGGAAGATAACGAACAGTTAGTGCCTTTCTTGAAAGTGAAACTAAATACAAGTGAAACTAAACGTAGGCAAGGAGTGCGTACTGAATTTCTAAATTAACAAAAAGAACAAAACCTGGCGAACGTAGGAGAATATCGCTACCTTTACAGTGAATAAAAAATACGCGTTTATCTAGTATCATATGGAAGTGCTTAAAAATATATTTATATTTCGATTTAAAAGCAAGAAGCAAATGATTCATAAAATCGAGCGTGAGTGTATGTAAAGTAACACACACTTGGCTGTGGGACAAATGATGATCCACTGAATATTAGCTTTTATTATTCCAGCAATCCCGGGCCCCTAATTGTTTCACTCTGGAGAAGACCTTTCTGTATGTCTACCATTATCAAGTCCCAACATGCTAACATGAAATGTAGGACTTAACAAAGGAGGAGAAACCGAAAACATTGTTAAGTACTATTTATATCAGCGTTGCAACACTGGCTAATGCAAGAGAACTTTGTTGAAAAGCGAGGCCGTAGGGCATTAGGTATAATACTGAGAGATTTCAACAGTAGGATAGGTAGGAAGGATATTCAACAAGTTGTGGGAAATGTAGAATGTGATAATGTTGATAATATTGGTAGCTGCACATTGTGTATGTGAGCGCTACTTTATGAAGGATGTAAGGAATCCCAAAACAGTTATTCCTGTTTTATATACATTGTTGGTACGAGTTCGTAATATGTCCATATTTTCAGGCAAGGAATCAAATGATAGGGGAGTTAGCCTTACTCATTATCGGTTTAACTTTCAGATCAGAATTCGTGAGAATATGTACGTCAGTAGATCCTATTTCCCAGCACAGAAGAGCGATATTCTAAAGTAGCAAATATGGACGTTAATTGCAAACTCTTTGCATAATATATATTTATTTCAAAACAAAATTAGAGTGTTATAGTAGTAAGGTATGAAAGAGAAAACAACAACGAGGCGAGTAGCAAACTTCCTATACTACGTACGATGTAAAACATACACCTTGAAAAAATACGCTAAAATATCACTAGTATACGAAAAAATTACAAAAATTATGTATCCATTATTACACTAGGTTGGAAATTCTGCTTGTTTTGTAAATCAAGGATGTTTCGTGTTAGTGAAAATGAATAGAGAAGATATAACGAATTCAGATTCGGTTCACCAGCATATATGTGTGGCTCTGTACACATGTGATAGCCCTCGATGTACAACATTGCCAATCCACTTAGAGCGTCATTTGTATAGTTACGATCGCTAAATTAGTGTCGTCAATTAAGGGCGATTTGTCGGCAAATGAGCTGTTGCGGGAAGAACAAAATGTAGCCTACCGTCAGCGTACTACAGTGTTCAGAAACACTGGTTTCCAAACGTTTGCAGTCAATTAAGGGCGATTTGTCGGCAAATGAGATGTTGCGGGAAGAACAAGATGTAGCCTACCGTCAGCGTACTACAGTGTTCAGAAACACTGGTTTCCAAACGTTTGCAGTCAATTAAGGGCGATTTGTCGGCAAATGAGATGTTGCGGGAAGAACAAAATGTAGCCTACCGTCAGCGTACTACAGTGTTCAGAAACACTGGTTTCCAAACGTTTGCAGTCAATTAAGGGCGATTTGTCGGCAAATGAGATGTTGCGGGAAGAACAAGATGTAGCCTACCGTCAGCGTACTACAGTGTTCAGAAACACTGGTTTCCAAACGTTTGCAGTCAATTAAGGGCGATTTGTCGGCAAATGAGATGTTGCGGGAAGAACAAAATGTAGCCTACCGTCAGCGTACTACAGTGTTCAGAAACACTGGTTTCCAAACGTTTGCAGTCAATTAAGATTCTTCACTTCTCTAATAGTTAAACATTTTTATTTTTTTAATTTTCTCAGTTCAATTTGATGCGGTATTTCTTATGTGATGTACAAATTGCTGTAAATACGGTACAATTTAAATTTATTTAGGAAAAATATTTGAGCACTAAAAACGTAATGCAATTAGTGCTCAGGATTCACTAAAGTAGTGTTATCAAAATCAAAGTGATGAGGTGTGAAATTGTCTAAGTTTTGGTCAGTGCATAAGACGATGAGGAAGAGGGCAAAACATGTGCGGGTAGGGAACAGTATCGTAAATTAAATGCATATTTGATTTGAAGTACCCTACTCTAACGGCATCCGCATACCGTCTTCAGAGAATATTTTAATGGGTACACATTTTTGTAATGGAGATAGACATTTTTTGGCAATATGAAATGCCAGATGTTTTTTCAGTTTATACTAAGATTAAATTCAGTATAGGTAATTTTGCAACAGTTAAGCGGTTCCGCCAAGTGTTACCTTAACACCAAAAAGTACTTCTTCTGATGTAGCCATGTGAATTTTATAAACTAATCTCTTTGTAGAAAGTAAAAAGTTTAACGGACGCATCAGCGTTTTGTTGCTTTGCTGCGGTTGGAGTAACGTTATGTAATGATGTAATAAATTAATTGGGATAACCAGTTGCTTCTAAGTGTTCTTCTGTCGTGACGGAAACATATAGTAACACAGTTGTATAATTCCGTTTAGTTTTCAGTCTGTGTTATCAACTCTGTACATTATTATCTTATGAAACTCGTGTTTTCTTAGTGGGAAAAGTTAGATTAATGTACAAGTGCTTACTTCAACATCTATAACAAAATTATTCATCACTTTCGTATGATAAAATCGACTTTTATTTTCTTTAAAGTATATTCAAGTTTTCAAGCCTTTTTTTTTAAATGAATAGTTTCATACTTTTGGGTACTGTCAGATTACCTGTACCAGATCGACCAGATAGTGTCGTCAAATTATTTGCCATATAAACATTTTAGAGAATCGGTAACTGTTATCCGTAGTTTTACAGTGTAAATTGAACTCTGTGATTTACGTAAAAGATTCATTAACGAAATAAGCGGAAAATCTGTAAGGAAAAGTAAAACACTGTGAAAGAAAAAAATTCGTCGATCAGTGAAGGATCTGTTTATAAAATGTATACAACAGCTGATCTTATAGGTGCCGTTAGAAAGATAAGAAACGGAAATCTTACTATTTGTAAGGCATCAAAATTGGCTGACTTGATATATATATATATATATATATATATATATATATATATATATATATATAATACCTTGAAATGATTGAATTATATTAA
The DNA here is from genome assembly GCA_034769895.1 of Magicicada septendecula. Classification (NCBI taxonomy): domain Eukaryota; kingdom Metazoa; phylum Arthropoda; class Insecta; order Hemiptera; family Cicadidae; genus Magicicada; species Magicicada septendecula. Next base: position 982,411,956 of record CM068367.1, on the reverse strand, counting down.
AAATTTAATAACTCTTATGAAGTGATAAAATTAGCAAGAACTTTCGTACTTCCAGTAGGTTTTCAACAGAGGGTAATTAAACACATTATTGGTATGCAGGAATAAGGTTCGGGGTTATTGTCACGCATGTCAGAAAATTGGCTTATGATTTGGTAGAATCAGCTAAAAGAGACCATGTGTTTGGATAGCAGAAATATAGCAAGTGGTGGTGGCAAGTTTAAAAAATGTTACAATTTATGTTTGAGGGTACCTGAAACATATCAGCATATAGAGACTGCATGTCAAATCCAGTTATCATTCAAGTCTACTTTAATAAATTAGATGATCCGTTACAACTCTAAAGATTAAAGATAAGCCGAATTTGGAACGTAGAGGAGACCGGTCTTGGGTATGCTATCAAACAATATAGCGTCACAAAATAAGTAAAATGTATGTTTATAAAAGATCGTATGCGAGAAAAGAACAAACCCAAAGTTTGGTTTGCTGTTCTTGCGCTAACGGTTATTTTATATCTCCATTTATCATTTTTAAAGGTTTCACGTGACATGATTCACTTGAAAACTTAAGTCCGAAGGAATAAGCCTAGCCAAAGAAAATGAAATTCCTTTAATGACTATTCTCCTTCACACAAGTAATTTATTACAACCCCTTGATTTGAGGGTATTTAGATGATTAAAAATGATATGGTCAAAACAGCTAATTGAATTTTAGCACCATATAGAAAACCCTGGTTGAATAAATTTAGTGAATTGTGTAATTCGGAAGTTATTGCAAGTTTTCCACGAAAATATTTTGTCAGTGAATTTAGAAAGGCTATCCTATAAATCATAATGCAGTATTTTCAGAAGCTACTGTGCCTAGTAAACTGACTGGAAAACCAAATAATTCAAGTGAATCAACACCAACTGAACAATTATAGAACTATTTCCGACACCTGTTGGACAAACATCTGCTGTTAAGTCTACTCGTCGCAAGAAAACTGCAGCAGAATTTTTAACTCTTAACCTGAAGAATATGCAACCTGGTCTTCATGCAGACATGAATCTTTCCGCAGATAAAGTGATGTCTGGACGTGTGGGATTTACATGTAGAAACACTCAAATTATGCTCATACGAAAAATGGTGTTGCTTGGATTCAGTATTCATTTTGCCTAGTAACTGCCAGAAACAGCCCACAGATGAAAATATTTATACGTGCGACACCTGTTGTGAAGCAGAGAGACAAAGCAGTGGAAGTGACAGTGATGACAGCAGTTGAAGTTAGGTTTCCTGTTATATTGTCAAATTACGTAACTGCTATTGCCAAATTACCTCCTTGCATTTGATGGTAACCTGTAATAATTTTGTTTTCCTTGTTTATTTCGTTCATACGTGTAAGATATGTAAAGTTTGTAGTCTGCCTGTCTTTAAATACTGCATATTTCAGTATACGTTAATCGCAAATGTGTTATTTTTATTACAAGTAGAAAACCTTACATTAAAAAAATACTGAGTTTTTTTACCTTACCTTACAATCCATCTCGAACGTTAGCCTGTCACATCATTTGGTTACAGTAAGCGTGCATCTAACAAAAAACGCTTTGGTTACATACCTCGGCTTGGAATATTATAAGCATAGACATTTAGATACTCCAGTCAGTACATTGTTCCGTGCATTCTATGCTGTTCTCTTGTGGTTTCCTGACTCTCGCAAATGACAGGAACAATTAATTTGGTAAGTGGCGTGCAAATAAAAAAAAGGTTTTGTGAGATAAAGACATATTATTGTCTTTAATGTGTCTCTGAACAGTGTAGTTCTTTAATTAGCTTTTTTCAAAAAACGTTGTTGATTTGTTTAGTCTTAAACCGAGATCACTACTCGCCAGTAGCTGATTAATTGCAGAAATAATATTTATTCTGGCAAAACTGTGTAATAAAATATTGAAAATGCCCTGTGTAAAACAAACCACGTGTGCATTACTAAAGCATTCTTGGACTGAAATACATTTTTTGAAAAAATTTCTAGCCCAGTTTTTATTGTACCGTGTGAGACAATCTCCTTAAAGGTACCACTTAAAAAATTATGGTAACATAAACGATGACAAAATGGTAACTGATAGTCTGTGCTGAGGATATCCTTATATATATTACGTAACTATTATTTTCCAATTACCAGATGCTTTCGTTTTATGTCAGATGACCTTATTTAATGGTAGATATTGACCGTAATAAGGACTCGACAACACATAAGATATTGATGCGATCATAACTGGGACGCGGTATGCATTAAATACTACGGAACCTCCACATACTACGGAACAGCGAGTGTGTAATGCAATAATGACTGTCCCAAATGACTCCATCGATCTACAGTGAGCCAAGATCTGTATTTCTTTGGGGGTGTGTATTTGTTTACTCATTACATAGCTTCTCTGATTCTTTTTAGGGGATCATATTTGATCACAGTAACGGGTTATTTTGTTTTACAGGTAGCCTGTTGTCGTGTTTTTTTTTTTAACGTAATTGCCGTAACACTTAGTGTGCAGTGGACTTGTGCGCCTCTCGCACTGCGGAACGTAATTGGCTGCTATTTAGATCTCTGCCTGTAGGGAGTTTTGAGAAGTGAGATAGACGAAATAAATGTTGCTGAACACAAATTAAGAAATGGATCTATCAACATCGATTGAGTGCGTCGCGAACAGTAGACGTTGCTCACCAGGTTTGGTGTTTATGTGTTGTGTTAACGGTGTATTTCACTTGATTGTAATGTGTTAACGACGTCCAGTGAGACTGATCTCTGATAATAGACCGATGGACTCTGAAACGCTGTTAATAAGGAAGTCACACGACGGATCCGGTAATTTTATTGCTTTGGATACCAAGTAACATGGTTTTAAAGGTATTATCATTGACGGTATAAAACTATGTCGTAACATGTTCGACGCCAGTGTTTGAAAATCTCTAGATAGCCCTTCCTAGGAGTGGGCATTGATGGCTCTCGTCCTCCATAGTATGCTCTTTAGTAACAGACTGTAAGCTGCGATACATATAACTCGCATTTATTATTACAAGTTCATGAAAAGTGTACTAACCAGGTATTAGTTGATATATGTAAGGCACCTTATCTGTAAATATGTCTGCCTCACAACCGTTTATCATTATTTGGCTTTCCGATACAGGTTTGGAGGCAACAACACGAGGAAATACGCCACCACATACAACTGTAAGATTTTATGCAGCAGTTAATTCGTTGAAACTGAAGATATTCTAGTTTGTAATAGAAATCTGAACAATGAACAGTGTTATGTTTGATATACGGATTTTCTCTGTATGATAATTAGAGACTTCTGTCCACGAAGGCTGTTTTCATTTTTGTCAACCGTAATGCATTATTCATAACGTTTCTGACTTCACAAAAGTTTGCGGATCTTGTAAACTGAATAATTTATACAGACCATTAAATTCCATAAATCTGCATTACAAAGTCACTTTACGAAAAGTGAGATTTGTTTTAGCGTCCATTTTTGGAGAAAAAACTAGATTTAAAACGCCATAGGGAAGGGAAGCGGGATATCAGCTAAATAAACGTGGGGGAGATTGAACGAATGTATTCACCTGTATGTATAAGACAATCAGTAATTGATTTTTTTTAATGGTTTTATAACTATAAATAAAATCAATATATATATTGATCGCAACAAATATATTGAAATATCGCGATTTTTGCGATCATTTTAGGATAGTAACTCTTTTTGCTTGTATCAACAAGCACCATATATTATTATGTTCGGCATATAAAATAAGTTACAGACTTAAGTAGTCCAAAATTTGATAAGTTAATTAAAGCAAACAGAGTAACAATAAAGCAGCAAAACACAAGAAAAAGAACAAGAATCACGAACAGAATCTCGAACAAGAATTACGCTCCAAATCGACAATCTTAACCTGACTTCACAGTTTTCTACTGGCATTTTAGCGAGGATATTTAAGAAGGAATATCTTGGACTCGCTTTTGTCAGCAATTTGCAGCGTTATATTGAGGCACAAGACAGCAGAAACGAAAGCAATTATCGTGTGTACAGAATAGAGGGTATTAATTGTATCAGTGTGGATGCAATAAAAGTAATGTTTTATTCGTGTGTGGTATAGAAGCAGAGTATCGATATACCCTTATCGCTGATAGTGTTCAGTCAAAGAAGAGCATCGAAGAAGATGACGCAATTAAGACTTTTATTTTTCATGATTATTATGAACGTGGTGAAAGACTTGCAATGAAATTGAGAACCACCACAACGACGTCAAATATTGTTTTGTTGTTTAACATGCGCATTGTTTTGTATTAACATGCGTTAATATTGTTTTGTTGTTGTGGATTTTGTGGCACAAAAGCCATTAGCAGTCTTGAACAAATACTCCGTAATTAATGACTTCGCTTCTCCTACTGCTGTGAAGACGTGTAATGTTGCTCATCCATTTCATCACTAAGATGGTCACGCAAGATGCATTTTCTTGAAGGGATAGTGCCGGTACTGTGGATTTGTTTCGCCACCCACACATGGATAATCATGGCCTCTAGAAAGTCTGAATAATGCAACTGCTGTTTTGCATAGAAGTTCTGGCTGTTTTACTTCTGGGTTACTGTAGAGAAATTCCCTTCTCTTGCCGAAGGCTGCAGAATAAATCGTCGTTTTTGTGGGCACCTGTGTGTAATGTTTGTCTGAGGAGTGTGTTGATAGTCTTGCTTTTACTTTAAATATGAAATTTGCCAAAACAGTGCAGTTAATTTGTACAAAAAATTTTAATTTTGTATATGTATTTATTTAAATATTAAATATAAATTAAATATATTTTAATTTATATTTTGTAATACACAAAAGTGTTATATGTTAAAGTCACTTGTTAAAACAAGTTATTCACTTTTACTCACACTGTCGTTTGTGTATTTTATCACGTTCCCACGTTTAGTTTAAAAAGATCACATAAACTTAAAAAAAAATCCTATGACCTAGCTGACATCGTATGCCGTTTACACGTTCGTGTAACCGCTGATATTTGCACGTACTCCCTAACTAAACATTATACCTTGAAGTTGGTAATGTTGTAACATATACATATTCCAAAATTATTTGACATTTTCTTACATATTCGTATATTATAAAATGCTTCTTATGCAAGTATTTCTTTCTGACGCACATTTAATTTAATCCTTTACTACTTAACATCATAAGAGTAAATAAAAAAAATTCCGAATTGTGTTATTATATAATTTTCAATACAAACGTTTTTTTGAATTACTCTGATGATCTTAACCAGAAAAGATGCAAAATAAATGTGCATAAGTAAAAGAAAGAAAGAAATACTTTCATAAGAATACTTTTATAATAAAATAAAGAATATAAATAATGTTTCGTCTTGGAGTTGGTTCAGAAAGGCATTGAGCCACGACGTCTGCAAGAGATTAATCGAGGAGAGCAGGGCTGGATATGGGCGGCTGCAGCTGGAAGAAGAAGAAACATATGAATGCTAATATATTTATACTTGTGAACAGATATTACCTTTATTATTACAAAGGAAAATGAGTAATGTATACATTCATCTGTTACTCTTTATGTGTTGCCTAAAATACAGTGGCGATTCACGCATTGCAGATAGCACACACACGCGCGCGCGCGCGTTCACTTGTGTTTGTATGTTGTATAATAAATAAAGTACTGATTAATACATTGAATTAACATAATACGTAATTAATACTGATGCGTAATTATCTGATGTAAAACAAAAAATATCAATTTATCAGTTACGACCTTTTCAGTGACCTAGTACTTTAATGAATTATGAGAATGTAGTGATTAGGTCTTGTAATAATAAACTAATTTACATATAAAGAGCACCTGCACTAAGACAAATTATGCGTTTAGGAGTTTTCCGTTTTGTAGTTCTTATGGTTTGTAGCTGCTAGAACATTGATCATTTATCCTCTCATATGGCAATCATATTATACTGATAAATCATCGGTGAGTTAGTCATGCAAACAAGATTGTTTTTATAATTTTATAACTTACTGAGATTAAAGTAAATAGAATTAGGTGGGCAGGCCATATACAGCAGATGATGGACAATAGAGCTGTGAAGAAATTATTCAGTGGAAATGCTGGTAGGAGAAGAAGAAGAATCGCGAGAACACGAAAAGGATGAGTAGAAGGTGTCGAAGAAGACCTGCACGCCAGGGAGTAGGACAGTGGCGGAGTCAGCACAGAACAGAAATGAGCGCAGATGAAGGTGTTGGAGGCCCTGAGCTCTGCTGGGGATGTAACGCCGAGAATCATCGGTATCACCACCACCACCATTAGTTTAGTGATGGTAATTTTTTTATTTGTTTTAAATACTTATCTGAAACAAATAAAACTGGAAAACAAAAACTAAACTAAAAATTACAAACGCAATGCTTTGAGTTATGACTTTCACTTGTATTTAGTTTATGCACGATAACATTCCTAGATGTTGGGCAGCAGCTCTTCTTTTAGTTATATTATTCTTGGTTCTTCCTAAACAACCGTAATGGAAAGGTACCAATACTTTATGTAATACGGGGAGAAGATAGTAGGAATGAGATTGTGGAAGGGCGGGACTCAGCATCTGGATGCATCTGCGGCGTGAGACACAGTTAGTTACATTTTAACAGGCCAAGATCACCTGAGGTTAAAGAACTGCAGATAATCGTAGACATAAGACTGGCGTTCATTCATATTGCCGCATTTTCATATTCATATTAATAAAGGTTTTAATTTTCAGTTGGCAGTTTGAAGCAATTCATATTTTCAAATGAACAATTATTTTTTGGTGACGTGTCGGTTTTACTCTAATTGCAAAGTTGTCCCTTTTAAATGGAGACCCCCCCCCCAACCCGTCTAGCCAGTGGGCGGAAGTGCCAGATTAGTCTCGCTGAGAGAGTCTCCCCTCGTTCTCTTCCAGTAGTTGGTTTGAATACTAACAATCGGAGAGCCTCACACCATTGCAATTACGCTCACACACATATGTGTAGTGTCGCGATATTTTTCGGAAAACGAAGTAATAGTAATTAATTTAATGAAATAACCGTAAATAATAATGAAGTAATAACAGTTATGAATTAATTAATTACGGCAGGGGTACGCAGGAAAAGCAGATCAGTTAATACTTTGAAGTAAATTTTATTTTAAATGCTTTAAACAAAAAGCAAAACTACTTTTATGTTGGTGAAGTTGATATGGAAAGAAGAAGAGAAGATTTAAGCCGGTACTATATTTCTTAATTCTCAAATACAAATATACTGGGAAATTGGTCTCTGGAATTTATGAAATTTTTGTAGAATGAACCAAACAAAAGAGACTAAATAATTTTTTCGTTCAGTAGTTTAAGATGTATCTGGAAACTACGGAAACAGTTTTAAAGCGTGCGATCAGTTGATTAATTCGTTTGAGTATTTTCACTGTACTTCACGCAGAACGCTGTTTAATTAAAATATTCATGAAGATTTACGAGGAATTGGAAGACGACGGCACACAGTTTTATTTTGTGTTGATACAATATTTTATGTACCTTAAAGGAATAAATACTAATAACTAATTGGTTGAGTCAGAATCAATAAGTAGATTAACTAATTACTTTTCATCGATTATAATCTTTGCCGATTGTAGTTATCGTTTCCAATGTACATACACAAAACGTATGTAACCTAAGTACAGTGTTGTAACCAGTAGCCTTTAAAAATTATACAAATCGGTCCCAGTGTTAGTAAGTTATTCTTTAAGCGGCAGTTGAAACCTCTACTTAGAGGTTTTGACAGTGGAGACCTTCTAATGACATAATGTTACATACTTTAAAGGAATAATAAGTGATAAAATATGAGTTTACCGTGATGAGAAAATGCATAACTTTCGCCTGTCACCCTGTTGGTTGGTTAAAATTATATTGCAGTATCCGTGATAATATTACAGTAATAGGAATGATTTCAAGATGAGAGCTGTCGGCTGCCTGCATTCAGAATAAATTATTAAATGGCTGCATTAATTGAACCTTAAAAAAGAAACCATTGCCGAAGATTTGATTACTACAAAGGACTGGAACTATACATATTAAAATACGAGGTCGTTAGAAATGTTAAGAATAGTTTACTCGTTATCGTAGCATGGATTGCAATTTGAAAAATAGGTAGTTTTTCAGAAGCAGACAAACCTTCGCATATAGGAGACTCTTAAAGTGAAGTTATTAAAAAAATAAACAAAAGTAAATGTGTAATAGGTAGACGAATGTACTTTGTAATCGGGAAAGATAATGCATACTTAGATGTTAAAATCAATTCAGTCGCCAAATAAATATGTTCATTTAAACCATGATACAAATTAGTAGAATAAACAATATTTTCTTTATAGAACGTCGTACTCTGTTGTGCTTAATAAAGTCAGTGTTAAATGTTTAATTTTTGTTATACTTGCCACTACCCACGGATAGTCTCTTTTTTGGAATTCGTGTATCAGATATTGGTGCAGGGAATTGTGTAATTTTTTTACGAAGCGTCTAGATTTCCTCTTGAATTCCTCGTTGAAGACAAAAAAAGTACATTTTTAAATTTCAGTGTAGAGGATAACATCTGTAAAAACAAGGAAGAGAAAAAAAGCTTTCAGTTTCATTAAAAATTGAAATAATTTTATATAAAAAAACACAGCTGGACATAAGTGAAAGCTAGCAGTAACTTAACTGATAACACTACACCCGGTTCAGGGCAGTCAATTATTATTTAAATTTACTGCGACAGAATTTTCAAACAAAAACATTTCACTGTTGTGGGGAGGATGAATGTGAAGAGATTAATGACATGTTTCATGTGCAGTACAGAGCGCTAAAACGTGGATTTTACACGGGCGTGTGAAAAACATTTCCCCCTTTAAAGTGTCGACATTGACAAGATTACTACATATAAAGAGACGACAGTATGCAAATGGTGATGAGTTATTGCTGCGTAGAAAATCCGCGTACTAATGTTCTTGATTTCGTATAGGATATACATTATTTAAAAAAATCAAATGATTACTTTTTTTATAAATCTGTTTTTGAAAATGTGAAGTACGATTTTAAATGTACACAGTTTACACACAGGATGGACGCTTTTCACACACAGTAGGGTGATTTAGTGAAACTCATTTTATGTTTAATAGAATGAGTGTGCAGAATCATAACATACCGGCGGCTAGAACTGTGCTTTATCTCTGTAGTGCTCTAGCTATGTCATGTACACTGTGTACGCAAACGTTACTTGATGAAAGTCACACTGGTCTAATTTATCAGTGACATTTTATATTATAAGAACCATCCATAAGGTTGTAAAATCTCTTTTGCATTATCGTTTTTCTGAATTCTACTTGAAATTTTGGGGTTTTCTATCCCAATTTCAGAATTCGGGCTTCGTTCGAAGCCGATTCAATTTTTTTCTTGTAATATTGCTAAGAGAATCGTAAAATAACGTTATCTGAAGAGATTACTAGCCGCGGACAGTACTTATCAGTGTAATTAACATCATTTAATTTAATTAATTGCTTATTGAAGTGACGCTTATTGTGATTATTATTATAATCACGTTTTCATGTAAAACATCAAAGAAAGTTTACCTTGATATTAAAGTTCATTCATTAAATAATTAAAATATTTGTGTAATTTGTATTTTATACGTAATGCAGATTTACCGATTCATGGACACTATATAACTACGCTATGTACCCGCTGTAGCCTATACAACCGGATAATGCCGGCCAGCCAACGAGGAAAGCAAAATACCTCACAAAAGAACGCAGCTACAATTCGAAGACTTAATATGACACATAAACAAAGTAACATGTGTTTGGAAACGACTTCAGCATACGGAGTCAATCGGGAAACAAGTGGCTGAATACGACTTTGCAAACCTCACTTCGTGAAGAACAATATTGCTTTCTTGAATATCAATTTTACCAGTGCTGTGTGTAAGTATAAGGCAGCAGATTTTTATGTTCTACGTTAAAAGCCACTTTAATTTATTCTTTCCGCTGCCTTGACACAAATGACAAATTTAGAAAGTCCTTTTGTAAGATGGAAAATGGATTACACTTTCTGTGTAATGATCAATTTATGTTAACTGAATTCGGGTAGCGCTCCCTGCTCATGAGTATCAATCGCCTTCGCTTCTTTAAGCCTGCATTTCCAGTTTGATATAGAGGTTTCCAGATCATACACGGTCGGGAATTTTTTGTACTTGAAGAAGTGTACGGAATTCAGTGGTAATAAACAAAAATTAATTTCTTAACATGTATCATATTTCACGTAAAGGTTTTGGAAGTAGCGTAATAAAAATTAATCTCTTTAAACATTTAATAATGTAAGAATTCAGTGTATGCTTTCCATTGTGTCAAAAAAAAGTTTACCTTTTTGTCTTTGTGTACGTAAAATAGAAACATACCATTTTGTACGTCTCCGATGATGAGTTTGATAGTACTACTAGATGTTTTAATATTAACGTTTGGTAATGTGTAATGTATACTGCTTATTACTTGTATGTAAGTACGCGATATATTTATTTTTAAAAAGCTAGTAGTGTAAAATAGGAAATAAAAAACACATGTCAATGCTTCCTCCTGGGAACGTCTGTTGAATAATGGAACTGGCAATCTCGGGTAATCCTAGCAGTATGTGCTCGGGTAGCACTGTCTTCTTTAACTAGTCTCTTTATCTTTCCTATCTGGTCTCTGTAAACCAATTCTTTTTCCTTCAAACCTTGACCGATTAGAGTATTTGTGGGATAAGTTGTTGTTTCCATGATCTGTCCACCAGCAACCATAATATCCAGCAATGGAAAAACTGTACAGAACAGAAACGATACTCCAGGTTCAAACTAGTTACACCGAAAGTCAACCGTCATCGGAGGTAGGCCCTAAGAAGTGGTTGGAAGAGAGAGCGGGAGGATGGGAGGGAGGGACGGAGGGTGAGAGAGCCGTGTGGAAAGGAGGATAATCCTAATGTAACGCTGTAAGGCTAGCCAGAATGAAGAGAAATGTGATATCGCCTGGTGATAGTGGGCTACTACTAGAACAAGAAGGGCATAATTTTATGACAAATCTTATGATCTTAGTTGTACGATTAATGGTAGATTGAAGTTAAAAAGGCAGGAAACCTTGGAGCAAACTGTTATTAATCTGCAGCGAAATATTGTTGCACTACAAAATAAAGTGAAGCTGTCGAAAGATAATGATACTCCAATAAATGTAGCACCTAACGATGACTCGTGTTTCGCCAGTGAAAAAGAACTTGCAACGGAAACAGACTGGATTCAAGACCAGAAAATAAGAAGTAATTAAGAGAAAAGGAAAACTGAAAGAAGCCTAGACACCTTCCTGGATACTGAAACTGGTGATAAGGGTAAAGCCAAAGCTACTTGTAGCTGAAAAGAAGTTTAAAACAAGTCGAATGTTAAGTGTCACTTAAGTCGGTCAAGTTTTTTCCTATTTCTTTAATGTACAATCTGTCTAGTCAGCTGGATAATAGGCTAAATAGGTATATCTTATAATAGCCTACATTAACTGGCTTGTAGGCTGTTCCATTAAATATTCGTACGCTTACACGGCCGGAGTCAATGTTGTTAAAAGTCATTCCCGGGCTGTTTGGCCGTGGTCCATTGTTTTCTAGAAAGGTGGTCACTAAGTCTACCACGTTATGTTAGCGTAACTCGATTTTGCACTGATGATGGCAGTCGATGGCACTGCCGAACCGTCTGTTTTTGTAGAAAACAATGGACCACGGCCAAACAGCCCGGGAATAAATTTTAACAACATTCTTCATTTTTGCTCGCAGAATAAAAGTAAAAACTCAAAAATATAGTCCTGCGTCAGTTGTTAAAAATACGTTTGCATTGTACTTTGACACTAAAGTTGACCAAGATAAACTTGGGTGCCTCATTTTGTACACATACTAAGTGGTCACACTGTACCGTTGTACCAACGATGTGGCAGTACCAGTGACAAGTGAAGAAAGTGGCCACACCGTCGATATAACTGCAGTTGTTATCATCAGTGCATCTGTTTATAAGATTGACCAACGTCAAACATATCTTATCTCATTAATGGGCTTAATGAGCTTAATGATCTTGCTGGGGACTTGAATTTTTTAGAGGTTTAAGCGGAATTGTTAGGTTCATGATTACAAAGATCGAATCTGCTGGACTAGTGTTAAAAGTTGATTTCTTGTAGAAGACAGTGTGGTTTTTGAAAGCTATTGTCTTCCGCCGACGGTGTTGTATATCTGGATCATGTGTTTATCTTTGAACCACAGGCCCATCCATATTCAAAGCTAAGAACAGGGGAGGCTCTGTAGCCAGTTCTCCCCACTTAGGTTAAAAGCAAATGTTTCAATCACATACTCTTTAAACAAGAAAGCGATTCATGAAATTATAAGGGTTGTAATTGATAGCAATGATTGTGATACATAATATTGAAAGACATGTAAGAGATTTGAAGATACTGCTTCAGCAAGGTTACACTACATACGGTTCTTGCGTAAATGGGACGCTGACGTAAAGAGTGGACTCAGCAATACATCGTCGCTTTAGGAAAACTGAATGTATCTTATAAAACATTGATTTATTTGTCCTGCAAGATGTTTCTCTTTCCTCTGTATTTCAGACTCGGTTAATTGAAATTATTTGTGAAAACTCTGGACAAAGAGGGGCAAGCATTTGCAAATTAGAGGTTTACTTTCAAAAAAAATAATGAGGCAAAAGTAATAGAGTTTTTATTGGCTCAGACACGAGAAATAATGCAAGATCGAATTTCTCAGAACATGTTGATTGACACCCGAAAAGCCGCGTGGATGCATTAAAGCCAATGTGTACTTAGTAATCATAAAGCTAACGGCTATATATTAATTTTACACAGTGATAATTTGTTTTCAAAGTATGAAGTGGAACTTGTCGCTAAACATCCACGTCGCTGACGTTTCCTTCAGAATCTAGGACAGAGGTATTAAACATGGTAAATGGGTTTGTCAAAGGTGGAACTGTGTCCTACCAGAATATTGGTGGTATGCAATGAAAAATTAATGCAAATGTACGCACCAAATGATTGTTAATTGTAAAACGATCAAAACACGTTTAAATTTATCCATAAAGCAGTCAACTGTATTAAAATTATTAAAAATAGAATATTATTGACGAATAACATAAAATCACTGCTTCTTAAATAGGTACGTGACGGAGCATTTGTACTTTCAGATCCAGATTCACTTCGTTATTGGCAACTGACATTGCGTAATTTAATTCAGACGACAGAAAATAAGTTTCAGTTTGTTATATACTGCAGTAATGGCCACTTTATGAAATTTAAGTACGGGCGTGGTTGATTAGAAATATTAATGTGTGATTACAAATGAAAAATATTTTCTAACCCTCATGAAGAGCGTGACAGCAGACAAAGAAAGGACAGGAACCCGATTAACGATTAAGTGTCTGTTATCAAGGAGAGACTACCTACTAATACTATTTAATATAGGTGGAGTGAATTACTATTCTCAGTAATGCCAGTGCCGTTAAGCATATCTTTGCCTTATTCTAATTAAGTAACCACGTATTTATTTCACAGTAACTTTTCCATAGAACAATTTTTGTTGTATAATTATTCTTGTTAATCTGCTGTGTCATTACTAACCTATAACTAGTAAGTTCTGTGAGCAGCTGAACTCGCTCCCTATTGTGGTCAAAATACAGTTACTATTAGATAAATTTCAATATTAGATAATTTTTCAATAATCAGAAAAATGACAAAAATCTGGACTATTCTACTACTATAATTTACTTGGGAAACAGTCATACAGTAAACACTAAAAATTCAGAATAACTCCATTGGTTTTGTAGTTAACTTTATAATCATAATGCCTAAGTGACAAATAAATGAGTCGTAGCACTTAATTTTACGTGTGTTTCCATAGATAGCCATATCTAATACTTTTCACAAATATACGGAACTCATAACAATCTATAAAGTTTTTTTTTTGGAAACATAGCTTAGAAATGTTTTTAAGGCAATCTAAAATTTGCAATTTGCAAGGAGTGGTGATAAATACTAATATTGTCAAATTTAGAAAGATATCGAGTTGTATTTTGAATAAAATTCTTCGTAGACTTATATAGTTTCCGTATACGTTTGACTCCCATGTTTGGGCCGTGGTACCCTAAAGTTAAAAAAAATGTTAAGAGTAAACAATACGCTCGGATTTGGATTTAAGTTCACTTTAGTTTCATACCGGCATACACTTTTGCATATTTTTCAAAAATTTTGTCCTTCTTTTGGGGCATTTCGAAATTTCCAAAAGTGAACACTGTGTTCACTAAAAAAAAATTAAATTCTGTTTAATTTGACACTTCACATGGATTTTTGCTATTAAAAATAAGTTTGACCCCTTTACTGGTTTGACTCTCTTCCTCCAATTTTGGTCGGAGGGGGGGGTTAATAAATCTAAAAAGCAATGGGTAAAATTGTGGGCAAGCAAGTGTTATGAAAATCGGTTGGTACATTCACAAGTTATCGTGAGACATACCCAAATGGACAGACGGACATCATAAATGCCTAACGGTTGGGTTAAAACAGAGAGAATGTTTATTCGTCCAACTAAATATTTAAGAACACTGGTATTTTCTTTTATTTGTTTCTTAGAACTTAGTTCTGTCTGTACTCAGCTGAAGTGGACACGTGTTTTATAGTTAGACTGTTATTCTTTTAAGATGCCATGTGATGTTAAAGTAGAAGTTGTTTAGAACTGCACTCATTATCGATATCTTTCAGGGGCACACAGGAGAAAGTAGGCATGTGATCGTAATTTTGTAGACATAATATAGGTTATTTACGCGGGTGGCACTGAAGTGAACGAAAAGTTGTAAACAAACTGTCTTCATTGAGAATG